>OZ020181.1:1200000-2400000 GCA_963971135.1 Stenus bimaculatus
TACGGATAAGGATACGGATAAGGATACGGATAAGGATACGGATACGGATAAGGATAAGGATACGGATAAGGCTACGGATAAGGATACGGATAGGGCTACGGATATGGATACGGATACGGATAAGGATACGGATAAGGATACGAATAAGGATACGGATAAGGATACGGATACGGATACGGATAAAGATAAGGATACGGCACAGGGATGAATAGAGTTTTACATCAGCTCTATTGCAAAAACCAAAGTTCACTTGTCCGAGCGTTTTTTTAAATTTTTTTTATTAACTATTTTAAAACTCCAATGTTTCGATTTCCTTGGGCCACCCTGTATAAATACATTGGGATCATTTTTTCTTTTAAAATTTAACAGCGCTGTTATAAATTTTTTTCAGAATGAGTGTCTAACATATGTAAATTTTTAATAAAAATCAGTTCAAATTTCCTTATTTTCTATAAATTGAGTTTTTGTTTGTAAAAGTGAAATTGGCGTGAAGAAAGAATCGTTTCATTAAGTGAAACGCTTCAATTATTTTATTATTTAAACGCGTCGTATTTGTTTATTAAACCACGCCTACTTTTATGCTTCATTTAAGGTTTAATCAACCGTTTTATACTCACGAAATGAGAATTACGAATATCATTAACATCCTATTAAACAATCATTTTCATTAAATAACAAAAATTTTATAAAAATTGTGAACTGGATAAATTCGAAAAACTAGAAATCTTTATGGATGATAATACAGTGAATTCAAATAAGATTGAAACCATTGACATTGCAAGGTAGGAAACCTAACAGTTTCCTACACTGAAATGAACGCGTTGTGCTCCGGTGAAAAAACCATCGCGATTTTTTTAACTGAACTAATTTTAGTTTTGAAAAGCACTGTTTTTTATAAAATTTGCAACACACTGAGAAATTACTTGAAAAAATCCCAGAAGAAAAATTGCTGAGAGACGCTTTGGTTAAAGTGACAGATCAGATTTAAAATTGAATGAAAATTAACAGGTACACCAACTTAGCAAGTCTAAAATTACTACAGAGTATGTTTGGTTGCATAGTTGCGGTTTTTTGAATTCACTGATGTAGTTGTGTGACGTATCTGAAACTATGGGAGATACAACTCTTTTTATACAGGGTGTCCGAAAAATATCGTTTTGTGTTTCCTGTGATTATTCGTTTTATCTGTAATAACGTAAAATTAAAGAATTTGAACTGAACTTTTAAAAAAATATTTTAAAAAATCAAATCTTATTTCCGGGTTTAAAATGAATTTCGGTGAAATTTTTGAGTGTTTTGTTTTTTGATATAGCCGCATTTCGCATGCGGATGTATATTTTTAATGTTTATCAATTAAAAATTGGATGTGAGGTAATAAATTAAACGGAAAAGGTTAAAGTTGTGGATTTTTATAAGAAAACGAAGGCGGTCTGCTGGTTTTGTTGCGGTTAAATTTCGCTAAAAGTCAAGGAGAGAAAGGGCAGGACGTCCCTGGATTATTTTTTCTTCGTTTCCCATCATTTAATTAAATCAGTTTAAATCCGGTGGTGTATTTATTTATTTAGTATTTAGACCCAACGAGGTATTACCCTTAAATCATTTCGATTTTAATTTGTTCTAGATTTTTTTTCTTTGTACTATAATCACGCCACGTACCTTTTCTTACGTAAATCCTAATAAGGGGATTAAACTTTCCGGGGAAGAAACCCTTCAAAAATCGCAAATACAAAATCAATGACTAGTTAAGCCGATGCTCCCATTTTCAGGGCTTCTACGCGTTTCAAAAGCGGCTGATTTGGCATATAAAATTAGTAAAACGTACGATTTTATAACAACTAGAATGAAGAAGAGGGTTACGTAATGAATAATCTTGTAAAAAAATGACCAAATTACACAACAGAATTTATCATAAAAAATTATTTGATTAATTTGAATGACTTAAAAAATATTTCTAGGAAAGATTAAATAAACGATAAAATCAGAAGGATCATTGTTTTTTTCAAGGGTGCACCACTCGAATAAACAATTAACGAAAACTAAAAATAAAAAAATTACTCATTTATTAATGACTATGTAAGTATTAAAAAAACACTAAAAAAAAAACAAAACAGGAAATTGATTATTTGTTAAAACTAGGTTAAGACACTTTAAAAAACTTTTATGATTGGATACCATACGAAGTTTGAATAAGTAATAAGAAAAAGTGCCTCTGCATTTAGAAATAAAAAAAGTGGTACTATATTAACTTGATAATTATAATTAGTTTATTTATGGGATAATTAACACATCTTTCTTTCAAAAACTGCTAAACATAAAGAATCTTGCACCGTTCTTAAGTTAATATAAATTTTCCAAAATAATTTAAGATTAAAATTGATTTTTTATGAATTTCGGTGCAAAAAACTGTATGGTACGCCACTGAGTAACTACAAAATATTAAAAAAAATGTGATTTTCATTACCTATTGAATTGCAATTCACGATGCATAAAGAATTTTTGAAAAAAATTATTTTATGGGTTTCGGTGCGAAAAAAAAACGACAAAGTACGCCACTGGGTAACTACAAAAAATTGATAAATATGATTTTAATTACATTACATTAAAAAGTTACTGCTATTATGCGTTACTTTTGTTTCACTCTGTATATTTTTTAAAAGTTTGATGACTAATCGCGCCTTAATGCATTAATTTTTTATTTTTAATGGATATACTTTTGGTCAAATCGTTCTATTTTTTAGAAGTATGTGCCAGCATTTGTACAGTCGAATATTTAATTTAAAAAATTTAATTAGAAATAAAACTAAAATTCAAACATCTCTGTTGTAAAATCTTTATTAGAGTAAAAGACTGATTAAATTCAAGAAGATTATTTTTTTGTCACTGACAGGAAAATCGGGAAGGGCCACCGGGCTTTTAACCAGTGGGCCAGTCTGACACTGATAGGAACCGATCACCCTTACAATTACAAATTCACCATTATGAATTTAGGCAACCAAACATACACGTCATTATTTAATAAATTAAATTCGCGCTTTTAAAGTAAAATGGTTAATGTTTACGGTTTAGGGTTAGGAGGAAACTGATTCTTACATTTTAACTATTTTGTTTTATGTTTCATGTGCGGGTAGTCCGGTCAATTTAGCCCTAAAAATAGTAGTAAAGGTGCACAAATTAACGTAGAGCTAAAAATTGGTATGAATATTCAGAACACTATTATAAATTAATTCTGAAAAATCCCCATCGATCCTGTACCTGGAAAAAATTTTATCCAAAGTCAATGGTCTTAAAAATGGGTTTTTCGCGTTTTTCAACAAAACGGTAAGTTTTATCATAAAATTAGGTCAGACAAAAATTGTAGATCATATAATTATCTATAAAAAATGACTTAATACTTTTTCTCCAAAGAGCCATCGTTTCTGAGATATAACGATTATAAAAGTTGTAATCTTCATAATATACATAAGTACGCCACGTATACACATCACTCAAGATGTAATACAAATAAAAATATTTTTCTATCGATCAATGTAAGTCATAAATCGTTCTAATCGGCCAAAATTAATTATTTTCCGATTAATCAAAAATTTCATAGCAATTTCTTCGTCCAAAAGTGAAATTTTCAAATTTTCAACGGTTATTCGGTCATAACTTCTAAACGAATAAAGATATCAAAATGAATATTTTTTTGTGTGAAAGCCTACGCAAAATATTTTAAAATAAGCTATCACTCATTAAAATTTATGAAGGGGCAGGGGGGTAAAAAATTTTGTCAAAATCGCATTTTTTTTACAGTTTTTTGCGTGAATAAAATTTTGAGTTTTTTTTTTCGAAATTGAAAAAAGTCAACGCGATGCATAGTAGTACTTGAAAATCTCATTCCAACGCATATTTTAGTTAGACGATAGGATGTGTCGTTACCTTACAGCGATTATTTTGGTCGCTGAGGGTTGAAAAAACACAATTTTGACTTTAATAAGTCGGTGTGAGGTGAAATGAAAAGATAGAGATTTCAAAACTTCAAACCGACCTCGTTCGATCAATCCTCTATCAGGTCACGTGTAGCGATTTTTCATTTTTTGTCCTGTTTTGGCCCCATTTCCTCTACCAATTTTCTCTACCCGCCGTTTTTTATCGAGATTTTTCTACGCTTTTGGAAAAAAAAATCCCGACGCCGCTGGACACGCCGGATAAAACCGATTATTTTTCTAGGTATTAATGATACTTTTAGCCATAATATAAGCCGAGTTTCGTTAAAATTGGTCCAGTAGTTTGGTAGGTACGATTTTTTAAATTTCGTTAAAAAATGTACAAAATTGTACCCCGATTCTCAAATGTCAGAATATGAGGTACAAACAAAAATTTCGAAAAACTGCTTCGCTATGGGTACATAAGTCTGTTTCCTCTTTACAAAAATGCCATTCGCGATTTTTTTCCTCCGCCTACAGTCAAAAGCTTTTGTTTTTTTTTTTCGCTAAAAAACGCGACATTTTGACGTTTTTAAAGAAAAATTCGCCCTCGCCACAGGATTAACCTAGGAGGGTCGGAAATTTTGGATATAGTAAAAGAGGATGTGGGAAAAAAGGGGGCCCGATTTGGTCGTTTCGATTTCGAACCCGGCGTAGCTACGATTTTTCAAAGTAGGCGCGGAGGACGCTCGAAAAAAACTGCGAAAAAATTGACTTTTTCGAGAGCGCTTTTGAAAGCTATTTCGTCGCTTAAAAAAATTCCATTCGGATAGGATTATAAAACAAACATTCCCCTTTAATTCGAGACTGAGTTTTTGAAATTTGGTTAAAAAATGTACCCTTTATCGTGAATATTAGACGATTATAAATCTGACGAATATTGTGAAGATTACAACTTTTATAATCGTTATATCTCAGAAACGGTGGCTCTTAGGAAAAAAAGTATTAAGTCATTTTTTATAGATAATAATATGATCTACAATTTTTGTCTGACATAATTTTATGATAAAACTTACCGTTTTGCTGAAAAACGCGAAAAACCCATTTTTAAGACCTTTGATTTTAAATAATTTTTTTTCCAGGTACGGGATCATACCAATAAATTGACTGGACTGGGGGTCGATCTTTAAAATTTTACTTTTCAGTCTTCAGTCATAACTCGAAAACGAAAAGAAATATCTTTTTTTATCATAAAACTTAACATGTCAAAATAAAGTCCCGGAAAAGCACAGCACGTTTTTTACTTATCCCACTGGATTGCACCTGGACCTGGAATAAATGGGACCAAATTTGGACGCTCTTCTTCAAAACTGAACGGAGCTGCGATTTTTCAAAGTTTCAATGTTTGTACCAAAAAAAAAGGTACTTATGGTACCTTTATGAAGAAGGTACCCTATGTAACGTAATTTTTTATGTTTGTATGGATGTGTTTGTTATCTTGGGTCGGGTCAGTGTTTCGTCCGTGACACCTTGCGGAGGCAGGCGTCGGTACAAGAAAAAAGGGGGGCGTCGCGTTAATAAAAGCGCGAGTTTGGAGCCCCGGCGTTTAGTACAGTAGAAAGCTAGGTCATCAGACGTTCTTGTCGTGGCAGTAGCGCATCCACGTGTTCCCCGTGACCCATTTCTTCGCGACCGACTAAAGAACAAGAGTGCCTTGTTTTTGGAAATTTTTCGAAAAAGATCCGGTTGAAAAGTTCAAGCGTGGGAATCGAGAAAGACTGAAAGCTTCCCTAAACTAAGTGATAAAAAATTTGTGATATTAGTTTATAAAATTCTAACAAAAATTCAAGTCGGTGCTTTTTTTTGAAGAAATTGTCGTGAAATTTTTGTAAAAGCGCACGCAGCTAGCGCAAAAAGAGAGTACCACACTTTCGTTGGGAAAGTCGAGAAGGTGAGAGAAGCATTTCTTTTATGGGCCATTGTTTACGGTAGCTCAGCTACCAGCGCGGAAACTTAACGCATTTCTTGAATACCGCTACAAATAATTAACCTTATTTTAATTAAATTCCTCATAGGTACCACAAATGTCAAAAAATACTAAAATTCCTTCCTGATTAAAAAATGATATACAAAAGATAATTAAAAATTATGATGAGGAAAAAAAAGTTTATAAAGTAGTAGCGTGAGTGAAATGTAGCGAGTTTTTATCTTCCGCAATTCGAATCATTGGCGTGTGAAGACTTATAGTTTAAAATGTATTTTTTGCAGGTAATAATCGAAAAAATGCCTGCTTGTGTTGAAGAAATGAAGGAAGAAATCTTGGAGAGTGTTACCAAAGTGAAATGCTTGGAAACACGCGATAGCATCTCGAGTATTGATAGCGATGTGTCGCTGTCGTATGATGATAAGAGCGGTGCTAAAGATGTAAATGATCAGGAAGATGAAGGTGCGCATATGGCTGATTTGAGCGATAGTGCTTCTGATACTGGTTCGAATGGGGGAGGAAAGGATTCTGGTTGCGAAGTAACTCCTGAAGTAACTGAACCACCGTTTACACCACCCAGTGAGGAATTGTCTGATAAGATTGTACAGCAGGTGGAATTTTATTTCTCCGATGCTAATATCACGAAGGATGCTTTTTTGTTGAAGCACGTTAAGAGGAATAAGGAAGGGTATGTTTCATTGAAGCTCATCTCCAGTTTTAAAAGAGTGAAGCATATCACGAAAGATTGGAGGGTTGTGGCTCACGCACTGATGCGCTCCAAGAAATTGGAGATCAACGAGGCAGGCACTAAATTGCGTCGCCTGGATCCTCTGCCTCAATACGATGAGACCACCCCTTCGAGGACAGTGGTGGCGGTGCACATGCCCATTGAAAAACCCACGATTGAGAACGTAGCTGAATTATTTAAAAATTGCGGCGAGATTGCGTTGATTAGAATTCTTCGTCCCGGAAATCCGATTCCTGCAGATGTAAGGCAGTTCATTAACAAGAACCCTAGCTTGGCAGGAATGGTTTGTGCCCTGGTGGAATTCGTCAACTCAGAGAGCGCCCGCAACGCTTTGCAACTCACTAAAACCCTCCCCGATCTCAAAGTGTACGAGTTGAACTGCGTGCCTCACCCTGAACGCAAGAAAAAGGGAAATAACAAGAATAAATCCACTAAAAGCGAGAGCGATTGCTCCAGCTACCCCAGCAGCTCCGAGAACGAGATGCGTGCTGATCCCAGGTTGAGGATGAGGCGAGGTTCTAGCGCCTATCCACAGAAATACACAGAACCCGCTGCTTGGCTCCAGAGGAGATTATCCGCCTCCAGCACCGAGGCTAACTTCATGTTCGTCCCTCGCAGGCTCTCCTACAGCAGTCGCGACTCCAGCGAATCCAGCCTTTTCATGCCGAGGAGGGTGAGTGCTTCCAGTCTTTCAGGATCGGAATCTTCAGGCTTCCTTCAGAGAAGGATGTCCGCGTGCAGCATCACCTCGGATTACATCCCCACCAGATCCCGCAGCAACAGCACTGCTTTCCAGAACGAAAATGTCGTCAGGTTACCTAAAGGCCCAGATGGTTCCAGAGGCTTCCGGCAAAGGAGCTCACTTGGAACGATACAATCGTAAGTATTTCAATCACCTAAAACGATTTCGAATATAAAAACCGAAGAAATTAATAAAAAATTTGGTCTACAGGGTGTCCCATTTGACGTTGGACCAAAGACTTCTATGTTTTCTGTTGTTATACATAGACTTTTTTATTTCCCACTTTTATCTGCTAATGAGCTAACTTTGGATGTTTAACTTTTACCATTCAATCCAATAATAACCGAAGTTATCGTGATCCATCGCATTACTTGTTTGTTGTATCTGGTAATTTGTAAAATAAAGAAAAACACAGCTATTTTAAAATAGACACCAGCGCCCTCAAAGTGTTTCAGCGTGAAATACGGCGGCCATTTTAAAAGTGTCCATTAGCTATATTCACCTCGGTTATTTTCTTAATTTTTGGTGCTCTCTGATCAAATGAAAATCGAATTTGACAAGTTTTTATGAGTATTATAGGTTATGTGAACCAGTATTTCCAATTAACCACCAAAACGGACACTTTTAAAATGGCCGCCAGTGATACACAAAAAATTGACACGTGTCCGGTCTACGCATAACTATAGAAAACATAGAAGTCTTTGCGTTGGACTGTATGGGTATCTTTGTTATTATGGGAGGTAGAAAGTCGGTTAAATGGACAAAGTAGTAGAGATTTTTTCGAATATTAATAATTCATTTACAAAAAATTTGAATATCGCATCGTTCCAACGCTATTTAAAAAAAAAATAAAAAAATGCGATTTTTAAAATATGGCTATAACTTCTTTATTTTCGGTGGTACCAAAAAAGTTTTTTGACATAATACAGACAATTTTTTGTGTAAAATGCAGTAAAACAAATGAATATTTTTTTTCGCCAACGGATTGACCGGAAATGAACCAAACTTATTTTTTTCTTATGGCAGCCATATTGAATTTACACATATTCGGAATCAGTATTTTTTTGTGAGTAATTTGATATACCATATGTCATATTTAAAAAAAAAATAAATTATTTGATTTTACAAACTAACATTGGACTTAAACAGATGTTAATTGTCAATAACATAAATGTAACTATTTAAAATATTAAATGTAAAATAAATCTTAACACATATGTATTGACAATTTATATCTATTCAAGGCCATTTTTGGTTAGTAAAATAAAATTATTTCTATGTTTCTTAAAATATTACATATGATATATCAAATTACTCAGAAAAATACACTAATTCCGAATATGTGTAAATCCATTATGGCTGCCATAAGAAAAAAATAAGTTTGGTTAATTTCCGGTCAATCTGTTGGCGAAAAAAAATATTCATTTGTTTTACTGCAAAGTACACAAAAAATTGTCTGTATTATGTCAAAAAAATTTTTTGGTACCACTGAAAATAAAGAAGTTATAGCCATATTTTAAAAATCGCATTTTTTTGTTTTTTTCAAAATAGCGTTGGAACGATGCGATATTCAGATTTTTTGTAAATGAATTATTAATATTCGAAATAATCTCTACTACTTTGTTCATTTAACCGACTTTCTATCTTCAGTAATAACATAGATACCCATACAGTCCAACGTTAAATAGGACACCCTGTATATTATTAAAACGGTAAGGACGGTATTTTTGGTTGATTAAATTCTGTACGAAGATAGAAGATACAATTCTAAGATTAAAGTCCTCGAAAAGTTTTTTTGTAGCTTTTACCCGAAAAAAGTTACAACCCTTTTTGTATTTTTACCCCGAAATCGGTCAATTTTTGAGCGAGCCCTCTTTTCGTCCGATTTCAAAAATTCGAGCGGCATCGTAAAGGGTTGATTCTAAATTCCCGAAAATGGGTGAGTGCCCGATTTTCAAATTTGAGTCGAATGTGCCACGCATAGGGTTTTTTAAATTTCCTAAAAAATATTTTTTGCATTTAAAAAAGTCGCAATTTTTGACGCGTTTCGGTCTAATCAATCCCTCAAATTTTTTTCACCCCGGCTCAAAATTCTCCCAGTAACCCCCTCTACAAATATCCAAAGTATTTACCATTGGTAAAAATGTGAAATCGTTAACTTGCATAATTTTCTAAAAAAATAAAAATCGATTCCCATGAAATTTCTCAAAAAATTTAAATTATTAAAAAAATATAGTTATCAACCAATTAAAACATTTAAAATTCCATTGAGTTTGAACTTTGTAACTTAAAAACAAAACAAAATAATTACAATATTAATAACTCGTGCACTTGATTAATCTTTTGCAAATATTAAAATCATCGTCAGCGTCATCAAGATTTAAGATGATCTCTATGAGTTAATCTCCTAACAAATGTTACAGCTTGTATTTTGATAAGGAGTTTGCAATAAAACATCACTTGAGTAAAGCATGTCGGTAAATTCGCGCGAATTTTTGATTGCATAATTGAGCGAGTGATAAGAGGTGCCACGCGATGGCCCCTAAAGAACTGATAATTTTTTATAAATGTTATCTTTGCAGAGTTATGTTTTGATAAATATTATTATTGTGTCTTTAATTTCGGACAAGGATTTTGCTTATCGTTGCTATTTAGGGCGAATTTTTAGCGAATTATTTGCGTACTTTGAAAGCAAACCGATAGTTATCACTTCTATTAAAACGACTTATCACTTATTATCACAATATTACATAAAAAATATAAGTATTTATGCAAATAAATCACTTTTTTAAAACGCACCCAAAATCGAGCTAAGTAAATATAAATATTATAAATTAATAATTTTTCCTGCAATTGTTTAATTACGACTTAAAATAATATAATGTCGCGATAAGCTTTATTTGCTCATTTTTATTTTGTTACTAGACGACTTTTATAACTTAATTTATTATTACAAGGTAAAATATTTACATAATTTTGTTTCATAATAAATAAAAACGACTAAAAATTTTCCAATAACTTACTTTTCCGGACACCCTGTATATTTTATTAAAAAAATCTTTTAATTTACACTTTTTACAGTAATCTGATCAAAAAGTTGCTTGGAAATTCGCAGATTTTTCTTTACCAGGGGTCTTATTCTTGATGTATGGTTCAAGGAAAGTACATTTTTTTTCCATTTGCCTATAATTATAAATTCTTAAAAGTGTTGTGCTCTAAGCGTAAATAAATCTGGAAAATAATCAATTTACTTAATTATTTGTAATTAAATCTTAATAATTTCGAAGAAAGTATAGATGAAAAGCAGAGCATTTGAAAAACAGAAAAGAGGTTTCTTAGCATACGGTCGAGTGCGTTTCTTTCGCCAATTAACGAATTAATCCCCAACGGAAGTAACAATTAAAAAATCTTTAATCGAGTCAATTCGGGTTTTAATGAGCCACTTTCATTGCCACTATTACCATTTCTATTCTCTTTTCAAGTTTTCTTCGTCGTTAGCAAATGAAATACTTCTCTTTTTACAGTTTGACTTTTTATGGCGGGTCGACGCTCAAAAACGACCTCAATAAACGTAAACTTTGCGCATTTACTTTCACCTAGATTATCATTGTAATGTGAGTTATTAAAATCCATCAAAAGAAATTCTTCGTTTTTTTTAATGAAATCACATCCGAGCAATCTTAAAAAAGCAAATAGTATATTATTTTATTAGGAGTAAAAGAAGTACTTTTACTCCGAATAAAACATACTATTTTTTCTTCAAACGAAATTTTTAGAATAGTAATATAATAATTTTAAAATTTGACATTTAATTTACATACAACACACAATACAATGTATATTTGGTTGCCTAAAATTCATTTCTACTCCGCCCTTTAATTCCTTGTCAGTGCAAAGTAGTAATTTCTACTCCTAGGCATTACAAAGTTACCATAGAATCAACAAACATAAAGAGTGACATTTTAAAGCCAGTCAAACATCACAAAAGACTGTACTTTAATGACGTTCGAAAAAATAATTATTTTTAAAATATCATTTGTTTCAGATTCGAATGTTTGAGAATTGAAGACATTGCGCCTTTCGTACCACGATCAGCTCAACAACAGATACCCTGAGGAATGAAACAGCGGGTTTTTATCCCGCTAACTTCAATAACCGAATAATAAAATTCAAAACTTGTTAATTTAAATTGTTTTATGGGTGCTTAGTGCTTTAAGCTTAAGTAACTCGATTGTTTTTTAAGTTTTATTATTTATAAGTAATTTAAAAAAATCAATTTCATAGCGAGATTAAACTTTTTGTAAAATATAAGTTTTGTTTTTAATTCTATTTAATTGTTGTTGAGTCGATGACGCTTTAAGTTTTAATTTTTAATTTATTCTTTTTACTTTAAGTGTGCCTTTCTAGTTTATAAGATTTTTGTTCACTTTTAATTCCTGTAATTCCTTACTTATAACTGATCTTGATGTAAATATCTCTTATCTATTGTATTTATTACGACTTATTTATTTTTCTCTACTTTTAAATGATTAATTTCGTAAATTATTTAACGAAAGTAATAAATAATGGATGCATATGATCATGTGTTTTATTACTAATCACTTAACGATTCATTAAGTTTCTTAAAGCGCATTAATTATAAAATTTCACTTATTTTATTTGCGTAAATTCAATTTTCCAACAAATTTCTCTTGCTGCGTTCATGCAATGTCACGCAGCCGATTTTCTACCAGCAACGTTTTGGTTGAACTTGACTCTGAAACTCTTTAAGTACACGATGAAAGCACAGAAAGTTCACGTTTTACATTTGTGCCAACGTCACAACGGTGAAAGTGCCGCCGATTTGCGCCCGTTTGATCAAACGTAACGGCTCCGTTATGCGCCGTCATTATTTTTTAATACCACTCTAATACAACCATTATTTCAACAAAGAAACTTTCTATCTCAAACTTAAATTAATAACAATTTTATCTCAATTAAAATTACAATAAACAATTTTTTTATTCTAAAATTACACAAAATACAAAACTTCCTCCAACTATTTTAAATCAGGCGACTAAAAATTAAATCAATTATATTAAATTTTTGGATAAATAAAGGAAAAAATACATAAAACCTATTTTATATTTATTACTTTTGTATTCAAAAGCTCTAAAATATTTTTTACACTCTAATTTTTAACACATTCTTTTTTTTAAATTACTTAAGGCGTAAGCCCTTATGAGAAACACAATAAGCTGAAAACCCATCGTTTGAGGAGAGGTACCTGCAACCTTATAACATTAGTGTACATAAAAAAATAACGGTCAATTCCAAAATATTTTTTTTTAAATTAATCAAACCACGTTTTTTTCAGTTAGAAAATTAGAGATAGAAAGTTTTCATGAGGAGTTAATTACCTCCTTATGACAACTTTTGTTAAATTATTTTTTACAATTAAGTAATTGTAGTAGATGTTTTAAGAGTCCTTTTTTTAGTTTAGCAAATGTGTAAAATAATCAGTGAAGGGTAATAAAAACCTGCACTTTTGGAGGGGATGACCAGGTTTAGTAGGGTGCGTAATATGCTCCACGTCTCGCATAACTCCTAAAAATGAAAACGTTACTTTAATTAGTATAAATGATTTTATAATTACCTCGGCCTTCGTAATGGTCTGAACCCACTGTAAAACCCCCTTGTTGCTCCACGTGCTCCCCTGAAAGTACCCCTACCCCTGGGAGGACGATTCGTAGTCGACATTCCAGGCCTATTAGTCCTTTTCGCCATAACCTTAATAACAACATTTATTTAACAACAAACATGTACATTTTTATAAGATTCATCATTCAACTTCATGTTGGTGTAAGATGGAATTCAAAAAAGACTAAAACCGCAACTATGCAACCAAACATACTCTGTTTAAATCTGATCTGTCACTTTAACCAAAACGTCTCTAAGGAGTCTTTCTTCGGGTATTTTTTCAAGTCATTTCTCAGTGTATTGCAAATTTTAATAAAAAACAGTGCTTTTCAAAACTAAAATTAGTGCAGTTAAATATTCGCGATGGTTTTTTCATCGGAGCACAACGCATTCATTTCAGTGTACCCAACTGTGGGAAACTTAGGTTTCCTACCTTGCAATGTAAATGTTTTGTATCTTATTTGAATTCACTGTGTACAAAAATTAAAACTAAAAGCAAAATTGAAAAGAGAAAAAAACAAATGTATAATAATAAATATACAGGGTGTCCCAAAATTTTGTACAATCATGTATGACACTATCATTTATCAATGTTACAATTTTCGGCGGAAAATTCCAAGAAAAACTTGAGAAAATCGTCAATTTATTGAATTATTTTGTATTTTCTTCACCTTTTTTGGGACTTTAATTGGAAAAACCTTAATAACTTTTTTATTTTTGTAAACATTTTTACAAAATTTTGTACAATCGTGTATGGTACTATCATTTATCAGTGGTACAATTTTCGTTGAAAAATTCCAGGAAATACTTGAGAAAATCGTTGATTTCTTGAATGATTTTGTATTTTATTCACATTTTTGGGGACTTTAGTTGGAAAAAACTTAATAACTTTTTTATTTTTGTAAACATTTTTACAAAATTTTATACAATCGTGTATGGTACTATCATCTATCAGTGTTACAATTTTCGCCGGAAAATTCCAAGGAAAACTTGAGAAAATCGCCAATTTCTTGAATTATTTTGTATTTTCTATTCCTTTTTTGAGACTTTAGTTAGACAAAATTTAATAACTTTTTTACTTTTATAAAAAAATTTACAAAATTTTGTACAATCGTGTATGGTACTATCATTTACCAGTGTTACAATTTTCAGCGCAAAATTCCAAGAAAAACTTAAGAAAATCGTCGATTTCTTGAATTATTTTGTATTTTATTTACCTTTTTGGGACTTTAGTTGAAAAAAACTTAATAACTTTTTATTTTTGTAAACATTTTTACAAAATTTTGTACAATTGTGTATAGTACTATCATTTATCAGTGTTACAATTTTTGGCAGAAAATTCCAAGAAAAATCTGAGAAAATCGTCGACTTCTTGAATTATTTTGTATTTTATTCACCTTTTTGGGACTTTAGTTGGAAAAAACTTAATAATAACAAAAATGCCCATGCAATGCAACTCAAATTGGGACACCCTGTATATAATATTATTATACAGGGAATTCAAAAGACGTAAATTGCAACTATGCAACCAAACATACTCTGTAGTGATTTTGGACTTTTCTTTTAAATTTAAATGTAATCTGTCACTTTAACCAAAGTGTCCCTCAGCAATTTTCTTCAGATATTTTTTCAAGTCATTTCTCAGTGTTGCAAATTTTATAAAAAACAGTACTTTTCGAAATTAAAATTGGAGTACAACACATTCATTTCAATGTAGCCAACTGTGAGAAACTTGAGTTTCCTACCTTGCAATGTCAATGGTTTCAATCTTATTTGAATTCACCGTATATTATTTATTCAAGTTTAAAAATCGCTTTCGTTTTACCTTAATCTGTCTTCCTCTAAATAAAGAATCATCCATAGCCATGGCAGTTTGGACTGAATCACGATCACCAAACTCAATATACGCAAAACCTTTAGGATGTCCATCGAATTTATTACAAAGTATCGTAACCCTATTGATTGAACCACACCCGTGGAAATGCAATTCGAGTTCCTCTGCAGTCGCACCATAATCAACATTACCAACATAAATGCTGCGATTGTCCACTTCCATTTTCTCCTCAATCGACATATTTAATGGACTAGCTGGAAAAATTATTTCATTAATTTTTATTATTCAAATTATTTGTAATTAAATAATTTACCAAGAGGTCGATTAGAAACTTTATATGGATCATAAGGATTCATGTTACTTTTATTAAGCAAAGAGTACTTTGTAACGTTGTCTTAAACTTAAATAAACGAAATAACACCACGTCAGCAAGACGATCGAGGCTCTAGCGAGTGACTCATCATTTTTATCAGATTTATTGTCGCCACAAACTAGTTCTTTATGAAGAAGCAAGATTTAGGAAATATTAAACTGTCTACACACTTGTTTTTTTTTTAATTTTAGTAAACTCGAAATTAAAATTTTTTTATCAATTTAAATAACTTAAAAAAAACGATAATAACTCCAATATTTTTTTAACAATTTTTTATTTTAATTACACATTAGAAACCTATATTTATTGACTTTGTATTGAAATCTTAAACTTGTTTCTGTTTTATATACTTTAGATTCTATCGGCAATTTTTTAAGAACTTACCAAATTTAAAATTACAACAAAAACTTACAATTGATTTATTTTTGGCTTATCACTTGAGAAAATAAAAGGTTTTATACCAAAAATTAAACAAAAATTATAAAAATCGGTTGATAAACAAAAAATTTATGCAAGAATTTTGATTTTTCAGGTATAAAAAATGGTTTATAATCCAAACGTAACTTAATGAAAATGGGGAAATTACTCAAATAAAAGCTTGAACTGTAGTTACTATATTTTACCCCCTTTTTTAGCATAAAACCATGATTCAACCTAAAAATGAATAATTTTTGTACCATTTTTTTCTATATTAATAACTCCGCTATTTTTTAACCAATTTTTGATTTCAAAAAAACATTCAAAATAATTTACATTTTATAAACGATTTTCTAAGAACACAATTAAAGTCAAAATTTTTATTTTTGTAAAAATTTAAAAAGGTAACTTCAACAAAATTTTATAACAGGTACATATAGGCCTTAAGCACACGATTTAAAAAAGATTTGATAAAAACTGGACTTGCTACAAAAAATTATGAATATTTTATTAAAAATTTAGATGTAAATTTGGCGAGCTGGAAGGTAAATTTTGTAAATAAGAAAACCGTTTTAGGTTCTTCTAATAAATTGATGTGAATCTTAAATTAATTTCCGAATAATTTTATTAGCACCAATTTTACGGTTATAAAAAGCTACATTTGACAGCTTCCATGGTTACTTTAAAGAAATCTATTGGATTTTTTTTAATTTTGAGGTGTTTTGAGAAAAGTAAATGCTAGAGAAATAAAATTATTCGGTTGACTATTGTAATAAAAGTTTTCTTACTTATACCAGGAGGACTTCCCATATTCATTTGCTTATCAACTTCAGTCTGTAATTGTTTCAATTTCTCAGCCTCCTCTTCCATTTCCCTAACTCTTGCTTTGATGGCTTCAAGTTCGGGATCATTACCACTTTCTCCATCCATCTCCGTATCGTTGAGCAAAGTTTCATCGTTAATACCATTCGTATCATCTAATGCGTCCAGCTGATCCTCCGCGCCTAAACCTAAATCGTCATTATCAGCCATACTGAAAGAAAAAGAAAATTTTTGCAAAAACTCATACCCAAGCCAGTTTTCAAGGTTATGTTTGTTTGGGGCGCATTTCACACTCACGTCTAGACTATTTTAATTAATTATTACGAAAATGTGTAAATTCATACACGTGTTTCTTACCTTAAGTTATTTTAAATGATTTAATTATTGGAAATTCAATGAAGTATTGCCGGTTGTTACAAATTCGTAAGAAACGACCATAGAACTAAAAAAAAAACGTTGTTTTTAGTAACTTTTTTGTTATACAATTGGTATGCCTAGTAATTGAGTTATTTTATTTTTTTACGATTGGTACGACTGTTTCATGATTAAAAATTAATTAAATCTGTCATTTGCGTGGAGGCGTAATATTGTAATTAAAATCATCTGATGGAGCTTAAAATCACTCAAATGGCTCATAAATGGCTATATTTGACGAGGTAATAACTAAAAAGGTCACTTTAGACGACACTGAACCGCTATCATGTTTAATTGAAACTTGGAGGATTACAAACGGACACACTGTAAGTAAATTCAATTTCAAGCTCAATTATAACAATTTAACTCTTCAATTATTAGGAATTTGTTATTCGTGTGCATCGAGGACCTTTTTCTGATACCACTTGGAGGATTTATAAGCGTTATAATGATTTCGTTAAGTTGCACGCAGCTCTGCAAAAATCAGGCCTCGAGTTGCCTCTTCCCCCAAAAAAGATCATTGGTAATATGGAGCCAGAGTTTATTGCAGAACGTCAGCAAGCATTGCAGGTTAGAAAAATAATAATTAATTAAACGTAATCATAATATAATACGTTTTAGAAATATTTAAATATCATCCTAATGAATCCGATATTAGTATCATCATTACCGGCGAGATCTTTTGTTGATCCAGCTAATTATTGCCAACCATTTAGTGGTAATTAAATGTCACATACATTTTCGGCTTTTTAATTGTTCTTACATTTTCAGAGCAAGCATTGCAGCATGTTTCATTAGCATTACGTGGTGAAGTTGGTTGGGAAGTTGTAGGACCGTTACCCGATATCGGTTGGAGATTGCGGAAACATTTTTATCAAGTTCGTTGCAAGAATGTCAACAAAGACGAATTATGGGCCAATTGGGTTGATTACGGCCCAGATAGGTATTTGGATGATAAAGACATGCAGGCTGTTTTCAAAAGTTTAAGCCAAATACAGGTAATTTATTATTAAGTACATAGTATGAGAGCCGGCCACATGATATATACCTCGAAGGGGAGGCCATTATAAAATAATAGAATCTGATAGGCAACCACTTTTACTTATGTCATCGTACTTACCTTGCAAATGAACATGGTATTTTTTTTAATTGAAGCTTAAACCTTCCATTTTATTAAAATATAATGCTACTATTGCATATATTGGCGTATCAAATTAATTTTTCCTGCGAATAAAAATAGGCAACCACTTTTACGATGACGTCCGTAAAAGTGGTTGCCTATTTTTGAAAATTAAAACGGCCTCCCCTTCGAGGTATATATCATGCGGCCAGCTCTTATAGTAACAGTAAATTAATTAATGTAAGTCAAATTTTTAGCACCCGTATATTCATCCAATCGAGATGTGTTTGTGTACCGAAAATGGTGGATTAGTAGTGCGTACTTTTAATAAAAATGGTTCATGTCGCGATTTATTATGCAACTCGAAACCAAAACAATCGTTTATGAAAAAATACGGTAATCCTAAAGGGCACAAACCGTTGAGTACACAACAAGTTGCTTTATTTGGAAGACAAATTTTAGAAGCACTTAAATTTTTGCATGATAAAGGTTTACCATATGGCCATTTGCATACGGGGAATATTTTATTAGAGAATGATCGTGTACGATTGCTTGATTTAGAAAATGGGATTTTGGGTGTTTCCAGCTTTTATCGGCCATATTTTATGCAGCATAGAAAAATTAATACTTTAGAAGCTATTGATGTTTATTGCTTTGGCCATACTTTGTACGAAATGGCTTTTGGCGCTCCACTACATGAGAGCATCGTTGATAACTTTCCACCAGAATGTCCAAAAAATTTAAGTAAGCGCTTATTTAGTTTTAAAACAATATACGATAAATTATTTGTAGAACCAGTTTTGGAATCGATTTTATCAGCGGAAGGTTGTAAAGTAGGACTCCCGACTATTGATTCACTGCTGAAACACCAATTCTTTTCATCAGTAATTTTATCATTAGAACCGAA
The DNA here is from genome assembly GCA_963971135.1 of Stenus bimaculatus. Taxonomy (NCBI): domain Eukaryota; kingdom Metazoa; phylum Arthropoda; class Insecta; order Coleoptera; family Staphylinidae; genus Stenus; species Stenus bimaculatus. The sequence goes on from OZ020181.1 coordinate 1,218,946, forward strand.
CGATAAAGCACACTTGAAATTTCCAAGCTCAGCCAAGGAACATTTAAAGACGATTTGCAGGCAACTCGAGGATAGATTAAAAGAGGAGCAAAAAATAATGCGTAGTCAGAAACGGTTGACACGAGTTCAAGAAATGATGAGTTCTGAAGAGGAAAAAAAGAAGCAACGGCATAAATTGAGGCAAGAGCAGAAACAACAAGCTAAAGAAAAGGTGATTTTTTTTTACTAGTAAGATTATGATTAATTTTTGTTGTTTAGATGAGACAAAAAACTTTTGAGGAAAAAGAACAGAAATTAAATGGAACGAGCGGGGAAAGATCTGAGAGTGCTACAAGTACAAGCACAGGAAATTCTATTGACACTGTTACTCCTCCATCAATGTCTACTGGTAAAATTTTTAAAATTATTAAGAAGCAAATTTGTGCACTTGATTTTGAAATCCGCTTGGTATTTGTGGTCATAATTTCTTTTTTTTTATTATACAAAAATAAATAGAAATTTACCTAATTTTTGGAGCACTAAAAAGTTTAAAAATATACAGGGTGTCCCAAAATTCGACCTATAACGATATAACCCTATTTATCTATATCCAAAAAATGCACCCCTGAGCAACAAGACTCTTCTGAATACTAAGAAAAGAAATTTTAAAAAAGCTTCATTGGAAAAAATTTTATGACAACAAATTTCAAAGTGTTCAAATTTGTCGACTATCGCCTTAAATTATAAATTAATAATTTATTTTTTAGGATCCGTACCGTTTCCACCACCACCTCCTCCAATGGCACCACCACCGCCGCCACCGTTATTAAAAAATGGAGGTGAATTGCCTCCAGTTGCCAAAGAGAGAACCGCACTCCTTGGTGACATTTGTAATTTTAACAAGAATATGTTGCGTAAGACCAAAGATTAAAATAATACAAAGTTTATCAGAAACTAAATGTTGCCTTCAGGTACGAGACCACAAAAAATATCTCTTTAGAAGTAGATTTGTGATATTAACAGAAATTAAATTAATAAAAAACGTAATTGCGATGAAGCGACGTTTTACCCTTCCATGTTTGCACTGTATGTCAGTAACTTTTGCACTTATTGAATCAACAAACAACCTCGCCTCAAAAAATAGCTTTATTAGATTATACCTGAACAATTGGAGTCTCAAAGCGTTGGCAATACAGTACTGAATAAGCTATTTCAAGATGCGATTTTAAAATTTTTTGATCTGCTCTTTTGTAATCGATGTAATAATATTTTTCACAGGTAATTTTCATGCACACATTAGGACTTTATGTAATTCATATAATCTCTAATAATTTAGGCGTTTATGCTTGCATTTATTTAAATTGTTAATCAGTAAACATGTGTATTAATTAGCTCTGTTCCAGATTCCAGCATTTTTATTAATTTTAAACATTTCTTGCTTTCCTGACGGCTGGAACAAACCTATTCAATTCTTAATTAATGCAAGGTGTTTGCTGGTCATTTTTGAATTTGTATTTTTAGTGCCAAAGTATTAAACGTTGATTTACTAGTCAAGCTTTCAATTAAATGTGCTAAGTGCAAATTTTTTACATAGCAAATTCCGTCTAAACATCAAAAATTTTTATTATATTTATTGCTGCAAGATTTATTTTTGTAAATATATTTTTGGATGAAATACATACAAATTAAATACATATGAAATGTAATTTTAATATTCGTTATATTTTACATATGTTTAATCAAGTGTAGATTGTACTCGTAAATCGTATCAGTAAAAATAAATTATTCCATTATTAATAAAGTACTATTAGTTATTTTATCGTCTTATTCTCCTATTAATTATAATTTGTGTCTGTTATTATTATAATATAAAAATCGTAGCTTTTTCAGACTATACATATATTTCTAAATACTTTTTTAAAATAGTCTACGTTGATTTTTTTTAAAAGGATGTAGACATTTATGTCAAATTGGTTGCATAAGTTTAATTTTTTTTTAAGTTATACAACTAATTTGACATAAATGTCTACATTCTTTTATTTTTTTTGTTATACAACCAATTTGACATAAATGTCTACATCTTTTTTTTTTTGAGTTATACAACCAATTTGACATAAATGTTTTTGAAGATTTATTTTGTATTGAAGATTTATTTTTTATTTATATTTTTAATGAAAATTGAGTATTTTTTATATAAATAAATACACAAACTAATTATAGTATATCTTAATAAAAAATTTGTAATTACATATAATTTTATTTTTAATTAAGTTACTACATCAAAAAATAAACAATTAATTAAGCTTGACCCCTGTAATGCTTAATGTTGAGAAGAACCCAACTTGGGATTGCCATGTAACAAACAGTCATGAATACTCCATGAGCGACCTTTTCAGCGAAACTAATTCTTACATGGGGAGGAGTTGAATTAGTCGACATGTTTCTTGGCATAAGTGCATTTCTTGCCAAGGTCCTGCCAGCATTTAAAGCAAACATCTAAAAAAGATTAATTTAAATTTTTATATGAAATTTATATAATTTTATAGGTTAAGTTATTACATAATTAAATTATTGCCTGGTTTTAATTTTTTTTATTACATACATTAATGTTTAATGAAAATACATTAAATACTTACGATTATTAATTAAAATTTGTTTTTGCGTCTTTAAAATTGAAATTTATAGTTTTATAACCACAAGATGGCGGACAATTTGCAATATTTAATTTCTGGGGAATTTGACGTTAGCAAGTTGGCTAGAGTGGAAAAGTTGCTTTCGTTTAGTTTCAAATAATTTATTTTATTATTATATAATTAATTCTGTATTTAAATTATGTATATGAACGTATTTTAATTATTATTAAATTATAAACTATGATTAATTTTTATTAAAAAATATTATATGTATGCAATTGATTGTACATCGTAAGGTAGAGTGGGTAGCATAACCACAAAGATTTTTTTTCCCCAAAATTCAAAAAATCCAAGATATAATTCTTTTAGCAATAATTTAAAAATATTAGGTTTCAATGCCAAAATCTAACGTTTTTTTTGAAGCATCAAGAAAAATATTTAGATTTTTTTTAAATATATAATTAAAAATAAAAGAATAACCAAAATAATTAAAATTCGCTCAACAGGTGGAATCGAACCACTTCGAAACTAATCGACTACAGGTTTGAAGCCTGCACCCCAGACCACTGAAGATCAGTTGAGCATCCCCTACAATTTTAGCTCTTTATTTATATGAATCTATCTGCACTAAGCTTTTAATAGTCATTAATATTTTAATCAATATTTTTTATGTTTTAGTAAGGATAAATGATAAAACAAATTTACAATTTTCTTATAAATATTATTTTGTAGCAATAGTTGTTAAAATAGTTAAATTTAAATTAAGAAAAACGTAGAAATTAAATCATTTTTGGAAATTACATGTATGATGTGTGTATTTGGTTGCATCAACATTTATTTATATCTACATTTCTGTCAATAATTCTTGATAATGTTTATAAAATTATGTAATAAATTATAATAAATAATTTGGTTTATTTCACGTGTATTTTGTAATAAAAAACTATTTAAACATTTTGGTGTTAATTAAGTTGCCTAGTTTTGCATTGTTGCCACTCTACGTGCTCTTGTGGTTAGAGAAAATTATTGCAACTTGGCAATAGCGTACGTCAATTTTCTATGTTTTCCTAGTAATTTTGTGACAAAAAGGGCATTTTAACTGAGAGCTTTGAAAAAACTTGCAATGTCTGAAAACAGGGAGGAAATTCTAGCCGATTTTCAGGTATAAACTTACTAAATACTAAAATATTAAAAAAAATATAGTTTGTTAGGTTAGGAAGGATGACTGTTGCCTTTGAAATTATTTCTTTAAACACAAAGAATTATTTCCAACTCCATTGTTGAATGGAATTTCAGCAATTTTAATTATTATTATAGGGTTGTACTTTTATTTAAAAAATATTGAGTAGTACTGAAATAAAGTCATTCAATTGTCGTACACGATTTAATCTTTGTAATATCTCGATTATGTTTAAATTTTAAACAAAATTAATTATGATGATTATTAAGAATAATTACAAAATCAAACGAATTAAAATAATCATACACTAATTCCTTTGTTTTGTTTTAAAGGCTTGCACTGGAATAGAAGATGTTGCAGAAGCTATTTATGTATTAGAAGAAAATAACTGGGATTTACTTGTGAGTATCATAATTATTTAATCGGCTGTAATTTTAAGAATTTTATAATTTTTAGAGTGCTGTAAATAAAATAATGCCACAAGACTCACAATCATTCCAAGTGAATAATGATCCCGATGTTGAAATGGTCCAGGATGTAATGGAAATCCCTACTTGCCCAGTAGAAACAGCGACCGATATGCTTTCAGCTTCGTTTACAGCACAACAGTCGAGAAGTATGCCTATACTTGAAAATAACTTCAGTCATATTAACGCCGCTCCTTCTACATCTTCTACAAGTGTTAATGGAGCGAGAATGATTACTTTTAATATTCAGTATTGTGATCGCGTTGTTACTATAAGTGTTCCAGATACAGGGACAGTCGGTAATAATTTTTAAGAATCAATAATATTCGGTAATAATTACAAAATTTGTTTTAGCGGATATAAAAAAAATGCTAAATAAAAAATTAAAAGTGGCACCATGTCGGCAATTGTTATCAGGTTGGGCTAGAATGAGTCAGTACCAAAACACACCTTTATCTGAATTAGCTTTACCAAGCATCAACGCTTTGCATTTAAATTTACTGAACTCAGTTAGCTTACCACAGGATAAGTAAGTTAACTAGCTTGATTAAATTGATTTTAAACGTTTATTTTAGTGAAGTAGATGATCGTTTGAAAGGCAACTACACTTTAAATATAAAAGACGAGAATGCAGATAAAACTTACAGCCTTAACTACCCTGGAACAAAAACGATATTAGAAGTTAAGGTTGATATTTTTGATCTAACTAATATTCCTGTACGTAATCAAATTTGGAGCGGATGGCCACCAAATATCGATGATCAAACTGTTCTAGCACTTTCTGGAATTAAGTATGTCAAACATCTATCAAAATATTTTAAATTAATTTTTATATTTCAGCTTTCCCATCCATGAATTAACTCTAAGACTGGCTTCTAATAGCATTTCATCCAATATTCGTGAAAGAAAACCCAAAATTGATAACGTGATACAAATCGATAGTGATGATGAGGAGTACGAGGACGCCTCTGAATCTTTTAATGTCGAGGATGATTGTTTTATGGATAATGAACCTAGTAAACGAATTGAACCATTAAGTAAGTTAATTAATTAAATCTCCATAATTTATGGTAAATTATTTTATTTTATAGTTCCTAAACATATAGAAGATGAAATAGTAGGAAGTATAAGTTTCTCCGAACAATTCACAAATCGCTACGGGGCAATCCATCCAAATTTTTACCAAGGTACTCTTGAAGATGCTGTTAAAGAAGCTTGCAATAAACCTGCGAAAGATCGTAAATTATTAGCATTATACCTTCATCACGATGCAAGTGTGTTAACCAATGTTTTTTGCACACAATTGCTTGGTTTTGAAAGCGTGATGCAGATATTGGAAGCAAACTTTATTCTATGGGGATGGGATCTTACTTTTGAAACAAACAGGAATCGGCTTTTAACTTCAATGGCTTACACTCTCGGCCCTATGGCAGCCAGCAATCTCAAAACCATTGCAATCAATCGATTCCCTGCAATCTTTATCATCATGAAAATTAGATCTGCCACGGAAGTTTTCAACGTCGTTTATGGTAATGTGGGTGTAAACGAATTAATGTCAAGTTTAATCGAGTCGGTTGAGGTATTTACTGAGCACCAAAAAGTTGAGATTAAAGAGGAGCAGGAAAGAGCTGAACGTGAGCTGGTTAAATGGGAGCAGGATATGGCTTATAATGAAAGTTTAGAAGCTGATCGGTAATTATTTTTCAACACCAATTGCTGGTGTATAAATTTATATTTTATAGAGCAAAAGAGGAGAAGAAGCGAGCACAAGCTGAAGCTGAATCTAAGGAACGTATACGTTTAGAAAATGAAATAGCACAAGAAGCCGCTAGGAAAGAGGCTAGCCGCAAGCAGGCTGAAGCTAGTTTACCACCTGAACCACCAGCAGATGCTGAAAATATTACTAAAATACGTTTCAGATTACCAAGTGGTGATAATGTGGAAAGAAGATTTTTAGCTAATGAACCACTTAAGGTTACTAATTACTATATTTTAGTTAACCTAGACTTACTTTCATTTTTTTTTAGGTTTTACTCGATTTTTGTCATGTACAAGGGTTTCCAACTGATGAGTATAAAGTTATTTCTAGCTGGCCTAGAAGAGATGTGAGTATTTCATCATTTTTTTTGCATCTAAAACCTTTTATTGATAACTATATTTTTGTATTTACAGTTAACATCATTAGAGTCGAATAAAACTCTTCAGGAATTGAAGTTATGCCCTCAAGAAACTGTGATACTAGAGGAAAGATAAATCGTACAGGAAATAAAGAAGACATAAGAACGGAGGAATGCTCTTATTTTATGTAATTAAGACATGTACGTCTATAGTTGCTTAATATAACTCTATTTGTATCTTTATTACTATTCTGTATTTAGTACCATTATTTATTTCAAATAAATACCACAAAAATGTACATTAGCGTGTTTTGCGCCAGTGGCCAGTGGCGTACCTATAAACAAGGTTAAACAATGCTTAAGGGCCGACGAACCTAAGGGGTCCAATATCGTGCCATAAAAAACAAAACTTCCATGAAAATATCATACATTGAATACAGTTTTTTCCAATTAATCCCAAAAAGGTGAATAAAATACAAAATAATTCAAGAAATCGACGATTTTCTTTAGGTTTTCTGCCAAAAATTGTAACACTGATAAATGAGAGTACTATTCACGATTGTACAAAATTTTGTAAAAATGTTTACAAAAATAAAAAAGTTATTAAGTTTTTTCCAACTAAAGTACCAAAAAGGTGAATAAAAAACAAAATATTTTAAGAAATCGACGATTTTCTTAAGTTTTTCTTGGAATTTTCCGCCAAAAATTGTAACACTGATAAATGATAGTACTATACACGATTGTACAAATTTTTGTAAAAATATTTTCAAAAATAAAAAAGCTATTAAATTTTTTCCAACTAAAGTCCCAAAAAGGTACAAATAGTATTGAAATGCTTCGCAACATCAAATGCAAGTCAATGAGACAGACGGATGAAAAGGAAGAAAAATGAAGCTAATTTTATTAATGTATTATTGATTTAATTTTAAAATTATTTTAATTGTTTAATTTAAGTAGATTATCCTTGTGTTACTAATGTACCATCATCTAAAAATTTATTTGCGATTTGTAAAATGTACCTATTATTCCACAAAAATGTACATTAGCGTGTTTTGGGCTCAGATTTTTTTTCTGGAGCTGTTCGATTTTGTTTTGAAAATGTGTATAGTTCGCCTAGAAGAAAGATTATTCCTAAAATTATTCCGGCTAAAAGAAAAACGTGAGCGCAATAAAATTCTGGTAAACCAACAGTAATAGTCTTTTTAACATCTGAAGGAATACAACCGGGGCGTGGAGCATCCCAATGGCTACGTAAACGACTTAAAACTCCATTTTCAGCAATCCGTAACATGCTAAAAATTCATTTTAATTAAGTATAGCGGAAGTTACAAGTATTTTGCTTACCAATAGTTGAGCATTTCTCGAAAAGGGGAATATCTCTGCGCATTTGTGTGCATTGGTTGCTTACGATACATTTCCACCTCTTGCAATTTACAAATTGTTATTGGGGGAAATGTTTTTTTTATAATAGGATATGCGGTGCTTGTTTCAACATGAAAAGCTGTTCCTCCTTGTTTAACCAGGTTCAGGCCTTCTTCTGGAGGCAAGTACCCCGTACGATTTCCACGTGTAACTTTTTTGTTATAAAGTTCAATCGCTACTGGGTCAGTAGTTTGCTAAAAATTTATTAATTTATTCACTTTTACAGGAATCGCAGTTTATTTGGTAATTTTTTTACTATAAAATAGGCATGATCGATTAGTATATCTTCAATCAACGGATCCAAACTGCTATCAAGTAAATCCTGGAGATTGTTGATGGTTCTTGGTGGATCCATGAGAAGGTACGAAACAATGAAACCTGAATAAAATTGGTATAACAAAACGTAAAATACAAATATAATCACTGTAAGAATGCGCCCTCCTAGTAAAAGCGGATTGTAAGATGACCCTATAATTATAACAATTATTTTTACTTCAATCGTAATACAAACATTATTATCACCTTGTTGACAAAAAGCTCCGAAGGTGGTAATAAAAGCAAAACTCCATTTAGGATCAATCGAATCACTTGATTCTTTAATCCACACCTTTTCAGTAACGAGAGCTATTTTTAATAAAATTACTGTTATAATTGAAGCTACGAATGCACTACCCCAAACATCCAAACCTAAAGGTCGTATAAAAATTTCAAAAGATGAAGCTGTATGTTTCGGTGGTTGAAAAATAAAAACCGCCCTAAAAATTGACTTAGCATTCTTGTATTAAATTTTACAAATTTTAACATTATACCTTAATATCCAATTGCCGTAACTATAATCTAAAACAGGTAATCGATCGTATTTGCATATTAAAGGTGAACCACCAAAATCAATCTCACGTCTTTGCAACATTCCAACCATTCCATCGAATGTACCTCCACTATTGGGTATTACGTAACCCCATGAATCAACTTGCGTCATATTAAGCCTACAATTTTTTATGATTTATCAAAATTGGGGGATTTAAAATTCTTACGTGAAATTAAAAAAATCCCTACAGTAACCAACTGTAACCGCTTGCATTCTATGCATCGAATTATATTCTACATGAGAGTCATTTGCTAAGTATTCCTCAACCGTAAGATTAAATTCTTTTGGAATCTTAAATCGTTAATTTGTATTGTTTTCTTTACTGTTTATGATTTTACTTACAACAACTGCCGATTTAAAAGTAACACCAGTCATATTTCTGCGCGTCCAATACATATTAAAAATATTTCTAGCTTGGTAACCATCGTTTACAGTAAAATTCCCATATCTTCTGATTTTTAAATCACCTCCGTGTTGCGTTGATGGATTATAAACATCAAAAATTCCATAATATAAATCTTCTTCACTCTCCAAAAGCGCAACTTTAATATCTGCGTTTAAAAATATATCAACGTTTTTAAAAAAAATTGAAAAATTGTTATCCCGTGTTAAAATCAACCAATGCATCATCATAGTGTAATGCCTATGTATGCCACACTAAAAAATAATATTTCATTATTACCAGCACATTTTAATAAATTTTGATTTACCTTTTGTAAAAATTCATTGACATTAGGACAATCACCATCAACAACAACAGCTAAATGATTTTTATGCCTGTATATGTTAAAATCAATCGCAGGTACATCCAAAGTCTCAAAATTAAAATAGTTAACACCAACATCCGGTAAACTTTTAAATAAATCGATCACATCTACAATAATAATTAAATTAAAGCTTCACAATTAAAGAGTTTTACCTTTTTTATTTTTGGTACACCCAAAAAAAGTGCATCTTTCTGAATGTTTATCTTTTAAAAATCCTGGAATTAGTCCATTGTGTTTAAAAAGTAACGAAGAGGTGCTAACACTCGTAATTAAAAGAGATATAAAAGCTTGGGTAAGCATTCTTGAAAGTCTAATAAAATATAATTTTTATTGAAGACTTAATGTGACAAGAAAAATGACCACAAGTAATTTCAAATCGGTTAATAAAAAATACAACCTACTTGTCACTAAAATTGCTTTTAATGTGGAAAATTGGTTTAATAAATGATTACATAATTTGACAATAATTTTATTTAAAACTATTAATAATAAAATTTGTACACATTTATTTTAATAAAATTATTTAATTAACGTATAAAACAAGACTTGATAATTAATTATCAATTTTTATAATCGGTGTGACTTTTTCTAAAACTGAACACGCTGCTTTCTGAAATTCTTCATTTGTACTTGTAGGATTAAAGTACTCATGTTCACCAGGTATTAGCATTGGTTTTGATTCACAAGTTTCAACTCCCAAACCATAAACGGGATTATTAAAACGAACACTGTAAGAATATAATTAAAATATGATAGTATATAATAAAATTAGAAATATGTACCTGACATTAAAGTTTCCTGAAGATCTCTTTTTAAGCACAAAATAAACCGCTCCTGCAATGATGATCATTAAAATTGGTATAATAATTGCGGCCGCTGTTGATGATTTCGAGTCGTTTTCTAAAGGAATGTGTGTTCCAAACGTTGGTTTACGATCTACTGTAGACACCTCAATTTTCGGGCATTTTTGATTTTCTGGAATTGCTTTACCATTTTCGCATAAACATTGAACTCCAACCTCACTAGGAATGCAAAGATGTTCACATCCATGATACGCACAAATATTTTTTTGTTGCGGCTGCCGTGATATTTGTGATAAAGCGAAATGATCGGAATTATAGGTGTTTAATTTAAAAACACTGCATATTCTTTCACTTCCGTATAACCGGCACTTATTCATAAGCCCGTGGTTGGTTAAAAAGTAGAGATGATCTTCATACAGATTCAAACCGATTGGTTTCACTAAATTTGTTAAAACACTTACTTTATCTGTACCATCGTAATTAACACGGTTAATCAAACCATTTAATTCATCAGCATAGTATAAAACTTTAGTGTTTGGATCGAAAGTCATACCTGTTACATAACTTGCAGCAGTTTTCACTAACTCGTGTCGTTTTGAACCATCCAAATTCGTTTTATAAATGAGCGAATGCGGATTATTGAAGATGAACCAACTAGTAAGCGAATAAAATAAGTATTTATTAACGGCATCTACTGTTATCGATGAAATTTGGTTGTATTTATCAACATCAATCACTTTAGCACAAAGTTTCTCCTCAAAGTTGCAGATTCCGATTTGTTCCTGCGAGTTTTCAGCTTCAGCATAGTAAACATTCTTAGAAACCCAATCCAAAGCTATTTTTTTAACTTTACCAACACCCATGAGGAAATCTCTTGTCCCATTATTTAAGTTAATGCGGTGAATCGTTTGAGATTCTTCTATGCTCAAGTAAACATAGTTTTGAGCCGTATCAACATCCAAACCAGTGATTTTAGGTGTTTCTTCGGAGTGAATTACTTTTAATGAGTTGTTAGTTTGTGATAATAAACGGATTTCGTTGTCTACATTAAAGAATAGTGACATTGCTTCACCTTTACTTTTGCATGAAGTTTTATCAGATCTAAAAGTTATTTTATTAAGCTAACATGTGAGAAGTGTGAATATTTATCTTACCTTATCATAAAACCATCATAGCAGCTGCAGAGGTAACTGCCATCTTCTTCAGTACAAAGTTGAGAACATATTGGAGGATCTCTTGAACATTCTGCGATATCTTTGCATGTTGAACCATCACCAGCCAATTCATAACCAGGGTTACATAAACACATCGCACCTGCAGGTGTAGATTGACACTTTTGTTGACACGGATGTGCTTTGCATGAAGAATTACAAGCACCATTTTCATCACTTCCTGTAATTATAAATAATAAATAAGTTTTTACAAAAATAGATTTGATTTAAGAAATTAATTTACCATCGTAACAATTTTCTTCTCCATTACAAACAAGGCTATAATCGATACACGCCCCACTTTTACACCGAAACCCTTTATCACAAGGCATGTTTGTATCATAATTAGTAGCTTTATTATCAGTAAAACACCCAGTTTCATCAGAATTATCGCCACAATCATCATTCTTATCGCAAATCCAAAACGCGGGAATGCACTTCTTGTTCTTGCACTCAAACTCATCGATATGACAATCTGAGCAACCTTGTTCATCTTCATGGTGTGGGCATTCAGAAATTCCGTTGCAATGTGAAGCTTCAGGAAGACAAATTGATGTATCGCTTGTGCACTGGAATTCGTTAGGTCTGCAACTAAACTCATCTTTAACATTGCATGAGTTTTCATCAGAAGAATCACCACAATCATTAATATTGTTGCATTTTAATTTGGTGTCAATACAAAGCCCATTATTGCATTTAAATTGGTGTGAACCACATTCACGTTTAGCTAATAATAAAAGTTATTAATTAATTTCCAATATTAATTATTTGATTTATTTACCACATCCGTCGTGTTCATCAGAATTATCAATGCAATCAAACTCAGTATCACATTCCCAGGCTTTAGATATGCACATTCCACTTAAGCATCTAAACTCATCGGAGTTACAAGAAGCACTTTCGCAATTTACTTCATCCTCACCATCAGAACAATCATTGGCTCCATCACACAAAAATCTATTATTGAGGCATTTACCATCGGTGCATTTAAAATAATCCAGTGGGCATTTATTGTTGGAATCACCATCACAATCAAATTCATCGGATTTATCTGCACAATCAAAATGTAAATCACAACGCAACATATCACGAATACATTCACCACTCTTGCACTGGAAATATGATGATGGACATTTTTTAGCATTGGCACAGTTTTCTTCGTCTTCACCTGTGATGCAATCAACACGACCGTTACAACGCAACGATTTTGGAATACAAGTATCCACTTTGGTGCAGTAGAATTCATCAGAAGTACATTCAGCACGTATAATGCAGGTTTTATTATCGCTGGTTAATCCCATACCTAAAGGACAAGCACATCTTCCTATTTTATTCGAGACTAAGCATAAATGTGAGCAGCCACTGTTGTTATTTTGGCACGGGTGATCAGGAATTGGGTGAGCTGTTACTGATACAAGGTGCATCGTTTCAAATTCCTCGGGCACCTTTAAAGCTAGCTTTTTAATCCCACTATTTCCTATATTATCTTTTGGAGCCCAAAATAAGTACCTTAAATAAATTGATTAAATCACAATAAATAATAAAACGGTTCAAGCTTACTTCGACTGATAGTTAGTCCAAAATAGATCTTTATTTAATGAAGTAATGCTCATAGGTGTGATGCGTAGTTTCTTAAATCCATGCCTGTCATCACCATCTGCACTTGTACTTTCAATTATTCCAGTACCGGCATCAGTCCAGAATACTCGATGTAATCCCATGTCGTAATGAAGTTCAATTGGACCTACTAAACCTGCTTCGATAACATGAGTGCCTTGCCCAAACCCATCCATGGGAAGCCTATCAATGTGAACTCCAATTTCTGTGGCATGTTTTTTGGCTATAAACATAACTGATTCTTCGGGAACTAGCGCTATTGACATAGGAATTTCATCATGCATATCGTGGATTAATACTTTACGAGAAAGTGTTGCCAAATTTAAAACCTGAAATTAAAATTGGTTAAAAACACAAAAAATTAATTAACTAACTTACCTCAATTGTTCTTTTTTTTGAATCGCACCAATATAAATTATTCCCCATGTAATCAAAATCCATCGAAGGAACCTCACCAATATTATCAGTTACAACTGCTTTTGATTTTCCGTTATTTAAATTCAAAAGAAGTATTCTTTTGGCATTAATATCAGAAATGTAAAGCTCATTTTTAACTGGGTTGTACGTTAAACATCCAATTTCTTTAGCAATACTTGGTAGGATTTTAGTATCATGTAGCCCTAATTGTTGATGCTCCATTCGCAGTAAAGAATTATGAGCTCCAATTATCAAAACCTGCTTTTTAAACGATTCTACAAAAAATACTTGTGTAAATTTATAAATATAAATCATTTTATTTACCTTTGCAGGTGTGTTTATCGCTGGACAGTGTTTTATCCTGAGGACAAGCACATGTGTAGGTATTCGGGCCACTGATGAGGCAAATATCACTGCAATATGATAAAGCACAAGGATTAAGTGAGCGTGGTTTTAAAACCGAGTGAAAAATGTGAATCCCCAAGATATGTGAACGTTTTTCCTTAATGAGAGTTGTGCGATTTTTTCCTGTGAATTTATTACATGATTGAATTGAACGGGTAGTTAAATCTGACCAATAAAGGCGATCTTCAAAAACTGCTACGGCATACGGGTGTTTTACTATTCCCTCCAAAACAATCTAGAAATAATAAATAATTAAAAACGGTGATATTTTAATGCAACAAATTATTTTGGCAGTAAAAAAATGATTTGGCAGTAGCACCTAGCAGTAAAATAATTATACTGCCATATTTTAATAAAAAACTTACTCTACGATCAGTTCCATCCAATCGAATACTTTCAAGCGTAAGTAGTTTTGCATCAGTCCAATACAAGCGATCGTTTGGATAATCAATTGCAAGTCCGTTAGGCCAATGGATGTTGTTTGCAACAAATGCTATATCATCAGAGCCATCCATATTCGACCTTGCTATTTCAGGTTTTTTATCCCAATCAGACCAATACATTTTCCTAAAAAACCACAATTAAAAAATTAATAAAGCATATTTAATTTACTTACCCTTCTTTTGGGTGCAAAACTATTCCTCGGGGACTATGAATATCTTGATTAACTAGAACGGTGCATTTTTTCCCATTGTTATTACAAACGGCAATGTGGTGCATCTCTGAATCAGTGAAATAAATATTACCAGTAATCCAATCGATAGCTAAATCTTCAGGTGTACCCAATCCAGAAATTAGAAGTAATTCAAATTGTGATCCATCCTCTAGAGATCGAATAAGACTTTCGTGCTCCTGAAAAATATCCGTCCAATAGATATGATGACCATCATAAGATACTCCAATGGCTTGGTTTAAGTCTTTAGCGATGGAAAAGAGTAATTGGGAATGTAAGAAATAGCCACGAATTTCTGTTTTCGCACTGAATATCATCATTGCTTCACTTCCAAAAACTTTACAAGTTTTTTTATCTTCTTGCAACTCATATCTATCATCGCAGTAGCATTCATAGGATCCGGCAGTATTTTTACACTTCTGATCACAAATACCTGAAATTAAAAAATGATTAAAGATGAATTAATTATAATATAATTATTACCATAAATGTCACACTCATTAATATCCCTGCATGTTTTATCATCGATGGTTTCATATCCTTGGGGACAAATACATTTGGCTCCAGTTGGTAATTGGATGCACTCATGTGAGCATTTATGAGTAGCACAATCGTTTAATGTACATAAACTTCCTTCATCGGATTTATCCGGGCAATGAGGGGTTTTATCACAAACGTTTGTTAAATTAACACATGTTACATTATTACTACATAAAAATAGGTGATTTTCAAGTTTACAATCGTTAGGTTTTACATGTGATTCTACAAGTACTAGATTAGTTTATAGTAGTTTAATTATTAAATTAACTTACGACAATTGAGTTCATCTGAATTATCATGACAATCATCATTTCCATCACACCTCCATTCATTTGGAATGCAATGCCCATTTGAGCATTTAAAACTTTCACATTCGATACCAGCAGTGCAACCAATTGTTTCATCGGTTCCATCAAGACAATCGTTTTCTCCATTGCAAACGAAATCTTTTGGTATGCAGAGTTTATCCGCACATTGCCATTCGTTGCTTTTACACTTGGATAGATGCTCTAGTGATAACTGTAGAAAAAATAAATTAACAAGTGAATGAAATTTTTATTTACTTACCTTGAAATCAGTGCAATTGCTTTCATCACTAAAATCCCCACAATCGTTTTCACCATCGCAAATGAACGAGGTGAATGTACATTTCCCATTGTTACATTTAAAATAATTGGGTCCTTTACAGTGAAATAAATCTACGAAGATTAATTTTTTGATTAAATTATTTTGAAGAAAATGGTTGTTCTTACCGCAATCTTCTTCATCAGACGAATCTGTGCAATCCGATTTTCCATCACATCTTTTATCAATTGTAATGCATTTGCTATTTCTACAAACGTAAGTGTTAGCATGTTGGCAATCAGCATCAAGTTGTAAGTAAAGCGAATCTAAAGAAGACGTATGAGCAGACGAAAGCCATGTAAAAAAAACTATTGTAATAGGCAACATTCTAAAAATTAAAATTAATTATTTAAATAAAAATACTTTTGTATTAACATACCTTTAATAAAATTGGGTAACATTTAATTAAAATATTTAAAATTTCTTTAAAAATAAATGCGATGTGTAAGGATTTTTATTAAGGTGAACACTGGAGTACACCAAAAAGATAAGTGAAATGGCAAGCCATGTGTTGTTGAATTTGAACTATTGTGGAGATAATAAATACAAAATTTCATTTTGAAAAGAATTTTATTCTTTTTTTGTATCATATTGCATGCAATTTACAATAAATCGTTTAAAATTAATATATTATCGTCTTTTAATAAACATAAAAACATTTTAATTAATAAACCTAATGGTATTTTTAAACCTTATCCAAGATATTAGTATCGTGTAATGACTTAAGTACTTATGAGTACCTAATTAATTTAATTATAGATAATAAATCACATCTCATTAAATAATACTTTTCTTCAACTTGTCACCTCAGTCTTACCTTCCTTTACACAACAATCATCGACATACACATTAAAAAGAAAACCTACTTTCTTATAACAATAAATTGTAAACTAAATTTAATTTTCAATTTTATATCACATATAAACGGTACTTCTAAACCAACAATTTTAATACATTAGAGCGACTAGAGGTTAGCTTGTATCTCAGATTGGCTTGCCACATCTATATCTACGTTGTTGCTTATCGTGGTTACGTGGTTACCAATGCTTAGGGCACCTACTTTGGCACGCTGATAAGCACTTATTGTATTTTGGCCCAAGAATCTAAAATTAATATCACAACATTATTCATTGTTTCAATTTTTATCCTTTGTTTATATTTTTATAATAACTAAGAGTAGATGTTATAAAATTTGAACAAAAAAACTTAAAACAAGTGTGTAGTAGCGTTTCAAATTAAAAATTTGAAAGCTAATAATTTTGGGTTGCAGTATAAAGAAATAAGAAAAAAATAAAAAAAAATTCAAGGCTCTACGACTTTTTGTTCAAAAGTTATGAACTTTTATATCAAATATGGCATTCTGATAAATGAGTAAAGGTGTATTTTGAAAAATTAATATTTCGCTTAATAACTAAAATAAAGAAATAAAAATTCGTACAGAAAGTTTGTAAAAACTATCGATATTATCTTATTATCTTATTAAATTTTTTAGAATTTAGTTATTTTTAAGGTACATTACCTAAAAAAAAAAATGATTTTTTTTAGTTTTTGGGGTGTAAACATTTTTTGGGGGGGTGTAAAGGGCAAGTGACCCCGTATATTTCATCCTTTTTCTATTATCTTTTATTAACGGGGTCGATTTTGAAAAAATTCGAAAAAAAAATTTTTAAAATATTTTTAAGGCTACGGGCTTGAAATTTTTCATGGGAATCGGTTTTTATTGTTTTTCTTGAAAACTATAAAAGTTAGCGATTTCAAATTTTCACCAAAGATAAATACCGTGAATACAAGCATTTTGAAAAATATTTGGTTAAAATCGGTTCACTAGACCTTGAGAGCTTTCAGAAAAGAAGTATTACATGGGGGTGAAATAGAATTTGAGGGGTTGATTAGATCGAAAAGCATAAAAAATTGCAACTTTTTTAAATGGGATCTTAAAAAAATTATAAATTTGAAAGAAAATTAACAGGTACACCAACTTAGCAAGTTAGTATGTTTGGTTGCATAGTTACGGTTTCAGTCTTTTTTGAATTCACTGTATACAGGGTGTTTCTAAATATATGCGAAGAAATTCTACAGGCGATTCCTTGACCAATTCTAAGACAAAAGTAAAGAATAAAAATTTTCTCAAAAGTGCTCTATTTTTTAGTTATGGGGTGGAAACTTTCTATATTTTTTTCATTTTTTGAGTATAACTTCTTTATTTTTTAAGATAATTTGATCAAATTTGAAACACACTCTAGTTATTATAGTCGTAACAAGATAAAAATATCAAATATCGAAATAAAATACAGGGGGATGTATTTTGGGGGTATAGACCCCATTTTTTATGCCATAACTTTTTTTTGCTACCCCACTTAACATTTTAAATGAGATATTCTAATTCTCTGCTTTTTTCTGAAAATTTTTAATCTCTTTAATTTTTTCACAGCTGGTACGGTTTAGGAGTTATTTAAAAACATGTACGAAGTTGTATGCCAATTTTGCATTAAACAGGGGTGGCTTTTTTTAAAAAATAAATACCAGAGACTTCCTAGAAGACTATTTGAGCAATTTTAAGACGAAAACAGAGAATAAATATTTTCTCTAAAATGCTTCGTTTTTAATTTAAATTAAAATAAAATTAACAAAATAAAAAAAACTTGGGTACCCCTGTTTAATGCAAAATTGGCATACAACTTCGTACATGTTTTTAAATAACTTCTAAACCGTATCAGCTGTGAAAACATTAAACAGATCAAAAATTTTCAGAAAAAAGCAAGGAATTAGAATATCTCATTTAAAATGTTAAGTGGGGTAGCACAAAAAAGTTATGGCATAAAAAATGGGGCCTATACCCCCAAAATACATCCCCCTGTATTGTAACTTGAGTGTGTTTCAAATTTGATCAAATTATCTTAAAAAATAAAGAAGTTATACTCAAAAAATGAAAAAAATATAGAAAGTTTGATACCCCATAACTAAAAAATAGAGCACTTTTGATAAAATTTTTATTCTTTACTTTTGTTTTAGAATTGGTCAAGGAATCGCCTGTAGAATTTCTTCGCATATATTTAGAAACACCCTGTATAAGCTGTAAATAAAATAAATAAACAATACTTACTTTATGCATACATAAACGATGAGCAAAGCAACACTGGCGCTGCACATTCGAATATATGAATCCTCAAACATCTGAATAACAATCCAAGCGACTGCAACAGCCAAACACATACAAGTAACTATCAAAGCAGTGCTTCCCCAATGCTTCGCTGTAAATCCTCTTTCCCAATCCAACTTTGTTGAGCTCCGAACATCATAAGGAAAATTACAAACTTTACATTTCAAACTCTCGGATGATCCTGAAGAGCTTTCCATTAACCAGCGTTGTAAGCAATCGTGATGAACGCTCGAAACATCCCCTGTACAATCGCACGGTTGAATTAATGGATCCTGCTTATCACAATCATAACAAATCCAACACTCCCTCTTATTAATAAAAACATCCTCTTCATTAATATTTACATCAGTAGTAGGAACAAACTCGATACTCTTCTGATCAAATTTCGCTAGTAATTTTTTAGGATTTAGTATCCAAAGCTCGGATGGTTGAATGCAGTTCCATAAAACAGCAGGGAACCATATTGCCACACCAATCTCAACAATACGAAAAACAACATCATGCCAATTACGAGAATTGACTGGAACTTTAGTTTTCCAAAATTCTGATAAAGTTTCCGAAAATAAAAATCCTACAATTATTATAAGCATCAAAGCTTGGCTTAATAACCCGATGCGTGATTGGTGCAGCTGCGAGTTATTAATTTGAGGCCTCATTTCATCTTGTTGATTTAATAATTGCTGTTCTCCAGCTACAGAAATTTGAACTGGCCTCGCAACAAAACCACCACGAACCTAGAATACGAATATTTAAACCCCTCAAATGATTGATTACTCATATTAATTATACCTTAAAAAATACTTCGACTCCATACACGAGGAAAAATACAACAACAATAAACAAGAGAACTGCATAACATCCATTAAATATGTGCGAGTAAAAGCTACGATCGCTTGGTGGAGGTTCTGCTATTTGTGTCGTTACTACTTCAGCTAATAATAAGCCGTAACTTATTATATTAAAAGTAACAAATCCCAAGAATGATTTGGAAAGAAAATGCGGTTTTTCCCATTTTATATCACGCAAATGAAACACCTAAAATAATTATACATTTTACAAACAAGTACTATTGTTTTGTAATTTATAAGACTGATACTTACTTCTGCCCAAAAACATACTATCAAAGAAGACCCTGACATTAAAAGTGGATAATAAGCTGATAACAAGCTGCTACTCCATCCGTATTTAAAATTATCCTAAAATTAAATTATTGGTTTAATTCGTATTAATTAATTAATGTTTAACTTACAGGTGATAAAAAGTAGGCTCCTCTAATAAGACTGGCGAGAAAAACGAGGAAGTACAACATTTTTTGGGTCGTAATTCTGCAAGCTTTTAGTACAGTTGGAGCTTTTAGCCGTTGGTACTCGGAAATAACACACATTAAAAGTTGTACGGCGCATACCAAGGAAACCAATAGGAATACTCCACCGATGCCTGCATGGTAAGGAACGTTGGGGCCGTTACAGCTATCACCAGCGAAACGAATTTCACACACGCAGGTGCCATTGTGGCATTCACCACGACCAGAACAGTCGTGATTGCAGCTCAAACCAGACATTAGAAGTAAATGACGAAACATATCAGCTTATAAACTTCTGAACATAATAAATATTAACAATAACAAAAGGTGTATTGGGTTTTTTAAACTAACCTTAATTAGAAGTTATGTTTGGGAAATAATAAGTAAATACTCATCCGATTTTTAAGTTTTTTTAAATAGTTTTCGCACTAAACTTATTTAATTTGATTCCAAAACAGACAAAAAAACATAATGGGAACATCCGCCATTACACATATGATTTTGGCAGAACTTTGACGTTTCTGTAATGGCCGACAAATTTCTACCAATCACAACGCTGCAAAATTATTTTATTTAAAAATAAGACTAATTATGTACACAAATTAATAAGTAAGAAAATAGTACAATTTTATTTAATATAAAATTTAAAATATTCATTTAAAATAATGAAATTAAAAAAAAAACGTAAGCTTGGTTGCCTAAAATTACGAAAACGAACGCAACTAATGTCATCACTAATGTCAAATGTAACCTATAAATTTTGGATTATTAAGCGAAAATTATTAAGAAGATATTTTATTAAATATGAATAATTCGTTAGCAAAGCTTAATGATAATAGCAAGGAAGAATTTGAGGAAGCGAAGAGGTTACTTTTGAAAATTGCTAGTAATGTTTTAAGCAATCCAAAAAATTTAAAGTTTCGGACTTTACAAAAAAGTAATAGTACGATTAAGAGTAAAGTTTTAAATGTTAAAGGAGGTATCGATTGTTTATTATTAATGGGATTTAAAGAGGTATAAATTATATTTTATAAGTAGATGTTATTGTTGGTATATTTTAGGACGATGATACGTTTAGGTTACCAATTAACGCACCAGTGAATTTAATATTGGAATTTAGGGATAATTTAACTAAACTTGAGTTTGTGCAACCTAAAGTGGAGGTATGTACTTATTTATTTAATACACATTAAATAAGTGATTAAAATGTGTCGTTAATATATTAAATAGTAGCATTTTTTTGCACCAATTCCTCGGTTTGTGTATATAATTTGCAGTAAGATTCTGATGTATCCAAAAATTGGACCATTATAAGTAAAAATGTAGCTCCTGCAGAAATAAACTGAAATTTTTCTTTTATTAGATTTTTTTTGGCTGGTTTTATTTAATTTTACCATAAATATTAAAGAACCATCGAATTCAAATAAACCACAACCTGAGACCGTGAATTTTTGTCCACTAAAATGTTTGGCGTAAAGCATAAGCTGTAATAAAAAAAATTAGGATTTTTTAAATGAAATTGCAGTAATTTTTACCTTTTCTTGTAAAATTGGATTATTGTCGTTATTAAGTAATTTATTTATAAGTAATTCATAATCTTTTATCTAAAATTAATAATTTTAAATTATTTTAACGTAATTAAAAGAGTACCAACCGCTTTTATTATTTTTTCAGAAATGTAAGCAATGATTATAGTAGGGTAGGCGTTTACGAAGAAAAACATAATCCAAACTAGTGTTGCTTTATAAGAAAAATCCTAAAAATTAAGCTGTAAAAGGCAAGTCGGTTAATCTAAGTGGTTGATTTTACCATATAATAATATCCGTAGAAAGTTGAATATAATATAAAAGTAAACCGCATCATAAGTCCGGTGATTATTTGCTTTGAATAAACTTTATTAGCCAGTGCTGCTAAGTCATGAAGTTTAAAATTAATTTTAATCAATTCGTTTATTTTGTACGGCACTAAAATTCATTTTTTTAAATACATAAATAATGGTTATAATAATAATTCTTACCTTCCTCATGGTTTTTATTGTTATAAATTATAAATTGTTTCTTGTGATGCATTAAAAGGCAGTACAAACAATAAATCGTTACACTAAATTGTGCTTCAGTTACTAACAAAAATATTTGTGGAAAAAAATATAAAATAAATTTGTAATTATTTAAAGGTATTAAATAAGTGTCTTTAAATAAAGTAAATTTAATGTAAGACACGAATAACAGAATCAAAGATATAAAAAAGTAATTTAATTGCACTGAAAGAATCAACCTTTTAGTCGCTTTGTCAATATTTTTGGTCAAATTGAAAACTTGGTTTAAAAGCAACACAATTTTTTTAGAGTTTAAATGATTAAAAATGTGAATTAAATAAAATGAGGTGATTTGTCCGAGCAATTTAAAATAGTAACCAAAATTTGTCACAAGATTATCCAAAACTGGTTTATAAGGATCATTTTTAAGTCCTCGTAATTCTACAAAAGTAATTATCGAGTAAAGTATGATTAATACAATTTTAAATACGTTTAGTTTTAAAGTTGGTAAACCTAAAAAGTAGGAAATTAATAATAAAGGGTTTAGCACTGAATTCATGATAACAGGGTGAATAGTGCGAGTTAATTTATGTCACAATATATTTGATTGAAGGTGTTTTTTTTAATGTATGAATATTTCAATTCTTTAATTTTACTAATGAAATGTTTAAATGATAAACCTGACACTAATCGTATCTATTATTCATGCATTTATGATTTACGCATTATCATGATTAAACTCACTTTAACACGTTATTTTAATCTTTTATTTTCAGAAAACAGTCGAACAAGTTTATAAAAAAATCATACTGCCGCCTTTTGTACCAGTGAGTAATTTTTAATATCATTGGAATAATCAATTACTTTTATAAGTAAAGATTTTTAGTAATGCCTTTTTAAAACGCCTAGAGAACAATTTTCATCAAGCTTTGCGTTTTAAAGATCAAACTGTTTTGGAAAATGCTAAATCGCTTATACCGTTGGGAATTTTGGAGGATAATGCGTCTAAGAAATTTCGATCATTACAGGAACGCACTAAAAAAGGTTTGAATTAATTTTAATATTGCCAAAATTTAATTATTTAATATTTAGAGAAACTTCCTGAACCAGAAATTGGATTACAAGATTTTTTATTGATCGAGTTGTTAGATTGGTTTAAAAACCAGTTTTTCGAATGGGTTGATAGCCCTGATTGCATAAAATGTGGATCAAAAACTAAAATGTCACACATGTCCAATGATCAAGAGCTTTTAGTCTACACTGATCGTGTTGAGGTAATTTATAAATATTAAACGATTCAATTAACAACAAAAATTTTAGATGCACATTTGCAATTCATGCAAAGAATTCACTCCATTTCCAAGATACAATGATTTAAATATTTTATTAGAAACCCGCAAAGGTAGATGTGGAGAATGGGCCAATGTTTTTACCCTATTTTGCAGTACAATGGATTGGGATGCTCGATATGTGGTTGATGAAACTGATCATGTTTGGACCGAGGTAAAGAAAATGCACTTGATTTTAAAACTTTGTCTAAAATAATTTTCCAGGTTTATTCACATACTCAAAAAAAGTGGTTACACTGTGATCCTTGTGAAAATGTGTGTGATTCACCGTTGATGTATGAATCAGGGTGGGGTAAAAAATTATCTTATGTTATCGCTTATTCCCATGAAGAAATCCAGGATGTAACTTGGAGATACTCTAGCCAACATAAACTAGTGTTAACGCAAAGAAAAATGTGCACAGAGCAAGAGCTTGTTGATGCACTTTTATTGTTAAGGAATAATCGGCAAAAAACTTTTACAGCAGCAAGAAAAAATTATTTAAACACACGATTATTAAACGAGCTTTTGGAATTGATGATGGAAAGGTAATTAAAATAATAATAATCTATAATACTAAAACCATACATCTATACATCCCCCCAAAAAAAATTTTACACCCCAAAAACTCTTTTTAGGTAATGTTGCTTAAAAAGTAATTAAATTTTATAAAATTAATATCGGTAATTTTTAGAAACTTATCTGTACGAATTTTTGTTCCTTAATTTTAGCAAATTTCAAAATATACCTTTACTCATTTATCAGAATTTTATATAAAAATTCATAACTTTTGAAAGAAACCTCATAGAGACAATTAACGAACTTAAGGTTAAACATAATTTTGTTTAAATTTAATGTTATTAACTTAATTGCAAAAGAAAATCATTTAAAATAAGGAAGTTGGCTCCAACTTCCGGTGTAAATGAAGTTGCATAAGAATGTGATTTTCAAATGGGCGTAATTCCGAAAGTATTAATAGTAGAGCACACTACGCTAGGTCAATTTAATGATATTTTTATGGAGAACACGAAAATGCAAAAATATACTGGGTGTTCCATTTAAAATAAGAAAGTTGCCATCCACTTCCGGTATAACCGGAAGTTCCACAAAATCAAAAATACCTTTATTAGAAAGTTCGCAATTAAATACTTTAGTGGACAAATTTTAAGAATCGAAAATATAACCGTTCAAAAGTTAGCGGGGGGGATTTTCTTTATGTCCGCACTGTATAAATTATTATTAACTATCAAATTTTTAATTTTAAATGCTACACACTTGTAATGAACTAATTTAAAATTTGATTTTTTAGACAACCTTCTGATGATGATTTAAAGGGTAGATCTTCAGGTTCATTAGAATGGCGCATATCAAGGGGTGAAGTGCAATCAGAAGCAAACCCAACACCTTACACCTGGAGCTTAACATCTGAACTTTTAGAATTCAAATCGGTTACATTTCAGTACTCCTGCAGCTATGATATTTATGAAGTGCTTGGTGATTCAAATAAATTGCAACAACAGATTCGAAATTGGGAACAAGGCGTTTTCAAAACTGATGGTGTTTTTAGAAAAGTTGAAAAAGATTGGAAAATGGCTTATTTGTGCCGCAGACAATCTGCTGAAATAGGAACCGTTAGTTGGAAATTTGTGATAAATAATGGAAACAAAGTAATCGATAAAGTAATACTAAATTTCCAAACCGATTTGTATCATACAGGAAAAATTAAAGTGGAATTATTTGGTGATTTAAACAGTGATGAAATAAAAGGTATTAAATAAATTAATAAAAAATTTTTAATAAATATTGTATTTAAGATAACACATATGAAAGCCAACGATTTTCCGGCTCTAAAAACTTCACTATAAAAGCAACTTTGAGTGGTGGAAATGGTGCAGCGGCTTGGCAACATGCACAGCTCTTTCGTCAAACGTTGGTATCACAAGAATTTCCTTTTAAAATAACTTTTACATTCAAAAAATTAAATTAAACATTTTTCACTAAAAGTCTTTTATTAGGTTCATCATCCAATGATAATTCTATCCTATATACTTTAAACGTCGGTTCTAATTCTGCTTTTTTTGCCCAATAATACAAAATTCCACATTTTTTCGTTCCTTTTACAGGAATCTCATAATAAGCCGAGGATTCTTTTGTAAAGTTTTTGTTGATGGTATCACTTAAATCAACAGCTCTATCCTTAATTGGTTCTCCTAATAAATACACAGCTCCAGGATGAGTGCGGAGGGTTTTTAAAGCCTCATTATAATGTTCTGTACTTGAGATATTGGAATTAATTTTTGATTTTAAACTATAACCCATACCTCCGGTTAAAATACCACCAATAGCAGCTATTTTCATTAATTTACGAGTGTTAAACATTTTTTTTGATTTATTTGAAATTAGGTTATGTTATGGTTATTTTTGGTTTTAATTTTAGAAAACTAATTTTACTTATTTAGTTTTAGTAAATTAATTATAACGAATTATTTTCATTATCAATTAATTTTTGTAGCTTTTATTTTATTTAAAATAATTTAATAATATTTAGGCAACCAAATGTACGCAGGTAAAAAAAAATAAAGGTGGCAACATTGCGTTCGTCATTTTTATCAATTAATTTTATAAACAAAATGGCGCCGTTGTATTAAAATTGAAAATTTCAAGTAGTGTCATTTATTAACAAATTTACTCACCCCTATAATATTCGGCCTATAATGTAACAAATTTCTAATAAAGTAATAACTCAAAATGTAAGAAACCCATTTTTTTATTAAATTATACTAATATTTGTAAATGTAAAAAAAATATGTTTTTTATTAATATAATAATTTATTCTTTTATATAGCCTTAGTAAACTAATCAATTTAAAAACATGGAACGTAATTCTAAAACTAACGATAACCAACCTTTAAGAAGCGAGGGAAATGAAGACTGTGATTTAAATAAGTAAGTCTACCGTAGATTTTTGGCACGTTTTTAATTACTCTTAATTTTCAGTGTTAAAACTGAGTTGGAGCGGCCTTCTTCTTTCTGCGATGATACAAGCTTACAAGATATGTCTGGAGGTATGATTTTAACACCGGAAGAAATGCAGGAGAGTGAAATTAGGTAATTAATAATTTTAAGCTTATTGTATGCCTTGCTAATTCTCATATTTTAAGTACTGTTTTATTAAATCAATCATATGATTGGTCTTTTGAGTGGATTAAAAATACTTTAATTAAAAAATTGCTGGGTGAAAATATGTATTTAGATTATTTTCAAGCGTTAGATAATAATGGTAGTAATGAGGTTGATGATTTGGGAGAAAAAAATTTATACTATGATATGCGAATGTATTCTCTTAATCTTTGGGCAGATTTGTTACGGTTGCTAGAAATTTCATTAAAATTGTATTGTTTCGATGATTATTTTGATGAAACAGAACACGATCATAGGTAGATGATTATAATAAATTGGTGAACTGGGTGTTAATTAATTACTTATGGTTTTTTAAAGTAGTTTTATTGTTTTTTTTATTTTAGAGATAGTGCGTTAAGTAAAGAAGCAATGTCGATAGATAATTGGGTAGCAGGTGGTAGTTTTGGTTCTAAAAACGCGGTGCTAGTATTTCGGAGTTCCTCCCTGGCATATTCATCGGATGCTTTTGTGCAGAGCAAGCCTGGGCATAAATTACATATTTTGTATAAAGCAGTGCAAGCTGAAACTAAACTCCTTGCTAAAATCCTCGAATGTCACGGCATTAAAGAAGCACCTCTTAATGGTAATGATTATAATCTCCTGTGGACAGGATCACACCCTAAGCCAGGTTATTATTATTAGTGCAGTAAGCTTGATTTTTGCTTAACAAGTATTTTTTAGGTATTTTTAGAAATCTTATGCCGCATCAACGCATTAATCATTTTCCCCGCTCTTATGAACTTACCCGTAAAGATCGCTTGTATAAAAATATTGAAAAAATGCAACATGCTAAAGGTTTTAAACATTTTGATTTTATACCTCAAACTTTCTTAATGCCTACTGAATATAAAGAATTGTGTTCAAGTCATCATCGAGTTAAGGGGCCTTGGATTGTTAAACCTGCAGCTTCTAGTCGAGGAAGAGGTGAAAAATTCAAAACATACTGTGCGGACATAAAGTAAATCCCCCCCTGCTAACTTTTGAACGGTTATGTTTTTGATTCTGAAAATTTGTCTACCTAGGAATCTAATTGCGAACTTTCTAATAAAGGTATTTTTGATTTTGTCGAACTTCCGGTTATACCGGAAGTGGATGGCAACTTCCTTATTTTAAATGGAACACCCAGTATATTTTTGCATTTTCGTGTTCTCTATAAAAATAACATTAAATTGACCTAGCATAGTGTGGTCTACGATTAATATTTTCGAAATTACGCCTATTTGAAAATCGTATTTTTATGCAACTTTATTTACACCGGAAGTTGGACCCAACTGCCCCAACTTCGTTATTTTAAATGAAATATTTTGCAATGAAGTTAATAATATTAAATTTAAACAAAATTATGTTTAATAGTAAGTTCGTAAAATAAGAAAGTTGGGGCACTTGGGTCCAACTTCTGGTGTAAATGAAGTTGCATAAAAATGCGATTTTCAAATGGGCGTAATTCCGAAAGTATTAATCGTAGACCACACTATGCTAGGTCAATTTAATGGTATTTTTATGGAAAACACGAAAATGCAATAATATACTGGGTGTTCCATTTAAAATAAGAAAGTTGCCATCCACTTTCAGTATAACTGGAAGTTCTACAAAATCAAAACTACCTTTATTAGAAAGTTCAGAATTAGATTCCTCAGTAGACAAATTTTCAGAATCAAAAACATAACCGTTCAAAAGTTAACAGGGGGGGATTTACTTTATGTCCACACTGTATACCTCAGTAATTATAATAATAATTTTAGGTATTTATATTGTGGAAACACCAACACAGGTACCTTTGGAAGAGCCTGTTGTTGTAGCCAAGTACATATCCAAACCTTTATTGATTAAAGGCCACAAATGTGATTTACGGTTATACGTTGTAGTAACTTCTTTAGATCCTTTATTAGTTTACATTTACGAGGAGGGTATGGTTAGATTTGCGACCGTTAAGTACGATAAAACACACAAACAACTTTGGAATCCGTGCATGCATCTCTGCAATTATAGTATTAATAAATACCACAGTGATTACGTTAAGTAAGATAATAACCACAGTTTAATTAAAAAATTTTAACACAACTTTTTTTAGATCAGATGATCCTAGCGCAGAAAATGTCGGTCACAAATGGACTTTAAGTGCTTTATTGCGGCATTTAAAATCTTTAGGCAAGGACACCACTTCTCTCATGTCACAAGTTGAAGATCTTGTGATTAAAGCAATAATATCGTGTGGAAATTCCATGATTTCTGCTTGTAAAATGTTTGTCCCTAATTCCAACAATTGTTTTGGTAATTTTTTTGCTATAATAATGCAAAAATAGCTATCATAATTTTCCATTTTTTTTAGAATTATTTGGTTTTGATATTTTGGTGGATGAAAATTTAAAGCCATGGCTTTTAGAAGTGAACTTATCTCCATCGTTGGGCTGTGATAGTCCCCTAGATGTTCGCTTAAAATCGGCGATGCTTTCAGATCTACTAACTTTGGTTGGTATTCCTGCTGTTGATCCGGTTTTACGACCATCACCTAGTCCCCTTGGAAGTACCAAGAGTTTACGTTCTAAATTAAGTCATGTAAGTTGCTGTGATTTGGAAAATTACGAGAAAAAATAATTTTTATTATAGTGTCGGCGTGTTCATTCAGCTGAAGGTTTGAGTAATACTCTACCCAAGCATTCAAGCTCATCTAGCACAACTAATTATGTTAATTTAACACCGGAAGATGTTAAAATGGTAAAATATGCTAAAAACCAGTTTGAAAGACGTGGAGGATTTGTTAGGATATTTCCAACTGTTGACAGTTGGACTAAATATTCTCAATATTTAGGTAAAAAAAATATTCAACATGTATAATCATATTCTAAAATAATTTTTAGAACCATTAACTGGTATACCGATGGCTGGTAGCTCTGCTTCATTACCGTACTCAATGTTATCACAACACAATAATAATCAAATTCTGTTTCAACAATTATTCCCAAATATTGTAATTCCAACTGCAATTGTGCGAAATGAGCGAATTATAATTAGAAATCTACACGATAAACGCAGAGATGTCTCATTGGATAGCATAAGAAAACAAGATAGTAAATTACACCATAATTCTTTAATTATTAATAATAAATTATGATTTTTTTAGGTGTTTCAACACCAAGGCAAGATCGATATGAACGTAAATTAATGCAAGGGCATCGATCATCACTTACAATTCCTAAAAAAAATACTCCTAGTAAAGAAACTCATTCATCTGAAGTAAAACGACAAGTCTGCGAAATGGTTAAAAACGGGAAAAAAATGACGTAAATTTTTGTATTCTCTTAATTAATAAATCTGTTAATTGTTGATTATTACAGCCTAGTTGAAGCTAGGCGAGCATTTAGCCAGTACCTTTCATGTGTTTTGGAAAGAATATCAAAATCACAAGATCAAGAGGGTCATGTTGAAATCGTACTTAAATTTTTACAGAAAGCATCGATTTATTTAAAAAATCCATTTCATGTTAAGGTAAATATGTCATTTACAATATTGTGATATAAAACATCTAATTCCTGCATTAACTTTGGGCGTTAATATTTCATTTTTTAGATACCTAGTCATAAATTAACTGATAAAGTACGAGCGGCGATTGTAGCGAAGCAATTAAACGATTTCTTATACATATACAACAGGGAAACGGAAATTTATTCGGAATTAGAAAAGTCATCTTCACAATTACCTCGTAATTTACTCACCGAATTTTTGGAATACGCTAGGTAGATAATACTGTTTAAATAAATTTGTTATTTGTATTTGTACATTTTGTTAATTGGTTGCGTAAAATTTCAGGGAATCCGATTTGCAAGAGGTACTTTTTCTACAAAATATTCATGCGGTGCCAAATAAAGAACGGAGCAAATTTTCAGTCCATACTTTGCTTCGATGCTTGCCTAATTTAACTGCCACTTCAGGCTTTCTAATTCCGAACACTTCCAAACGAAGTTTCAGGGCAACTAATACTACCTAACGATTACGCATAATAATTTACACCAAGTAATTGTAAATTTTAGTATGAGAGCCGGCCGCATGATATATACCTCGAAGGGGAGGCCGTTTTAAAATAATAGAATCTAATTTGGAATCCAGTTGCGATTTTCCGAAATTAATCAAAATTCGTGCTTATTTTTTGCAATATCTATCAATTCAAGGCGGCCACAAAAAAACTGTGCCACCCCAAATCAGTTTCTAACCCTGACACAGTTAATTCGAAGTGGTACAAAAAAAGATAATTTTCAAAAACGCAGTCAAAAATTTTTACTGACGTCATCATAAAAGTATTTGCTAATTTTTTTGCGGGAAAAAATAATTTTCGCCAATATAAGGGATGGCAGCATTATATTTTAATAAAATAGAAGGTTTTAGCGTTAATTAAAAAAAATCCATGTTAATTTGCAAGGTAAGTATGATGACCTTAGTAAAAGTGGTTGCCTATTTTTGGAAATTATCTTTTCTTGCACCACTTCGAATTGTGCCAGGGTTAGCAGGCATATATATGATGCGGCCGGCTCTCATACTATTCGTGTTCTTTTTTCTAGTCCTGTGCATTTTTAATAATTTTCTTATGAATAGCTTTAAGATTTTACATCGCCTTTACAGTGTTCCGTAGAACGTAGATGCACACATTAATTAAAAAGTGTACACAGTCACAGCAATATAAAGACGTATGCTCATCGCTTGGTAAATTTGTACTCGCCAAGTGTGTGAGTACACACCTTTAAAATCTAAGAAGGCGGTGTAAAGGCAAATGGTGGGGAAGTACGTACACAATTTTTTAATGTCTAGAATTATCCTAAGCTTCAAAGCACAAAATTGTCCTATAATTTTTTGAAATATCATTTTCGTGAATGTAATTGCCTTACGGTTAACAATATGTGATATTATATTTATAGTCAATTTTAAACTTTTTAAGAGTACCTGCTTTTTTTATTGTTTTTTTGTTTTATTTGATATTTTTGAATAAAGTCGCACTTTTTCATTGAGAAATTAATTATATAACCCAAAAAATACCACATCATTAATGAATTATTAATTTAATAAATTTAAATCACCAACAAATATATAGAAAAGTATTTAAATTAATAAAAATTCTTCTCCTCTTTCCTCTTCCGTCTTTTATGGGCGTTTAACTCCAATGCAACTTCTTCATCAAGGGACAGAGGGGGGTTTGAATTGGAAAGATTTCCATCTGTCATACAGTCCTCCTTAGTTTCCGGCTCGGGAATGTTTTCAACTTCCATTTCAACTACTGGCTCGCCATGACAGAGAGTGTCTTCTAAGTTTACAATACTAGGAGGAAACGGGGGTGGAGGTGGTATAATCACCGGCGCTTCTCTTTGAATCAATCGTTCAGGACCACCTCCATAAATAGAATGAAAAAATTCCCAAATATCCTCATTGATTTCCAAAAAATCTTCTTCGTAACCTTTATTTTTGTTATTATCAATAGGTCCTGGTGGGTCCGGTGAACGTTTTTCAATAAAGTTTTTCCACTGCGTGTACCAGGTATTGGAAAGTAAATGCGTAGCAGGTTCCATGCGTGACTCATATTCTAAATTAAGTTGTTGTAAGTTTTCTGTTTCGGAAATAATTCTTCGTTGTATACTTTGGCATTCAGGGCAGATTTCTAGAGAGGTTATTGGAGGACAACCACCATATTTTTTGTAGAGGTAATCGTAGACTTTCAATGGGATTAGTGATACAAGTTGTTCTATTGCAGCCGAGCGTTTGGGGTTTATTGAGTTATGCACACATAAGAAATCAGAGTTGTCAATTGGTCCTGGTTCAGTACAAGTATTAAATCTACTCAACCATTGTTTGCTTACGTACGTAGTGACATGCTCATCACAACTTTCGGATAATTCATTTACTTTATTTTTAACAACTTGAATTGTGTTGCTTGTTTTTCTGTAGAAAAGCACGTAGGCTTCAGAATTTTGTACTACCTCAGGTGAAACTCGAGTTACACACTGATCATCAAATTCATACCATTGTCCATTGTTGAGTGAATAACACGTGTAGTGTCCTCCTCCAGCGGTTCCATGGTGACAAATTACCGAGAATAATTCATAATTGGTTACTTCCGAAATGCAATCTTTATGAAGGTACGGGCGCATGTCTAAACCTTTCAATGGAAAGTTTACAAAGGAAGTTATTTTACTGCTGAACATTAATTCGTGCCGAAAACGTTTCAGGTGTATACATAATACTTCTGGTAATTGAAGTACCTAAAATTTTAAAAATTAACTTTTAAACATAATTTTACAAATAGCTCTTACTTTGCTATATTTTAAACCGTTGCGAAGCTTATTGCACCGTTCACAACTGTACATATTATCGCCTTTAAGTTCATCAGTGCTAAAAAATGCAGCAAGACAATCGTGCAAGGTAACAATAGGCCCATAAAACCATGATTTAACCCATGCGAGGAACCAAAAAATCCAGCCATCACTAACAGGCATTACTTCAGAGCAAGTTGCTCCAGGAGATGTTGTTCTTCCATGAAGGACCACCAAGTGATCTCTTGAAGGAATTGGAAGCGAGAGATCCTGGAAAGTTTCAACACGGCTTGAAATACGATTACAGGTCAAGCACTGCACTGATGAAAGGAGCTTCCCATCGAAAATGTCCGATATAATCGAACGATATTTGGTTTGTTTTTTGGTATTAGCCGGAATTGGTTGTGTACTTGAACTCGGTTGAGAGTCTAAAATAATTAATTAATCAAAAATTGTAATAATTATTTCATTTATTACCTATCACGCTTGAACTGTGTATTCGTGCCCGTAACCTTCTACCAGGGCTTGTACTTCTGCTTAATCTTCTTTTAGAAGTGCTCGGAGGTCTTTCAGTATCATCACTGAGACTTGATCTTTCACTAACACCAGAATCGCAGGTTTCATATTCACCTTCGCTACTTTCAAAGCTTGAGCCCAAAGGTGCATCTTCATTAGCCATACACATATTCTCAACATCATGAATGGAACATTCAGGAGGACACACTTGCTTCAATTCCTCGTGCAGTTGATCCATAAAATTGCGAAGGAATTCTTGAGTGTCATGTTGATGGAAACCCCGAAACATTGCATGAACATTTCTTATACCATACAAAATACCTTAAATAATTTAACGATAAAATAAAGAAACTAAAATATAAGCCTAATTTACCTGATGGAGTTACGTAGCCTCCATTTTTTTTAATCCACATATCTCGCATTAATGTTAAATACTGGCGACTTAAACCCGGTTTCTTATCTTCAGATAATAAATGCACGGCCGCAGGGCATTCAAGGAAAAAACTTTTTAATGGAATGGTATTACTTAGAGCTTGCAATGCAGCATTCATATAGCACGTGTTGCCTATATTTTGCAACCCAACTAAACCCATCGGTTTTCCTCCAGATAAAATTAAACCATCTTCATTATCACTTGAATCTGAAGTATCTCCACCCATATGATTACTAATATTAACCTACAAAAAAAGGTATAATTTTTGTGAATTTTTAACTTTTCTTACTTACATTTTTTTCAAAACGATAGTAATTGTTAACTTGCGTAAGTGAATTGGATTGTAGCGTTGAGTAACTGCCGTGTCCCGAATCAACAGGTATTTCAGCCTCATTCTCGCTTTCATTATAAATTTGATTGTGGAATACTTCACCCTGACATTTGTAGCACCATATTCGTTCCGTTGACAGGTTCATGTGAATGCAATGTGATGGTTGTTCCTGTAAAATGTCAATTGCAAAAATGTTGAAATAATGATAAATGTCGTACCTCGTTATGTTTGGTGCTGTGATCCTTCAAACCAGTAGAACAACCAATCTTTAAACAATCCCGATGTAAACAAATCCATAAATTAGGTCCCAAACAATTACAGTCGGCACAAACATGTCTCTACAATATAAATAAAGATAATTACAATCCTAGATTACTTTAGCATTTCTCATACCTCTTTGCATTTAAGTAAGGTGCTCAGAGGAATATCTGTTATCATTTCCAGGTGGGCGCAGGGATGGTACCTGCTATAAGACATCTTACCCTAAACCAGCCCTGCTAGGGCTGATGATTTCGCACGGCGTGGACTTTGAGACGTGACACGACAAATTTTACCTGCAACAACCAGCGTTTCTACAAGAAACGCACCAGATTAAAAGCACACATCGGGAGCACCAGGAATTCGCATTTTTTTTATGGTAATTGTTTTAAAGGGCTTTATACACTGACGTTTCTTTTTTTATCGCGATTGTGTCAAATTAATTTGACGTTTGAATTATTTGACGTATCTACTGTTTTCTCTATTTAACAACAGGTGGCTTAAATTAATGTGTTATTTTAGTTGCCTAACTATTGCATAACTAATTGCGCTCTCTATGTCGGACCTCTTGAACTATTTGCTAAAAAGTTTCATCAATAGATGACGCTTTACTTGAATTAATATTTTATTTAAAAGTTATAAACAAATTACAAACTAATAAATATGAATAGATTCTTCATCATTAAAATACAGTGCGGACATAAAGTAAATCCCCCCTACTAACTTTTGAACGGTTATGTTTTTGATTCTGAAAATTCGTCTAAGGAGGACTCAAATCGCGAACTTTCTAACAAAGGTATTTTTCATTTTGTGGAACTTCCGGTCATACCTTATACCGGAAGTACCACAAAATCAAAAATACCTTTATTAGAAAGTTCGCAATTAAATACTTTAGTGGACAAATTTTAAGAATCGAAAACATAACCGTTCAAAAGTTAGCGGGGGGGGGGGATTTTCTTTATGTCCGCAATGTATAATAATAAAATAAATAGTGAAGTAGCCAATTTCAATTAATAAAACAAATTAGTTCCATAAAATCATCAAATTTATTTCCACATAAAGACTTAATATGTAACAATTAATTAAGACAAAGATGTTATGATCGGTATCCAGTGACTTTGGGTTTAGGTTCATCTAGAGTAACTCTTACATATTAGCCGGCATTAGTAACTATTTTGGCTGATAACCAGCTAACTTTCTTACAAAGCTGAAGCACCAGAGATAATTTCAATCAATTCCCTGGTGATTACAGCTTGACGAGTACGGTTGAAGGTTAAAGTAAGCTTTCCAATCATCTCCTCAGCATTCTTACTGGCGTTACCCATGGCAGTCATACGAGACGACTGTTCGCTGCATGCTCCTTCCTTAGTTGCATAGAAAATTAATGAAGCCAACGAGAATTCCAAATAGCTTTGCAAAACTTCAGAATCCAAAGAATCGTACGCTGCTAATTTTGGTGCGGCCTAAATACAATAATTATAAATTTATCATTTTAAAATTTGATCATAAATATTACCTGCACTGCAGTGGCGCTGAATAATGGCATTTCTTGAGTTGAATAAGAAACGACCGATTTAAACCTGTTGTAAATAATTTTACCTGAACTGAATTCATATCCTGAGCTCAAAATTGCAGCGGCCAATTTTGAAGCGTCAGTAAAAGTAGGTGGTACACGTCCAATATCATTGCAAGCCATGATAATATTCTTTCCATACAAACGCTGCAAGATTAAACGGGATTTGTCTCCAACACAAACCACTCGTACATTCTCAGGGTCGGCATTAACCTCAAGACGTACTTGACGAGCGACACTCGTATGACAAGCACCACAGAGACCTAATTAAAATTAAATTATCACATAAATTGATTAACATCAATAATTACCTCTATCAGAAGTAATGGCGATAAGCAGTTTTTGCGGTTTATCAGGTAAAGCTTCGATTTCAGCTTTTTCGTAGAACAAAACTGATCCCCTTCCTATAGGGCGAGCTTGTTTAAGCTCACGTTCGGCCCTAGTATACTTGGCTGCTGACACCATCTTCATAGATTGAGTAATTTTTTGAATATTCTTGACCGACTTCAGCCGCATCGAGATGTCTTTAAGGGTAGCCATCCCCCGCTGCTGCTGGACTTGCTGCACATTTTGTGCTAGCACCGGAACTAGAGCTCCAAATCTTCCTAACATTTTAAAGCCTGAAAGTTGTAAATGCCGATTATTTTTTTGTTGAAGATTATGTAAGACATGACTGCATAATAATTGTGATTAAAAAGGAATGAATTTATGTAACGTTTATTGGTTATGAATTATAATTAGAGATTTTTGAGTTATTTTAAATGTTTTAGAGTTAATTAAGGTATATTTAAAGGGTTTTTTAAGAAATTTTACTAACCTTGCCACTTCGACTGATGTTAAGCACATGAAGCAACACAGAGGGCAGCACGCAGCACCTGTCATTTAAGCAATCATACCAATGGCCGGAAAATAAATTTTGATGTTTCGGAGTGTACTTTATGTAACGTTGCCATATTTATTAAAATTAAAATAATATAAAAATTATATGTAATATTATACAGTGCGGACATAAAGAAAATCCCCCCTGCTAACTTTTGAACGGTTATGTTTTCGATTCTTAAAATTTGTCCACTAAAGTATTTAATTGCGAACTTTCTAATAAAGGTATTTTTGATTTTATGGAACTTCCGGTTATACCGGAAGTTCCACAAAATCATAAATAATTTTGTTAGAAAATTCGCGATTTGAGTCCTCCGTAGACAAATTTTCAGAATCAAAAACATAACCGTTCAAAAGTTAGCAGGGGTGGGAGGGATTTACTTTATGTCCGCACTGTATATTATAATATTAAAATTCTTAAATATAAGGGTAAAAATACAAATAGCTTTTTTATAAATTTAATTAACTTTTATTATAAATTAAACAAAAATTTAATACTACAAACAAAAATTTAATACTACACAGTAACATATCGATATATATTTTTTAGAAGTAATAAAAAATCACATTAATCTGAAGAAATTGATA
Source organism: Stenus bimaculatus (assembly GCA_963971135.1). Lineage (NCBI taxonomy): Eukaryota > Metazoa > Arthropoda > Insecta > Coleoptera > Staphylinidae > Stenus > Stenus bimaculatus. Next base: position 1,256,546 of record OZ020181.1, read on the forward strand.
ATGTTGACTAATTTTCGTTTTCTGGATCTTGCTTCTTTTCATTGCCAATTGTGTTTAACATATTTTTTAATTCCGAGCCTAACGAATTTTCAGCATTTTCGTGTTGTTTATCAAAACATTCCTTAAGCTTGATTATTGATTTAATGTATATGGTTCTCTCGATGTCATTCATAGTCCCCCATGTTTTTGGCATAAAAATATCTTCAAAAGACTCATCTTCTGTTGACTCATCAGTCTCAGTTTCTTCAGTCAATTTATCACCAGAGTCGTTTAACGAGTCTGCTTTTTTTGTACTTAAGTTTAAAGGCTCATTATTATTAATTAATAAATTTTCATTGCTGTTAATAAATTCTTTATGGTAATGAGTAATTAACGGTGAGGAATTATTTTTGGTGTTAATAATATCTTCATAATTCCCAATAGTTGACGAGTTAAAATCCTCGTCATCAAGTTCTTTGGTTTCAGTATAAACAAAATTAGACATTAAGTAACTTTCAATTTCAGGATGATTATAATAAAAATCCTTAACATCTGCTATGTATTTTTTAAGCAATTTCTCTGCATCATCTTCATATTCCAACAATTCAGCTGGTGATAATAGGCGAAAAGCTTCTTCAATAGTTTTCGATAAATCTTCTGGAGTAAGCCATGGATACTCCTGTAAAACCCCATCTTTTGCATCATGATAAAAAATTAAATAAGAATTGAAAGGTTGTTTAGGAAAATCAGGAAAACGTTCGAGTACTTTTAAATCAGCGCTTAAAACCCATTGTTTAGTGTCTTGTAATATTTCATGCAATGATCGAAATTTGCGTTGGTTTTTTTTAAGTAGCGCCCAGGCTTTTTTGCAATTTTCTCCTGTATAACACTTAAATGCAACTTTATCCCAATTCAAATTATTAAGTCGTATTTTATAGCTAAATATGTCGTTTTCTGGTATGTTTTTTTCAATTAAATTAATAAGCTTTAATAAATCATCACGGTTAAAAATTTTATCCAAATCATCATCTTGGAAATTATTTAAAATTGCATTACCCATATGTATACTTCTAGCAATATAGGAACTAAGGGCGTTCTTTTCTATCTTTGATTTCGAAGCACGCTTCTTTTTATTTAATTTTGTCTTTTCAGATTCAATTCGTTCAATAATTTCTTGAGCAGGTTCAGAGGTTTGAAGGTAATCTTTTTTCGGAATCAATAAATTTAATGGTTGCAGGTTCCCCTTCGAAATCCCGATTGTTAATTGTTCAATAGGTTCTTTGGGAACTTTAGATTGATCAATCTGATTGTATTTTATATCACTTTCCTCAATCTTATTTAAATCCCTTAAAGGGAGGTTATCGCAAGAATTACTCATTTTACCAAATTTTTTTAATATCAACAAAATTTGATTAACCTTTATTGACTTAGATTACACGTTTTCGGAACTTATTTTTATCTTGCTTATAAACTAGTAAGTTATTGTTATTTATTTCTACATTTGTACAAAAACTAAACTATTAACTAAAGTTACAAAGTTAGGTTATTAAACAAAAAGCGATGAAAAAGCGTTCTGTCAATCTCAAACTGTCATTGCAGTGTAAATCTATCGCACCTCCTGGCAAATTTTACTCCCACTTTCGTAGCTGTACGAACGCTCGACGTATTTTTTTTAAATTTTTATTTTGTAAAAAATACTCGTAAAATACTGCTATGAAACACTTCGGTTAAAATGACAGATAAGATTTAAATCTGAATTAGTATTAACAGGTAGACCACCCTCGAAGTATAAAATCACTACAGAGTATGTTTGGTTGCATAGTTTATTGAAAATTACAAATTACACATAATCAATTTTAATGTCTTGCAGGAGCGAAACTTCCTAAAAAATTGGTGTTAAAATCAATTAATTTATTTTTCTGCCTCAATAATTTATCCTGCTGTAGATTATCGAACCAACGTGAAACGTTTAAAAACTTTTCTTTTTCCAAATAATTTAAATTTTCCTAAATAATAGCTTTGTTAGTAATTTCTCTTTTAATTCCAAACTAATACTCACCAAGTGGTTATACACTGCATAATAAATAACAACATCTGCTATTGTTAAGCGATGTCCAACAAAATACCCACGATTTCCTAAAATATTGTTCAAAAACTAGAATGAAAATAAGAATTAATAAAAATAAAAATGACATTTTTGTGTCTTACAGTTAAAACTTGTTGGGTATTACTGTTACAAATATAAATTAAAGCGTATTCGATCCATTGATAAATTTCAGCCGCCTCTTGAATATTTGAACTTCTTAAATTAGCTTTTGTTGAATTTTTAACAAACTCATCAACTACATTAATAAACCCTTTAATTACTTTATCGTTAATTAAACACGTTGCTACCTAAAAAAACATTTAAAATTTTTTTATGTTTTCAAAATTCAAAACAAACCGCTTCTTCAGTCGCAGATAATTTCTTAGGCTTTACTTTTAAGTACGTAGCTACTTGGTTTAAGATGGTTAGGTTATTATCCATTTTAATTTACTGTTTTACTAAAATTTTGTAAAAACAATTTCGATTTTGAGGTTATATTGATTGATCACAGAATAAAGCAAAATTAGACAAATTAATGTAAAAATATAACAGGCAACCAAGTATACATATTTACAAAATGCAAGAGACCGTTTCTTTTTGCGGATAATTTTTTAGTATTCACTTACGTACGTACGTGGTTTAAGATAGTTAAGTTATTATCCTTTGAAATTTAGGAAAAAAAGAGTTTAATTTTGAGGTTGTAATAATCGATCTCAGTAAAAAAACATAGGCAACTAAATATACATCTTTATAATCATATTGACCTTTGGCCTGATTTATCAAGAATGTGAAGCTAGACATGCGATAAGTTTATAAAAATTAGAACGATTTGAAATTTAAATAAGTAAATAATAACGAAAATGAGCGAGAAAATAAGTGATGAAAATGAGTTATCAGAAATTAAAAAAGCAATAAAAAGTTACCAAGATTTTCCAAAAAAAAACATAATTTTTAGGTATGGTCTTATTGAAAAAAACTAACCATTTATTTAAATTATCACCGTACTAACGCAAAATCGTAAATTAGAATTTATAAATTGAAGTATTTGTTCATACAGATAACAGGTTTTTGATAATTAAAAGTCATGTTGGTTAATCATATACCTACAATTTGATTAGTAAGTAAATCAATTAAGTCAAGCAAACATGGATATAGACTCTGATAAAATAACAATTGTAATTAACATAGTAATAGTATTAATTTTCTTGCTTTATACATACGTTTTTTACAACACGGTGATGAATAGTGAGAGTATCCAATAATTGCAGAGATGTATTTTCAATATTAAGGGAACCTCGGATATTTAGGATGTTACATAAGCAACTTGTACGTTATAGTCGCAATATTCAACCGGAAATCACTTGCATCGTAGGGCTTGATAGTAGAGGCTTTTTATTCGGGCCACTAATATCACTAGAATTACAAATCCCATTCGTGCCTATTCGTAAAAAGGGAAAATTGGCAGGAGCTACGATTTCTGAAGCTTATTCGTTGGAATACGGAAATGTAAGTAAAATTTTTTTTCAAAAATATTTAATTAATTAATTTATTTGAAGGATGCGTTTGAAATACAATCTGAAAGTATTAAAAAAGAAGATAACGTTTTGTTAGTGGATGATTTATTGGCTACAGGAGGGAGTTTGGTGGCTTCAGTTAAATTAGTCGAAAAACTCGGTGCGAAAGTTAGTGCATGCTTGGTTATTATCGAGTTATTAGAACTTAATGGTCGAAATAAGATTTCTGCAGAAGTTTGTTCTATTGTTCAATATTAATCATAAAACATTCCAAAGATGTTATTATTATATTTTTATTGTTAATTTTTTAGTAATAATAAAATTACATTAAAATCATTTTACTTAAAGTTTTATCAATATTAACAGGTGGTAACTTTTTGATAATAATACCCGTAGCTACTGTCACATTATTCTCCCTAATTGTAAATGATTGACTGTTGCTCATAACCATTTTGTTTAACAACGTTATCGTCACAGCTCCATGATCACCGGGCATTATCATTTCAACTCCAGCATCTAAAATTTCTAGTTTGTACCTTTTATTTTCTTTAAACAAAAAATTTACCCAAGTCGATTCTACAAGATATATTCCATGTTTTACTAAATAATTGTTGAATATATTTATTAGTAATAGGCCTCGAACGTCCACCTTCTTCTTTTGTTAAAAAATAAACGTTTGCTGTGAATCTGTTTGTAATTTTTTCGCTACCTGCAGCACATACTATCATTCCACGGTATACATCTTTTAATCTTACACCACGAAGAAGAGCACCCACATTATCACCAGCAATTGCCTAAAAAACAATACAACAAAAATGGAAACACATAATTTTAGTGTTTACCTCAGGCATACTCTTCTTAAAAACTTGTACATCATTGATGACTGTTTTAATTTGTGCATCGAATCCTAAAAGCTCGCAATCTTGTCCTTTTTTAATCTTCCCCCTAGAAATTGTTCCAACCACAACCGTCCCCCTTCCTGGTACCAAAAACGCATTATCTATGGGCAACATGAACGGTGAATTTAAATCACGTTCTGGATCAGGAACGTACTCATCAATTGTATCCAGTAAAACCTTTATTGATTGAATTCCAGATTCTTCTCCTTTTAAAGCTTTTAGTGCCGATCCTGTTATAAAAGGGGTGTTTTCAGCATCAAAACCGAAAGTATCAAGCAATTCACGGACTTCTATTTCAACGAGTTCTAAAACCTAAATAATTTTAGTGTAGGTAACTGATTATATTGTAACTTACTTCGTTATCAACTAAATCGGCTTTGTTTACATACACTACAATTTTGGTTATGCCAACTTGTTTTGCTAATAATAAGTGTTCTCGTGTTTGGGGCATTTGACCATCATCTGCAGCTACAACGAGGATAGCACAATCCATCTGAGAAGCCCCGGAAATCATATTTTTCACATAATCAGCATGACCCGGGCAATCTGTATGAGCGTAATGTCGCTTTTTAGTACTATACCCGATATGGGCAGCGTTTATTGTTATTCCTATAATTTAAAAATCATTACATGTGTTTTAAAATAACTAGTTTTACCTCTCGCTTTCTCTTCAGGCGCTTTATCAATTTGTTCGTAGGAAATATAATCAGCAAGTCCTTCATTTTGTAAAACCTTGGTTATAGCAGCGGTTAGTGTAGTTTTTCCATGATCTACATGCCCAATCGTACCCACATTCACATGTTTTTTAATTATTGAAGTGCAAAATTGTTTAAATTTAAGGTTATATTGTATTTTTAAACAATTTTGGCACGCTTTTATTAACACAGTCTTTTGAGATAAACTAGGCCTTAAACCTAGTGTACTTGACAAAATACTTTTTGAAAAATTAAACATATTTATTATAATTACAAAAATTTTAAATTCTTGCACTACAGCGCCATCTTTGAGAATTTTTTAGTATCATTAAAGTAGTGGCAATGTGACCAATAGAGGCAAAATAAAAGCACTAATTTATGCATTTGTTCTTCTTGAGTAATTTTCTACAGGGCTTTCATTAATGACTGTTCGTCAGGCTAGCAAACCTTAACGTACTACAGTTGGCTGGCCTGGCCTTTTAACAGTGGCGTCCTTAGAAAAATAACTTATTCAATAATAATATATTTTTAATAATAGTAACAAAATATTTATTAAAAAAATAATAAACTGTAAAAATAATCAACAATATTTATTTGTAAAATTTAATTACATAATTAAATTATAACCTAAAACTACTTTGAAGGTTAGAAATTACAAAATAAAAAAGGATTACTTTCAGATCATCATTGTTACTTTTAGTTTCAAGAAAATAATTTGAATTTAACACAAAACCCGGAGTAAACTTGTAAGAGACGCTTTGACAAAAAATGAAAGTTTAAAACCACAGAATAACTAAAATTGGTTGCATCGTATACTTGGTTGCCTAGATTCGTTACTTTGACCAAACAGTAATTAATGAAAGCCTTGTACTTTTTTAGACATGTATCCAGTAATTTTTAATCGCTTATTATGTCTCAAGTGCATATTTAATTAGTTTTGGATGTTGTGGTGTTTTCGGGCGTTTTTTAAGATTTTTTATTATTTTAAACGTATGTCGGGATTTGACTCGGATGTTTGCGCAGTAGTTCACCGTTTTTAGCCAGTAAATTTGTAGGTGGCAGCAAGGATAGCTGCTTCACGTCGCAATGCATCCTCGGTCGTCAAAATGGCTACCATGGACAGCAAAGCTCCGCTTAGAACAGTTAAAAGGGTGCAGTTTGGCATCCTCAGTCCTGATGAAATCGTACGTAAATTATTCCTTATTAATTCTACTTTAATTTGAACTATAATTCGTGCTTTTAAACTATTTTTTAAGCCGGCAAAAACAATATGTCTCACCTGTGTTATTGGTTCATGTTTATATTGCTACACCATTTTGCGCAATACACAAATTTGTTATGGAAAATTTTATTTGGGTTAATTCTCAAATGTTTTAATTGAAAACGATTGTCTAATTTATTAATTGTAGGCATGTTTAGAGCCGTGAAAATTTTAAAAATACGAACAGTAGTGTATAGAGCATTTTTTTGTAAAATTTGGAACTCTAAAAGATGCAAATTATCTAAACATAAGTTTTAATTAATTAAATTTGCAGAGGCGTATGTCAGTCACTGAAGGTGGCCTCCGCTTCCCAGAAACAATGGAGGCAGGTCGGCCTAAGGTTGGAGGACTCATGGATCCTCGGCAAGGGGTTATCGACAGAAATTCAAGATGCCTTACTTGTGCCGGTAACATGACGGAATGCCCAGGACATTTTGGTCATATTGATTTGAGTAAACCAGTATTCCATGTCGGTTTTATTACAAAAACCATTAAAATAATGAGATGCGTTTGTTTTTATTGCAGTAAACTTCTAGTCAGCCCTGTAAGTACTTGTTTAATTTGAAATTGAAACATTTTGATTTTTTTAATTTAGAATAATCCAAAAATCAAAGAAGTTGTAATAAAATCAAAAGGACAACCAAGAAAGCGTTTGGCTTTTGTTTACGATTTGTGCAAGGGTAAAAATATTTGTGAAGGTGGAGATGAAATGGATATGGGGAAGGATGGTGAGGATCCTGCAGCGGCTGGTAAAAAACCAAATCATGGTGGTTGTGGTAGATATCAACCAAATATACGCCGTTCAGGCTTGGATTTAACTGCTGAATGGAAGCACATTAACGAAGATTCACAAGAAAAGAAAATTCCTTTATCTGCGGAAAGAGTATGGGAAATTTTAAAACATATTACAGGTATAAACATTGCAAAATAATAAAAAAAACTTTTTTCCATTGTCGTGATTAAAAGTCGCATTTTTGCGATGAGTTCAAAAATGTGCAATGTTGGTTGCATAACAACGCATACAAAAAAAACATCAATTTAAAAGAATTTAAGTTATTTCAAGGAAAATATAGTTATATAAGTTATAAGAAATATTTAATTTAAAAGTTAAGTGTGTAAAACTGAAACATCTTATAATATCTAATAATTTTATTTAAACAAATATACAAATAACAATTTAAATAATATAAGTATAGAAACTCGAGAAAGTGATAATATAATTACAAGTTGTAAGTACTTGTCCTGATATTTTGGAAAGGCAAATAAAATTTTCCAAAAATTAGAAAATAAAGTACACATTATTTATTATTTTAACAAAAATGGAAAAAATTAAGTTTAGCATACATGACCAAAAATGTACTAAAAATAGCTAATACATTTTTTTGTTAGATGAGGAATGTTTCATTCTTGGTATGGATCCGAAATTTGCCCGCCCTGATTGGATGATAGTGACTTGTTTACCAGTTCCACCTTTATCAGTACGTCCTGCTGTAGTAATGCATGGTACTGCAAAAAATCAGGATGATCTTACACATAAACTGGCGGACATAATCAAATCAAATAATGAACTTCAAAGGAATGAAGCGGCCGGTGCAGCAGCTCATATAATTTCAGAAAATATTAAAATGTTGCAATTTCATGTAGCAACGCTTGTGGATAACGACATGCCTGGTATGCCTCGTGCCATGCAAAAATCAGGGAAACCTTTAAAAGCGGTTAAAGCACGATTGAAAGGAAAGGAAGGACGGATTCGTGGTAATCTTATGGGGAAACGTGTGGATTTTTCAGCTCGTACTGTAATCACACCTGATCCTAATTTACGTATCGATCAAGTTGGCGTGCCTAGAAGTATCGCTCAAAACATGACCTTCCCTGAGATTGTAACACCTTTCAATTTTGATAAGTAAGTAGTTATCGTTTCTTTATTACAATAAACCTAATTATTTAATGTTTAGGATGTTGGAATTAGTCCAGCGAGGTAATTCACAATATCCAGGTGCTAAATATATTGTAAGAGATAATGGGGAGAGGATTGATTTACGTTTTCACCCGAAATCTTCTGATCTTCACTTGCAATGCGGGTATAAAGTTGAAAGACACATTCGTGATGGTGATTTGGTTGTATTCAATCGACAACCCACGTTGCACAAGATGAGTATGATGGGTCACAGAGTTAAAGTTTTACCTTGGTCCACGTTTCGAATGAATCTCAGTTGCACTTCACCATACAACGCTGATTTTGACGGGGATGAAATGAACCTTCACGTACCTCAAAGTATGGAAACTCGAGCTGAAGTTGAGAATTTACATATTACACCGAGACAAATTATTACACCACAAGCAAATAAACCGGTCATGGGTATCGTACAGGATACTTTAACGGCTGTTCGTAAAATGACAAAACGTGATGTTTTCTTAACGCAGGAGCAAGTCATGAACTTACTTATGTTTTTACCAATTTGGGATGGTAAAATGCCTCGTCCTGCCATTTTAAAACCAAAACCCTTATGGACCGGGAAACAAATATTTTCTTTGATTATTCCTGGTAATGTAAACATGATTCGAACACATTCCACTCATCCTGATGAAGAAGATGACGGGCCTTATAAATGGATTTCGCCCGGAGACACAAAGGTTTGCATTTTGTCTTTTTAAAAGTTTGCCCTGATTTTATTATTATATTATTTTTGTTTAGGTAATGGTAGAACATGGTGAATTAGTTATGGGAATTTTATGCAAGAAAACTCTTGGTACCTCAGCCGGTTCATTGCTTCACATTTGTATGTTGGAATTGGGTCACGAAGTTTGTGGTAGATTTTACGGTAACATTCAAACTGTAATTAATAATTGGTTGCTCTTAGAAGGTAAATAGAATATTAATGATAGGTAATATAATCTTAAGTATTGTTTAATTTTTGTAGGACACAGTATCGGTATTGGTGATACAATTGCTGATCCTCAAACCTATTTAGAAATTCAAAAGGCGATTAAAAAAGCCAAAGAAGATGTAATAGAAGTTATTCAAAAAGCTCATAATATGGAATTGGAACCTACTCCAGGTAATACTTTAAGGCAAACTTTTGAAAATCAAGTAAATAGGATTCTTAATGATGCTCGTGATAAAACTGGTGGTTCTGCTAAGAAATCGTTGACTGAATACAATAATTTAAAAGCTATGGTCGTTTCTGGCGCTAAAGGTTCAAACATTAATATCTCACAGGTATATAAATTGATTTAAATTTTTAATTCTATAATAATTATATTTGTTTTAGGTTATTGCTTGTGTGGGACAACAGAACGTTGAAGGTAAACGTATTCCGTTTGGTTTTCGTAAACGAACCCTCCCTCATTTTATCAAAGACGATTATGGTCCTGAATCTAGAGGATTCGTCGAAAATTCGTACCTCGCCGGCTTGACACCTTCAGAATTCTATTTCCACGCCATGGGAGGTCGCGAAGGTCTCATCGATACAGCCGTAAAAACCGCCGAAACGGGTTACATCCAGCGTCGTTTAATAAAAGCTATGGAGTCTGTAATGGTTCACTATGATGGTACAGTAAGGAACTCGGTAGGGCAACTCATTCAATTGCGTTACGGTGAAGACGGGCTTTGTGGAGAAATGTTGGAATTTCAAACGCTCCCTACTGTAAAATTAAGTAACGACGCTTTCGAGCGTAAATTCAGGTTCGACGCCAGTAATGAGCGTTATTTACGCCGTGTTTTTAACGAAGATGTTATAAAACAAATGATGGGATCAGGGGATGTCATTTCAGAGCTCGAGCGAGAATGGGAGCAGCTGCAAAAAGATCGCGAGGCTTTACGTCAGATCTTTCCCAGTGGTGAATCAAAAGTCGTATTACCTTGTAACTTGCAGCGAATGATTTGGAATGTGCAAAAGATTTTCCATATAAATAAAAGAGGTCCCACTGATTTATCCCCGCTTAGGGTTATACAGGGGGTGCAAGATTTATTGCAAAAATGTATTATTGTCGCTGGTACCGATCGGCTTTCGGTGCAAGCGAACGAAAATGCAACGTTACTCTTCCAATGTTTAGTTAGATCAACGCTGTGTACGAAAAGCGTTTCTGAAGAATTTCGTTTGAGCACAGAGGCGTTTGAGTGGTTGATTGGAGAAATTGAAACGCGTTTCCAGCAAGCGCAAGCGAATCCTGGTGAGATGGTGGGAGCGTTAGCCGCTCAATCACTCGGTGAACCCGCCACTCAAATGACATTGAACACTTTCCATTTCGCCGGTGTATCTTCAAAGAACGTAACACTCGGTGTACCGCGGCTTAAGGAAATTATTAATATTTCTAAAAAACCTAAGGCTCCATCTTTGACGGTATTTTTGACGGGAGCGGCGGCCAGAGATGCAGAAAAGGCGAAAAATGTGCTTTGCAGGTTGGAGCATACCACCTTGCGTAAAGTAACTGCTAATACAGCTATTTATTACGACCCTGATCCTCAAAACACCGTCATTCCTGAAGATCAGGAGTTTGTTAATGTTTATTATGAAATGCCCGATTTTGACCCGACGAGAATTTCACCTTGGTTGTTGCGTATCGAGTTGGATCGCAAGAGAATGACAGATAAAAAATTGACCATGGAGCAAATTGCTGAAAAAATTAATGCCGGATTTGGAGACGATTTGAATTGTATTTTCAATGATGATAACGCTGAGAAGTTGGTGTTGCGTATTCGAATTATGAACAGCGATGACGGTAAATTTACAGAAGGAGGAGATGAGGATGTTGATAAAATGGATGACGATATGTTCTTGCGTTGCATTGAAGCCAACATGCTTTCCGACATGACTTTACAGGGTATCGAAGCGATTGCCAAAGTGTACATGCATTTACCACAAACCGATAGTAAAAAACGAATCGTTATCACGGAGACTGGAGAATTTAAAGCAATTGCCGAATGGTTGTTGGAAACTGATGGTACTAGCATGATGAAGGTACTTTCAGAACGTGATGTTGATCCTGTCAGGACTTTCTCCAACGATATTTGTGAAATATTTGCGGTAAATAATGTTTTATAATTAATATCATCGCAATAATAAATCTTATGATTGTAGGTACTTGGTATTGAAGCTGTAAGAAAATCAGTTGAAAAAGAAATGAACGCCGTTTTGCAGTTTTACGGTCTTTACGTAAATTATCGTCATTTGGCGTTGTTGTGTGACGTCATGACTGCTAAAGGTCATCTTATGGCCATTACTCGTCACGGTATTAATAGGCAAGACACCGGTGCTCTTATGAGATGTTCCTTTGAGGAAACTGTTGATGTACTTTTGGATGCCGCTTCCCATGCCGAAGTTGATCCTATGAGGGGTGTTTCTGAAAATATTATTATGGGACAATTACCGAGAATGGGAACGGGTTGTTTCGATTTACTACTGGACGCTGAAAAGTGTAAAATGGGGATTTCAATTCCTCAAGCTGGTGGCGCCGATTTAATGACTAGCGGCATGTTCTTTGGATCTGCAGCCACACCAAGTATGAGCCCTACTAGTGCGATGACACCTTGGAATCAAGCTGCTACACCCTTTAATGCCGGAAGTGTTTGGTCTCCACAAAGTAAGTACCTATTTATTTGCGGTTTCACAATGTATAATCTTTTTTATTTTAGATATTTTGGGTAGCGGTATGACTCCTGGCGGACCTTCGTTTTCACCGTCGGCAGCTTCAGATGCCTCTGGAATGTCGCCCGGTTATTCGTGGGCATCGACTCCACAATCTCCTTCTTCTTCACCTTACATAGCTTCACCCAGAGGTTCTTCACCGTCGTACAGCCCATCTTCGCCAGCTTTTCCACCAAGCTCTCCATTGAACTCGCCAGTTTCTCCAAGTTATTCACCGAGTTCTCCAGGATATTCACCTACGTCGCCTACTTATAGTCCGACGAGTCCAAGTTATTCACCAACTAGCCCCGGCTATTCTCCGACCAGTCCAAGTTATTCGCAAATAAGCCCCGGGTACTCGCCAGCGTCACCTTCGTACAGTCCGACGAGCCCCATTTACAGCCCTACTTCGCCAAACTATTCGCCGACAAGTCCCGGCCCGAGGTACTCTCCAACAAGGCAGAGTTATTCGCTAACTTCGCCCTCGTTTAATTCCAACTCGCCTAGCTACAGTCCTTCGAGTCCAGCTTATTCGCCAACTAGTCCAAGTTATTCTTCAAAAAGCCCAAATTACTCACCAACAGGACTTCAATACAGCCCCACCTCCCCATGTTATTCGCCTTCGAGTCCAAGGTACACTTCGGATTCGCATTCCCCCAACTATTCACCAACCTCTCCAAGTTACTCGCCCACGTCTCCAAATTATTCACCATCATCTCCAGGTTACTCGCATTCTCCTACATCTCCAAATTATTCTCCGACAACACCTGGCTATTCACCAGCAAGCCCGAGTTTCCCTGGAGAGACTTCATCTCAATATTCACCGGCATCTCCAAATTACTCTCCGACAAGCCCCAATTATTCGCCATCTTCACCTCAACACACTCCGAGTACAAGCACGAGATTATCACCGTTATCTCAAAGCTATTCTCCAGGAAGTACAAATTATTCCCCAACTTCGCCTCAGTACTCGTTTAGGAGCACGAAATATTCACCTACTTCTCCTACTTACACGCCTACGAGCCCTAGTTTTTCACCTGCGAGCCCGCTTTATTCACCACCGACAGGGTACATGCCTACGTCACCCAGTTATTCACCAACAAGTCCTAATCCTGATCAGGATTAATTTTTTTTAATTATATATTAATAGGGTTAAATTTTTTTTTATGCAACTTTTTACATTAGAAATGTTATTATGTCGTTCATTTTTAAATGATGATATTTGTAATTGTAAAGTAATGAATATTACATATTTTAATAAATATTATTTACAAATATTCTTTTCTTATTTATTTAAAAGACCTAAAAACGGAGTAATAAGAAGGTTGGTAAATAAAAATGTGTATTTTAGAGTGCTTAAATTTTTTATTCATGAAAAAAATGTAAATTATTCTACGTTTCATAACTGTTCTCATGATTCTCCCTAAGCAATAAGAGACAGGATGTTTAAATTATTTAAATATATATTAAACGATATCTACATAGTTCACTTGTGAGATGTTCATATTCACGTCATCAAGACTAGTCCTGCCTTAAGTAATTAACACTTGGGTTATTGCCTTAAAACAAATCGAAATATACACTTGAACATAATAATGAATAAAATGAAATCATTTAGAGCCACCGACAGCACCACCAATTATTTACAAGATGCAACAAATTGTGATAAATAGAAAATAAAATAATAATGGTAAGTAGGAAGAGAAGATGAGGAGGAGGAGGTTTTTCATGACATTTCTGGAGGAAATGTACAAATGAAATATAATAAATACACAAGGGGGTGCATATAAACAAACAATAAATGAGCCGTGCTGTCGGGTCAATTATTAAAACTTGGATCACACACTTGGTATTGTTTCCAGAACAATTTTACTGTCAGTCTAAAACAACCACTTGTAACTCTTCCTTGGGTTTGTTAGCTGCTCGCCAAGGCTTCCTTGCCATTCTTCGTAGTTCTGTCGAAGATATTTGTTTACGCATTTTTCTGTAATAAGAAATAATATTATTTTATGTTAACAATTATGTGGGGGTATGTTTTCAACTTACTTGCTATTTTCTGTGGCTCTAAAGTAAAGATCATCAGGAGCGTCCATCCAACTTATCACCTGTTTTCTACCCGAGCCTGTACGCGTCATATGTGCAATTTTTGGCTTTCCATTAATCTGTGCTATATGTCGAGGCAAGTTCTGCGCTACGGGTATGTTGGACACCAAGCCGGTCGTGTAGGAATCTTGAATGGGTCTCGGGAGCGCCATCGGAAGAGGTTCTTTATGCAATCGCTTTGAAGGTGGTCCCGTAAACATTGCCGGACCTTAAAAAGAAAACATTAATATTTCTTCATAAAAGGTGTTGCTTTGAATAATATGAGCTTTATAATTAAACAAGAGCTTACCCTCATCCCAATCCAAATCGGAATAGAAGCCAGTTTAAAGAAATGAAAAAAAGCAATTAATTAATGTTGTCTTAATTGGTTTAAAAAAAAATCTTTTTAGTAATGCTAAAAAGTGTACTTTTAAATAGAATTAGTAAAACCAATTACTTATTGAAAATGATTTAATTTTTCTAAAATTTAACATTATAATTTGTGTCTTTTAACAAGGCAACTTACTATCAACTCCTCCATTCATTTCGTCATAAGCACGTCGTTTGAGCGAAGGTGATAGGTTATTGAGCGGAATTTTTTCAGCTTCTGGTTTATTAGGAACTCGTTCGTAGAGCAAACTACCATCAGGCGCTTTGGGAGGTTTCGGAAACGCCACTTTTTCAGGTTTGGGCAGATTTTCTTTATCCGTAAGGACGAGCCATTGCTGCGTTACGCTGCCAGGATTGCCCAATTTGTTGGCGATCATCGTCACTTTTCCGCGGTCTTTCTTTTTGTACACGAGCAACTGCTTCAATTCCTGCAAACTTTTGCCAACCATTTGCATGCTGCATTCTTGTTTGACCGCTTGGATGTTGATGGCGAAGAAGGGCGCTCTTGAGGCATGCCTCGGCCGCATTATGTGCCTGCACAACCTTCTAGAAATTCGAGTGATGGGGGTGGTGGAGAGATAAAAAGCGGTGCGCGTTTTCATGATGGGCCTCGGCGATCCAGAGCGCACCATGATTCCGTGCGCTGTCGCATAATGTCGCCCCAAATGGGCTTTGAGTTTAAACTCTTTACCACAACCGCCTATGTTACAGCGATGGGGTCGATGCGAAAGCGACGACCCGATTTTCTCCTCCTCGTTATCACTACCCGATTTTTTCTTGACTGCTTCGAATTCACAATCGCCGTAGCGCGTGGGGATTTTCAAACCTCCGTAACGCTTCCAGTATTGCCAACATGTTTGGCACAATCGGCATTGTAATTGAGCTGGACCCCAGGCATACCATTGACTCGAGACAGTAACTAGAAGAATTACGAATTAGAATTTAATCATGATGAGATGACGCGTAACTTACCGTTGCAGGATTCACAAGCTTTTCCACCTAAAGATACTACTGGATCTGCATTTCCGTTA
Source organism: Stenus bimaculatus (assembly GCA_963971135.1). NCBI lineage: Eukaryota > Metazoa > Arthropoda > Insecta > Coleoptera > Staphylinidae > Stenus > Stenus bimaculatus. Next base: position 1,272,110 of record OZ020181.1, read on the forward strand.
CTGCTTCCATTCACAACCCCTTTGTTATTATTTAATGCTGCAGGATTTGGTTTATTACTAAAAGAAAATGATGAAATAAGTTGTACTTTTGAGATTGTTTAAATTATGCGAGGACTTGATAGTGGATACATTACACTTACTAATTAGGAATGTAGACTTGTTTAAGTTTAGATTCGGCTTCGACGGCTTTGACCCTCTTCTGTTGAACATATCGGTCGGTGGTTTTCCACATGTAGTAGTATTCGATGATGTTCTTGAGGGTTTTCCAGGAGAGGAAGTCAGTGCGTATGTCATTAAAGTCTTTTCCGTACTTGTCGAGAGCTTCCTCGAAGAGGTTGGCCTCGGAGGCGCTCCACTCTTCCATCTCGTCCCTGCAGAGCACCGGGCCGCTGGAAGGGACGAGGGAACAAAGAGCGCCGGCCAAGTCGTAGTTGTGCTTGTGCAGCGTGTCCATGGCGTGAAAAAGTGTGATGTCCCTGCTGGCCGCCGCCGCCGACATGTGGAGGGACGGCTGTTTAACACTAGAACTACAATCGAGGGCGCGTGCGAACGTCCCAACCGACCTCGACACCACTAAAAACTGATCTATCTGTCTGTCCGAGAGTTCGTGTTCTGGAGTCCAGACGAGCGTTTCCAGCTCGGAGAGGTTGCGACCGTCGCTCTCGCCGTCCCGCAACAAGGAGGTCACGTCACTTTGGTACCGGCTACCCACACGAATTTCACCCTTGTCCGCCAGGAGCGTCTTTTGCGTCGGGTCAAACACTAGGCAATAAAAAAACGTATCTTCCTTATTCACGTACGACTGCAACGATTCCGTCTCATTAAACAGAGTCACCGAACACTTTCCTCTTATGTGGGTCGCCGGCAGCGTCTCCACCTGCCGCGACAGGAACAACTCCCGGTGCTTCATCTGGTGCCGCTGCTTCCCATTCAATCCTGCTGAATCGCATCGGCTCGACTCACTCGTTGGACTCGCACCACTCGAATCATCTAAGGCACCTAAACAAAAAAAAAAATTCAAAACAACGCCCATATAGGTAAATAATGTATAATGGATCAAATTAATTAATCATTTATATTATTAATACATTTTAATGAAAAAAATGGAAGAAAAAAATAAAATATTTTTTTTATTTTATTCAGAGTGATGTTCCGGGTAGCTTAAAATCCGGGATGGTGTTGCATGCCGTGCAGAGAGCACTCCTCCTCGCCCTGTCGACCCCCGTGTGCAGATCGATATTCACTAGGAAAGCGCGATATAAATGAGGGGTTTGAGGGGCGGCGTGGGCGCGGGGTGGCTTTGGGGGTGGCCCGCGCCCTTCCTCACCCCGCGAGCACCGCCGGCGGTCGCGTGTGCCCCCATCGCGCCCGCTAATGAGCAACACGACACTCCAAAATATCTATCAACCTTCACAAAAATATTCATCACGAATAACCCTTAATAATTTCTTTTTACTCCTTTGCGAATCATAAACGAATACGCATCTATGTGTTTTCGAATTAAGCTCATTTAGATCTTTGAAACGAGTGGTCACATGTTGGAGTTTAAATTAATTTCTAATAATAGAGTCTGAACTCATACAAAGTCATTTTTTTCAAATATCTCGGTTAAAAATAATAAACGAACTAAAATCTATGTGTTTTCGAATTAAGCTCGTTTAGATCTTTGAAACGAGTGGTGACACGATGGGGTTTAAATTAACTTCTAGTAATAGAGTCTAGACTCATGCAAACTCATTTTCTTCAAATATCTCGGTTAAATCTATGTGTTTTTGGATCAAGCTCTTTTTGATCACATGATGGAGTTTAAATTAATTTTTAATAATAGAGTCTAGACTTATGCATACTCAATCTTTTTCAAATATCTCAGTTAAAAATAATAGACGAACTAAAATCTATGTATTTTCGAATTAAGCTCGTTTTAATCTTTGAAACGAGTGGTCACATGTTGTGGTTTAAATTAATTTCTAATAATTGAGTCTAGACTTATGGACACTCAATCTTTTTCAAATATCTCGGTTAAAAATAATAGACGAACTAAAATCTATGTATTTTCGAATTAAGCTCGTTTAAATCTTTGAAACGAGTGGTCACATGTTGTAGTTTAAATTAATTTCTAATAATAGACTCTAGACTTATGCACACTCAATCTTCTTCAAATATCTCGGTTAAAAATAATAGACAAACTAAAATCTATGTGTTTTCGAATTAAGCTCATTTAGATCTTTGAAACGAGTGGTCACATGATGGAGTTTAAATTAATTTCTAATAATAGAGTGTAGAGTCTTGCAAATTTAATTTTTTTGAAATATCTCGGTAAAATCTATGTGTTTTTGGATCAAGCTCCTTTTGATCTTTGAAACGAGTGGTCACATGATGTGGTTTAAATTAATTTCCAATAATAGAGTCTAGACTTATGTACACTCAATCTTTTTCAAATATCTCGGTTAAAAATAATAGAAGAACTAAAATCTATGTGTTTTCGAATTAAGCTCGTTTAGATCTTTGAAACGAGTGGTGACACGATGGGGTTTAAATTAACTTCTAGTAATAGAGTCTAGACTCATGCAAACTCATTTTTTTCAAGTATCTCGGTTAAATCTATGTGTTTTTGGATCAAGCTCTTTTTGATCACACGATGGAGTTTAAACTAATTTCCCATAATAGAGTCTAGACTTATACACACTCAATCTTTTTCAAATATCTCGGTTAAAAATAATAGAAGAACTAAAATCAATGTGTTTTCGAATTAAGCTCGTTTAGATCTTTGAAACGAGTGGTCACATGATGGAGTTTAAATTAATTTCTAATAATAGAGTGTAGAGTCTTGCAAATTTAATTCTTTTGAAATATCTCGGTTAAATCTATGTGTTTTTAGATCAAGCTCCTTTTGATCTTTGAAACGAGTGGTGACACGATGGGGTTTAAATAAATTTATAATAAAAGACTCTATATAGATTGAAATTTTAGTAATTTGGTGTTGGGTGTTTTTATCGATTGTCAAGTGTGGTGATGAGGAAGGTGAGGTGACATGGTGTGAGAGTCGGGCGGCGGTCAATTTAGAGCACAGAGAGTAGCGAGAGTCAGTCAGGGGCAGGGGGATGGATGGATGGAGAACGAGGAGGATATGTAGGTGCTCACACATTACAACAATAGAGGAAGAGGTAGTGGAGAGACGGAGGCACAAGTGAGAGAGGTGCAACTCCACTAGTCGTGGGGTCCCCGGGCCCCGCTCTCCGTTCGCTCGGCCAGTTTTTGCGTGTAATTATAAAAGTACAGTCGCGGGGAAAGAACAACCATCTCCCAGTTGTCATAGCGACGCGGTCTGATTGGGGAAGTACAGCAGCGTCAAGATTTCGCGAAACATACGTAGATAGGACATGGATAACGTAACGGATACACATGCCGAAACGAAACGGTGGCTGGTTCTGCGGTGCGATGTTGTACGGGCCCGTTCGTGGAGGGGCACGAGGGGACCGGGGGGCGGTTTCTCATTCGACGGGACGGGGTGACAAGACAGGTACACTCGGAGGAATATCGATCGCCTAATCAAGACTTTTAGAGGGACGGAGGACCATTCAGCCCCCGAGCAGCGGACGCGCCGTCGACGGGTGGCTTATGCGGTTCGCCGCCCCCCGCCACTCGTAGCGTGAAAAGCCGGCGCCCCGCGAATTACCATTAAAACCTAAACCGGTGACCATTCACCACCTATTCACCGATATCGCGGCCCATTTGTGGACAATTTTTAATCCCATAAAAAAAAAAATTCATCAATTTCCTACAACCATCATAATTTTTCAAATTTCAACTTGTATTATCGGGCATGATTACATAAAACATTGTTATCGATTTTAATTTTATTACATTTTTTTAACGACTGCTGCCTCCGACTGAGACATTAAAACATCCAGCTAGGACTTGTATAAAATGGCAGTTAGCCGCGGTTTATCATTTGATCACGTGACGCCCAATTACACGTTCTCAAGGCCTGCCCTGCCCTCCCAACTCTCCAAATTTATTCGTGTGCACTTGTATGAGCGTATTTATCTGATTATTAATTTTTTATATTATTTTTATTCTAAATATTCGACATGAACCCGACGAGTCGCGAGATGGCGCGAATTGTGACAATCCGCGACGCCGCGCCGCACCGCAATTACGCGATTTCGATCTACGCGGATGCTTTTTTTTTCCTCTCGACAACACCAGAAAAAAAAACAAAAAAAAATAAGTAATAAAACCACCATTTTTTACTCCATTCCAGTATTTTCGATTAAACCAAAATTATCCAACATATCCCCATTTACTATCAATATTTAAATATTGATAAGGATTTATCTATCAGTTAGAAAAAATCGCTAATAAAATGTGACGGCATCAAAATTTAATTAGCATTTCATCTCGTGGGGTTAGGTTTATGGCGTTGCGGCGCCCGTCCACGGATCGCGTATCGATTGCATTTTTGCCCCCCTGTTTATTTATGAGGGTCAGGCGGAATGCCGCGACGCTTCCGCTGCACAAGCCTCCACTAACCGCCCCCACGTGTTGCACTTTTTCACCGATAATACAAATATTGATAACCGATTAAAGATAACCCACGTTTCATTTTTTTTTCTTTCAAAAGTGTAAACCCAGCTTTACTTCCTACTTAATTCGCTCCCAACTCCCAGATAACGATACTTGATAAGAGTTTCTTTTATTAAAATTGTGCTGCTTTGCTGCAATTTAATTTTATCGAAAATTAACAAAATCTATGATAAGCCACTGATAAATTTGTTTAGGGAATTATTAATTCTTGCAAATGTTTTTCAAGTTTTATTTACATCTAAACTTGAAATATCTCAAGATAAGCTTATTGGAACATATTTTAGTTTATCAGTGCTTGACTTAAGAAATATGTTCATTTAATTATTCAAAACTCAACTAAAAAAGCGGATGTGACATCCAGTGGCATACCCACAAATTTTTAAAGAGGGGAGTCCTTTTCACAAGCATAAAAACAAATGTATTTCTAATTCTATTTAAACAAAAACAATATATTGAAGGGGGCCGGGGGGGGGGGGGGGCTACGTAATTTATTTATCAAATAAAAACGTTATTTTTACGAAAAATAAAAATATTTCAAAACTGCTTTATTTGTTTCGAAATTTTTTTTATCCATTTATTTCAACAGTGACGTACCCCAAAAATTGTAAAGGGGGTGCACTTTTGACAAATAAAATTCAAATTCCATTTAAACAAAAATTTCAATAATTTTAGTGAATTAAATCACCCCCCCCCCCATTCCTCTGGTGACTTAATTTTTTAACCTATTGTGACGTATTTAAGGACTTACATTGGTGTTTATCGGCGAGTTGAATCAACTGAGTTGGAAGATCCCTTCTTCTGTAAAAGCACATCACTTTTGCCTCGACGTTTCCAGAGGCAGTCTTGTTCAGCTCCTCGATCCGCCGGATTTGGTACGGGGACGTCGACGACGTCTCAAAGTACACATAATCTGTTAACAAAACATACACTTTAATAAAAAAAGGGGGAGCGATTTTAGGTTAAGGGTGAAAAAGATACACATTTCAAGCAAATTTAAACACAAAACAAACGAGAAACGTTTAATTCAATTATAAACACCCTGTATATAAAATTTACTCAATTAAAAAATTAAGTTGGCACCATTGATTTTGCGTGTTTGTCAAATTTGCACCAAAATTTGACAAACGACAGGCAAGCGTCATTAGCTTGTCATTAGTCATATTAGAAATTACAAGTGTTGCCAATAGTAAAAAAATTAATAAATTAACCCGTTTTATAAACTCGTACTACAACTTGTTCTCACTTTTATTTTGTAAATACCTGTATTTTTGCAAATTAACTATAATTACAAATCAAGTAAACACCGTTGCCAAACTTACTAATTTATTGTTAAATAATGCAAAAAAAATATTTAAAGGTTGGTAGTAAGTAGTAATTAAATTTAGCCCAAATGAATTACATAGGTACTTAAATAAAATTGCTCTCATTTGTAATAATATGTAGAAATGGCGTCTCAAATTCTCGCGTATCAAAAGAAAGCGATTGAAAAAAAATAAAAAGTGTTTTAATTACAAACATAAACAATTGGTAGCATTAAATTGGGATAAATAATGCGTGCTTTATTAATATTAAAAGAGTAAAGTAATTGAATTAATCTTTTGTTTTCTGCGATCGTGAAGCCAAGATGAAGCAAATACAAGATACTTGTGTTGTTTTACACCCTTGGCGAGCAGTGTTTTTATTTATTTATGTAACCGTCCTTTCTGGAGTGTGCCGCTATCCGCTATGTTTACAATAATTGCCCCTGTTAAAGTATACGTGGATGAGGCGTGATTGTGCGAGTCATCGCTCTCGAATTATACGTGCACGCGCTCATTATCTACCGATCGCCCCCGCTTTAATTTAATCCGCGGGGACGTGCGGGGCCAAAAGCAAAATCCCAACACCAACATAACCAAACCGTGCTGTTTATACCGCGAAATGGGCACCACGGCGGTTTTCACCCACCGTACCCCTAATCACAATTAAATCTCGGCGAGTGATGCCGGTTAATTAAAAAGTGCCCTCTCGGGTCGTACTCACCTCCGACTCGATACATATTAGCCGTCATTTTTCATCGGTTCAACTGCGCCTACACTACAAGTCCTGACGTTAGACCGACCGTACACACATTGTTTTTAGAAATTCACGCGATTTATAACGCTCAACGTTTTTCCACAGCACAAATCACCAGCGAACAAACGGACGCCATTTTCTCTAACTCCCTGTTGGCGTCTGCCATAAAGAACCGACTGCAAAAGTCTGAATCTGACTGTACCTACCCGCGCACGCGCCATCTCTTAATTTTCTTTTAAAACACCTTTTTTTATTCCATTAAAATTAAGAAAACAAAAAATTTTAACAATTTCGTTTAAAAAATTATAAAAAAATTATTATTTAAAATACATAAAAAGAAAAAAAAAATAATCTTATTCTTTACACTAGCTTAGGCAACCAAACTTGCTTTGTTATATATTCTTTTAATAATAACATAAACCGTATTAATATCAATAATTGCAAATTAATAAATGTTTATAGAAAACCCTTTGATTTAAAATTTACAATTATTATTAATTTTTAATAATTCATGAAGCCAAGCTAGGCAACTTACTTTTAGTAATGGTTATGTAGTTGCCGTAGAAATACAGTTTTCTATGATTAATAAATAAAAATACTTAAATATCATGTTTTTACACGAAATTATTCGTAGCTACGCTTTAAATATTTATACAAAAATGCTTTTTGGGTTGCCGTAGAAAAGCACATTAAGTTGCCTAAATTTATGTACAAAAAAAGTACAATGATTGTGGTTTCATATGTAGGCAACCAAATACGCATGTTGTTACGGTAGATGCTAACACAAAACAACGATTTTCCCAAATTAATTTTAATAAAAACTGACGTTTATGAAATAAAAGGCACAATAACGAAATTCAAAAATCTGAAGTTTTGACACAACGGTAAAAATTACACCTACGCCTCTGCTTTTGTGAAGTTTGGTTACTTTCTTTTGATTTTGACATGATTTTGTGTGAACTTCAAGCATACAAATTCCCCAGATTTTTAGGCGGGAAATTTGAATTAACCACAATCATTTTAGCTCACCCTGTATACACTAATTTTTTTTATTTAATAATAAAAATAGTTTCTTTAAAATTGCCAATGTTCATTTGATTTCTTTTGGTTAAAAAAAATAGCAGTTGTAATTTACACAATGATAAATTTTATTGAAAAATCAACACAAACACTTATAATCTAATCCAACCTCGTTTAAGAGAGTTGGCAGTGGAAGAAACATGTTTATAAATTTACAAAAGGTACAAGGATTACATAAATCTCGAGTCATAATTATTAAATTTCATCTCACACCTGTTAAAAGGTGAAATATGATATTTTATAATTATCCAAAAAATAAAATGTTTGAGCATAATAGATTTTAGTTTAAAACACAGATAATATAAAATATATAAGGATTATTTTGATTTTTTACGTATATATTTTTATAGGAGTAATCTTTATTTATTTCGAAATATCTAGAACATTAAATTTATTATTAACGGTCATTGCTACACGCCAATGTAGGCATTTTTAAATACTTAATTTAAATAAAAAATAGCAAGTTTTACTTGGTCGTTGCTTTTGAATTGGCGCCATTTTAGGAGTAAATTTTTTAAACCACCCTGCCAAAATATCTTCTTCATTTCTTAATAGTTTTAAATTCAATGAAATCAAATCTAAAAAACATTATCTAAATAGTATCTGTAACAATTATTTAATTTTAGTTTTCAATTGGTTGAAAAAATTTACCCTCATTGCTATTTTTTATTTAAATTTAATGTTTAAACGTTAAAATCAGGGCGCAGTGTAAGCAATGACTCTTAACAGGTACAAATTTTGCATTAAATTCGTGAGTTATTACACAATATTTTACTTCCTACCTAAACATTTCCAAAAATATTAATGATTCTTATATAAATTTTATAAAATTTATTTCAATAAATTGCTCATATTATGTATTATTAATAAAATATCTATTAAACAGTTTAAGAAAAAAATCTTAGCATAAAACTTGTATTTTAAAATTTGATATTTTTAGAGCGGGAAAATTTCTATTATTTAGCTCTTAAGGCGATAGTCGGCAAATTTGAGCGCTTGAGTTTGAAATTCTCTTGATATTTGCTATTTTGGTCATAACTTATTTTCCAGTGGAGCTTTTTTAAAATTTCTTTTATTGGTATAAAGAACAGTCTTCTGGCTACCAATTTCTTCTTTTTTTGTTTTAGTAAACCAAACCAAATAATCATACGGCAGCAGTAAAACGGGCTCTTTACAAAAAATGTTCGCTTAGCGGTTCTTTGAAACATTCTAATAAACTAATTGAAATAATATTTTTTTTCCAACGCTAGAAATAAGTTAAGATATAAACAAAGACTTTGATGTTGCGTTTTTTTGTTTTAAATATATTTTTAAATTTTTTACAGCATCCCAAAAATTTCTTAAATTTTTTCTTAATTTTTGGGATGCTGTAAATAGTTTAAAAATATATTTAAAACAAAAAAACGCAACTTCAGTCTTCGTTTATATCTTAACTTATTTCTAGCATTGGAAAAAAAATATTATTTCAAGTAGTTTTTTAGAATGTTTCAAAGAGCCACTAAGCCTACAAATTTTTGTAAAGAGCCCGTTTTACTGCTGCCGTATGATTATTTGGTTTGACTTACTAAAACAAAAAAAGATGAAATTGGTAGCCACAAGACTCTTCTGTGTACCAAAAATAGAAATTATAAAAAAGCTTCAATGGAAAAAAAATATGACCAAAACCACAAATATCAAGCGAATTTCAAAATCAAACGCTCAAATTTGCCGACTATCCTCTTAATATTATTTGATAAAATCCAACAATTACAAAAATAAACTCCAATTCCCACATTTAAGCGCTCAAAAACTATTGTTTATTTAAAATTATTATAAACTGATTAATTATCATCATAAAATCACAACAAAAATTGTGCAATATACTTTGGTATTAATACACGCAGATCATAATTTAAAATACACAATGGATAAAATAATAAAACTTAAATACAATTTAAATTAGCACCAAATTTGAAAATATTTTGTTCAAAAATCAACTAGTCCTTATCATTTAGTTTGAATTTAATTTGGCACAATTATAAATAATTTAATGGACATGATACATGTGCCACATTTAAATTCAACTTGAATAAAAACATTCAAACGTACGTTAAATAAAACTATTATTTATTCAAATCATACTAATTTACACAAATTACAAAACTTTCAACGATTTCCCAAAGGAAAATGTGCGTGACTATATCTGACGAAACTTGAACAACTTCAGCTTATTTTACAATATAATTACACATTCTACCCTAATCTTATAAATTACCGTTTGGTAATATAAGGCACATCGTGAATTCAACCATTTATTATTCGCTATACCTGGAGTTCACTTTGCTCTTTCTCACGCTGACGGACTGCAACAGCTGTTTCAACTAAAAGGTAGAGACACTTGAATTTATCTTTCTCCTCTTGAGTTGCTGGCCTTTCTGGTGGAAGTAATTCTACAGAGTGTGCCGGCATAACTTGAACTTTAGGTAACACCATGGGATGGGGGAGTTGTGGTAAGTGCGTTAATTGTGGATGAGACATTGCAGGGAAATTGGGTAATTTTGTTGGGTTCACAGGAGACACTCGAGGAAGCGGTGTAGTTTGAAATTGCATATGCGGCGGCTTATTCCATTTACTTATCACAATCGGCTCACCATTTAAACTGCAAAAAATTAATGTAAATGACACATGTCAAAAAAATTAATAATTCTTACCTTCTAGCTGCAGGGTGATGTACTACTTGCCTTAAGGGCACAATCTCCTTCGCCGAAGGATTTCCAAGAGGCAAACCGTACTGAACAGCCGTCGACCATGGATTAAACTTTTCTTCCTCACTAGGACTTGAACTTTCATAATCACCTGGCGAATCCCCTTCAGATCTGTACATCAAAGTCATCCCCTCCTCATAATCATGATCCAACCGCATCCTTTTTCCCCCCATCATATTATCAACCTCCCAAAACTGCTGTTGATCTTGTATTATCATGGGCCCGTGACTCAACTTTTTCCCTCGCCTCGAAATAGTATAGTGCAACGGATCATGTCCTTCCCTCCGAATCATCTCTGGTAAAATTCTCCTCCTCGCATTAATAAACCAATTACATACTTGTAAAACAGTTAAATTGGCCTCTTGCGAGAGTGTGATTTTTTCAGCGTCACTTGGGTACGCATTGTATCGATGTTCATACAGCCAACGCTTCAAAATTTTTACCGAGTGTTTTGGAAGATTACCACGCCGCTTCCTTGTCGGCCCAGTGGGATTAAGTTGGGAAATGTCAGCAAACTGCTCGAGAATAACCCCGTGATGGTCTTCTCCCTCCGAATCATTCTCGTCAGTACTGCTCATCGATTGAAATCTATCCCTATCTGTTAACATGATGAAAGCACAAATTAACGAAATAATAAATAATTCAGATTCGAAAATTATCACGACTAGTGCATGCGCGTTTTTAAGGCAAAAACAAATAATAATAATTTTAAATAAACTCCATAGTAGCAAACAATTGCTAACTTCAAATTTTTTTTAAATTTTGCGCCAACTTGGATCGTTTAAACGTTATGTACGTTTGGTTGCCTAATTATGAATTTTAAAAGCAACACCGCATAAATGCAAGTCAAAGTATTTCAAGGTTATTCTATTAAAAAAATAACAAAACAAAGCGCTTTCGCTGTAAAAATATCAAATTTATAAATGATAAGTAACGAATAATTACAATTTTATTACTAAATACGTAATAATTAATTAAAATTTTAATTAATATGGCTTAATTTTGAAGTTTACTTCCAAGTGACATTTGATGCGATAATTGACAGCAATGGCTACCTCGTGGTCGCCCGCTAAGAAATAAAGCTTTTCATTTTGCGGCGTTAAAACGAAACTTGGCGCAATAAAATTGAATTTTCTTAATGAAAATATAAATAGGGATTAATTTACAATTAATTTCATGCACCGACATTTCATTTAATCGTACTTACGTGGTTTTATTTTCATCATTTGACAGTCGGCGGTAAGTCACTTCGCGGCGTGATATTGTTTACGTAACGTTTTACACAACGTGAAAAGCACGCACCGCGCACCGGTTGTATTTCGATAGAAATTAAAGTCGGTCAAGATGTCCCTTGAGGCTAATCACTTGCAACTGCACCAGAATGACCGGACGGTTTGTGTTTGTTTATCAAACCCCGCGTAAAGAACTGTCAAGTAATATTTTAAGCGCGCTTTAAAATATAAGAAAATTATTGAAAACTTATGATTTATACATGCTCTCACTGAATTTACCTTATTTTAATTAATACGCGAGGGCTATTCATTGGAAATCACTTTGAAATTAGTTTTAAATTGAAATTATTGAAAGCACGCGTGCTTCTCTACTTCTGAAAGTGACAGTTCAGATCGGCGGTCAAAAGCAAGTTTCATTCATAAATTCCTCACGAGAGGGCGCTACCGTATCACTCATATAAATAAATTAATATCTTTACAATATTTTTTAAGCTTATTTAATATTATTTTTAAAATATTTTTTAAGCTTATATAATATTATTTTTATTTAATTAAATAAATTACGTATATTATATTAATTTTACTAATGAGTGGTAAATTAATTTTCCTACAGTTTAACACACTGTCATTTCCTAGCTTTGGTAACATTGGTTGGTTTTTATGTTGACGATTGGTATGGATTGGTAGCAATGACATTTTAATAATGGTGGCGTTAGATTGATGTTACAATATTAATAAACAATTATCGTTCGAAGAAGATAAAATAATTCCAAAATAATACAGAATGTCTTACCAATTATATAGAAATACGACCTTAGGTCACACCTTGCAAGAAAGCCTCGATGAATTATTAACGGTAATATAACCTTAAAAAATTTATTTCATTAAAAAAAGCAAACTGAATACTTTCCTATTAAAACTTGATAATTTATCTAGAAAAAGGAGTTATAAAACATATTTTTATGTTAAATTCGTGGCACGTTTAATAATCCAATTTATTTATTCTAGTATGGACAAATAACTCAAGATTTAGCTTGTAAGGTGCTGTTACAGTTTGATAAATCAATAAATCAAACTTTAGCAACAAAAGTTAAATCAAGACTGACTTTCAAGGCGAGCAAATTGAATACCTATCGATTTTGCGATAACGTCTGGACTTTTATGTTGAATGATGTTGAGTTTAGAGAGGTTCAAGAAATTACCAGGATTGATAAGGTTAAAATTGTGGCTTGTGATGGTAAAAGTGAGTACAATTTATTTTACATTAAAACAATGTGTTAATTTTTGGTATTTTTTTTCAGACTTGGCTGATGAAGGAAGTTCCAAAAAATAGAATTCCTTATTTTCATTTATTTTAATTATTCATTTTAAAATTGTATGTGGTCAAGTTCGGATACTGACAAATGATACAAATTTGGAATCATACGTAATATTACAATTATTGTGTATAAGATAATTTTAGTATTAACTTAGTAGTAATTTAATTTAATAAAATGAATTTCATGCTAAAACGTTGTTTTTTTGAATATAACTACATACCTATTTCATTTTTAAAATTCATTTAATTAGTGTAAAACGTTTCAAGCGTAGATAAATTTCAAGAGACGACTTGAATTAACCGTGATTTAAAATTTAATTTTCCAGTAAAATTTCATCAATAGGCAACTAAAAACAATTTAAAAATTCCGGTTGTACCTTTAATATTATAAATTATAAGTTTAGTATTAATTAAGTCAAAATATTAATTTAAAGCTAGTTTGGTTGCATAATTTTAGTTGGTAATTTAAATGTAAGATGGCGCTAACTGTTAATTTATGTATCATCATAACCTAAAAAATAGTGCCATATAAACCTCCAAAAATTCAAATTAACTACGTTTATAATTGTTTATTTACCAAAATATTTATTATTAGTATGGCCTCTAGTTCTAGGAAAAAATTTTCTTTTAATAAAAAAGAAACTGGTAATGTATAAATTTTTTTTAGATCAAATTTTAAAGTTTTTTTGCATATAATTGTCTTAAAACATAGCTTAGAGATTTTTGTTAAATTATCAATTATTTAGAACCTGTTGCGAGGCCGTCAACCCCCACGATGGCATCAAAGTACTGCAATAATGAAGAACATAGTCCACTATTTGTGCCATGCACGCAAGAAGTTAGAGAAAATATGGATGTGCTGTGGGATTGGAATTCGCCGCAATCGAAGCCAAAATATTCCCGTAAGAAACGTGTGATAAAAGTACCTTCACCTAAGTTACCCGTAAAAAAAGTTCCTTCGAGTAATAAATTCAACATAATCGATAAATTAAAGAAGGAATTATTGTCGGATGTTGAAGATATAGGTTTAGATGATAGAGATTTAGAATTTAACGATTTAAGTAATGATGATGATATAAATAAATATTTCAATGACTCATTTGATGAGGATTTGTTAATTATAAGCCAGCAAATTGAAAGTAAATTTGCTAACGACGCGAGTACGAAAAATGCTACATTTGTGCCTGAAAAACCAAATAACGAAAGTCCAAGGAAGTTATTGCATAAATCTTTTAGTTCAACTGCACTAGAGCAGTCACCAGTTAGACACAGTAATAAAAAACCTTTCAAGTCTAAAATGCCAGAAAACTTCGATTTTGATGATTCATTAGATTCAGCTTTAAGCGAATTTAATGAAGATAAGTTATTACCTCCTTTACCAGAAGTTAAGAAAGAAGAAACAAGTGATATAAATAAAAGTCCGTTGAAATTAAAAACCAAGAGCTTAAGCTTCAGTGATCATTATGATAGCACGAGAGACAACATGCAAAAGGCACTTGATGATAAAGTGCGTGCTGAAATTGAACGCAAACGACAAATTGCTCTGGCCAAGTTAAATGCTAAGAAGAAAAATTTAGGTACCTAATTTTCTTGTTTTATTGTAATTTTCTGAACGTTTCATTTTTGTAGATGATATTTCACCTATGAAATGTTCTCCTGATGAAATTGAAGAGAAGCGAAAGCAGGCTTTGGCTAAATTGGAAGCAAGGAAAAGGCAGGAGGTAATTGAAAGGAATAGGCAAGAAGCTTTAAAACGATTACACATAAGTCGACAAAAAAGGGCATTTAATGGAACCATAAATAAAAAATAACTTTATGTTAGTGAAAACTATTTTTTATTTTCTCTAACTTTTTTATTTCGATTGAAATTTGGCAACAGCAATACAGCAGTGCTATTAAAGCACTATTAGTTTTTATACTACCTGAAATATTATTTACATATAAATATTATATAAAAATTATGATTTTATGAAAATACTATTAGTTTTGGGGAATTTTTTTTTATAAATTTGGTATTGGTGGTTTGTTTATACTTACTTGAAAAGAATTTATTAAAAAATATGTCGCCAATGTGAGTTCCTGCGAAGAAATAAAAATTCGTCATCGCTGAAACGGCAAGTAACGGTGCTGCTAGGAGTGCCCCCAATCTTCGCTTAGAATTATTTGTTAAGTTATTACAAAAATTATTTTTTTTATAAAAATGTTTAAATAAATTCTCAATTGTAATTCCTGTGAAGTTTAGTAATGTCCAAATTAATATATAAGTCTCCGTTCCATGCCAAATATACACAAACATAAAACAAGCGAAGCTCGAAAACAACTTGTTGATGAAATTTTTTTTATACAAAGTAGGAATGTAAATGTAACTAAAAAAAAATAATTATTGGTCATAATTATGAAGATATTTTCAGAATTTACCGTAGCAAAAATTTGTAAAGTCCTTCATCAAAATATTTCCACATATCAGAATATAAATGTATCCGCCCTATACATTTCGGAAGAGACGGCACAGTAACACCTTCAAAATTAGCAAAAGCGGTACTAAACCCGTATAATATCACATATTTTAAATGGAAGAATTGCCCCATAGCATAACCGTAACCATACATAGTCCACGGATCAAAATTTTTAACTTGCTACAAAATAATTTCATTAAAAATTCCAATTTTCATCAATATAAAATAATTACCTCGACTTGATAACTTATAGCATTAATATAAACAAAATGCAAAGCGATTTCAGTAAAACAAACCCAAAATGCGACCCTTAATAATCGAAAAATTAACTTAATAATTCTTGCCTTTAATCCACTTTTATTAATCTTTCCGCAATCAATATAATCATTATAAGTAATAAAAGGCCCACAAAATAATAAAGGCAAATAAAACGTGTATGCTAATAAATCAAAAAAATTACAATCGAGCTTTAAATTAATGCAATCAACATGAAAGCTTAAACACCGCAGATTAATCCAAAAAAGAGCAATTATTGAAATAACATGTTCCATAACATCAATCCCTAAAAATTGAATATCGGCTTCATTTAAAAATTTGTAATAAGTACAAAGTAATAAACAAAAACCGCTACAAATCCACAAAACAAAAACCCGCTTAAATTTACTACAAAAACTAAAAAAAACCGGTTGAATCAAAAAAATTATCACAATCAAAAACCTTACATGTAAAAACATGAAACAAAAAGCAAAAATTATTTGAAAACTTTGCATCAGTCTTATATTAATTTGTTTTATAAATTCCGTTAACCATACATGCACAATTAACCATGGCAGTATTATTTTCAACAACCCCAGCGTAGTTTCCCATTCTTCATCAGAAACATCCTTTTTTCCACCAATCAAACCCCAACCGTCAGAAAAATCATTGTAAACATCATCATAATCCTTAAAAACTAATAACAAAAATCAATTACACAATAATAATAAAACTTTTTTAAATTACCGTTATTGCAAGAGTTTGAAAATTTAAAAAGTGCGTAAAAAACGCTGCCAGTCCAAAAAATTAAATTCCCAATTATTTCATAAGTTGGCAATTCTGATTTAAACATTTTTATTTATTTAAAATCAATAAATAATTAAGTTACTGTACTTAAATTTAAAAAAATAATACTCAGTATTTTAATTAATTAATTAAAAAAAATTTAACCTACAAGCATCATTTTTGTAAAATAGGTTATGTTTGATTTACTATTAGGCAACCAAACATACACGTAATTTTTTTAATCTAATTTAATATTAAAAGAAAAAAAAGATTCCGTATTTTAAAGCGATTTAAAATTTTTAATAAATTAAAAAAGTCGTATTTTTAGTTTAAATTTTTACGGTTGGTCAAATTTTTAACCCTAAATTTTTTTGTGCATGTGAATTTTTAATGGCGGTTGCTTGTGTACACCAAATGTGATACCGCTTTACGATTTAAATTAATTTTAGAAAATGAAGGCAGCAGCTAATTATTACGTGGTTACGGCCCATAAGCCTACAGCTGTAACTGATTGTGTTACAGGTAATTTAGTTTGTGTAAATATTTTAAAAATTTTTAACCCAACTTATTGCAGGTAATTTTACATCACCCAGTGATTTAAACCTTATTGTCGCGAAAAATACTCGTTTGGAGATATATTTGGTTACTCCCGAGGGTTTACGGCCTGTAAAAGAAATTAGTTTGTATGGAAAGATTGCTGTTATGAAATTGTTTCGACCACAGGTACGTTAAGTAGTTTAAATCGAAACGCTTGTTGTTATTGAATTTTAGCATGAGAAAAAGGATTTATTGTTTTTGGTGACGGTACGTTACAATGCCATGATTTTGGAGTGCGTTAGTGATGGTGATAATTTGGAGATCATAACTAAAGCTCATGGCAATGTTTCGGATCGTATCGGAAAACCATCCGACACAGGAATTATCGCAATTATTGATCCTAAAGTAAGAGTTATTGGTTTGAGATTATATGACGGCCTTTTCAAAATTATTCCTTTGGATAAAGATAATTCAGAATTAAAGGCTTCGAGTATTCGGTAATTAATAATATTAATCGCTTGTACCCAGATTATTTGATCTTGTTTTTAGTATGGATGAGCTTCAAGTACACGATATTGAATTTTTGCATGGTTGTGCCAATCCAACCATTATTTTGATTCATCAAGATTTGAATGGACGACATGTTAAAACGCATGAAATTTCACTGAGGGAAAAAGAATTTGTTAAAACCCCTTGGAGGCAGGATAATGTTGAGACGGAGGCTTCAATGGTTATTCCTGTACCATCACCTCTGTGTGGCGCAATTATAATTGGGCAAGAAAGTATCTTGTATCATGATGGAATTACTTCGGTTGCCGTAGCACCCCCAATAATTAAAGTAAGAAGTTTATAAATAATTTTTACGTGTATAAATTTGATGTTTTAGCAAAGCACTATTGTGTGTTATGCGAAAGTTGATCCTGGAGGTTTGCGGTATTTATTGGGTGATATGGCTGGGCACTTATTTATGCTGTTTTTGGATGTAGAGACACGTGCTGATAATTCTGAGGTCGTTAGGGATTTAAAAGTAGAACTTTTAGGTAATTTGCTGAATTAAAACTCGATTTATGCTCAAATTATAATTTTTTAGGTGAAATTTCTATACCCGAATGCATTACGTATTTGGATAACGGTGTGTTATTCATTGGGTCCCGATTAGGTGATTCTCAACTTGTTAAATTAAATACGAAAGCGGATGAACATGGTTCATATGTAAGTTTAATGGAATCGTTTACAAATTTAGCACCAATTATGGACATGTGTGTAGTGGATTTGGAAAGGCAAGGCCAAGGACAATTAGTCACTTGCTCCGGTGCGTTTAAAGAAGGTTCCTTAAGAATTATTCGTAATGGAATTGGAATACAGGAGCATGCTTCAATTGACTTGCCAGGAATTAAAGGAATGTGGGCATTAAATATTGTCACAGGTAAATAAAAATCTTGATTTAACTTCAAAATCATCTTACGAAATATTTTTTATTTCTTAATTTTTTAGGTGGAAAACACGATGATACGATTGTATTATCATTTGTGGGGCAAACAAGAGTTTTAAGTCTGAATGGTGAAGAAGTTGAAGAAACCGATTTATCTGGTTTTACCTCCGATCAACAAACTTTCTATTGTGGGAATGTAATTCATGACCAAATTGTGCAAATAACCTCTTTATCCGTGCGATTAATTTCAACTCAAGTTAACAATTTAGTAGCGGAATGGAAACCTCCAAATGATAAAAATATTAGTGTAGTCGCTTGTAATTTTGAGCAAATTGTTGTATCAACCGGCTCTGAAATTTATTACATCGAAATACATCCAAATGAATTAATTTTAAAAGGGTAATTAAACTAAAAATTATTTAGTATTTAATAAATAAGAATTATAATTTTAGGAATACTACTTTGGATGTTGAAGCAGCTTGTCTCGATATAAGTCCACTAGGTGAAGGCCAGACGAGATCTGAACTAGTAGCAGTAGGTTTATGGACTCAAATATCCGCCCGTATTTTAAAACTTCCTGATTTAACTGAAGCAACCAAAGATAATTTAGGCGGAGGTAATTACAATAATTGCAATTATTCGGTAATCTATAATTATTACTTGTAGAAATAATTCCTCGATCAGTTTTAATGACGAGTTTCGAAGGTCAAAATTACCTATTATGTGCATTAGGTGATGGTTCAATGTTTTACTTTTTATTAAATAAAGAAACGGGGCAATTATCTGATAAAAAGAAGGTTACTTTAGGCACACAACCAACTGTATTGAAATCGTTTCGATCATTAAGTACCACAAATGTTTTTGCCTGCTCTGATAGAGCTACTGTTATTTATTCATCGAATCACAAACTAGTATTTTCTAATGTTAATATGAAAGAAGTCAATCACATGTGCAGTTTGAACGCTGAAGCATATCCTGACAGGTATTTTACAATCATAACCTTTAACAGTACTCTTATCATAATTTATTTTAGTTTAGCGTTAGCTACGGATAATTCAGTTACAATCGGAACAATAGATGAAATACAAAAATTGCATATTAGAACAGTGCCTTTACAAGAATCGCCTAGAAGAATAGCTTATCAAGAACAATCACAAGTAATTTAAACTAATTATTAAATATTTATTTTTACAAAAATATTTTTAGACATTTGGAGTTCTTTCTGTAAGAATTGACATTCAAGACTCAACCGGTTTAAATCCTGCAAGACCAAGTGCAAGTACACTGACACAATCCGTCACAGTTTCAAGCAGTGTAGGACTTTCGCTTGGTAAATCTGTGGGTGGTAGTACTGGTGTTTCACCTGAGTACGGGCAAGAAGTTGAAGTTCACAATTTGTTAATAATAGATCAACACACCTTTGAAGTTTTACATGCTCATCAATTAATGCATCAGGAATATGCCATGTCTTTAATTTCTTGCCAATTAGGTGATGATCAGAATACTTATTATGTAGTCGGTACAGCAATAACGAATCCTGATGAATCTGAGCCTAAACAAGGGCGGTTACTAATGTTCCAGTGGAATGATACTAAACTAACCCCAGTTTCAGAAAAAGAAATTAAAGGCGCTTGTTATTCTCTCTGCGAATTCAATGGTAAACTCCTTGCGAGCATTAATAGCACTGTAAGGTTATTTGAGTGGACAGCAGAGAAAGAATTACGGCTGGAGTGTTCACATTTCAATAATATTATTTCTTTATATTTAAAAACGAAAGGAGATTTTATCCTTGTTGGTGATTTAATGCGTAGCATGACTTTACTTCAATATAAAACAATGGAAGGAAGTTTCGAGGAAATAGCTAGAGATTATAATCCAAATTGGATGACTGCTGTAGAAATATTAGATGACGACGTGTTTTTAGGCGCTGAAAATAGTTATAATATGTTTGTTTGCCAAAAAGACAGTGCGGCTACTACTGATGAGGAACGTTCACAAATGCAAGTCGTGGGACAAATTTATATCGGTGATATGATTAATGTTTTTCGACATGGTTCACTTGTGATGCAAAATTTAGGCGAAACTACCACCCCTACCACTGGATGTGTTTTATTTGGAACTGTAGGAGGAGCTATTGGTATTATTATTATATTTTAAAATGACTTGTGTAAATTAATTAAACTTTTACAGGTTTAGTTTCACAAATACCATCAAATTTCTACGATTTCCTGCTCGATTTACAAAACAAACTAGCGACAGTAATCAAATCTGTAGGAAAAATCGAACATTCATACTGGAGATCCTTTTATACTGATATTAAAACAGAACCTTGCGAGGGTTTTATTGATGGAGATTTAATTGAAAGTTTTCTTGATTTGTCAGAGGAAAAAATTAAAGAAGTTTGCGAAGGCTTGCGTGTACAAAGGGGGTGTCTTGTGAAAATAGTTGAAGATCTTACACGAATACATTAATTATGATTAAATCTGTATAAAACTTTATTTCTTTACTACATAAATAACGATATGTATAATTTTTTTTAAGTGTCTGTATTTTAATTCTAATAAATTAGTTCAAGAATATTTCTAAAAAAACCATCGAGACTTCTTTTACTACACGTTAAGAGCATTCACGTGTAATTTTGGTTGTCTAAAAATTTAAGAACTCATTTTTTTAATTTATTTTTAAATTTTATTTTTTGGTCGAAAATTAAGTTACAGTAATTATTAGTTGTTTAAAGTTAGTTTTTGTTTCTATTTTAATTTTAAATTTTTTTATAAATGAAAAACAAAAACGAACTTTACACATCTAATGTAACTTTCAACCGAAAAATAAAATTTATATATTTAAAAATAAATCAAAAAAATGAGAAGTTGTTTTTTAATTTTTAGGTTAGCTGTGAATGCTCTTAAATTACAAATGAATACTTAAAATTATAATAATTTATGTTTTGAAAAAAAAAATATTTAATGTATGTTGGGTTGCATGTGCTTCAGGGGCTTGACATAATGGCGGCCATTACGAAATGGGAGGAGCTTTGTACATTCGAGCGCAAAATTTATAAAATCTGAAGTTAGCTAAATTTATTTAAACCGTACTTGTATTAAATTTTTTTATTGAAAAAAATATAAAATTATCGCGTCTTTTTAATATAATTTTATGTTTAAATTTTCGTTGATTTTTATATTTTAATTATATTCTGTGGTAGTTGTCTTAGAGTTTTCCCATAGATAGCGCTGTATGCTGAAGAAAAACGTGCGAAGTGCTAAAAAGAAGAAAATGTGGCGGTAAATGCTTTAATTTTTATTTAAACACCTGATTTGTTTAATTATATACTTTAATTAATATTCCCCTAATGATTTTTACCTATTTTACTGTACTGTACACACTAATGTTACCCTAAGGTTATAAAATGATTAACAAAAAAATATTGGAGGGAAAATTAATAATTGTTATTTATTAGTAAATTAACCTATTTATTAGGTTCTAAATATATTCATGGTTTAACCAGTAAAATGAGTAAGTCAAATCGAAAGGCTTCAAAACTCATCGAAGAAAGTGATAGCGATGATAGTGATAATGAACCGCTTGCAAAGCAGCGGAAAAAACTTGTTAACAGAAAGACAACAAAAATTTCTAAAGACAATAGCAGCTCAAGCGAAAGTGATATTGAAAACTACCTCACACATCCCGATGAATTGGATTTAAAATCAACTTTTTTTCAACCAAATAAACCTCAAGATGATGGCTTTGCTGAAATCGAAAACAATATTTTCAAAGGTGTAAAGCAGTTAAGCGATTCAGGCTCGGAGAGCGATGATGAAGATATACAAAAAGAGGAGGTGAAGCAAGAAATGATGAATTTTGAACAATTGAGCGAGTATACTAAGCAAATTGAATTAGCTAAGGAAATGGTTAAAAAATACAATGAGAAAAAGAAGGAGGAAAAAAATTTGGATATTCAAAATTTATTAGCTGCTGGTGAAAAGAATTTATTAACTGAAAATGATGGTTTGTATTTATTTGTTTTATTATTTTTGTGATTAAAAATTTTTTATTGGTATAGGTACTATTGGGTCGTTTCACTCAAGTGATTTTGAATCAGCTTCGGAGTCGGATAAAGGCGAATGGGAGGAGGTGGGTGAAAAAAAGGAAGCTACTAAATCAGAGCCTCGAAAGGATGGAATTGAAATTACTGTTGAAATGCCTGATGTAATTCGAAAGAAGAAAGGTGTTGATTTGGTTGCGGCAATGAAAAGGCGTTTAAATCGTATCAAAAAAGAAAATCAGGTTTTTGTACACAAGGTTCATTTATTAACTTGGATAGCGCATGGTAATTTTGTTAATTCAGTCCTTAATAAGGAAACGGTTCTAGGAATGGCTTTGTCTTTATTACCATCACAATCGGCCTATCCTTCAGGGCGAGTTGATATGAAATACCTGGAGCAAATTCTAAAATGGTATCAAAAAGCAATTGTTATTAAAGAAAAACCTGCACCTAAAAAAATGAGTTTAGATAAGAGTTTACTCGTGCAAATTACAAAACGTGAAGCTTATAACAAAAATGTTTATGTTTATATTTTTGTTTGTATTTTAAGAGCGTTGGGGATACAATGTCGTTTGGTTTTATCTTTACAAGTTGAACCTTTGAGGCCTCCAGCGAGTGAATTATGCTCCCTTAGTAGCAAAGATGCTGAGAAAAATAAAAAAGGGGGCACTTCAAAAAATGAAGACAAAACTAAAATTTCCAAGAAGGAAAATAATGATGGAACTAAATCTTCTAAAAAGGAAAATATAGCCAAATCTAAAGAAGCAGAAATTAAAAAATCGAAACCTAAAAAGGTGGATGACATAAAGAAAGTGGAGAAATCTGAAGAAATTAATTCTGTAAATAAAACAAAAACACAAAGATCCGAATCTGAAATTGAAACAAAACAATCTAAAAACTTAGCAGTGAAAGAAAAACCTGTACAAAAAAGGCGTTCAAAAAGTAATCCTAATAACGAGGATACTGGTTCATCTCCACCCAAGCAAATGAAGCTAGAAATTAAAGCTGAATCTTCTAGTAAAGAAAAAATTAGTACTGAAGAAGAAAAATCAACTAGAACTATAAGAAAATCTACAAAATCTGAGAGTTTTTCGAAAGCCACTACATCAAAATCTAGTAATAAGAAACACAAAAACATTATAGAAAAAAATATTGATGCTTTAGTGAATTCTTTGGAAAAATCCGATGAAGTTAAAGTAAACAATAAAAAAATTCCTTATGTTAAAATTGAAACTACTACAAAATCCTCACGCCAATCAAAAAAATCAAAGGAGTCTGAAAAAAAATCTAGTAGTGATGAAAACTTCCTTGGATTCACCCCTGAAAAAAAATCTAGTAGCGAAGAAAACTTCCGGGGATTCACCCCTGAAAAAAAATCTAGTAGCGAAGAAAACTTCCTTGGATTCACTCCTGAAAAAAAATCTAGTAGCGAAGAAAACTTCCTTGGATTCACACCTGAAAAAAAAGTTGGAGGAAAATCAGAAGATGAACCATTTTTAGGCTTTTCTCCACCGAAGAAAATAAAAACCAAGCGAAAAATTAACTTAAGGAAACTTGGAATTAAAAATACACCCAATAAATCGGATGAAGAACAAGAGTTTTTAGGATTTTCCCCACAAAAGGAAACCAAAATGTTAGATAAACGTAAACTTAATTTGGCTAAATTAAAAAATGCTACTAAGAAAGTACCACAAATGGATGGGATTGACGATTCAAGTTCTGAAGATGAGGGTAAGTTTATTTTATTAAAATTTAAATCGATACCCGGTAAATTCGAGTGCATAATATTGAAATTTACTTGATATTTGCGGTTTTGGTCATAATTTTTTTTCCATTGGAGTTTTTTTTAAATTTCTTTTTTTGGTATGCAGAAGAGTGTGAAACCAAACATTCAAAAGCTCAAGAATTTCTCTAACAAATTTAATTACAGTTCCTATTATTGATCAATTGGATGGTTCAAGTGATGATAAAAAAGAGGCTTCAACTTCTCGTAAACCCAATCTAAAAAATCTCAAACGACCAGCCCGCGAATGCAAAACAAAAACCCATGAACCCCGTCTAAAAATAAAACCAATTGAATCTAATTCAGAGGATGAATTTCAAAAAAGCACAACGAAATCACCTCTTAAAAAATCTACCTCGAAAGGTGAATCTAGTCGTTTCTTTAATAAAACTGATGTCCGTAAAGATGTGATTAATATTGTTAAGTCAAGTATGCGAGAGCAGAAATATAAAGAAAAATCTCGAAAACGAGTCAAAAAAGATGATAGTGATAGCGATTATGCAGATGAGGCTATTGAAAAGAAGCGTGATTCGGATTTCGTTGAAAAGGTGAAGGTTAAAAAGCGGGTTTTACCGAAGAGTAAGTTAATCGACAGGCGGGTTTTTTCATCAGATGAAGAGCCTGATAATAAAACTAAAAAGAAGAAAGGTTTAGATATTTGGATTGAGGTGTTTTTGGAGGATGAAGAAAAGTGGATTTGTGCTGATGTTGTTTCTGCAAAAGTCCATTGCATTAAGAATTTGCAGGTAATTTGTTGTGGTTTATTCTTATTTATTTAATAATTATTTAAATGTAGTCTAAAGCTACTCAACCGGTATCCTATATTCTTTCCTGGGATAATACCAGTAGGATTAAAGATGTTACCAATCGTTACTGCCCTAATTGGAATACAGTGACTCGAAAATTACGAGTTGATCCTAAATGGTGGGAGGAGAGTTTAAAACCATTTAAAGGGAAACAAACAATTCGCGATAAGGAAGAGGATGAGGATCTTGCACGACAACAATTTGAACAACCATTACCAACGACCATATCAGAGTAACTATTTTTATAACAGTTATTTACTTCAATTAACATTATTTTGCAGGTACAAAAATCACCCATTATACGTTTTACAACGGCATTTATTAAAATTTGAAGCAATTTACCCACCAGATACACTCACTGTAGGTTTTATTCGGAAGGAACCTGTATACCCACGAAATTCTGTTTACACCCTTCATTCACGTGAAATGTGGTTTAAAGAAGCTAAAGTTGTTAAACCTGGAGAAAAAGCTTATAAAATTGTTAAAGCGAGACCTAAATACGATAAAGTATTTTACATATTACCTTTTTAAAACACATAATTTAAATTAATATTTTAGTTATCAAATACAATGATTACGGATAAACCGTTAGATATTTTTGGTATTTGGCAAACTATGGATTATGATCCTCCTGCAGCTGAAAATGGTGTAATTCCACGTAACGCTTATGGAAACGTCGAATTATTTAAACCTTGCATGATTCCAAAAAATACAGTTCATCTGCAGTGTAAGTAGTTTCAGTACAATTAAATAATTTAAATAAAACCATTTATTTTAGTACCTGGATTAAATAAAGTTGCACGAAAATTAAACGTTGATTGTGCACCAGCCGTAGTTGGTTTTGATTTCCATTCTGGTTGGAATCATCCCACTTACGATGGTTACATCGTTTGTAAAGAACATGAAGACATACTTGTCGCCGCTTGGTATGAAGTAAGTTTTATTTAAAATTTTTTTAATTTTAAATTAAAAACTAATATAATTTAAAGGAACAAGAAGAGGCCGAAAAGCGTGAGCAAGAAAAATACGAAAAACGAGTTTATGGTAACTGGAGAAAAATAATCAAAGCTGTTTTTATTCGTGAAAAATTGAAAATTAAATACGATTTCCGTGGAGAAAACTCGAAAGCTTCAGAAGCAAGTACTAGCTCACAAAGCTCTAAGGAAGAAGCACCAAAACCTAAAAAGAAAGGTCCTCGCTTTACTATTACTAAGAAAAAGTAAAAAAATCACATTATACAGTATTAAATACTCCATATTTTTTTAAGATTTTCTTGTTCCTGTTTGTTTATGTACGTACTAATTTAAGTTAAATTGTTATTTAATTAGTTGCGTCCTTGTAAGTTTATATTTTTCAATTTATTAAAGATATTTTCTAAACTTTATTTTTAATTAAAAAAAATTTAATGCATGTTTGGTTGCCTACGTTGTAGGGGTATGACATAACGGCGGCCATTATGAAATGGGCGGAGCTTCGTACACCGTGAAGTTAGCAACAGATTTTTAAATCCAGCCGCCGTGTTTGTATTGAAGGTTTTATTTAAAAAATCAATTTGTATTTATTTATAATAATTAATAATAAAATAGAATGGATCAATTTAAAGTAATAGGAAGAGTAGGTCAAGGGGCACACGGGTATGTAATGAAAGCGATAAATAAATTCACCAATGAGGAAGTTGCGCTAAAAAAAATTCTTGTAAAAACTTTGGATGAAGGAATTCCCAAAAATATTATGAGAGAAGTAACGGTATTAAAAGTTTTAAATCATGAATACGTAAGTTATTTTTTAATTTAAGTTAATTAAGAAAACTTAAAAATGAATTTTAGATTCTTGAATTATTCGAAGTAGTGCCTCATGGAATGGGTTTAATTTTGGTGATGGAATATTTACCTTCGAATCTTTGCGAGATGATGAAAAAATTGGGGGATAAATTAAATGTGGCTACTATAAAGACGTACCTAAAAATGCTTTTAGAAGGAGTTAGATTTATGCATGAAAATCACATTATGCATAGAGTAATAAATTTTTTTATAATTTTTGGATAATTGTATGTTTTTGTTACAGGACTTAAAACCAGCTAATTTATTAATATCAACTAATGGGGTTTTAAAAATAGGTGATTTTGGTTTAGCTAGAATTTATGTAGAAAACGAACCCGAAAGATTATATTCGCATCAAGTTGCTACGAGATGGTATAGAGCTCCTGAATTGCTTTACGGTTCCAAAAATTACACTAACGCTATTGATATGTGGGCTATTGGGTGTATTGCAAGTGAAATGATAAATAAGGCACCATTATTTCCTGTAAAACTATTAATTATCTTGTATTAATTATTGTATAACGCTTCATTTTTTAGGGAGAAACTGATATCGAGCAATTAGCTATTGTTTTACACACATTAGGAACACCTACTAAAGAATCATGGCCTGGACTTGAAGATTTACCTGATTATAATAAAATAACTTTCTCAAGAAGTCCTGGGTTAAGTTGGCAATCGATTCTACCTCATGCGAGTTATGAATGCACCAATTTCATTAAATCACTCATCGTTTATGATTATAATAAACGAATTACAGCTAAACGGGTAAAAATTTCTCGAAAATATAGTAACATTGTTAATTACAAATTATTGTAGGCCTTGCAGCATCAATTCTTTAAAGAAAAACCATCGTCTTGTCTCATAGCAGCCTTACCAAAACCTAAGGATTACCAAACGTTTTTACCAAAAGAAGATGAATTTGAGGATATTTTCAGTGATTTTAATCACGTTACAGATTTTGAAATAAGTTAGTTTATTAAATTAACCACTTTTTCTCTCTTGATTAACATTTTCTAAAATTTTTACATAAGAATTCTTTTTTCCAAACTTGTAAATCGCAAGAAATGGAAAGTATTTCATTAACCATATCGAAATGTACATTGCAGTATTGTGATAAATTCTTAAAATAAAATATTGATATGTAAATATTGCTCTAATGATAATCCAATAATGAAAGCGTTGTAATTTTGTAAACGATAGGTCAATACGGTTATCGAAGCTTTGTGGATCTTCTTGAAGTAATTTAAGAAGGTATTTCATAAAAATTGGGGTGTTTAACATGGGCATCATACACCACATTCCTTCTATTAAAGCACTGGACATTGAAACAAAATCTTCGCGTTTTGCTTCCACTTTTGGTTTAAACACCTTTTTGATTAATAATTCGCATATTTCTTTAGTTTCTTCATAAGAATCGCGACAAATATTGAATCTAAAATTATTGTTTTTATGAAATTATAGCGAATTTTGTAAAGTTTACCTATCTTCAATTCCAACTACTCGCCCTATAACTCTCCATACATGAATAAAAGCTTCGAATTTGCTTTTATCTTCATCAAAAATTCCAACCAGTTTACTCCTTGCTATAGCAAAACCCATAAAACCAAATTGGGTTAACGCCATATCCATTTGTGATATGAAATTTGCACCTTGCGCATGACTAAATTTACTTGCAAACTTATGTTTTCCTCTAATGTCTTGTAAAGAACTCCAACTTCTATAATTTAATATGTTATTTTTTTTTTCTACTTTTTTTCTTGGTATTACTTTGAACCAGGTTTAAATTCTTCATCGTACCAAACATGCGTATGAAAAAGTGTTGATAAGTATCTTTTATAGGCAGTTAAAGGCTCACTAGATTGCTTCGTTAGTTTAAGAATGTCTAATATCGTTGGTATTGAAAGGATTGTGATTAAACCCATGAGTTTGTTTAAAAACATTCCAAAAATGTAGTAATGGTAAAATTTTTGACCCCTTAAATAAATCATTTTAATAATTTATAATTCGAATCACTAAAAATAACTTTTTAAATTTTTCTTCGTTATAAAATTCTGGTACGTTATTAATAGATTTATTAAAAAAATCACTGGTGTCATCACAAGGAATTTTAGCACCTTCTTTTAGTAGGTCATCAACAAACTTTTCTGCACAAAATTTATCTAAAATTATTAAAAATTAATAAATTGTAGATGTAATTTAAGAAGATTCACCTTCCATTTTACTTGGTTTTTGATTTAAAACTAATAAAATTGTATTTTTAGATTTAAAAATTATGATTGACACTAAAAAGAGAAGTGAAAGCTGGATTTGTGCAACCCCACTTTCGTTGCTCCCACCAAAGCTACTGGCGCTCTTTAATTTCAAAAATTGCGTCAGACTTTCACCTTGAAATTCCTCAATATCTTCATTAGATGTTTATTCTGTATTTATCTTTGATTATATTAGCACATTTCATGCGTTTTCATGACATCATTTCAGATAAACTTCAATAATTATTATCTTTTAAACTAATTAGAATTGATAATCAGGATTTTAATTACTTTTAAGTAATAAAACCTGAGGCTTGAAATTACAACTATAACATATTAACAGGCAGAAAAATCAAAATTATTCAACATAAAGTAGTAAAAAGCAACAAAATTTTACCTTAATTATTTATTGTACGTAAAATACATACGAGAATATTAAAAATAATAATTTATACATTAAATTAAAAAAAATTGCAAGCACTTAAAATTTAAATTCTTTATATTTCTTCGTTTGTTTCGTTTCCATGTTTTGTTGTCGCTTACGTTTGCTCTGAAAAAAACAATTATTACTAAAAATTCTATAGGAAAAACTGCAAATAAAGTTTTAAAAAGAAATTTAGCTTTTATCTCAAATTTTTCAATCTGATTTAAGCTTAAATCTTCAATTTTTTAAAATTGCAAAATTAAATTTCTAAAAACAACTTTTTACTTTATTTAAGTAAATTCAGGAAAATATTTTCTGAATTCTTATTTTTATTGTAATAATTACCTTTTGTTTAGCGACATGTTCGGCTAACATATCGCTTAAATCTTCCTTTTGCAATTGAGATTGATTTTCTCTAATTTGCTGTTCATAACGCACTGCCATTGCATCGCTATCCATATCCAATTCTGAAGGATCAAGGGCTAATTCAACCATACCTTCTCGTTCAGGTGCGGTTCCTGCTCCTCTACGTGCTGTTAGAATTGGAGGAGGTGGCGCCCCAACTCCAGTCATGTCATAAACATGACTGCTTGCCATCATAGCACCACCTATCCTCTCATTTCGTTTTTCAGGAATGATATGATAAAGAACAGGTGTTTCACTTCTACAATATTAAAGATTATTAGTTTTTTTTTGGATTTATACAAAGATTAATTTAATTACCCTTCCATTTCTGCTTCAATTTTCTTTTTCCGCAACTCAATTGTTTCTGGTGTTTCCATTCCTGCAGGTATTGATGTAAGCCCACTTGGTGTGACCAAACCTTCGGCAGGTGTAACAAGCCCAGATTCATCAGCTTCTTTATCCTCTTCTTGCTCCTCTTCCTCCTCACTTTCTTCTTCAGATTCTGATTCTAATTCACCCCATAACGTTCGCTCAACAGCTGCATCATCACCAATATCCTAAAATTTAATAATATAATTCAATATGTTTCAATTAATATTAATTATAATTACTTACATCTAAATTAGGTACGATTGTGCCAAACACATCTCCGTATAAAGGTTTTCCATTTTCATCAACAGGAGGTTTTCCCCAACCTCCAGCATGATAACCAAAAGCACAACCTTCAGGTATTGGTGCATTAAGGCCTGGGATTTTAAGATTGGGATAACTCGGTGGTGGCCCGTAACGTTGCATAGCAATCAACCATGGTGGAGGAACTTTATTTGCATTAGGCCCAACCGGCATGCCCAAAGCAGTTCTTAACTCCTCTGATAAATCACCAGGTTTCTTTTCTTTAAGTCTAGTCTCAAATTCTTTACCCTCATAATATAAATCACCATGAATAGTCATTTTGGGTTTCGTCTGCCATCTTAAAATATAAATAATTTATTAAGCAATTAATTAATTTTATAATTAAATACTTACTTAAAGAATGCATCGTGTAATTTTTGATAATCTATATCAATTTTTCCTAGTTTTGGTCGAGCACGCTCCCGCATTTTAGCCTTTAAAGTTTTCGATTCGTCTTTATCCTGCAGAGAAGCTCGCATTTCCATAATACCGGTTCTTTTAATAAAATCAGGTAGATTAAACGGTGGTTTTTCAATACCACGTTTTCCTTGTAAATACTTACGTTTAAAACACCAATGCCTTGGAACCTATAATAAAAAAATACAAGAAGCAATTTATTACAACTGTGTGAGAGCCAGCATTACCATGCTATAATTTTCCAAATTTAAATCAAATTTGCTTCAATAATAAATGTTTCAAAAGTAAAGTCCTTCTCGGGAAGTAGTAAAATCATAAATAACCGCTCGACAATACCGAATTATTTTCGAGAGAGGAGATGTAGTAAGTTCTAAATTATTTGGCCAATGATAACTCAGAAGGAGGAGTCAGGCATAACTATCTGGCTCGAACACACACGTAGTTTAGTAAATTAAAAGATTAGAGCTAGTTACCCTTAAATAAGTTCAATTTCTTAAAAGCTGTAGGAGTCCAACGCACAATTGGATTTTTATCGCTTTTAAACAAGCAAGGCGAGGAACCACAATAGACGAGCTAGTTAAGAGTTAAGTTATTAGACAATCTGGCACCTGAAGTACGTCCGAAAATTGCCCAGATGGACAATGCGGGTGGCGCACAGATTAGTCTGACCTCAATCCCAGATTGTAAATCTCAACTCCTGCAATAAGTGTCATTGACTCCCAAAACCGCGATTTGTTAATTGATAAGTCAAGGGAGGAGTTAGTAATAATTGGGAGGACCATTGCAGTACTTAAGATTAGGGTTGGAGGTTTTTCACATGACTTCAGACTTAACACTTGAACGTTCTAATACCTAGTTATACTAGCTATTCAATTTTTTTTTGTTAAACACAGCGATTCAATACCATTATTGATATTATTTTACTTGCGGTTCCTTCGCCAAGATAACTTAAGTTTTGTGCCAAGTGCCAGTATCTAACTCCTTTTGAAAGGCAGTGAAATTTCTATGCTCTGCGAAGCATACGTATTATTAGGTAAGTGTTAAAATGTTTACTAAACTGTGTTTTTAACTTGAATAAATAGATTAAGTAAGGTTGATGTGTTTGCCTAAATAATGATCGCCCAAACCCGAATCCACCATTTCAACTCCTCACCATGTTAATCTCGTCGCTCTCGATTTAACGTTTTACTTTTTACAAGACTCCCTTTCACAGCCTAAATTAAGAGAGTGGCGACGGTTACAACTGTGTTAATATAACTTACTTGCACAGTATTTCTATGTGCCTTTAATTGCACTAATAACTTTGGATCTCTTGCTGTTACGTCGTGCATTTCAACAACATCAGGCCTGCTAACAAGCTGCTTCAACTCAGCTACACTAAGTCGAGTCAACTTCTTTAACTTCCTTTTAGATAATTTACTCTTATCATCAATTTTTTTATCATCGCCTTCTTCCATTTCGTCTTTAAATTGATCACCCATAGCAAAACCCGGATTTTTCGTTGAAAGTGTAGGAATTGTAAGCATTGGTGGTGGTATATCTTCTTTTCTATCAGAAATTTTAAAAGCTTCAAAAATGTGATAAAATTGCCGGTATTGTGGTGCCAATTCATGAAGCCCCAACGATTCTTGAACGTATCTAAAAATATGTAATTAAAACATGTATAAAAAATAATAAATAAAAACTTACTCAACTTCAACCTCTGGTTGGGTTGTCTTTTTTGGTTCGTCTGCAGCATTTTTTTCCATCTCAGCTTGATTTTTGCGATTCTTCCTTCGTTTCTTCTTTTTCTTATTTTTGCTGATTTTACCATCCTTATTATTGGCGTTTTGATTATTTTCCGCTTCAGCTACTTCTTCATTTTCCCCAACTGCTTCAGATTCTTTTTCAGTAACATTCACTGCAGGATGTCCACCGGTCCCTTCATCATCACCTAGCTCCTCCACTCGTTGATCCTTAAGAGCTAGGACTTCTTCTAAAGCTTGCGGTAAAATAACTTCAGTGGGTTCACCTTCCAGCATTTCATCAGGCGGATTCACGCTGAGAGAAAGTAATGATGGAAGTTGTTTATTTTCCAAATTTTGTTCTAAAAATAATTTAATTAAAATCGTATTAAGCGAAAATTAATAATTTTACCTCCATAATCATCATTTCTCCACGCTTGCGTTCCTGGAGGACCAAAACCTGGTGGAACCATTAGCATATCGGGTGGTGGACCTTGCATCGCCACTTGCTGCAACATTGCTGGATCCATCATCATTGGAGGCGGAATTAAATTCTATAATAAAAATTTAAAACATTAAATTTGGATTTAAATTTATTGAACACCCTGTATTTTATCTGTTAAAAATTAATTTTCACACTGTTGGCTACACTGATCATAAAACAGTTGGCAACACTGCTATTCACGCTGTCAAAAATCATAACCTATAAAACATAAACACGTTATTTTTAACCAAAAACAACAAAAACATGATTAAAGTTGAAAAAGTTGAAATAACTTCAGACGCAAGTTCGGCAGAAAATTCTATACACGAAATAGAAGATGAAAACATAACAGATAATGAAGATTCTGACGATTATGATTCAAATACTGAGGCTGCAACTCCTTGGGCCGATTCGATAGCGAAGATATTGAAATCAACGAAGCCTAAGAAGAAAAAAACGCTTGTATTATCAAGAGCGAAGAAAATATCAGAAGTCGTTGCAGTTAAACCAAAATCAGCAGGGTTTCAAATAGAAACAAAAGATGGTGAGGTAAAAGAAGAGCAAATTATACCCGAAGCCCCTGTAGTGGAAGAGAAAACAAAAAAATTAAAGAAGAAACTTAAAACTGAAGTAAGTTTACGTGTTAAACCTAATGTTTTACAAAAAGACAGGGAAAGATTATTGATGAAAATTGCAACGAATGGTGTGGTGCAATTATTTAACGCAGTTAAAACGCAACAAAAGGATATTAAAGCAAAATTAGACGAAGCAGGGCCTTTAGACGTGAAGCAACAGAAAGTACTAAAAAATATCGACAAAAAAGCTTTCTTGGATGTTCTTATGGGTTCAAAGGCCGAGACTGAAAACGAACAATTAAAAAAGGCCGCTACAATTACAGAAGATAAAAAACTAGGAGGCACTTGGGATGTTTTAAGAGATGATTTCATGATGACCAGCTCAAAAATGAAAGATTGGGACAAAAATATTGATGACGAAGAAGAGGAAGAAGAAATGGAAGTTGAATCAGATTAATTTAATTGTAAATAGTGATAAAATATTTTAATTAATAAAATGTTTAAAATCAGCAGTTGCAAATTTTTTGGGAACTTCATTAAAATTGTAAAACACATAAAACGCAAGTCATACAAAAAAAACACTGTCTCGAAAGGGCTACTAAACTAAAATTACTATTTAGTAAAATAAAATTTAATTAAAAAAAAGAAACTTACTTGAAATAGGGTTAGCAAGAACTATTGTAAAACACAACTATTTGCATCAACAATATAATCCTGAATGGTTATAATGAACCAAAGGGATGCCTTTTAAAGCAAAAGAATGACCAATTAGTATTGGTGGGGGATAATTATATTTTCATTAGTTGGTCTTCTCAGAACTCGTCTTAATTATTATTATAATTGACTGTTAATGATTTTTCTGAAGAAAATCAATACATATTTTACAATTTGAACTAGAAATTTGTAAATAACTTTTTTATTGTTGCCAATATTTTTACAAACATTTGTAAATGTTTTAACTTGTAATTTTCCCCCTCTATATTTTGTTTGACTGAAATACGAAATAATTTATAAAATCATGAAATTTCCCTTGTTTCCATTGGAATTTTCCAACAAAAATTTTACCATTATTAAGCAGTAGTATCATGAGAACATGTACAAAATTTTGTAAAAATATCTGCTACAATAAAAAAGTTATTAACAATTTTGTTATTCCAAAAAAATAGGAAACAACTCACAAAGTCTACAATTTTTCAAATTTCTGTTGGAATTTTTTAACAAAAATTTTACTAATGATAAATTAGAGTATCATAAACAAATGTACAATATTTAGTATAAATATTTATAAAAATAAAAAAGATATTAACAATTTTATAACTCAAAACTTTTAAAAATAATTACTAGAATACGAAATTACTTATATAAACTTTTCTCAAGTTTTTATTGGAATTTTTCAACAAAAATTTAACCATTATTAAATAGTGGCATTGTCAATTCATGTACAAATTTTTGTAAAAATATTGGCAATAATAAAAAAGTTATTAATAAATTTCTAGCTCATATTGTATAATTTTTACCTAAAATATTGATTTTCTTCAGAAAGGTTTACAGTCATTAAAAAGCAATAATAATAATGGCGAGTTCTGAGTAGACCAACAATACAATAACCTAATGTTTTACAAAAAGACAGGGAAAGATTATTGATGAAAATTGCAACGAATGGTGTGGTGCAATTATTTAACGCAGTTAAAACACAACAAAAGGATATTAAAGCAAAATTGTGGATGAAGCAGGGCATTTAGACGTGAAGCAGCAGAAAGTACTAAAAAATATCGACAAAAAAGCTTTCTTGGATGTTCTTATGAGTTCAAAGGCCGAGACTGAAAACGAACAATTAAAAAAGGCCGCTACAATTACAGAAGATAAATAAAAAACCAGGAGGCACTTGGGATGTTTTAAGAGATGATTTCATGATGACCAGCTCAAAAATGAAAGATTGGGACAAAAATATTGATGACGAAGAAGAAATGGAAGTTGAATCAGATTAATTTAACTGTAAATAGTGATAAAAATTTTTACTTAATAAAATGTTTAAAATCAGCAGTTGCAAATTTTTTGGGAACTTCATTAAAATTGTAAAACACGTAAAACGCCAGTCATACAAAAAAAGCACCGTCTCGAAAGGGCTACTAAACTAAAATTACTATTTAGTAAAATAAAATTTAATTAAAAAATACAAACTTACTTGAAATAGGGTTAGCAAGAACTATTGTAAAACACAACTATTTGCATACACAATATAATACTGAATGGTTACAATGAACCAAAGGGATGCCTTTTAAAGTAAAAGAATGACCAATTAGTATTGGTGGGGGATAATTACATTTTCATTAGTTGGTCTTCTCAGAACTCGCCTTAATTATTATTATAATTGTATTGATTTTCTTCAGAAAAATCATTAACAATCAAATTTTACAATTTGAACTAAAAATTTGTAAATATTTTTACTTGTAATTTTCCCCCTCCATATTTTGTTTGACTGAAATACGAAATAATTTATAAAATCATGAAATTTCCCATGTTTCCATTGGAATTTTCCAACAAAAATTTTACCATTATTAAGCAGTAGTATCATGAGAACATGTACAAAATTTTGTAAAAATATTTGCTACAATAAAAAAGTTATTAACAATTTTGTTATTCCAAAAAAATAGGAAACAACTCGCAAAGTCTACAATTTTTCAAATTTCTGTTGGAATTTTTTAACAAAAATTTTACTTATGATAAATTAGAGTATCATAAACAAATGTACAATATTTAGTATAAATATTTATAAAAGTAAAAAAGCTATTAACAATTTTATAAATAAAAACTTAATTACTAGAATACGAAATTACTTATACAGGGTGTCTCACTTTTTTTCCCGCAAAATTTTATTTTAGATAGTAAATGTCATTCTGAACAAAATTTTTCCTATGAACTATTATGTTTTTTCAACTCCTTAAAAAGTTACAGTAATTTTAAAATTTCATAAATTTAATGATTTTTGTGGGACACCCTGTATAAATTTCATTTAATTTTAATTTTTTTTATTTAAATCAAGTATGCTTTGGATTTTAAATATCTTTAAGCCAATAAGATGCTAAATTTTACCGAGGGAAATTTAACCTCGTCCTTTACTTATTTTAAAAACAGCCAATAATGTTCAACAGAACCAATTTGGCAAAGAAAAAATCCAAATAATAATTGATTTAAATAAAAAAATTTGATAAGAAAAAAATTTATACAGGGTGTTTATCAATTTTAAAATTGCTCTAACTTTTTAAGGAGTCGAAAAAACATAATAGTTCATAGGAAATTTTTTGTTCAGAATGACATTTACTATCTAAAAAAAAATTTGCTGGAAAAAAAGTGAGACACCCTGTATAAGTAATTTTGTATTCTAGTAATTAAGTTTTGAGTTATAAAATTGTTAATAGCTTTTTTATTTTTATAAATATTTATACTAAATATTGTACATTTGTTTATGATACTCTAATTTATCATTAGTAAAATTTTTGTTAAAAAATTCCAACAGAAATTTTAAAAACTGTAGACTTTGTGAGTTGTTTCCTATTTTTTTGCAATAACAAAATTGTTAATAACTTTTTTATTGTAGCAGATATTTTTACAAAATTTTGTACATGTTCTCATGATACTACTGCTTAATAATGGTAAAATTTTTGTTGGAAAATTCCAATGGAAACATGGGAAATTTCATGATTTTATAAATTATTTCGTATTTCAGTCAAAAAAAATATGGAGGGGGAAAATTACAAGCAAAAACATGCTGGAAAAAAAGTGAGACACCCTGTATCTTGGATTTTTTCAAGTTTTTATTGGAATTTTCCAACAAAAATTTAACCATTATTAAATAGTGGCATTGTGAATTTATGTACAAATTTTTGTAAAAATATTGGCAATAATAAAAGTTATTAACAAATTTCTAGCTCATATTGTAAAATTTTTACCTAAAATTTTGATTTTCTTCAGAAAAACCAAATTTGAAAGATTTACAGTCATTAAAAAGCAATAATAATATTAATAATGGTGAGTTCTGAGTATACCAACAATACAATAATGAAAATGTAATTTTCCCCCACCAATACTAATTGGTC
Organism: Stenus bimaculatus; assembly: GCA_963971135.1. Classification (NCBI taxonomy): domain Eukaryota; kingdom Metazoa; phylum Arthropoda; class Insecta; order Coleoptera; family Staphylinidae; genus Stenus; species Stenus bimaculatus. Next base: position 1,310,093 of record OZ020181.1, read on the forward strand.
ATTCTTTTACTTTAAAAGTCATCCCTTTGGTTCATTGTAACATTCAAGATTTTATTTTCTTGGCAAATAGTTGTGTTTTACAATAGTTGTTACTATTTTCGACCTGTGTTTAAGTTGTTTCTACTCTACTTCAAGTAAGTTTCTATTATTTTCTATAATTAAATTTTATTTTACTAAATTTTAGTTTAGTAACCCTTTCGAGACGATGCTTTTTTTGTATGACTGACCTCACAAACGGGAATTTTAGGTGCTTTTGCTTTCGGAAGTTTTTTCCTTCTTCCGTGCCGCATTTTACAAGATTCAATTGTAAAATAATTTTTTTCGACACATGTGTATGATATAAATAATTTAATAGTTCATACAAATTATTTTTTCAACAATTTACTAACATAACCTACAATTTTTGGAATTCTTACCTCTCCTTGTTCCTCCATTTTGATTGTACTTTAACAGGTTTTAATAAAGCCGCATTAATTAATTAATATTAAAGCACTATTATTATTTTATAAGTAATGTTTTTTTCCCAAATTATCCAAAAACTCACGTAAACGCCGCAACCTATTGCAAACAGTTTTACCAATTGTATAAAATTAAATTTATTTTGCTAGACCTGACAACGCTGTAGATTTCGTCTTTAAATTAGGTTGACAAACTGTAGCAAAAAAAACTCCCTACACAAGTAACGCTCTGATTATTTTGCTGCTAACTTCACTCGTCACATTTTTTGCTGTCAAAATAATAAAACAATTTTGAGGCTACCCTTCCAAAAGCCACCTACTTTATTGTAATAACGTGGTTTACTTTCCAGATTTAATATTGGTTTAAAGAAAAGTGCGTATTAATCTTCTCTTGGAAAAATTTAATCATGGCAGATACATCGAAAGGCAGTGGGTTGAACCCCCTATTCGAAGACTTATCGAATGTGGAATTCGAGACAAGTGAAAACATTGAGGTCATCGATAAGTTCAAGAATATGAACTTACGAGAGGAATTGATGCGAGGCATTTTCGCTTATGGTATGTATAAATGTAGCGACTTATAAAACGTTATTAATATTATGTATTTAGGTTTTGAGAAGCCATCCGCTATTCAACAAAGGGCAATCAGGCCAATAATGAAAGGGCGCGATGTGATAGCGCAAGCCCAATCAGGTACCGGTAAAACTGCTACGTTTTCAATCTCAATTTTGCAATCTTTGGATTTGACGATGCGTGAAACACAAGTTTTATGTTTATCCCCGACAAGAGAATTAGCCGTGCAGATTCAGAAGGTAATTCTGGCTCTTGGTGATTTTATGAACGTACAATGCCATGCTTGCATTGGTGGAACTAATTTGGGAGAGGATATTCGTAAATTGGATTATGGGCAACATGTCGTGAGTGGAACTCCAGGAAGAGTTTATGGTAATTAATTCAAATAAATTAAATATTGATTAATAATTGGTTGTTTGTAGATATGATTAGGAGGCGTGCGTTACGTACACGCTCTGTAAAGATGTTGGTACTCGATGAAGCTGATGAAATGTTAAATAAGGGATTTAAAGAACAAATTTATGACGTCTACAGATTTTTACCACCATCCACTCAAGTTGTTTTAATTTCAGCTACTTTACCTCATGAAATTTTGGAAATTACATCAAAATTCATGACAGATCCAATTCGTATTTTGGTAAAACGTGATGAATTGACTTTAGAAGGTATTAAACAGTTCTTCGTGGCAGTTGAGCGTGAAGAATGGAAATTTGATACTCTCTGCGATCTTTATGACACCTTAACCATCACACAAGCTGTCATTTTTTGTAACACAAAACGTAAAGTTGATTGGTTGACGGAAAAAATGCGTGAAGCAAATTTTACAGTAAGCTCGATGCATGGCGACATGCCACAAAAGGAGCGTGATGTAATCATGAAAGAATTTAGATCAGGACAAAGCCGTGTTCTTATAACTACAGACGTTTGGGCTAGAGGTATCGACGTACAACAAGTCAGTTTGGTTATTAATTATGATTTACCTAATAATCGTGAGTTGTACATTCATCGCATCGGTAGATCAGGTCGTTTTGGACGTAAAGGTGTTGCTATCAATTTCGTCAAGTCAGATGATATCAGAATTTTGAGAGATATTGAGCAATACTATTCAACACAAATTGATGAAATGCCTATGAATGTCGCTGATTTAATTTAACTTTATAATGTATAAACTTTATTAATAAAATTTAATATAAAGACAAGACCTATTTTTATATCTTTACTTAAAAAATAATTGAATATGCAACAAAAATATGCAAAATTTGGTATAAATATTAACAAGAATAAAAAAATTATTCACAATTTTATAACTCAAGTTCTCAAAATCAACGGTTTTTCAGGTTTCTGTTGGAATTTTTTGACGAAAAATTTACTACTGATAAAATAGAGTATCATAAACAAATATAGAAAATTTTGTAAAAATATTTATAAAAATAAAAAAGTTATTAACAATTTTGTAAGTCAAAATCCAAAAATAATGACTAAAATACGAAATTACTTATAAAATCATGAATTTTCTCAAGTTTCCATTGGAATTTTTCAACAAAAATTTAACCATCATTAAATAGTAATATCATAAATTCATGTGCAAAATTTTGTAAAAATATTAGAAACAATAAAAAAGTTACTAACAATTTTGTAACTCTAGTATCAAAAGTAAAATATTAAAATTCGAAATAATTCAGATAATCATAAATTTTCCTAGGTTTCCATTGGAATTTTCCGACAAAAATTTTACCGTTATTAAATAGTAGTATCATGAATACACTTGCCAAATTTGGTATAAATATTAACAAGAATAAAAAAGTTATTCACAATTTTATAACTCAAGTTGTTAAAAAATAAGAAAGAACTCACAAAATCAACGGTTTTTCAGGTTTTTGTTGGAATTTTTTGACGAAAAATTTACTACTGATAAACTAGAGTATCATAAATAAATAAACAAAATTTTGTAAAAATGTTTTTAAAATAAAAAAGTTATTAACAATTTTGTAACATGAGTATCAAAAATAAAATATTAAAATTCGAAATAATTCAGGTAAGCATAAATTTTCCCAGGTTTCCATTGGAATTTTCCGACAAAAATTTTACCGTTTTTAAATAGAAGTATCATAAATTCATATGCAAAATTTTGTAAAAATATTAGAAACAATAAAAAAGTTATTAACAATTTTGTAACTTGAGTATCAAAAGTAAAATATTAAAATTCGAAATAATTCAGATAATCATAAATTTTCCCAGGTTTTCATTGTAATTTTTTGACAAAAATTTTACCGTTGTTAAATAGTAGTATCATGAATACACTTGCAAAATTTGGTATAAATATTAACAAGAATAAAAAAGTTATTCACAATTTTATAACACGAGTTGTTAAAAAATAAGAAAACTCATAAAATCAACGGTTTTTCAGGTTTTTGTTGGAATTTTTTGACGAAAAATTTTCTATTGATAAACTGGAGTATTATAAACAAATATACAATATTTTGTAAAAATATTTAGAAAAATAAAAAAGTTATTAACAATTTTGTAACTCAAATTCCAAAAATAATGACTAAAATTAAATTTTCTCAAGTTTCCATTGGAATTTTCCTTGAAGCCTCAAAAATGTGGTAAAATTGCAGATATTGTGGTGCCAATTCATGAAGCTCCAACGATTCGTGAACGTATCTAAAAATATGCATTAAAACAAGTATTAATTAACAAATAAAAACTTACTCAATTCAACCTCTGATCGGCTTGATTTTTAAGATTCTAACATAAAGTTGCTCCCCTAAAAGTTTTGATCAAATGATAGCTGCTAGACTTTTTAAAATACCAAAAAAGAAAACTAAATAAAAACTGCATGTTTTTTATAAATTTGTTCATTATATTTAATAAGAAATAATTAAATACATGTTTGCATGTACAATAAGGGGAAGAGGGGTAATGATTCAGTACAAATTGTTTTGATAATTCGTTCAGACAAAAGCAAAAAATGCTTGTATCACAAAAGAAAGTGCCAAAATTCCGGGGGCAATTTTCGTTGATTTCTCGAATTTAAATTAATTAGTTAAATACAAAAGATTAATCTTAATTAGCAAATGGCACATAAATGTAATATACATAAATAATTGGTATAAACTTTAATTAATTAAATAACACTATAATAAACAGATAATTATTAAATTAATAAATTTGTTGCTTGTCTTTATTAAAATCTTGATTTAATTGAGCATTAAATAAACAAACTTTAATGAATTACACTTGTAATTAAACTCTTTTTAAATTTTAAAATTTATTTATTTAATTAGCTTAAAAATGTTTATTGTAAGAGTAGCACTCGGTCTAAAATCTTAAAATTAAAATATATAAATATTTTTATTCGATTACGAAAAATAAATGCTATACAAAGCTCGGTTACAAAAATATTAAGCAACGAGCATTATTAAGTAGTATACAATTTAAAACTTTTAGGTAATTGCATTTATATAAATATATATGTATATATATATAAAAAGTTATTGTTAAATTTGCGCTATATACAAAACGGTAAAAAATTAAGAATTAAATTAAATTAGGGAGTAGTTTTATCTTAGTTATTAGGATTGGTTTGCTTTTTAAAGGATGAAAGGGCTATGTACATTTTTTTAATAATGGGACCGAATTGCACTAGGCTTAAAGCTACTTAGCTAAGATCGTACAAAAATAATACAATTTCCAAAAAACGGACGATCGCTTACATAAACTAGGTTACCTGTGATTATCATAGTTATGTACAAAAATATATTAAATTTTTTGTGTTTTTAAGGAAGGCACGCAATTATTTTCTTCATTCACTTATTTCAGCCGGCGTGTTTAGACAGGTTCAACGGCATATCTAAAAATAACTTCAATAATACAACATTACAATTTTTATATATTTTTTACCTGTGATATTTTCATCCCTGTGTTCGGTTTCTCTGGAAGGTTCAGCGGCCCATGAGCACGAAGGAGCAGGTGCCTCTCTGTGAAGAGGCATATGCATTGGGTAAACAGAAGGAATCCCTGGAAACCCTCGTGGCAAGTTGGGGTAAAATTGAGGCGGTATTTGATATGGGTATACAAATGGGGGGACGTACGAAGGCGGGTACGGTGTGTACAATCGTTTATCTGCATGCTAAAAAATCAAAATTAGAACAAAAAGTTTTTATTGTGAAAGTAATTTAAAAAGTATGGTCTACATGTGGAGGAAAAACAAGAAAAAAGAGAATGAACTCAAGTAATTACACGGCCAGTAAGCAGAAATGGTTTTGCATCACCCGTCACGGTCCAATTAACTAAAATAGTATAAGGAAGTGCTTCTATTGTTTTTCTCCACGGTTGCAAAAAAAATACTTACATTAATTTCAATAGATCTGAGTCTATCGACGCTTTCAGAGTACCACCTGTCTTCAGTTTTAACAGGGCAATACTGCTGTTGCTGGACGATATTCCCTGGGGAAAAGTGACTAGGCGAGCCGGCTGCTTCTTTCTTAACATTCCTATCATCAGCCAGCAAAGAAGTGATGCTATAACTATTATTCCTAACGGCTTTAGCTTCTTCAACATTCCCATTAACGCGTACAGGGCTTGCAACGTTCGTAGTCGCTTTACCTCGACTCCTCTTTAAACAAGCATCATCCACCTGCACTTTACTATCCTTTTCCATCTCCCTCAAAAATCGCTTTCGAGGAGAAACAACCATTTCAGCCCGCGGTGGTGAACTATTTGCGAATTTATCAGTCAAACTCTGCACAATGCTTAATAAAGAAACTTTTTTAACAGGGCTTTTAGGAGCAAGCTCCTTTAAAACCTCAAAACTTCCATCGAAAGGCCTGCGACGTTTTCTTGAACGAAACAAACGAATCTTTTTTGAACGTTTAAAATAAAAACAGAGTTCTTTTGATACGTTTTTTGTAGGACTCGTTTGTTTCCACGAGTGATCTCTTTGCCAAGGTGACGATTGTATCGAGCTATTATCATCTGAAACTACTAATTTTGTATTATTTTAGTTTTCAATTTAATTTACTTACCACTGAGTGAGGTGCTGCTTTCCTGTCGGTACGTGGGAGTAGATACAGCGGTTCCTTGTGGAGGCCAAAAAGTTTTTCGTGGGACAGAAACCCATGACACCCGTTCCCCCTCGCGAGATCGTTCCAATTCCAAAATAAATTTCCCGTCTGCAGATTTATAAATAATAATTGTTGTAGATTTTAATCGTAATCTTACCTTTAAAGAATTTGAGTCTACCCCCATGCGTGTAAGCATTTCGAGGTGTTTCTTCCCTATCCGTGTTGGACCCAACACATTCACCGTTCCCATTGAGTGCATCTTTCTTGTTCTGCTCCTCCTTTTGCATTTTGGCACATTTTGTTAATCTGTTTATGCTACTGTTTACCGTTGCATAGATCATACTAGCGGGGCAGGGGCCCTTTCACTAAAAAAATTCAGCATCTTCTCGTTAACCCACCGACCGACCCAACTGATTTCACTCCACCTGCTAAAGTTACCATCGATGTCCGCCTGCGAGCGGCACAGCGCGCACCACACGACGCCTCCGCGATTTTCACTACCACCAAATTACAATACCGCATATTTTGAACATAATCAAATTTGATTCCACGAGGGGGCTTTTTATTACAGCAACAGTTATCCCCTTTTAGCGGACGGACGTAATCGACTCATCGGCTGACAGCACTCGATGCACTCAAAAATTTTGATGATGTAGACGAGCAGGGATACAAACTTTAGCTAAAAAATCACCAAAAAAAATTATTAAAAAAATTTTTACAATTACTTCTAAACTAATTGATAATAAATAATTATTATTTTTCTAAAATAATTATAAACAAATTTTAATTAATTAAAGAATAATGGGTTGCCTATAAATTATTGTTGGCATCATGGTTGTAATTTTTAAGCGGGAATAAAAAAATTACTTTTCTCTTAATTATTTTATTATAATCAAAATAAATAACACCGTAATTCGTTTATTATATAGCTACATTTTATTTTTCTATTTTAAGTTTTGACCTAATCTAGGCAACCAAGTTTGCAAACATGTATTATAAATTGCAAGTCTCTTAAAATACAGGGTGTTCCAAAATTTGACCGACAACGATTAAAGGCCTATTTATGCAGAAAGATTTAAGAATTAAAATTTAGGACTTAAAAGACTTGTGATTTAAGAGATAAAGTACTTGGTTCAAATGAGACTGTTTATGCATCAAATTTAAGAACTATGAACTAAGAATTAAGATTTAATAGTTGGTGATTCATATCTTCGGTCTTACATGTTAAATTTTATGTGAACTGTGCATGCGTTAAAATAGAAAATTAGGTGAAATTCGCTGTTTTTCATTTAAATTTTGATTTAATATATCTAAATTCAAACAAAATAAGAACTTAAAAAACAAAAAAAAACATTAAAATTTAAGGAAAGAAGCGCGTAAATCTGGGTGCATAAATCCTACACTATTCTTAAATGATAAGTGATAAATGTTAAATCTTAAATTAAATATTAAATTCGTCTGCATAAATAAACCTTATCTGGAGATAGTAGACCTAAAAATAAATTGATATGACCCTATTTATCTAAATATTTAAAATAGAATTCTTTTTATTGCAGCCAAAGAAGTTTTTTAATGAAATTTTGTATAGGGGCATTTGAATACTTGATGCTTAATTGGTAAAAATTTGGCTAATCCTCGACTTTTGTAAATAGTGTTGAATGGAAGAAGAAGGCATAAAACAGTCAAAAACTTTTTAGGTATTTAAAAATTTTATTTAAAACTTATTTGCTTTTGTGGAGAAATTCAAGTGTAAGATTTTTTGCCTCTTATGAATTTTGTGTAGGCTGTTCCGCTCTTGAATAAATTTAAAAAAATAATTTGGAAAACGGTAAGAATTTAGTGGTTTCCATGGTAACAAGCTACAATTTCAACATAAACTGATAACTTTGAAAAAAAAATGTATTAATTTTAATAATTAAATTAACGGTTAAGGAATATGCTAATAAACTATATTAATATCGAGTTAATGCAATTGTTCTTTTGAATTTAAAAAAAAAAAGTATTTTATTAAAAATATATGTTGGGTGGCCTAAGTTACTTACCGTTTTTTAAATTTTATTCAAAACCGACTCAGCTTACGAAAAATTTATAAGGGACAGAAAATCTTCGTTTTGCAGTTTTCTACATGAAAAAATCATTTTTAAATAAAATTTTTAAATACGTAAAAAGTTTTTGACTGTTTTGTGTCTTCTTCTTCCATCCAACACCATTTACAAAAGTCGAGGATATAGGAGCAAAGTTACAGAATAGGTGTCTGAGTGTCTAGTATTTAAAAGCACGTATACAAAATTTTATTACAGAATCTTTACTGCTTTGTCTGTAAAAAAAATTCTATTTAAAAAAATCAACTTTGGAGGCCTATAACTGCTCAGGGATGCATTTTTGGATATAGATAAATAGGGTCATATTAACTTATTTTCAGGTCTACTTTCTCAAGTTGATCGTTGTCGGTCGAATTTTGGGCACCCTGTATTTTAAAATTAATTAATTAATGCATAATGGGTTGCGTATAAATTTATGTTGGCGTCAAGAAAATTACTTTTTAAAATAAATAATACCGTAATTAAATAAATGATTATTTATTATATAGCTACATTTTATTTTTCTAATTTAAGTTAAGTAAAAAAAAATAAAGTTTTGCCCTAATCCAGGCAACCAATTTCGCACATGTGTATTATAAGTTGTGTTTAAAATTGCAATACTCTTAAAATATATCGTATAAAAATAACGTCAAGAGTTTAGTTTATTTACAAAATGAATAATAGCATTATTAAATAAATTTAATTTAATTTAGCAGTTGTGACCTTAGTTAGGCAACCAATATATCATGTATTACGGATTGCATTTTTAATTACAATTATGCCTTAAAATTAATTAAAATACTTTTTAAATTTTAATAATAATATTTTAATCAGTATTTGTTATAAATTATAAACCGTTTAATGAGTAATAGTTGGTTTTTAAATGGCAACAATGTAAAGTAGGATGCTACATTCACACCGCGCATCACGTGTTTCATTTCAAACGAACATTTTTGTTTTGTAAAATAATAACGTCAAGAATTTAGTTTTTCGACATTGTCTGTTAATGTTTAATTTATAGGGTTTATAATTTTGCCAAAATAGTAATGAAGAACGGTTTGGTATGAAATTTATAATTTGTGCATGTTTTAATATTTGTGTAGTAAATTTTGATGGTGGCGATTGTTGATTATTTTTGTTGAAACGTAATTATCATTTTGCACGTGTTTGTGAGATATAATTTTGTTAAAATGTCTGAAAATTCGTCGGAAACTTCGGGTAAGTTAATAAATTTTAAATTTAATAAATTGTTAATTAATAAATTTGAATTGTGTAGGTGTAAGTGGTGTCTCGGCAGATAATATTTTTGGTAATATTTTTGCGGCTTGTGATCCAAATTGCACTGGGGTTGTGCAAACATCTAAAATCGTTGAATACATAAAACCGTTTTTAAAAGAAAAAATGTAAGGGTAATTAATTTATTAAGTAAGTTTTTATTTTGTGATTATTGTAGTTCAAAATTATGGGAATTAAAAAATGCTCTCGATCCTAAAGATGAAGATGAGGAAGTTGATGTATCAAAGTTTTATTCTGTGATGTCTGAATGGACGAGTAAATTTTGTGTGGAAGGTGAACATTTATCCGATGATAGTTTTCGTACTGATGTTTCGTAAGTAAATTACTTGATTTATGGCACAAGTTGAATCGTTAATTTTTAGTGATGTTGATAATATGTTGCCTTTTAAGCAATCGACACCTCGCCAAAGTTTAGGTAATCGTTTACGCATGGGTTATGCAGAAACTGAGCTTATATCATCTTCACCTGGAATTAATAATTCAGGTACGACGATTAACATTAATGTATTTTAAATAATTGTTTAAATTTAGTAGATTACTTGGATAAATCTGCTTTTGAAGATCAAATCAAAGAATTGAATCATCAAAATAAAAAATATTTTGATGAAATTTCAATTCTTAAAGTACAATTGGCTAGTTTTGAAGAAAATAACGAGTTACTTCAAAAGGAATTGGAGAAAACTAAGTGTAGATTACAATTGTAAGATTATTAAAATTCTAAAATGTGATTAAATTAATTTGTTCATATTTTTCAGGGAACATGAAGCTTGTGATGGGTATAAACGGCAGCTTCAACAAGGGGAACATGTACGCGAAGATTTAGCTGTTGCTGAGGAAGAAATTTTACAGCTTAAGAAAAAATTAAGCGTGACGGAGCGGGATAAAAATGTATTAAAGCAAAAATTTGACGTATTAGAACATGAGGTATACCAATTATAATTATAAAATGAGGTTTTTAATTTTTTTGTTCCGTTAGAAACTGCAGTTGCAAGAAAATTTAAATAGGAAACAAAAAAAGCTTAGTGAGCTCAACTTGAAGATTAATATTTTAAAAGAGGGTTTGGAATGTAAAACTAAAGAAATTATTTCTTTGGAGGACACGAATAATAAGTTGGAAGTAAATTTGCAAGAACGAGATACCGTTATTGAGCAATATATAGAACATATAGAGGTAACAATTGAAATTTTAAGTATTTTTTAATTAAAATTGTTTTTTTTTTTAGAATTTGACGAAAGAAAAGGATCAATGCAAAAAATATCTGGCGCAACAATCTGAAGAGAATTCGGCAAGACATTTCCAGGCATTAAGTAAGTATAAAAGTTTTTCAAAATCAACAAAAGATGCTTTGGATGAAAGTTATCGTAAATTGACACTCTCTTCTACAAAAACACACGCTGAAACAACTACAAGACACAACACAAATACATCACCCACAACAACACTTGTAACTACATCACCTAAAACAACAATGCAAAATTACACGAATCAAATTGTAACACCAACAAAAACACTTTCACCGAAACCATTTACATCACCCATACAAACAAAGCGTTTCACTTTTTACGATGAAGACTCCCCCATTGCTAGAAGCTCCAATTCAGAGCCGAAAAGTAAAAAAGCATTATTTTCCACAAATGAAATTGACTCTTTTACCCCAAATGTTTTAAAAGGTGATGACTCGATTAGTGAAACTAAAACTACTTCATACCAAAATCCTTCAAACGATAGTTTCGATGTTCATTCCTTGAAAACACCCAACAACTTACAAATTGAAATGGCCCAGGTAAATATAACATAATTTTAAACCCTTTGGCAAGTTTGAGAGCTTGATTTTGAAATTCGCTTGATATTTGCGGTTTTTATCATAACTTTCTTTCCATTGGAGCTTTTTGAAAATTTATTTTTTTGGTACACAGAAGAGTCTTGTGGCTACCAATTTCTTCTTTTTTTGTTTTGGTAAGTCAAACCAAATAATCATACGGCAGCAGTCAAACAGGCTCTTTACAAAAAACGTTCGCTTAGCGGCTCTTTGAAACATTCTAAAAAACTAATTGAAATAATATTTTTTTTCCAACGCTAGAAATAAGTTAAGATATAAACGAAGACTTTGATGTTGCTTTTTTTTGTTTTAAATATATTTTTAAATTTTTTACAGCATCCCAAAAATTTCTTAAAATTTTACTTAAGTTTTGGGATGCTGTAAATAGTTTAAAAATATATTTATAACAAAAAAAACGCAACATCAAAGTCTTCGTTTATGTCTTAACTTATTTCTAGCGTTGGAAAAAAAATATTATTTCAATTAGTTTTTTAGAATGTTTCAAAGAGCCGTTAAGCGAACATTTTTTGTAAAGAGCCAGTTTTACTGCTGTCGTATGATTATTTGGTTTGGTTTACTTAAACAAAAAAAGAAGAAATTGGTAGCCAGAAGACTCTTCTTTATACCAAAAAAAGAAATTTTAAAAAAGCTCCACTGGAAAAAAAGTTATGACCAAAATCGCAAATATCAAGACAATTTCAAAATCAAGCACTCAAATTTGCCGACTATCGTCTTAAGTATCATTATGTTTCTAGGCGGATGGAAAATTCCAACACAATTGCGATAGCACGACTGTTTTTACTAACAACTCGAATAGCTCTTTAGAAATAGTTGATCCAAAACTCCTTGATGAATTAAAAGACGTTAAACAAAAACTACTCAATAGTAACACTGCGTGTGATAAATTATTAAGCGAAAACTTTGAACTTAAAGAAAGCCTTTTACAAAAATCCGAGCTGGACATGCAGATTGAAGAAATGAAGAAAGAAAACGAGGTTATTAGAATGAAACTACTTGACTTGTATTTTAAGGATCACCATTATTCTGACAGTATTTGCAATATTTTTGAAGCCGGAATGGAGGACCGTGAAGAAATTAAAAACGAGTGGAAGGAATTGCGTAATAAAGGAGCCGAGGCTGAAAAAATCACAAAGGAAGTGTCTGAAATTAAGGATAAACTACAACAGCGGTTGCTTGAAAACTCAATGAAGAGCAAGGAGGTGGTTAAAAATTTAGAGAAACAACAAGAAATCAAAAACCAACGTATTGATGATTTAGAACGCGAAAAGGAAGATAATTTGATTTTAATAGATAAATTATCAACGGAGAATTGTAAATTAATCAATGATATCGAAACCATGGAGGCTTTAATGAAGAAACAGGTGGAGGATTTGAATAATCAATACGTCGATTTAAGCGCGGATCATAATAAATTTTTAGAATTAAAGTCAGAACTCGATAATGTTAAAATACAATACACCGAAAAAATCGAATCATTAAAACAAACGATTCATAATTTACAGAAAGATAAAATCCATCTAGAAAATCAGAGTCATGATTTATTAAGCGGATTATGCGCTGATACCTCAAAACGCTTCACGGAACTAGAAAATAAATTAGATCAATCGCATAAAAGCATAATTAATTTAACAAAAACAGCGAAATCACAAGAAACGGAAATAATTCGCCTTGAACAAGGTATAAGCGTAAACGATGATTTACAAATCGCCATTAAAAACATGGAAATTGAAAAAGCTGAAATCGATAAAACTGTTAAATCGTTAAAGCTGGAAAAAGTGCAGTTACATCAGGAAGTTTTGAATTTAAATCAAGAAAAACAAGCGCTTTTAGAAAGCTTACGTATAGCTAAAGCTGATAATATAACCCTAATTAATAATAACGAAGGAGAAATTTCAAAAATCACAAAGGAAAAGCATGAATTGTCGGAGAAATTTGAATCGCTTCGAGTTGAACATGAAGCGTTGATTGAAAACGCGCAAAAATGCGAGGAAACTTTAATTTCAAACCTAAATTCCTCGAAAATAGAGCACCAAAAAATAATCTCTATAAAAAAAGATGAAATTTTCGCTTTAAATAATAAAAACCACGAGTTGTTGGAAGAATTAAACGAGCTACAATTTAAAAATAACATGTTGCTACAACAATTAAATAATGATGAAGAGATTGTAAAAACTGTTAAAGATAAAAATAACGAATTGTTGAGGAAATTAAACGCTTTAGAAGTTAAAAATGAGGTGATTTACGTTAAGCAACGCGCGAGTATTTCTACGCAAACGGAAGATAAGGTGAGTAGTTTAACTCCCAAATTCAACCGCTTGAAAGTCCAATTGGAGAAGACTGAAAACCGGTGTGAATATTTGGAAACGCAGTTGGAAGCGGAACGCTTGAATAAAGTGAGGACTCACGAAAAACTCCAAGATTTGCTTAGGGCTTATGAAGAAGAAAAGGCGAAGAATTTAAATGATATTGATAGGCAAAATCAGGCTGCTGTGGAAAAATTATACAATTTACAACAACAATTACGAAGGTAACGAACGTAATTTTTTTTAATTCAAAAATTACATATTACATTTTAGCTTATTTTTCAAAAACTTAAAACTTACATCATTTCTTTTTTCGCAGAATCTACATTTTCTGTAAATTTTACTCATCCAATACTTTATTCCTCTCTCCCAGTGTCGGACTGGCATATTGGGGGCCAGCCGGATTAAAATTGATTTCTTATGAATTTCGGTGCAAAAAACGTCATGGCACGCCACTGTGTAACTGCAAAAAATTGAAAAACGTAATTTTAATTACCTATTGAATTGTAGTTCATGGTGCATAAAGAATTTTTGAAAAATCTTGTACCGTTTTAAAGGTTTTCCAAAATAATTTCAGATTAAAATTGGTTTTTTATGAATTTTGGTGCAAAAAACGTCATGGCACGCCACTAAGTAATTGGAAAAAATTGAAAAACGTAATTTTAATTACCTATTGAATTGTAGTTCATGGTGCATAAAGAATTTTTGAAAAATCTTGTACCGTTTTAAAGTTTTTCCAAAATAAATTGAGATTAAAATTGGTTTTTTATGAATTTAGGTGCAAAAAACGTCATGGCACGCCACTGAGTAACTGCAAGAAATTGAAAAACGTAATTTTAATTACCTATTGAATTGCAGTTCATGGTGCATAAAGAATTTTTGAAAAATCTTGTACCGTTCTAAAGTTATTAAAGTTTTTCCCAAATAATTTAGGATTAAAATTGATTTATTATGAATTTCGGTGCAAAAAACGTCATGGCACGCCACTGATTAAGTAAAAAAAATTGAAAAACGTAATTTTAATTACCTATTGAATTGCAGTTTATGGTGCATAAAGAATTTTTGAAAAATCGTTTACCCGGTGGGCCAATCCGACACTGCTCTCTTCTAATTTCTACATCTGAATCTTGTTATTACCCTTGACCATTTTTGTGTTTCTTGCATCTTTAAGTATTTTATTATAAACAAATTATAATATGTACATTTTCAGCTCATTAAAGTGTTGTTATAAATCGAAACAAATTCAATTGGAAAATTTCCCAAGTTGTATTTGTGATGAAATTAAGGAGAATTTGAGTAATATCGGTTTTGATTTTAATAAATCATTATTGGATTTAAAAAATGAAGTTGATTTGTGCTGTTTGTTTCTTAAAGAGTTGGTAATTTATTTAATCAATCGTTTGTGAAAATACTGATTTTACTGTTTTTTAGGAAGGTGTTAATGAGTCGTTTGATACAGAAAAGTAAGAATGGGTTATAATTTTTATAAGTATTTATTTTTCAAGTTTTAGTAACCAACCGAGGAGTTTGAAGAAGTTTTCTCTTAAACCTCCGACATTACTTTATCGTCCTGTAAGTCCTGATAGTCCCAATTTAGAGTGTTTAGTTGAAAATTTTAAAAGCGACTTGGAGGATAATTGTTTGCAAGCAGATAGTGCAGGAGCCGGGGATAATAATTACGATAGTGGTTCTGAGGATCTTAATTTATCCGATTTTAAAGACCAGGTGAATTCCCTATAAAATATACAACATATTTTTTTATTGATGTGCAAAATATATTCAAATTTATCGTTTGTTTGTATTGTTTTTTTATTTAATGTTAATGGAGTATTTACTTTTTTAAATATTTGACTTATTATTGCGAGTATTATTGTATTCTGCACAATCTGTACAAATTAGTTTTTTTTTTTGGTGTTTTTATTATGTACAGTATTGTAGAGTATTTCTAAAAAAATAAAAATTTTTGCTATCAACAGCTTTTTATTTGTATTTAAATCGATCTAAATTTTAGTTTATTCCAAATTTTTTAGGACTCAAACCAGTCAATTTATGAAGATGCATTAAACGTTTCGTTCTCGTTAGAAAATTTGAGTCATTTTTATGAGGAGTTAGTGTAAGTTGGTGTTTGATGATTAATCTGGTTTTTTAAAATGTTTATTGTAGCAAGGAAGGTTCCGAGCAGAAGAATCTCGAAGAAAACTTTACCACGCTGGTGTTGGAGTACACGTTGGACAAATCCACGATAAAAAGCCGAATAAAAATAAAAGCAGCAGAGCTCGATCTTCTCCTCCGGCAAGCTTTGACCATTATAACAAAATTAAAAGGAACAAATTTGGGTCAAAAGGATACACACAAAAAGGTGGGGTAGTTTGGAATTAAAATAAAATTTTTATCTATTATAATTTTAGTTGGTAGCTTTATCCACGGTGATTCATCAATTTACACGTTTTGCAAAGCAGCTGGGGGCTTTAGAGCAAGAAGAGAAATATTTGAATTCGAGCAATGTGATTATAAATTATGCTGCGGATTTAAGGAAGAGGTTAGACTTGACCGCACCAACTTTGCAAAAGTCCACAAGTACCACAGAAGTAGCTCCAACTAGTTACATGAACAGGTCTATGCAATCATTTCTTATCCATAAAATATGCTAAATTTTAATTTTAGATATGGACCAAGGATTTTGAAAATGTTGACAATGATGTTTGTTGCTGTTTTGTTTGGTTCAGCATGGTACTTATTAGTTTCCAATTCGGCTGGATCTTGCAACATTGTGAGTTCTGGACGAGGCAGAGGACATTTCGATGATTATGTTTGGGAGAATGTATTAACACCATTTTTACGAGTGGAATACAGAAATCCTCCACCTACTTAAAATTAATACATCATTTTTGATTTGTTAAAATGAATAATGTATTTTTTGTCAATAAATGTATATTTTTGTAAAGAATTTAACTAATAAGGTCTGTTATTTTCTAAAAATTTATAATAAAAATGAAAGATTTATTAAATATTGTTGTAGTTTTTGATAATAATTGCGTTTCTATCACGTTTTGAAAGCACCTAACAATGTGATTGATCAAACAGTTATGTCAATGTTTGCTTTCAAAAACTAATAAAAATATGTCGCAGGCTTCGCTTGAAACTAAAGCCTCGATTGAAAAATCGTTTGATTTCATTCAAGAAGAAGATGATGAAGAAATCGTGTTTAATCAAGAAGAAGAAGTTGCGGAGGAAGAAAATGAAATCAACGTCGAGAATCAAGTCGATGAAATTGAACATGTTGAAGAAGTTGAAGAGGAGGAGGAGGAATTATCTCCACCAATTCCTGATATTGTACGATTAGATGCTCCTCGTGAGATTCCTGAGCCGAGGGAAATTACTGTGGATATTTTGAAGCATATTTCGGTAAAGTTGGGGCAGATTAGGTTGTGTTGGCCTAAAATGCAGCAGACTTTTAATCTCGCCATGTTTCCACCGAATATTATTCTACCCGATGGCTATTTAATGAATACCAACAAGGAGAAGCTGTTACTCATGTGGTGCGAGAATTTCAGGCAGCAGTATCATTTTAAATTTCCCAACAGGAAACCTCTACTATTGGCTGCTGATAATGTTGTTGGACAGAGGGTATATTTTGAATACGTATTAAAATTTAAGTTTTTTTTTAAATAAAGTTTATTAGGAATTTTTATAAAATTTTTGATTTTTTTTGTAGAAAATGGTGTGCACAACGTTGCGACCTACTACTTTATCGCATCCAAATTTAAGTACGTGGGAAGAAATGGCTTCATTTGTTGCAGATCATATTATTTATGATCCTTTGAATCCACCTACTGATTTAGTAAGTTTTTTATTTATTTTATTGCTATTTAATAATAATTTAATGTGATGTATGCAACTCAATGTACTGTATAATAAGTTGCATACATATCTATAATTTTTAGTAAAAAAATTAGTGCGTTTTTTTAATTTGTTTACTAAAATCTTTTTAAATATTTTTTGATTAAATGAAACTTTAGCGTTATTAATTAATTTATATAATTAATTAAAATGATACAGTTGCATTAAATGTTATACAACCAAATCTACTGTATAATTAGTTGCATACATATTTTTAATTTTTAGTAGGAAATTTCTTTTATTTTGTCTACTAAAAACTTTCTAAAAGCTTTTTGATTAAATTAAACTTTAGCGTTAATAATTATTTTGTATAATTAATTATAATGATACAGTTGCATTAAATGTTATACAACCAAATCTACTGTATAATTAGTTGTATACATATCTATAATTTTTAGTAGGAAATTTTTTTAATTTGTCTACTAAAAACTTTCTAAAAGTTTTTTGATTAAATTAAACTTTAGCGTTATTAATTAATTTATACAGTGCGGATATAAAGAAAATCACCCCCTGCTAACTTTTGAACGGTTATGTTTTCGATTCTTAAAATTTGTCCACGAAAGTATTTAATTGCGAACTTTCTAATAAAGGTATTTTTGATTTTGTGGAACTTTCGGTTATACCGGAAGTGGATGGTAACTTTCTTATTTTAAATGTAACACCCAGTATATTTTGGCATTTTCGTGTTCTCCTTAAAAATACCATTAAATTGACCTAGCGTAGTGTGCTCTGCTATTAATACTTTCGGAATTACGCCCATTTGAAAATAACATTCTTATGCAACTTCATTTACACCGGAAGTTGGAGCCAACTACCCCAACTTCCTTATTTTAAATGATTTTTTTTGCAATTAAGTTAATAACATTAAATTTAAACAAAATTATGTTTAACTGTAAGTTCGATAATTTTCCAACTTCCGGTGTAAATGAAGTTGCATAAAAAATGCGATTTTCAAGTGGGCGTAATTCCGAAAGTGTTAATCGTAAAGCACACTATGCTAGGTCAATTTAATGTTATTTTTATGGAGAACACGAAAATGCAAAAATGTACTAGGTGTTCCATTTAAAATAAGAAAGTTGCCATCCACTTCCGGTATAACCGGAAGTTCCACAAAATCAAAAATACCTTTAGTAGAAAGTTTGAAATTGGATTCGTTCGTAGACAAATTTTCAGAATCAAAAACATAACCGTTCAAAAGTTAGCAGGGGGGGATTTACTTTATGTCCGCACTGTATAATTAATTGATACAGTTGCATTAAATGTTATACAACCAAATTTACTGTATAATTAGTTGCATACATATCTATAATTTTTAGTAGGAAATTTTTTTTAATTTGTTTACTAAAAACTTTTTGAATAAATTAAATTTTAGCGTTATTAATTAATTTGTATAATTAATTATAATGATACAGTTGCATTAAATGTTATACAACCAAATCTACTGTATAATTAGTTGCATACATATCTATAATTTTTAGTAGGAAATTTTTTTTAATTTGTCTACTAAAAACTTTTTAAAAGTTTTTTGAATAAATTAAACTTTAGCGTTATTAATTAATTTGTATAAATAATTATAATGATACAGCTCCATTAAATGTTATGCAACCAAATCTACCGTATAATAAGTTGCCGATAGTTTAAAAAAATATAATTTGTGAATTAATTATTAATTCTTAAAATTAATTTCTTAAAATAATAATGTCGTGAAGAAACGTTATGATATTAAATGTAAACAAGTTGTGGATATTATTTCAGAAATTGAATTAGTTATGCAACCATATTTACTGCACAATAAGTTGCAGATATATTTTTTTTAATAATAATAATTTGTGATTTTAATAAAGTGATTTATGTTTAAATTATTTAGAGGATGTTTTGTTTAAATATTTTATTTGGTTGAAGGAGCAAACCACCCCCGTTGCTCCCGTTTTATTGAAAGGAAAGGGGTGAAGTAATAATGAGCAGCTGCAATCTGAGTAGCGCGCGTTTTTTCGTGTAATTTGCCCTTTCTTCATTGCAAATCGCGAAATTAAAATCGCTGTTTATTTAGTTGTGAGGTTGGGTGAATTGGGCATTAATCAGAGAGTAGTAGGCGCATCGTGGCGGGGGGCGAATTAATAAAAATTACGGCGTAATTAACCGGCGGTCGCTCGTTCCTGCCCTTTTTTCATTTCAATTTGCGCGCCCTCGAGCGGGGCGGTGGGGGGGTTGGGGGGCGGTATGAGGCAGAAGGGCCCCGAGGGACGTGGGTCGATCGGTCAATGCGGAAAATTGATACCGAAACGCTGCAAAGGCCGGAAATTGTAGCGAAATTATCACGAGCGAAAATGAGCCGAAAAGAAGGCAGCATCTTGTTAATTTAATCATTTTAGAGCTTTATAATTGGTCTGCTCGTTTTTATTACCCTCGACGTGCTGAAAGTGGCCGTAAAAAGGACGTAAAACGTCTTGATTTAAATTATGTATTTGTTGGTAATTGAATTGAATGTTGAGAGGTGGGAATCAATCGGTTTGAAAAGTTTTTAGCGATTTGCAGGAGAGGAAGGATTTTACCTGAAGTAGAGATCCGACATTTTCCACTGTTCGATCGAGCGAAATTTTCGCACCGCCACATCGGCTCGAATTAAGGCAAGAAGCTTCCAGGAACGGAAGGGCATTTATCAGAAATCCAAGGGCACGGATGGGACTTGTGTGCCCATGGCGCGGCCCTTTTTTTCCTTACTCCCTCCCTTCCTTGATCCGGCGGAGCTTGAAGCGAAAAGAAGAAGAAAAAAACGTGTCAAGAAAGAAAGATTAGCAGCGAAAAGAATTTAATCGCTTACAAATTACCTCGACCTTAAACTGTTTGAGTTGAAGAAAAAAAAATAAATAAAAATAGTTATTCGAGTTGAATTAATTGGAAAACAATTAAAGCGCGTTAAACGTTGTAATTAGTCAAATATTGGCGAGTTAATATTAACACAAACAATAAAGCGAGTAAATTGCATTTCCATTAATTAATTACATTTTAATCGGTGCGGACGAGCGGTGCGAGTAAAACCGCCCCCGCTCCCTATTACCACCCCCCAACCCTCAATTCGAATCGAAAAGTGAAACTTGAACCTGTTGCGTTATGAATAATTCATTCATAAAATTTATATATACATGTATATGTATAAAATGTACACAAAACCGTAAAAGTTTGAGCGCATGCGCAAGCGGCCGCCTCCAGCCGCTCCCCTCTTCCGATCTTTCCGACGACGCGTCGTTATTATTGCGGCTGTGAACTTGAAAGTACGCAAAACTTTTAATAAATGTCAGGGGCGGGGGCCGTATTACTACGTACTTTCTCGTCTACGGAGGCGGCAACTTTTCTCTCGTAAAAATATTTTATTTCATGAAATAATCGCGCGGCGAGATTACGCCTCGCCGTCTCCGCTCCAAATAAATAATCGCGTATCAGTTTGTGCGCGGGATTGATAAGAGCGCCGACCGGAAATTATACAAGCGTGCTTTTAATTTTAAACCGCGCGCTGCGTTTGCAATAAAACCGTCGCAAAGATACGTGCTTAAAAAAGCTCGATATTTTCAACGTAAATAAATAAAACGCGGCGGTCGCAATTAAAAGAAAAATGAACGGCGGCCGCGTGACGCGTTTGTTTTTTTTTTTGCTCGCAGATAAAACCGTCGAGACAATCGACTGTTTGTTTCGTCTAAAAATTAGCACGGTTTGCTAATTTTAAATACAACAAATCAGCGTATTTAATCATCGCTGATGGGAATTTTAGTTTTGGTCGGTTAAATTAAAAATGTCTTTGTGAGACGTGCATTAATCGAAAACAAAGGCGTATCGACGTTGGCCAATGTTGCCAGATAATTGGGTTCAGATCCGCGATGATGAGCACGCACAAACATCAAACGAGGCCCCGGTTTAAGTTAATTATCCTCGTCCCGCGCCCCCCACCGTCGACTTTTCGCCTCGCATCGCCGAATTAAAGATTTTTCGCGTTCGCGGCCTCCATCACCCCCCGCCCCCCGCGCCCTCGCTGCATCCGGCGGACTGCTTTCGCCGAAAAACGGCACGTCTCGTCTCCCTCGCTCGCTAGACACGTGCTCGCTTCATTATGCACCCTCCTCGCCCCCCCCGCGCATCTCGCGAAACGCGCGATATCTTATCCGATGCACGCAGACGTTTTTTATCAAACGGAAGAAGAAAAAATAACGTCTGCACTTTCGATAAGGATATTTCTCGTGATTGGAAACAATCCAAGTATGCGTTTCTAAATTTGATTATGTGCTGGGGTCGAAACGAAGAGTTATTCCCTGGGGAATAGCTACCTTTTTTGCGAGTGTAAAAGGGGTGGGTTGTCATTGTAGGGATGCTTGGTACGGTCGAGAAATAGTTGTGCGTGCGTGACGCCGCATTAAGGGCGAGGGGAGGTGTGCGGCCCTAACGGGATCCGTCACGTACGGTGGGGGGGAGGTAAGGGGGGTCGCGGGTCACGCTTCCCGGAAAGCGGGGACCGCGCGCGCTCGCGGAGAGCGCGGGGAGCGGGAGCCGTCGTGGCGGACAATTTACATGGGCGTGTCGGGACGGGGGACGCGAAGGGGGAGGTTAATGCCCGTCGACGGCGACGTCGGATCGCGGGGAATTCGCGAGAGCGAAATACACGCGATAAAATAAAGAGGGCCGCGGGCAAAGTACGGCTGCATGCAAATTACACGCTCGCAAAGCCGCGGCCCTCATTTTTACGCTCTCGCGTGCAATTTCTCTTCTTTCCCCGCCGCCCCCCCTCTTCTCTTTATACCCGCCGAAATTGCTTCGCGCTCGCACTTGATTAAATTTTTTTTTCCAAAAACAACACGCAACTACAACAACATGCGATTATTTAAATCTTTACAATGCGCGAAATTTAATTAACAATTTTAAACGGCACAAATGGAGTTATTCAAGTGCTCGTTAAATATTTGACTGGGATTACGCAATTTGTAATCTCAATGAAGAAGAAGAAGTTTTCTTTTTCGTTCCTTCTTTTAGTACGGTTCGGTTGTTGGGGCGAGACGAAGACGCACGACGTCACATGCGAGAGTAAGCGAGAGAGAGTAGTGACTCGTTGGAGAGAAAGAGACGGCAAGGTCGGGGCCGGAGTGAAATTAATACACATTTACTTTATAAATCGACTCATAAATCTGAGTGGGGCAACCTGTTGAACGTACGGAAGAAATATGCCGATATAATATACGTTTTATGTAGTAATATAGTGGGCGGGGGCGGTGAATACTATAAATACACCATTCATTCATTTCTTTTTTTTTATAATATTTTATATTACGTTGCATAATTTTCTTGTAGTGTAATTGTTGGATTTTGCGGGTCGATGATGCGGGTTTTCGGGGGTGGCGGTGGGTTTTGCGACGGACACGTTAGGGTCGCGGAATCGTGGACGAAAGGCGAGCGACGGGTGGGGTGGGGTCGAGGGGGAGGCTGAGAGCGCGCGGCTTCAGTTCGCGAACTGAAGCTTCCCGCGTCCCTCCCCGCACCGCGCCGCCTTCGCTTGCACGTAAACAGCCGGGGCCGTGTGAAATTACCCTCGCCGCCTGTCCACCCCCCGACCCCTCACCCCCCCTCCCCTCACCATCCCAACCCGACCCTTAAAGCCCACATTCGGCGGAATCGGCCGCGCGGCAAATACACCCTTAAAGCTGAACTACCCTTACACAAATTAAATTCTCTCTCAATTCAAAACAAAACAACTAATTATTTCATTACACCCTAATATCATAAAATTTCAATTTTTGATGTGTGTTTTTTGTTTTTACGAATAAGAAAGAGAGGCAGCTGTTTAAATATAAATTCATCGCCGTTGCAAGATAAATTCAAATTCGCTCATCAATATTCAAACACGTGCTCGCGGACTCTCGGCTTATATTTTCTGCTGCTTCTACCTCTCCAACTTCTAATAATAATAGAATGTGCGCGTGCTGCACAATTTTTATTCAAATTACGTTTCGAGCCCTAATATCCCAATTAATTTTATTATTATTAAGAAATTTTTATTTAAAAGTAGAGCAAACAATGAGAAATACGCTCGACCTTCGCAGCAAAGTAAACAAAAATTTGTCCGTTATTTTCCGCCATTGCAACTGCACCACATTGCATCACATACCGCGCAAATTGCAACAGCTGTCCAGCGAGCGCTCAAAATAATTCTTTTCCAATTATTTTTAACCACCCTGTATATTCGCGAAAACAATCAACGCACCTTGTATGTACCTATTTTTCAATTCGACCGAATGCTAATTATGCAAACAGGTAGCGCACCTTTTATGTGTTCATCAAAAGGTCTCTTAATTATTTTAGAAAATTCTTATGAAAATTGTAATTTTAGGTAGTAAAATTATTGATGGGTTGCATCTGTGTTGTAAGTTGTAACCCTAAACTTTTTGGGTGACAGTGAAACGCGATGCAAGAATTGTTTGGGAGAGCACCTGGAGGTAGTTTGTCCATTGCGCGAGGCTTTGTTGAGGATGGCGGATAAACGGCGGGACTACCTGCGTCGCACAGAAAACTCTGCGAGGGGACGAAGGGACGAAGGCAATTTTCGATAAGAGCACGACTCGTTCGGGTTTTCAAGAGAAACGCGGTGATTAGGACGCCGGGGGGTTAATGGCGAGTGCAAGGGGGCTGCGGAGGATCAACGACGACCCGCCGCGTCCACCGGGATTAAATCTTTCCACGAGGGACAGGCCAATTAAAAATCAACAACAATTTTTCCTAGAAATTACTGAAAATACTAAGAAAAGCCTCAAGTTATTTGAAATAATAAAACAACTAAATTTTAATTTTTAACATAGTTTTTTTTCATATAATGGACTTGTTCATAATATTTTTTAACGTTTTTTTTTCAAATGATTTTAAAAAAAATCTGAAAATGACAGCTCGAATCGTCTCTTGGTTTTGTCAAAAAGTCATGGCTTACTTAATTAATTTAAAAAAATTTAATATTTCATATTTGATTTATTTCTGAGTTTATTTCAAATACAGGGTGAGTCAGACCACCCGTAAGAGCCTTTTATTTCGAAAACAATTTGTCGCACATTAATAGAATAAAAATTTTAATTACCAAAGTGAACCCAAGGAATCCATTGGTGCACTTATTATTTTCCGGAACAAACCGGAAGTGCCCGGAACCGGAGGTAACTTTGATTTTTTAAATGGCAACATAGGTCGAGTATGGTATCGTTTGAAAGGTCTTTTAAAAAGAAACAACTT
The DNA here is from genome assembly GCA_963971135.1 of Stenus bimaculatus. Lineage (NCBI taxonomy): Eukaryota > Metazoa > Arthropoda > Insecta > Coleoptera > Staphylinidae > Stenus > Stenus bimaculatus. Next base: position 1,334,862 of record OZ020181.1, read on the forward strand.
TTATTAAAATATTTTTTTAATATCTTGCATAATTAATAAATTAAACGAAAAAACATAAGCAAACAAGTGACAAATGGTTTCTTAAATTATGGAAAAATTAAAACACTACCATCATCCTCAATGGGTAAGGGTAGAGGCAATTATGATTTTTTAAATGGAAACATGTATTTTTTGCTTCGTTTATTAAAAGTAATCAACTTTTTTAGGTTATGTATTTACCTTAATTCGAAAAATAAAAAAATAATAGAATAAAGCGATAAACGCAAAAAAGAGTTTCAATTTAAAAAAATCTCTCTCTTGTCCATTTGCGGATGATGGTAACGTTTTAATTTTTCCCTTAAAGAGACCAAATGTCACTTGTTTGCATATTTTTTTCGTTTAATTTTTTAATTATGCAAGATATTACAAAAATATTTTAATAAAAGTTGTTTCTTTTTAAAAGACCTTTCAAACGATACCATACTCGACCTATGTTGCCGTTTAAAAAATCAAAGTTACCTCTGATTCCGGGCACTTCTGGTTTGTTCCGGAAAATAATAAGTGCACCAATGGATTCTTTGGGTTCACTTTGGTAATTAAAATTTTTATTCTATCTATGTACGACAAACTGTTTTCGAGATAAAAGGCTGTTACGGGTGGTCTGACTCACCCTGTATATGCATAATGCCGATAACTTTTTTAATATTGGTTTGATTAAAAAAATTTTCATATAATGTTTAAAAATTGATGTTTCCCCATAAAATCTCATAATAATTAAATACCCTATAATTTTTATTAAAAACATTTTTAAGAAAATCGCTTACTTTTCTAAATATTTAGCTGAATTAATTAAAATGAGACATCCTGTAGATTGTAATACATCCTTAAAAACAAAAAAAAATTTAGCCCTTTATTGAAGCTAGTTTTTTTTTTACTTTGAAAGGAAAATAATAAAAATCCTATTTTATAATTTGCGACAGTTCAAAAAAATTAAACAAAATTTTATCAATATTTATTTTTTATGATTAAAAAAATAATTTTATAAACTGTCGTAAAGTACTAAAAAATAGCTTCCCAATGATGTATTGCATTGCCATTTAAAAAAATTCAAGATGGCTGCAGTGTCAAAAATCTGAGCAATAATTTTCTTTTTTTATTTTAAAATGTTTGTACCAAAGCCCCATTTGATCCCACAAAATTTCAAATTTTTTTATCCAGCCATTTGGGCATGACCTCCTTGGTTCCATATACAGGGTGTCCCAGACCACTCGTACCATTATTTTTTATTTCGAGAACCCTTTGTCGTACAATGATGAGAAAAAAAATTATCACCAAAGTGAACCTAATGAATATTTTGGAGTAATTCGTAATTTTCAAAATAAACCGAAAGTATCCGAAATTGGAAGTAACTTTAAAATTTTAAATAACAACCTAAATAGAGTAAACTACCATTATTTTTAATGGGTGAGGGTTGAAGCATTTTTTTAATGAAAACTTGTATCTTTTACATTTTTAGCTTCGTTTGTTAAAAATAATCAACTTTTTTAGGTTACGTATTTTCCTTTATTCAAAAAATAAAAAAAAAAAGTAAATTATTTTTAACGAATAAAGCGAAAAATGCAAAAAAAGAATTTCCATTTAAAAAACTTTCTCTCGCCCAATACAGATGATGGTATAATATTTAAATTTTTTCATAATTTGAAGGATCAATGGTCACTTGTTTACATATCTTTTTTTTCGTTTAATTAGTTAATTATGCAAGATATTACAAAAATATTTTAATAAAAGTTATTTCTTTTTAAAAGACCTTTCCAACAATACCAGGTCGCCATTTAAAATTCCAAAGTCACTTCCGGTTTCGGGTACTTCCGGTTCGTTTTGGAAATTAAAAATTATACCAAAAGATTCTTTAGATTCTCTTTGGTGGTAATTTTTTTTCTCATTAATGTGCAACAAAAGGTTCTTGAAATAAAGAAGTAGTACGGATGGTTTGGGACACCCTATATGTATAAAAATCATCCTGTATATGAAATCTGAGCATAAAATATTTTTTTGAAAAACATTTCGAATTCGTCTTAACAAATCAAATAACTTTTATTCCAAAAATTTTTTTGTAACTTTTCTAATCAATTTTTTTTAAACATGCATTGTTCGATTTTTTTCGTTTATCTTCGGAATAACTCGGAATTTTTTATTGTTTTAAATAACGTCCAAATAAGTATAAAAAAATGCACAATGTTACCCATTTAATTGAATTCGTGATTTTATTAATAACAAAGTTATCTTTTATTTAAATTGAAACACTCTGTATATTAAAATAAGTCGAAAATAAATGCAAGAAAAATATCGTTCATGAAAAAATTTATAAATGAATAAAATAAGTAAATTTATGACAATTAATTTTTTTATGAATTTTAATAATGATATACAGAGTGTATACTAATGATTTTAGTAAAATTTTTGTTTTTATTTCAATTATTTTTGAGATGCATGTATACTCAAAATAAAAATTTTAATCGTGAAAAAATGAAATTTTTGTTGTTTTTAATATCACACTATGTAATCATGCAATTCAATTGAAATTTGATGTGTTGTAGTAAATTAATTTTGTGCAACCTGTATATTATATTATGATATTTTTAAATTCCTTGTAACTAAACTAAATGAGTTTTAGCACTTTTTTTTTTATTTTTGATAAAAAATAAGATTTTTGTTGCTATTAATTTAATACACCCGGTATATTTTGTAATTTGTTGTAATTTAATTTTAACGAGCTACTCGATATTGAAGGATAATGGTTTTTCAAGGATTGCTATTCTTTAAGAAAAACCCTCATTCCAGGAATAATACAATTGTTCAAATAATAATAATTAGTAATTACGAAGAAGCGGTGATAGAAAATACATTTTTACCTATATTATTTTGTTTCTGGAATTTTAAATATTTTCCAACGACTATCGTTAAATTAGCGATAATTTAGAGAATAAGGGAGTAATTAAATAATTCAATTAAAATTTAGCGCGTTGCAATTAATTTTTTGCACCCTGTATATTGTTCAATATCTTATAATTTTTTTACATTGCATTTAACTAAATTAAATGAGATTTTACATTAAAAATATTTAAAATTTTTGTTTCAATGAATTTAGTATACAGGGTGTCTTATTTGACGTTGGACTGTATGGGTATCTTTGTTATTATTGGAGATAGAAAGTCGGTTAAATGACAAAATAGTAAATATATTTTCGAATATTAATAATTCATTTATAAAAAATTTGAGTATCGCATCGTTCCAACGCTATCTTGAGAAAACAAGAAAATGTGATTTTCAAAATATAGATATAACTTCTTTATTTTCGGTGGTACCAAAAAATTTTTTTACTTGATACAGACAATTTTTTGTGTACAATCAATGCAGTAAAATAAATTAATATTTTTTTCGCCAACGGATTCACCGGAAATGAACCAAATTTAATTTTTTCTTATGGCAGCCATATTGGATTTACACATATTCGGAATTAGTGTATTTTTCTGAGTAATTTGATATATCATATATAATATTTTAAGAAAAATAGAAATAATTTTATTTTACTAACAAAAAATGGCCTTGAATAGATGTAAACTGTCAATACATATGTGTTAAGATTTATTTTACATTTAATATTTTAAATAGTTACATTTATGTTATTGACAATTTACATCGCTTAAAGTCCAATGTTAGTTTGTAAAATCAAATAATTTTATTTTTTTTAATATGACATATAGTATACTAAATTACTTAGAAAAAAATACTGATTCTGAATATGTGTAAATCTAATATGGCTGCCATAAGAAAAAATAAGTTTGGTTCATTTCTGGTCAATCTGTTAGCGAAAAAAAATATTCATTTGTTTTACTGCATTGTACACAAAAAATTGTCTGTATTATGTTAAAATAGTTTTTTGGTACCACAGAAAATAAAGAAGTTATAGCCATATTTTAAAAATGGCTTTTTCTTGTTTTTTCAAAATAGCGTTGGAACGATGCGATATTCAAATTTTTTGTGTTTCTATCTCCAATAATAACAAAGATACCCATACAGTCCAACGTCAAATAAGACACCCTGTATACAGGGTGGTGATTATTCCGATGCTCACCATTGGTATCTTTTAAAGTGGAGGAGATACGAAGTCGGTTAAATTAGAGAAAAGTTGCTCATTTTTATGGCCATTAAAAATCTGAAAGAAAATTTAAGATATTTAAACTCGTTACAAAGTTATGGCCAAATAACTAAAAAATATGATTTTAGAAAATAATTGATATTTTCCATACCATTACTGCTACATTAATGACATTTGGTACATTTAAATTGTTGACTATTCTTTAACTAAATACTAAATGACGTCAACAAAATTTTTCTTGGCTTCTTAGATTCGAAGCTGCGATATTCAACTTTTTTATTTGTTATGGCCGCCATATTGGATTCTATATCATCAGATAATAAAAAATAATACATTTTCAGATTACTAATGAGTATTAATGTGTTTCTTTAAAAAGTGTGTTAAATCTGGAAATTTGTAAAACAAGCAATTTGAATATTTAAAATCCAGTATGGCGGCCATATAAATAAATATCTTCCAAAATCACATATTTTAGTTTTTTAATCTTAACGTTTTCGTCAAAATTAAAATTTTGGCTCATTACATATTTTTAAAAAGAGTGAGTTTTTTATTTTAATATTAAATACTAATTAATTTTAGATGGATCTATCACATATTAATTTTTAACCATAACTTTTTAATAAGTATTCACCACCCTGTATGTTGCAATAAATTTTGTGTACCCTGTATATTGTGTAATTAAATTTTTTTACGTTTGATAAAAAAAATAATATTGTTGTTGCAATTAATTTGGTACACCCGGTATATTTTGTAATAATTAGGCGTGTTGCTTTAAATTTTGCGCACCCTGTCGATGTAATCTGGTAATTCTGGTGGTTATTATTGTATGTAAAATGTAGAGTGTTTAAAAAAAAGGGTGGAAAAATAAAAGTGGCCGGATTTAACGAGGAGTTAATTTTATTAGCGTATACTTTGAGATTCATCTGTTTTGTTAGGGTCGAAATTATTGAAATGAAATTCTCGTGTTGTTTGTTTTGAAATTGAAACGGCACTCGGGCACGGCTTTTTTGTTATGAAAAGTAGCGGATCTCGGTCGTATTTCTTGCGGTACGGTACGTTGCCACCCCCCGCAGCACTCTGGGGCATCAGGTAGTCGAGACGGAACCGTGAACCATCAGCATCAGCTGTTGTCGCCGATGGCTAGTGCTGGAGGTGGTGTGGGGGGGGGGGGGGGGGAGAAGCGGGTTCGACCCTCGTTAGGTGGGGACCTCGCGAAATTTCGCCCTGTGTGTGTGTCTGTGTGTGTTTAAGGGTCGGCGCAAGTGTTGGGAAAGGGGGTGGGAGGGTGGTAGGGTGGTAGGGTGTCACGTCAAGCCGTCACGCGGAGAGTCGCGAACCCTATTCAGTCCCTAGTCCTCCTAGTCCTGCCATTGCCATCCTCTTCGCCAGGCACACAACCAGGGAGACTCTCTCAGTCCGCGCTAGTCCGTCGTCGCACGTACAGTATTGATCGTTCGGACAAAGGAACTGACCACTCACCAGTTGGCAGTTTGCAAGAAACTGTTCAACAGAAAGGTCTACTTCTAGTGTGCCCTGCCGAGTGCCGCAAATATTACAACGCACACCACACAACCAGCGACAAACTTTGAGGCGCACGCGTCGCAAAAAAGCACGCCGCAACGAACGAGTTTAGTGTTTAGTTCGCGTCCGGTTCTTGTCCTAGTCGCATCAACGCCGGCCTTGTCCAAAAATTCACACACGAAAAACACGTGCGCCGCATTTCTGACATGATGTCGGCCAAAGCAGGCAAACGTCCTCTCCGCTCCCTCACGGCACACGAAAAATTGGAGGCGATTCGTCGGGTGCACGATGGCGAAAGCAAGGCGTCCGTGGCCCGCGACATCGGCGTCCCAGAATCCACCCTTCGAGGATGGTGCAAGAACGAAGAGAAAATCAGCTACATCTCGCGCCAGTCGAGCCCAGAAACCGACGACTCCGTGCACGCCACCACCAACTACGACCCGCCCAAGGAGAAGAAACCTAAAATCGACGAGACGCCCTACAACTTGAGTCTGAAGCCGACACCGAACCAACAGCGCCTCTCGTATTCCCCAGGTGCCGAGCACAAGTACCCGGTGGTCGACTACTCCAAATCCCAAGAGGAAAAACCGTTAAACCTGAAAGCGGCCGAAAAATCGGCAATCAGCGAGAGGGAACGCAATCGCGCCGAATTGGCCAGGTTGAGCATCGAATTGGGCTTGAACCGGCCAGAAATGTACACCCCGACAACAGGAAACACCATCGCAGACATCTCCTCCAACATCAACTTGTTGACCCAGTGGAACAATTTGCTCATGCAACAACAGCAGCAGCAAAAACAAACGAAAAAGGTAACCGCCCCCGCAGACACCAGCACCAACGTCATCACTTCCTCGCAACCCCTGCTCACCACCTACAAGGCCGAAAAACCGAGCGAGAAATCGCCCAAAATCAAATTGGAGCCGCCGAAATCCGTGGACGAATCGGTTTGGTATTGGTTGAAAACGCAGCAGGCCATGCTCAATTTGACGCAGAACCAGACGTGTAATTTGGGGCTCGCGGGAACCTCGCTGCCGGCCACCAATTTTCCCAACGACCAAAACTCCTCGTGGTTCTGGAAGTGGTACAAGCAATACACCGCGGTTTCCGCACAAATCCAGCAGCAACAGCAACAATTATCATCACCCCCCATCCAAGCAGCAGCAGCAACAGCACATACGCCAGCAGCAGACAACAAACAGATCCTCTACCAACAGTTAACCAAAGATAACGCGGCGGTGGCGGCAACAGCAGCAGCACCACCGCTACATCCACCCGCACCACTACGCGACACCACCGACAACTCTGAAAATTTACAAGAGGCGAAACCGAAAACAACGCAGCACCAAAACGGTAACAAAGCGCGCGCCGTCCTCGACAACCTCCTGCTGAACAACAATAACAACAACACCATCGCCAGCGGGCACGACGTGGAGGAGGGCGGGGAAGAAGACGAGAGCGAATCCCAGAGCGAAGCCCTTGAGCACGGCGAAAAGTTCCTAAAGTGGCTCGAGTGCTGCAGCGAGCCTTCGGTGACGGCGATGCAAATCATGCAACTGCGCGGCCTCATCAACAACATCAAAACGGGAGTCGACAGGAAAATCAACGGAGATCAACAAAAAACCAAAGTCAGGAGGAAATAATCACCATCAACCACCAATTCCAAACAAATTCTCAACTCAAGGCTGTAAAGCTCAAACCAAATCTCTCTCTTATCGCTAATTGATTAATGTGTATAAAATTACCTATTATTATTATTATTATAGTTGACACGTTTTTAATGTATAGTCTATGTACAAATTTTAAATTGAAATAATAATAACGTGTAAATATTTCACTTCTTAAATACTTGGACTTTTTTGCTCACTTTTAAACAAACCAAATAATCTTGTACATATTTATCATCATTAATCATGCAAATGCGTGTTTATTTATTTTTTTTTCTATTCCATTTTCATTTTTAAGTATTTTTGGACTAAAGTGAACACCCTGTGTGTAAGTAATTCCAAGTACAAATTTCTGACGTTTTATAATGTAATTAATGTAAAATTATTATTGTGTATATTTGCGTTTAAATATATGATAATTTTTTATAAAAAAAAAACAACTTTTTCATTTCAACAACCTTTATTTTTCTTTTGATAACAAGACGTAAGTATGAATTTTTAAATTATTATAAAAAATATTTTCTTAATTATTGAAATTGTGCCATAAATAAACATAACAAAATAGTTTTATGAATGACAAAATATTATAAAAAAAATATTACAACAATTTTAATGATTTTTGTGGAACACCCTGTATATAAAACAGCCAAAAAAAGTTCTAAACAAGGATAAAACTTTATCAATTTTAAAGGTGAAATATTTTTTTAAAGAGTTGAAAAAAAATATTAATTTATAGAAATTTTTTGCTCAAAATGACATTTAGGCACTATGTAAAAAAAATTTGGTATAAAAAAATTGAAACACCCTGTATTTATTATTCGATAACTTGAATCAATAAAAAAACGTTGAAACTATCAAAAAATTTTAAGACTACAAAAATTTAAATACATACAGGGTGTTTCACTTTTTTCTTGCAAATTTTTTTTGGATCGTAAATGTCATTCTGAACAAAAAATGTCCTAATATTTTTTTTCCACTCGTTAAAAAGTTACATCAATTTTAAAATTTCATTTTTATGAAACACCTTGTATAATTTTGCCAACTTTTTAAATTTCTGTCGACAAAATTAATTGGCTTAAAATAAAGACAAATCTAAATAATATATGAATTAAATAAAAAAAGTTAAACTTAATGTAATTTATACAGGGTGTCCCAAAAACTCATTAAAATTGCTTTAAAACTTTTTAAGTAAAAATAATACTAGTTTATAGAAAATTTTTTGTTCGAAATGACAATTATTATCTAAATTATTTTTTCTGAAAAAAAAAAGTATACAGGGTGTACAAAAAATTCGGCAACGTCCATTTATTTTAGAAATGAAGCATTTTTGAGAAAAATGTTTTAAATAAAAGTTATACCATTCTTAATGACGCACTATCTAGAAATATTAAATACATACAGGGTGTTTCACTTTTTTTCCAGCAAATCTTTTTTGGATCGTAAATGTCATTCTAAACAAAAAATGTCCTATGAACTAATATTTTTTTCCACTCGTTAAGAAGTTACATCAATTTTAAAATTTTATTTTTATGAAACATCTTGTATAATTTTGCCAACTTTTAAAATTTCTGTCGATAAAATTAATTGGCTTAAAATAAAGACAAATCCAAATCATATTTGAATTAAATAAAAAAAAGTTAAATGTAATTTATACAGGGTGTCCCAAAAAGTCATTAAAATTGTTTTAAAACTTTTTAAGTAAAAATAATACTAATTCATAGAAAATTTTTTGTTCGAAATGACAATTATTATCTAAAAATTTTTTCTGAAAAAAAATGTATACAGGGTGTACACAAAGTTCAGCAACGTCCGTTTATTTTTGAAATGAAGCATTTTTGAGAAAAATATTTCAAATAAAAGTTATACCATTCTTAGTGACGCACTATTTACAAATATTATCATGACCTTTAACAGCAAGATGAAGGTCAGGCGATAATTATTTAATTTTTTTTAAACAGCAACCACCCTTTTATTACATATTATTATAATTTGCTCTCAAATGTTTATAAAACATATTTTTTCAATTTTTTTTAAGTAAATACTTTGAAAATTACAATATTTAACATAAAAATAAGTTAGGTTAAATTCTTATTAATTGACCTCCAACTTGTTTTTTTAAATCATTGTAATATTTCTAACTAATACTTCACAAAAAACCGTACCGTTTTATTTGAAACATTTTTTTCTCAAAAATGCTTAATTTCAATAATATATCGGTGTTGCCAAACTTTACGTATTGAAAATATTAAGTTTCAAAGTACTTCAAAAAAATAAACAACATACTAATCAAAGTCATGGAATTATTTTTTAATGATGGATCATAAAAGTCGTAAAACTATTATTTGAAACATTCTTCTTGAAAATGCTTCAATTAAAAAATAAATAGACATTGCCGAACTTTTTGTACACCCTGTATATTTAATACCAAAAACAATTTAAAAGATAAAAATTACTTATAAATTTTAAAAAATATTAAAATTTTTAATATTTATGTTTTCATATACAGTATGATACAGAGCTATGCCCAAGTGCCTAGAAAAAAGTTTGAAATTTTGTGGGATCAAATGGGGCCTTGAAACAAACATTACAAAATGAAAAAATAAAAAATTTTGGCTCGAATTTTTGACGCGGCATCCATCTTGAATTTTTTTAAATGGCAACATGTGTCATGCGATACATTATTGAAAAGCTAATTTTTAATACTTTACGACAGTCTATAAAATTATTATTTTAATCATAAAAAATAAACATTGATAAAATTTTGCTTTCCAACTTTAACTTTTTTGGACTGTTGGAAATTACAAAAAATAGCCTTTTTATTTCCTTTCAAAATAAATATATTTTAACCTTAAAAGAAGGGTTAAACCATTTTTTGAGTTCTAAAACTTTTTATTTTTTTATTTGTCAAAAATTCGAGCAATAAATTTTTTTTAATATTTGTTCCAAAGTCTCATTTGATTAAACAAAATTTCAATTTTTTTTATCCAGTTATTTAGACATGGCGGCTTTGGTTCCATACATAAAATCCACTCTATATTATATAATCTTTGAGTTATAATTAAAAATTTATCCAAACTTTAAAAATCATTTTATCTTTAAAATTTGGTTAAAATGTTAATATCTCTAAGAATATTATATTGACGTATAGTGGCTTAAAATTTTTAAAAATCTTCATTTTTGATGCAATTAATTTTTCTTATAAAAAAATTGATTATAATTTTTTTGTACCTATTAGAAAAATATTAATTCCTCAAAAACTACAAGGGCTACAAAAATTCTAAACTACTTAAAATTTTTATAAATAAATTCCTTGTTTAAAAACATTTCTGAAAATTTTGCATTTCGTTTATTTTTTTTCAAAAATGTTTAATAAAAAATTTAATAGGCGCTGCTAAACTTTTTGAACACACTGTATAAATTTATAATGCACAGTGGTGTTGTACATACAACAATAATAAGATAAAGATCAATGTTTCGAAAAAAAATATAAAAAATATTTTTTTCGATTGCAAATGCCATTTTGATTAAAATTGTTTCACAAAGACTCAACTAATAAAAAAATAACCGTTTTATTGAGAATTTAAGAAATATAAAAATTTGTATGGATTTTTTATTTTTGTAAAATAAATTAATTTATGCAAAGTATCAAATTTCAAAATGTGTCGAAAAAAAATATCATCTTAACAACTTATTCATAAAAATACAGAATGATTCATTTTACCTGATTCGTAGAAATATACAGAGTGCTTAAAAAGTCGCGAACACACTCCACGCTACGTTGTTAAAAAGCACTCGTTAGACAAGGGAAAAATATTCGAAAAAATCATTCTAGCAAATTATTCAATATATGAGTATGCAATATTAAAAGTTTTATTTGTATTTTAAAATTTACAATAAAATTTATAAAAGTGACAAATGACAACAATGTAAAAATATCACAATTATTTCTTAATTTCCTGGAACTTTAATCTGATAAAAAAAAACTGCGAACATTTACTTAGAATTTAATTTTTTTATTTATTTTAGATAAAAATTACTAATAATAAAATTGTCTATATTTTGACTAAATAATTTTTGCATTTTTAAAAACTTTCATATTAATTTCAACGTTATCACCTTTATTAGATTGTATATGTCAAGCTTATTTTTTTTAAATACGTCAATAACTTAGGAATTTCTATCTAAATATTCAAGTACCTTGGAGCGTGTCCATTACTTTTTAAACACCCTGTATATCAGAAAAATTATTAATAAAAATACTGAGTGATTTAATTATCCTGATTTATAAAAATATCTTTAAAAATGAAAGATTTAGAAAAAAATTATTCAATTTATTTAATTTTAAAAAGAACCAGCAAATACTGGGTATAATTTTTTTATGGAAATTTTACAGGAAACATTTTTTTAAGTTTCTTACTTTTGAAAATATTTTCACTCTTCGCGTTTAATTACTCATTTTGTATACAAGATATTTAATTTTTTTTTCTAGTATTTTTTTTTCGATTGCAAATGCCATTTTGATTAAAATTTTTTCGCAAAAACTCAACTAATAAAAAAATAACCGTTTTATTGGGAATTTTAGAATTATATAAACTTGTATGGATTTTTTATTTTTGTAAAAATTTGAAAATTTATGAAATATTAAAATTTATTGAAATTTTAAAATCACAAAAAAGTAAATTCATTTTATGATTTGCATATTTTTATGAAGAAATATTTATAAGATAAGATATTGAAATTAAATGATTATTTTATTTTGTCTGATGTGTAATAGTGTATTTTCATATTTTAAAGGAAATAATTCAAGATAAAGGTATTTTAAAAAGAAAGATATCTTTATTAAGTCCTTAATGACCTAAATCCAAAATCCCAAATACCTATTATTACAAATATTCAATTGTTTGCCTCTTACAAGTTTTTGATTTTATTGTCATCGTTTTAAATTCTTTTTCGTTTAAGAAGAATTCGTGCTAATCATTATCATCATCATTAAAAATTCATTAGAATAAAATTCGTACCAATTTTCAATACACACCTTTCTCAGGTAAAACGAATTTTAACCATTTTGGTGTCATAAATAGCCCTTTAAGAAATAATTATTATAGAGTGTAACAGAAATACAAATAATTGATTTATTTAAAATAAAAAATTTCAATTTATTTCGATACATATTTTGATTTTTTTTTAATTGCAGCCATGTATTTTTTCACTTTTCAAGAAGTTGTTATTTTTTGATACTATTTTATCTCAATATAAAATTAAAAACATTTAAAAAACAAAAATAAAATCTTGCAAATAAAAATAAAAAAAATACACAAATAAATACAATTTTGATAAATTAATCATATTAATTTTTTGATATTTAAGGGTGTTTCAACCTTCATCATTTTTAATTATCAAAATTTTTACATTTTTATTAATATTTTTAGTTTTAATTAAAAAAATTCTCCCATAGCCTAATTAAAAAGTTGTTTAAAATTGCATGGCGCCTAAATTTATGAATAATTGAAATTATACACTGATCGCAAAAATTTTTGGTCCTTGATAATTTTACAGGAATCTTGATGAACTTTTTAATTAGGCAGTGAAAGCATTTTTTAAAATAAACTATAAAAATTAGAATTATTACCAAAAATGTAAAAATTTTGACAGTTAAAAACCTTGAAGGTTGAAAGTTCCTTAAAGAAATTATTTTTTGTTTTTTTCTTATCTAAAAATAAAAATGTAAATCATAATTTATACAAAGTATTTCACTTTTTTCCATATTTTTTTGTTTACATACAGAATGCGGAAAAAGTTCTGCATAATGAGTATAATTTTTTTAATATTGGTTTAATCCAAAAATGGTTTGTATAAATGTTATCAAGTTTAAAAATTAATATTCGTCTGTGATTTCGATTTTGTTTTTCTTTATCACATGATTGAGATAAGACCGTCAAGTTTAAAATCTTAAATGGATTAGTCCAACTTTTTTTAAATATTTTTAATTTACAAAATTTTCTAAATCCAACAATATTTTATAAGTCATATTTTTCTCTCAACAAGGTTTAAAAAAATAAAATGTTTTTTCTACAAATTTTAGGTTATAAAATTCACTTTACTGAGCACATATTGCTTTCAAGTTTATTTTATTTTTATAATATGTTGTTCTGACATTTTATCATGGTATTTATGAATTATTTGTTTTCAATTAATTACAAAACTGATGAAATATTTTTGTAAAAAAAAGTTTAAAATATTCCATTTGAAATTTCAAATTTGACAGTCCGCTTTCTGTCACGTGATGTAGAAAAACAAAAGTAATGTCAGATATTTATGTTAATTATTAAACGTTACAATATGATACCTTTTTTGATCAAATCAATATTTAAAAAGTCATAGCTATTATGCACGACTTTATACGCACTCTGTATAGTAAATGTAATTATAAACATTTAAAATTTTAACGATTTTTGTGAAATACTCGATACTAAAGATGTTGTTTTTAATTTGTGATTTATTTTCTGACATATGTCAAAATAAAAAAAATATATTTTCGCGATTGTCGTTTATTGTAAGGTCAACAACAAAGTATCTTTTAAATTTTGAATAAAAATGAGTCAATTTAAAAATAAAGAATATGTAGATATTATTTTTGTTTATTAATTTTATAATTTATTTTTTTTTATTATCAAAGCCAACTTTTTTCAGTATTGATTTTTTTTAATTTGGGTAAACTTCAAAACTAAAATGAATCATGTTTATGTTTATATATTTATATATTTTTTCCCATAAACTGATCTTATTGTGTTATTGTAAACAAAAATATTAGCTGTCGCTGTTAAATTTTAAGGTGATTTTAATGTACTGGTGACATAAGGGTGAAATTCAAATTTAATAGCGGTAATGCTTCATTTAATAATGAAATAAATTAACATTTTTGCATATTTTTATTATACAAGGTGTTGGCTAATTTATTCAAACTACACTAAACTTTATTATTTACTGATGACGTCATAAGTAAATTTGTGTCATCATAATATTATGAGAATTGGGTATGATAGGCATGTCTTTTATGACATGACACGTTTAAATTTACATGCGAAAACAATAATTACTTTTGAGAAATGTAATTGTCAGCAATATTTAATGAAATATTGATAATTAAAAATAAAATTTATTGCCACTTTGTTTATGTGTTACAATTATTATTTTATTACAATACTTTCATTTAAAATGAAACATTCAGTATATGGAAATTAATATTAAAATATTTTTTTAATATCTTGCATAATTAACAAATTAAACGAAAAAAATATGGAAACAAGTGACAATTGGTCTCTTAAAGGGAAAAATTAAATCGTTACCATCATCGGAAAATGGGCAAGAGATATTTTTTTAAATTGAAACTCTTTTTTGCAGTTATTATCGCTTTATTCGTAAAAATAATCAACTTTTTTTTATTTTTAGAATTAAGGAAAATACATAACCTTAAAAAGTTGATTATTTTTAACAAGCGAAACGAAAAATGCAAAAGTTACAAGTTTCCATTTAAAATTCATAATTGCCTCTACCTTTACTCATATTAAGGATAATGGTAGTGATTTAATTTTTTCATAATTTAAAAAACCATTTGTCATTTGTTTGCTTTTGTTTTTCGTTTAATTTGTTAATTATGAAAGATATTAAAAAAATATTTTAATAAAAGTTGTTTCTTTTTAAAAGACCTTTCCAACGATACCATACTCGACCTATGTTGCCATTTAAAAATCGAAAGTTACTTCCGGTTCCGGGCATTTCCGGAAAATAATAAGTGCACCAATACATTCTTCGGATTTGTTTTGGTAATATTTTTATTATTTCAGCCATGTACGACAAGGCGTTCTCAAAATAAAAGGGGTGTACGGGTGGTCTGAGACATCTTGTACAGGGTGATTCAGACCACCCTTGCCACCCTTTTATCTCAAGAAGGCGTTATCGTAATTGACCGAAATAAAAAAAATTATTACCAAAGTGAACCCAAAGAATCCATTGCTGCACTTATTATTTTACGGAACAAACCGGAAGTGCCCGGAACCGGAGGTAACTTTGATTTTTTAAATGGCAACATAAGTCGAGTATGGTATCGTTTGAAACGTCTTTTAAAAAGAAACAACTTTTATTAAAATATTTTTCCAATATTTTTCATAGTTTAGAATTTATTAAAAAAACAAAAAAAAATGTTAAAATTAAAGAATATTTATTGCATATTTTGAAGAATTTAAAGTTAGGAAAATATTAGAATTTGTAGAAAGAGTTTATAAATTTATAAAATTCTTCAAAATATGCAATAATTTTTATTTACTTTTTTTAACAATTTTTTTTTGTTTTTCGGATAAATTCTAAACTATGGAAAATATGAAAAAAATATTTTAATAAAAGTTGTTTCTTTTTAAAAGACCTTTCAAACGATACCATGCTCGACGTATGTTGCCATTTAAAAAATCAAAGTTACCTCCGGTTGCGGGCACTTCCGGTTTGTTCCGGAAAATAATAAGTTCACCAATGGATTCTTTAGGTTCACTTTGGTAATACAATTTTTTATTTCGGCCATGTACGAGATAAATGGTGGTCTGAATCACCCTGTATATTAGTTCTGATATTGCGAATAACTCTAATTTTTCAAGTGTTGATGATTATCGTGAAATTATAGTTATTTTTGTGTGGTCGATGAGTATTTTAGGAATCTGATGTGAATTGTGGGTGGGTAATTAAATGGTGGACGCGATGAAGACCATCGGTGGGTATGGTGTGCGGATATTGATTATCCGCCGTAATTATGGTGCGAGTTGGGGAGAACAAAGGAACCCGCAGCGAGGGCGCGGGAAGGGGGGGGGGGGGGGGCAGCAGCAGCAAACGGTCGGATCGGACGGACGAGGAGTCGCCGCGGTCTCTGCGGACCCTCGTCAAGCTCGCCGCTCCTCCGGCTCTTCCGGCGGTGGCGGCGGTCAGCGAAGCCCTCCTCCTCCTTAGTTCTTACCTCACCTCCTCCTCCTCTCGCTCTTTCGTTCGCGACAGCTGCCC
Organism: Stenus bimaculatus; assembly: GCA_963971135.1. NCBI lineage: Eukaryota > Metazoa > Arthropoda > Insecta > Coleoptera > Staphylinidae > Stenus > Stenus bimaculatus. Next base: position 1,351,227 of record OZ020181.1, read on the forward strand.
GTGCATGCGAATCACAAAACCGTCCTATACTACGCCCTTATCTGCCGAACAGCGAACCACAAAGAGAAATCGCCGAACCCAAAAGGGAAATGAGGATTAATTAGAAGGAAGGAAAAAAATCGCAACCGCACCTTATTTTTTTTTGGTGTAGTTGGCGATTCTGCGCTCGCCTTTGCGAATTGCGATTGTTGACGAATTCCCCCGCGTGTCCGTAAATCTCATTAGGTATTCTTCGGACGCGCCTTTTACGTGCCCGTCTTTGTTTGGCAAGTTGCTAGCTGAGCTGTGAGGGAGGCGAGAGGAAATTGGTGCGATGTTATTTGGTCCGCGGGGGCGGCAATAACAATTGAGTAGTTGGGGGTGGTCGAAAAGGCATGGTAGGAAAGGTTCTTTGGGCAATTTCGGTCCGTCGCTGATCGATAGCGCGGCGCGAGGAGGAGTTGAAAAGCACCCAGCCGCCCCTCGAATTTCCATCAGCGTCGCGCCACCCCCGCGGATGCTGCGGAAGTGTGCCGGCGGGCATTACTCTTGCTCCACTATTTTCCCTATTACTACGGCGAGGGAGCCGAGCCTTTTTTGCTACGCTTCGAGGGCTTTTCTCGTCTGGACGCCGCCGGTGGAAATTGCGATTCCAGGCAGCAGCAGCAGCGACAGCTCAACCCCACCCCACCGCCTCGCGCCCCCGCGAAGGGACGACGCCCGCCTTTCCACGTCCGACGGAAATTAAAATCGCGTCCTCGCGTCCTTATTCCCCCACCCCATTCCACCTTTCCACCGCCGCCTCCAGCATTTCACTCTCAACAACAAACAATTTTCAAAAACTACTTTAATTTAAGAAACTGATGCAAAATTGATGCGTGAGATGAAATTTATTTTATTTATAATGAAAGGTATGTGTCTGGTATCTGGGTGACTTGTATAGATGGTTAACGGTAGCGAGGAGTTTATTTGTGCCATTAATAACGATCAGCAAGCAGCAGCGTGTACTTGGTGCATAACGCGATCCTGCGGCCGGTCCCTGATAAACCTCCCGTCCCCGTCCCCGCTGCCACCCCCTTCGCGTCCGTCCGTTCGTCCGTAATTTCGTGAGGGAAACACGCGCGTCACGGGGAGGGATTAAGGGGTTTAGGGTCGGAAGGGCGAGGAAGGGACGCGTCGGACGCGAAATTGCCGCGATAAATAAGCCGTCGTTGCGGGAGGCGGGAGGGAGAGGAAGGGGGACTATTCGCTCCAACAGAACGCGATGGGTATTCCCTCAACACCAACACCAACAACCCACAACCGCCTCTTTCAGGTAGTTTTTGACCATCCCTCGACTTGAACATTTCTTAAAATGACCAATTTTAGCAAATTTTAATGTGGAGAAAGCGTGAGTTGAGAGCTGAAAGTTTGGAGGGTTGTTGGGTTGTCGGGATGATTCATTATGCACGATGAGCGCGCGTGGGATCGCTTCAAGGGTCGTTCGTCGGAAGAGAAGGGAAGCAAGAGGGTCGAGGACTTGGGGGCTCTGCTCAGCTCAGGTAGCTACAACTTAGCCGCGAGGAATTAGCGAGCGCGAATAACGAACCAACTATCTCAAATTTATTAAAAATAGGTGCTGCTTTTTTCTTTTCGTTTTCTTCTCGTCGATCGAGCGAATTACTTTTTTCTTTCGTCTTTTTTTTTCGTTTCGTCGTAGAGTGCACGTCATGTGTGCAGAAAATTGCAGCCGCGGCCTCGGGCTTCTCTCTTCGCGTGAGAGTCGCGCGATTTCGGGGGGCGAAGGGGAGTGCGAGGGGTCGGCTCGAAAGTGCACAGCTGGAATCCGCCTTTCCGACAGCGGGGTGACATTCGTGACCGAAAATTGGCGTCGATTTTAATTGCGTTATTCCGAAAAAGGAAAAAAACGAGGAGGAGGCGCGCGGAAAAAATATTGACCACGTAGGCGATGCGAGGGGAGAGATAAATGAGCGCGAGCGTTGTATGTGTGTGTGTGGGTTTTTTGGGGCGAGGGGTGTGGGGAGGGGGCCGCGGGTGTTGGTGGGCTTGATTTTCGCATCAGCGAACACACACACACGCAGAGGGCTTGCGGAGGCCCTACGGGGCTCGGGGCTCCTCATCCTCGCGCCAACATGACTCAACCGAAATCCCTGCGACGATCAATCAAACGTTCGCGCTCGCTGCGAGGATAACGTCAATACCAAACTCTCGGACCATCCGATGCCCACCGTGCTAATTACCAAATTGAAAATTTACCAAATTTAAAAGCGCCCCGACGACCTTGACCCGCATTTTTTTATTAGGGGTTGGGGGCGCTCCAAAACAAATCACTGATTGATTAGAATCGATGGTGCGAAAATGGTTCTTCTTTGGTAGGCACCCCCCTCGAAGGGTTTGATGTGTGTGAGTGTGTTGGTGAGTGGGTGGCGGGTTGGGGGGCAGGTGGGGGCGGACGGTCGGCTGTAATGGATGGACGGACATGCAGTGGACGTGACGTATATCGGTCCGCGCTCTCCCGACACGCCACTTGCCAAGGGGTAGGTTTATTCGGCCGCCCCCCCAAAGACCCCCCGAAGGTTCGCGCGGTGGACGCGGGGGGCAGCGGGAGGGGGAGGAGGCGCGGGATGCGACGTGACGGATAAAGATAAATGTCGCGCCGCTTTTCAGGTCTCCCGGCGTTTCGAGAAACGCCGCTCCTCTTCCTTTGTTCTTCTCGCCTCTGTCTCTTCTCTCTGCTCTGCTCTGCTGTGCTGCATGTATACAGAGTGACCCAAATTCATCCGCACAAAGACCTCTACCTAAATCCCAATTAATTACAAGCTCAACTCTCACATCCAAAATTTTCATGACAAAAACTATTTTAATAAAATGTTAATGTCAATCTTACTATTTCAAATGACAATAACAGCATCAATATAAATGTCGCTACCAATATTAATATACAGGGTGTTCGGTGCCACCCTTTTATCTTGAAAACGGTTTGTCGCACATGGATGAAATAAAAATTTTGATTACCAAGACGAACATAAAAAATCATTTAGTGTACCTTATAACTTCCGGTGGATACCGGAAGTACCTAGAACCGGAAGTAACTTTGAAATTTTAAATAGCAACGTAGGTCGAGTATAGTATCGTTTAAAAGGTCTTTTCAAAATAAACAACTTTTACTAAAATGATTTTTTAATATCTCGTATAATAACCAAATTGAACGAAAAATAAAAAAAAATATATCTCCCTCCCAGTTTAAAAATTTGTGTGTAAGAACGAGATAGAATTTTTTTTTATTATAAAAATTGGTAACCTGCAACAAATATGATAAAAAACTCCAAATCTAAATTTTTATTCAAAAGCATTGTTACTCTACTTTTGTACAGTTGCTCCCAGCTGAAAGTAGGACAAAAGTAATCTTTCTTTATCCTACTTCCAGCTGGGAGCAACTTTACAATTAATTAAAATACGTGTGTGTAATATTTTGCAGGCATATGGTCTTTTTAAATTTTGATATATTTAAATTGTAAAGTATGCATAATATTAAAAAATATTTTATCATATTTGTTACAGGTTACTAATTTTTATAATAAAAAAAATTCTATCTCGCTCTTACACACAAATTTTTAAAGTGGGAGGGAGATAAATTTTTTACTATTTTTCGTTTAATTTGGTTATTATGTGAGATATTAAAAAAACATTTTAGTAAAAATTGTTTATTTTGAAAAAACCTTTTAAACGATACTATACTCGACCTACGTTGCTGTTTAAAATTTCAAAGTTATTTCCGGTTCGAGATACTTCCGGTGTCCACCGGAAGTTATAAAGTACACCAAATGATTCTTTGTGTTCGCATTGATAGTAAAAATTTTTATTTCATCCATGTGCGACGAACCGTTTTCAAGATAAAAGGGTGGCACGGGTTCTCTGAAACACCCTGTATAATAAATTAATATTAGCAGTGATATTGATATTGACAAATGTTATTCAAAATATCAACAGCAATATAAAAAATAATATCTAATTTTAATTTGTGACACACCTTGTATATTTTTTTTTATTTTTGTTTTTACCAACTTACTTTTTTGAATAATATTGGCTGTTATTGAATTAAGTGAACCATTTAAAAATATTTATAATAAAACTAATCTCTTTCCAAAGCATACTTGATTTTAATAAAAAAAAAATTAAAAATAATATAAAATTTGTACAGGGTGTTCCGAAAAAATCATTAAAATTTATCCATTTTGACATGACAATATAAATGTCAAAAGCTCGATAAATATTGATAATAAGAAATAAATATAAAATTCAATGTAAAAATCTAATTTTGATGTCAATATCAATATTAACATCAATGTCATTATCAATATGACTAAAGGCGCACTCAAGGGTGGGGGGGAGGTGTGCGAGGGAACCTAAACCCCCCCCCAAAGGAATGTATTTTATTAAGAAATTTTTAATAAAATTAATAAAAATAAGAAAGTTGTTAGGTACTTTAATAATTTAAATTATCAAATTTTTACTTTTTTTACAAAATACTTGTACACAAAAATGGGACCCCCGTATTTATAAAGTAAGATGACACCTCCCCCCCCCCCTCTCTCTCCGTCGTCACGGTTTTTTGCTTTTCAACTTCGTCGCCCCCCCCCCCCCAAAAAAATTAATCTTGAATGCGCCACTGAATATTACTGTCAATTCTAAAACTAAAGTAAATTTTATTATCATCATTAAAATTAATATTAATTTCAATATTATTATTGATATTATTGTCAATATTTCAAAATTTTTATAGTAACATTCAATATCTTCATAAATGTCAATAACAAAATCACTATTAATGTCAATATAACCTCATTAAAATTTTTTGAAAATGATATCGATATTTGATATAGGCCAATGTTATTTTAAAAATCAATGCTAATTATGAACATTATTCAAATGTTTATATCAATATCAATTTCAATGCTGTAATATCAGTTTCAATAAAAATATCGATTTTGATGTAAATTTCAATATCAATTTAAATGTCAACATTATTTTCGATATCAATGTCAAATATAATATCAATATCATTGTCAATGTTTTTTGAGTTTTTTTCTTTTCATGGTAAATCTTTTATAAATTTCTTTTATAAATAATAAAATAGTAAGTAGTAAAGTTTATTTACGATTATTAAGCCGTCTTTATTTGATAAAAATAGTCGAGTGAGGCGAGTCATTAAATGGAATTCATTAAATTTGCGGCGCGGCGCGCTTTGGCGAGTCGTCGTCGAGGAGGCCGCGCCGCCTCCGCCTCCTTCACCGCGCCATCCTCACTCGGCCGCTCTAGCTGCAATGCGCCCGTCTCTCGCCGCCCCCCTCACCACCCCCCACTCCCCAAACGACCGCACCTGCTCCACCCCCTCCGCCCGCCGCTACTCTACTCTAATATGTGTCGGTGACGGCCTCAACAAGAACACACACACACACATCAACAACTTGTGTATACATTTATATAGGTAGATACATAAAAAAACAATAAAGAGGAAGAATGAATGAGAGGAGGGGAGTTATGAATGAGTCGTAGTAAGCGTAGTAAAACTACAAAACAAATAAAAAGCGCCGACTCTACCGCATTCCGAATGCGCTCGCACCGCCGCCCCCTCCCTCACCCCCAACACCACTTTCTTTCCTATTCAATTAACATAATTAACCTTCACCCCCTCTCCAAGAAACAAAACACCCAAAATCCCCCTTTTTTTGTTTTCTTTACAAAATATAATTGGAGCTTGCAAAGTTTGTTCAAATTTTGTGTTAAAGTTGGTTAATTCCCTCCATTAAAGGATAAACAGAAGCGGGAATTTGGGCGAATCGGAAAGTTGGTGTTAATAGTGCGAAAATTGTTTAATTATTTGAGAGAGCGCCGCGCCACGCCGCCTCCGGCACGAATTTTATTTTAAAACAGTTTTAAGCGACCGTGTTTTGTTTTATTTGGCCACCTGTTACGCCGATGAGGAGGAAGAGTGCGTCCCTCTCGCACGCGTTCTTCGCCGCTTAGCGCCGTCCCCCTCCCCCAACCGACCTAATAAAAGTAATAAAACAAACAAGGGGTGCACATTCTTTACAAATTCCAGGCCATATCAGATTTTTATGGACACTTGTTGCGCCCGGAGCGACGCGCCCCCCTTAACGTTTTTTAAAGTGTGCCATGCCGCCTCCGAGACTTGAGTTTTTTAATTCAAATTGACGCGACGAACGGATGGACCAAGTTTATCGGTTGCGGTTGGGGGTGGAAGCGGAGTGGGTGGTTGGTTAGCCCCCTACGGCACTACACGTCAGTTCAATCCGCGCGTCGATAACAAAGGGCCTCGATTATTCTGGGTCAAAGTTCGCCCCGTCGTCGGTGTGATCCGTACCATGTCCACAATCGCCGGACGTACGGTGTGGAGAGGGGTGGTGTGGTGTGGTGTGGTGTGGTGTGATCCACCCGACACGTACATCTCATCACGCTAAATCAATAATACAACTTCACTTTGCACCTATAACAAACGCCTCTCATTAGTTTTGGCATTAATTTAGAATTTCTAAAAACGCTTTTATGGCGAGTAATTTTTAAGCTTCGTGGGTGGTGGTGGGGTGGGGTCGCGAAGGACAAAGCAGATGGCGCTGGTGGTGGTGGTATCTAAAGATCTAGGATTCCGCGCGTCCTTTTCCTGATCCTCTTTGGCCTCCAAAACTCCAATCTCCACCATTATCGGCTCTCATTATTCCTCCCTGGTCACTATCCACTGCTATCCACCATTCGCTATCTGATGGCGAGCGAACGAACGAACGAGGCGAGGATCCGCGACAGGATTGATGAGGGTGTTGGCGTGAGGCCCTCCCGACCATAAATCAGACCACCTACGGCCAACTAAAACGCTCCAAATTACAAAAATTGCCCATTTTAAATACAGGGTGTTGTAGAAAGCGTTGCCTACACTTTAATCAATATTAATTAGTGACGCGACCCTCGCGAAGATCCCCACTAATGGTTTATTTTAGCTGACAGCAACACGAGGACGTAGGTCTAGCAACCGCCCCCCAAAAACCTTCCTACGCACACATCCGACCCTCGTTCCTAAACTTGACTCGTCCAAGCAAAGCTTGCATTTACCTGAAATTGTGCGCAGTTATTAGGAGGTTGTAAACCGCGGTCGGTTTGAAGAAGAAAGGTACGGTTGAAGATCCGGGTTGCGTTTTGTTTGTCGTCGCGGAAAAAATTAGAAAGGTTTATGGCGGAGGGATTTGCAGGTAGCGTGCTGCGAGAGCGTTCCCAGAAATTCCCAGAGGCTTTCGTTGCGATGACAATTGAAGAGTACAAATGGACACTGCCTCCTCCTTTTCCTTTGTTGTTGTTACTTGGAACAACTCAAATTAAACTCGCCGCTATTTTTCCAAGCAAAAAATAATAAACATCTGCCAACAGCATGTAACGCCACAATTATCTATGACGTAATTACCCAACAAGAAAAAGTATTTTTATATTGGGGTAGGTCGGTTGAAAGTTTGTAATAGTTTTTATTAACAAACCGATTGAAAAGAGGAAAGAATGACCAAGTTTTTGTTTCTTTGATGGTTGCAGTTTGAAATTATTTGCTCAGTACGTAGATGCGAATAAAGTAAAGGGGCTGTACTGTATGTGGGGGGGGGGGGGGCGAAGAGAGGGTGGTTGGCGGTGGCATCATCGATTGTCCCTTTTCACGAAAACCCTCCGGTGAAGTAATTCTGGAACGTCCCCGGCACATGCACGGGTCCGCGAGTTGGCGTCGCACGAGTCGCGTCTCTTTTAATGCACAAGTGCGAGAGAGAGGGCGAGTGTGTGACGTGTAGATATTAGGCACTCGGACGGGATGAACATTACGTGCCGTTGGCCATTGACAGCGTGTAAGAGGAAACCGTGCATCCTGTAGTTTGGGGGTTGCATTTCAAATAAGTAGCTGCCCCAGTTGAGACGTCTTCTTAGCGGTCGTTCGGTCAATACCCACCCGACGACCGCCCCCCGAAAGACCTTCCACGAAATTAGGGAGCCGCGCTAATGCCCAACCTTGGCCCGACGACCGTGCCGTGCCTTTTTTATTGCCCGCTCCTTTCTCCAGATCCCAACGCCAGATAAAACGGACACCACCACCCGCGTTTACCCCCCTCCCGCCCCTCCGAGACATTACGCTGCGAAACGAACGCATTTTTCACACAGCGTGCACGTGACAACCTAAAATTTTACAAAAACTATAAAAAAAATACCGGTCAAAATTTTAGGTTAGGTTAATAAAAACAAATCGTAAATTTTAAGTAATAAAAAAAGTTTCTTTGAATTTGTCTTTTTATGATGTAGCGAGACGCGCGCCGCCTCCGACTCGATTTGCATCAATTATGATTTCTTCCCCCACCCCGCTCGGTTGAGCGTCGTAGGTCATGCACAACTTTAAAGAATTAGGTTATGTTTATGTGCTAGAATTTTAGATAGGCGGCGGCGGCGGGGGCGAAGAGGGGCGGTTAATCCGCTCTCGCTCGCTCGCTCACCCCGTAACCCAGAAAAAGTTTGAAACTCGCATTCCATTACGTCACAATGGAAAAAATATGGGGAGAACAAAACAATAACGACTTGGGATTTTATGAATCGACTCACGGACCCATTCACAAATACTTACACGAGTTATTAAACTTTTTACATCACACTTCATCATCTATTAACCACCCCCCCTTTTCATTTATCACTTTCATTATCCCCGACGTTTAAACCCCACTTAATTACAACCGCTTAATTCATTTATTTTAAAATTATCCACTCATTTTCACTCAATCTTAAACAATTATCAATTTTCGTCTCCAACTTTATTTTATATTTATAAACAAGAAAAAAATACAAATTTTCAAAAAATATGTTAAAAATGTATTCATTAATTTACAGTTTTTTCATGAATGATTATTATAAAATATAAAATTTCATTAGTTAAAATGACAGTAGAGAGAATTTGACGGTTCTGGATCACACATTCCCATAAAGAGGCTACACCTACCCCCTACTTAAATCCTTCCCATCTAAGTTCTCATTGGTTCATAAAAACTACTAATGCTACTGATGTGCAGAGGGCAACACAAATAGAAAAAATAGCTTAAGTGAAATAAGAACCAATCAGAACTCAAAAAAAAGGAAGGAATCGACCAATCAAAGATAAAGTTGGCAAAATATATGAAATGTGTGATTCAGAATCGACTAATCTCCTCTACACGTCTACACGAAATGATTTTTACTCACATCATTCTCTATTTATACAAGTGAATTCAAATAAGATTGAAATATTGCAAAGTAGGAAACCGAAGTTTTCCACAGTTGGCTATACTGAAATGAATGCGTTGTGCTCCGGTGAAAAAACCATCGCGAATATTTCAACTGCACTAATTTTAGTTTTGAAAAGCAATGTTTTTTACAAAATTTGCAACATACTGAGAAATGAGTTGAAAAAGTACCTTCTTTGGTTAAAGTGACAAATTAGATTTAAATTTGAATGAAAATTTACAGGTACACCAACTTAGAAAGTCTAAAATTACTACAGAGTATGTTTGGTTGCATAGTTGCGGTTTCTTTTTTTTTTAATTCACTATACAGGGTGCCACTTGACATTGGATTCAATGAATATCTTTATTATTATTGAAGAAAAACATTTTTGTTGAGTTCAAAATAAAGTTTTTTAAAAATAATGCGACACGTCTTTGAACGTTTTTGAAAATTCCAAAAAGTAAGGTAGTTATAATTTTTATGCGTTAATTTAAATTCACTCTGTATAAAGTATATACAGGGTGTCCAGAAATTAAGCGTCCAAACTTTAGGAGGCAATTTTACAACTAATTAAAAAAAAAACTTCCTATAAACATGTGTCTGATTTTACTTCCTAAGCGAGCTACAGCCCTTTAACTATTGTAACTAAAAGTAGAGTTTTTTTGTCATTTATTTGAAAACGGTTTTCAGATTTTTTGAAAGCTTTTTTTCAGAGCTTTCAAAAAATCTGAAAAAAATTAACAAATTATATCTTAAACGTATTAGTCTTCACACCAAATTTAAAATCTTTATTAAAAACCGTTTTCAAATAAATGACAAAAAACCTCTACTTTTAGTCACAATAGTTAAAGGACTGTAGCTCCTTAGGAAGCGAAATCGGACACATGTTTATAGCAAGTTTTTTTCTTAAAATTAGTTGTAGAATCGCCTCCTAAAGTTTGGACACTTAATTTCTGGACACCCTGTATAATGACATAATATACAGGGTGAGTCAGACCATCCGTAACAGCTTTTTATCTCGAAAAAAGTTTGTCGCACGTAGATAGAATAAAAATTTTAATTACTAAAGTGAACCCAAAGAATCCATTGGTGTACTTATTATTTTCCGGAAAAATCCGGAAGTGCCCGGAACCGGAGGTAACTTTGATTTTTTAAATGACAACATAGGTCGAGTATGGTATCGTTTGAAAGGTCTTTAAAAAAGAAACAACTTTTATTAAAATGTTTTTTTAATATCTTGCATAATTAACAAATTAAACGAAAAAACATAAGCAAACAAGTGACAAATGGTTTCTTTAATTATGGAAAAATTAAAACACTACCATCATCCTTAATATGGGTAAGGATAGAGGCAATTATGAATTTTAAATGGAAATTTGTAACTTTTGCATTTTTCGTTTCGCTTGTTAAAAATAATCAACTTTTTTAGGTTGTATTTACTTTAATTCAAAAAATAAAAAAAAGTAGATTATTTTTAACGAATAAAGCGATAAATGCAAAAAAGAGTTTCTATTTAAAATATTGTCCATTTGCAGATGATGGTAACGATTTAATTTTTCCATAATTTAAGAGACCAATGGTCATTTGTTTGCATATTTTATTTTTCGTTTAATTTGTTAATTATGCAAGATATTAAAAAAATATTTTAATAAAAGTTGTTTCTTTTTAAAAGACCTTTCAAACGATACCATACTCGACCTATGTTGCCGTTTAAAAATCGAAAGTTACTTCCGGTTCCGGGTACTTCCGGATTTTTCCGGAAAATAATAAGTGCACCAATGGATTCTTTGAGTTCACTTTGATAATTAAAATTTTTATTCTATCTATGTGTGACAAATTGTTTTCGAGATAAAAGGCTGTTATGGGTTCTCTGACTCACCCTGTATATCGAGGGATGCACAAAAATTACGATACGATATAGCTTCATTATTTCTTATCCGATTTTAATAAGTGATATGTCAAATTAAATGGTTTGAAGAATACAACTATCAAATATTAAAAGATTAATTTTATTTTTGACAACATCAAAGGAAGAGGAGGCAACTTTTCTTTTTTAAATGGCAACATATTTTTTTCAATTGAGAAAAATCATTAACAAAAATAATCTAAACCAATTATACCCATTTTTTTAAATTAATTTTTTACTTTTTTTTTATTTTTTTAAATTTTTTTTAATTTCATTCAATTGTTTTTTTTTGTTTTTGAGTTTCCAGTTTTTATTTTTTTTTAATTCAATATTAATTTTTAATTTATTAATAATATTAAAATTTATTAATAATAAATTAAAAAACAAAATTAAATTAAATAAAAAACCGAAAACTCAAAAACAAAAAAAACAATTAAATTATATTAAAAAAATTAATAATAAAAAAAATTAAAAAAAAAATAATAAAAAAAAATAATAAAAAAAAATTAGTGGTATAATTGGCTTAGATAATTTTTGTTAATGATTTTTTTCAATCGAAAAAAATATGTTGCCATTTGAAAAAGAAAAGTAGCCTCCTCCTCCTCTGATGTTTTCAAAAATAAAATTAATTTATTATTATCTGATAGTAGCATTCTTCAAACCATTTAATTTGACATATCGCTTATTAGAATCGGATAAGAAATAACGAAGCTACATCGTTGGCCGTTTTTTTGCACCCCTCTGTATAATGACATCACTGGAATTTTTGTTATTAACAAAGTTACAAATTCGGTTAAATGGGCAATGTTTTGTAGTTTTTAATGCTTATTCAAATGCCGTTTAAAAAAACAAAAAATTCCGAATCATTTCAAAAATAAATGGAAAAAATCGAAAAATCTATTTTTCAAAAAGTCGATTATTTCGCTAAGTGCAATAGTTACAAAAAAATGTTTCGAATAAAATTTATTCGATTTATAAAGATGGATGTAAATATTTTTATTACCAAAGTATCACAAATTCGGTTTTGTAAATATCAATAGTAACTTTCTTATTTTAAATGGACGCCATATTGAATTTTTCAACAGTTGAATTTCATTTTTTTTTCTGATTATAACGATGTATTACAATCCATGTTCGAAATAATACATTACGGATATTATTTGAATTAAATTAAGTAAGCCAGTTTTCTCATTTTTATTAAAAATTTCTTAATAAAATACATTCTTTTGGGGGGGGGTCAAGACCCCCTCGGCTCTCCCCCCTGGGTGCGCCTTCGAAGTAAGCTATGACTTTTTGACAGGACTTCTTTAAACAAATGACGATTTGAGTTGTCAATTTAGATTGTTTATTTAGTTAGTGGAAAAGTTGCCATTTATAAATTTGATGTACAATAAACCGATATAATAATCTAAAGTGACAGCTTGAAAGATCTGTCAAAAAGTCATGGCTTATTTCCTTTAATTCAAATAATGTTAAATATTTCAGTGTTTTACTTCAAACATGGATTATAATACATTGTTGAAACCAGAAAAAAAATGAAATTTATTTGCGAAAAAAATCAATATGATGTCCATTTAAAATAAGAAAATTTGTTATGTTTCTAAAAAACATATTTGGATTAGTCTGTACGAATTGAATAACATTTATCTGAAACATTTTTTTGTAACTTTTCTAATTAATGAAATAATCAAGTTTTTAAAAAAAATCAATTTTCGATTATCTCCGGAATTTTTGACGAGACTAAAATAAAATTGGAAAATGTCAAAATTTGTGGGTGGTCGTTGAAGGTTAGGATTTGAAATTTGAACGTCGGTTGTTTGCTTCCGTCTTGTGCTGGATTTGGGATTTTGGGAGAATGGCCGCGACATGTGGACGGAGATTGAGGGCCGAAAGTGTCCCTCTGGTCGTCGTTTCCAAGAAGGGCTACTCAACTATGCCAACTGTTTCCTCCTCTTGTCTCGGCCTTTTAATTGCGTCTTCTTTTTCCCACTTTGCACTTGAAATGTGCTCCGCGTGTGTCCTCTTTGCGCCCGCATCCCCTTTTCCCTTTTTTTGTGTTGCTGCAACATCTGTGAGCGCGAATGGCGGTTATAATCGCGATCGTGCATCCTGCACACAAAACGGCGTTGTTACACACACGCGGGGCCCTTTCAATGCGACCAGTCACACGTGAATTATGCACGCGGATGGCGGATAATAATGGGTCCGTAGGGGGAAGAGGGAAGGGGGCAGGGGGGTGGTAGCGAAGGGACGTCGCGCTAATGACGTCTCCAGTCTCCATTCCCGACGCGCATCTGCACCCCATCAATTATTCTTACGTCCTAATCGTATCACGGACAGGCGGAAGCTTCTACTACTACAAACCATCGATTACCAATAACTACACAACAATCGCCCATTTTATTGCTCTTAATTAACAACATTTGCAAGGCGAGCTGTGCGTGAGCGATTCTCACGCGAACGCCCCTGTTTTTTTTGCGTCGCCGTTTCGCGGGTTCCCTTCCCCTCGCAGCCTTATTTACGCCTTTTTTTCGTGTAGAAGCGGGCGCGACCGTTAAAGATCCCAGCAGATCCCCGGTCGGCTCTTTTATCGAAGCGTCGAACCCTCATCAGGGCCGCCGCGCCGCACCGCGCCGCGCCACTTCGCCCCCAAAACGCGCCATCGATGAATCAGCACAACTGCGCCCGATCGAACTCTCCAACAGGAAGTCTCCAATCACTAACGACCTCAACCGTGAAAAAAATCCCATCAAAAAAATTACTATTCGCTCTACAAAATTGATTGATTACAATTTTGTTAGGTTAGGTTGAATTTTTTTATTTGCGCATGCGCACGCTTGATACTTAAGCGCGTTATTTGAAAACGCGCATGCGCTACAATTAATTCAAATTTACAAATTTTATTCATTTTAAATGTAATTGTAACCAGTGGCGTACCCGGGCTTTACCCCCCCCCCCTCCAAAGTAATATATTTTATTAAGAAATTTTTAATAAAATTATTATTTTTCTAGAAAATGCTCGTGCACAAAAATCGCGGTTTTTTGCCCCCCCCACCCCAAAAAAAAATAAATCCTGAATGCGCCAGTGATTGTAACAGATTTATAATGAAAAATGTTGGTAATTAAGTGGGTTAAGCGAGTGAGCATTTGTTTGGGAATGAAATTTTTATTAAATTTGCGCGCACTCAATTAGGCGAATTTAAATTCGTCCCTTTGCTATTATCCCCAATTTAGCCCAACCCAGCGAACGTTTTATAATCGATCTACTCGCTTTAACACCCCCGCTAATAAATTTGCTCAAACAATGAGGGATCAAATACATTTTAATTGAGTTGATAATTAAGCGCGCGTTTATCTTATTGAAATTGTTTTTCTTTTTGGGCGTTTTGGGATGTGTGTGAGTTTGCAGGGTGTGGATGTGACATCTGCGGACTGCACCGGTTTCTCTTGATGGCAAATGCATGTCGCAGCGTCGTGCGATCGAGGGGGTGGCGGGGCGCGGGGGCGGGGACGCCGCTTCTGTATGCGGGCGGTGTTTGCCGTTCCGGTGTGGGGTCGGTGGGGCGGATTGTTACGGTCAGTCGCGGGGGCTGTTGAACCCTCGCGATCTGCGTCATCCCTAAATCATGCGAGGAGAGGGGAACGGGGGGGCGATGCCATTAACAGGGATTAGACAGCGTCCTCTCCGGATTCACGCGGATGAATAACTTATCCCGCGTGGTGGCTTACACCACCCCCCACCCTCCCCCCCATTATTGAACCGAATTATACACAATCGGTCATTTCAAGAGGAATGCAAGAGTAGGTACCCTGGCTGGCAGAAATTTAATCCTCGTTTCTCTTTTATTGGGCAATAAGCCGAAAAGTGCACGCACGGTTTTCGAGTGTTTCGCTCCCCAGGCCTTCATTATTCACCATTCTCGAGAGCAGGCAGGAAATCGTTGGGTGGCGCGGTGCTCAGCGGTATCGGGTACCACTGGTACCACGTCACGTTCAGCTGCGACCTTGAGACGTCAAAAGTGGGACCGCGCGCGCGAAAGAAAACAGAAAACATGCCCTCGGCCCGGCGGGACATTTTTCACTCGAACCTTTCTCTTCTTACTCTTAAAATTCAGCCAACTTGACACTAATTGCACGCCTCGTAAATAACGGTTTTGTAGGTACTGGCTACATTTTATTTTTTTGGGATAATTCGGATAATAGTGCGTTGCGTTGCGGTTGCGGGGCTAACTAATAAATCGGGCGACTGTTGGCAGGCCTTGATCCGGCACCGGTCGTTATCTGCGATTCGTGTCGCATTTGTTCGCGCTCTTCCTTTTCCACGCTTCTTCCGGTGGCGGCAGCGGCGGGGGCGGCGGGGGGCGGGAACAGGCAGCAATTTTTTTGTTTTGGACGCGAACGCGGGCGCGGACCGTTTCCGTTTCCTTTGTTCGAGCGCTCAACGCTCACGGCTCACGGATACGTCGAAGCCCCTTTCTTCCACCCGCCTCCCTCCGCCCCTGCCACCCCCTCATCCGCAACCACACACACACAAACTGCAAATCGACCACGCACACACACACGTGCACGAACAAAGCGAAACGTGCAGCGCGCGGCCTAATTAAAGAACCCCGACAATTTTTTAATTCCATCAAAAAATACACACGTCCGAAACGTGTCTCTCCTGCTATAATTAATCTCAAAACGTGAATCTTTTTCATCATCCCCAAATTCCCATTTTTTCAGAGCATTCGTCTGTATTCTCCGCATACGGTGTTTACGAAAAAAATCGGACACTCTTTCGAAATAAGCAATGCCCTTTGCTCGATGCTGCTGGGAAGAAATTACCATGCCTACAACATCTACGGCTTCGCGACGCAGGAAGTCACGGATAGAATCATGCGACGGGTGCCTTCACCATACGAGCCCAAACAACAAATGGTAAAAAAAACTACTATTTTTTCCGCAACACATCCACACGCAACTCACAGCTTCAATTACAACTCTAACATCAAAAATACACACTTTTAAAACAAAATCAACGATACGACACATACGACATACTTACGACACACTCACTATACAGGGTGAGTCAGCCCACCCGTAACAGCCCTTTATCTCGAAAACAGTTTGTCGCACATCGATAGAATAATAATTTTAATTACCAAAGTGAACCCAAAGAATCCATTGGTGCACTTATTATTTTCCGGAACAAACCGGAAGTACTCGAAACCGGAGGTTACTTTGATTTTTTAAATGGCAATATAGGTCGAGTATGGTATCGTTTGAAAGGTCTTTTAAAAAGAATCAACTTTTATCAAAATATTTTTTTAATATCTTGCATAATTAATAAATTAAACGAAAAAACATAATCAAACAAGTGACAAATCGTTTTTTAAATTATGGAAAAATTGAAACACTACCATCATCCTTAATATGGGTAAGGGTAGAAGCAATTATGAATTTTAAATGGAAACTTGTAACTTTTCCATTTTTCGTTTCGCTTGTTAAAAATTATCAACTTTTTTAGATTATGTATTTTCCTTAATTCAAAAAATAAAAAAAAAGTTGATTATTTTTAACGAATAAAGTAATATTAATTACAAAAAAGAATTTCTATTTAAAAAAATCTGTCTTGCCCATTTTCCGATGATGGTAACGATTTAATTTTTCCCTTTAAGAGATCAATTGTCACTTGTTTGCATATTTTTTTCGTTTAATTTGTTAATTATGCAAGACATTACATAAATATTTTAATAAAAGTTGTTTGTTTTTAAAAGACCTTTCCAACGATACCATACTCGACCTATGTTGCCATTTAAAAAATCAAAGTTACCTCCGGTTCCGGGCACTTCCGGTTTGTTCCGGAAAATAATAAGTGCACCAATAGATTCTTTGGGTTCACTTTGGTAATTAAAATTTTTATTCTATGTGCGACAAAGTGTTTTCGAGATAAAAGGCTGTTACGGGTGGTCTGACTCACCCTGTATATGTACAGTGCGGACATAAAGAAAATCCCCCCCCCCCCCTGCTAACTTTTGAACGGTTATGTTTTCGATTCTTAAAATTTGTCCACTAAAGTATTTAATTGCGAACTTTCTAATAAAGGTATTTCTGATTTTGTGGAACTTCCGGTTATACCGGAAGTGGATGACAACTTACTTATTTTAAATGGAACACCCAGTATATTTTTGCATTTTCGTGTTCTCCATAAAAATACCATTAAATTGACCTAACGTAGTGTGCTCTACTATTAATACTTTCGGAATTACGCCCATTTGAAAATCACATTTTTATGCAACTTCATTTACACCGGAAGTTGGAGCCAACTGCCCCAACTTCCTTATTTTAAATGATTTTCTTTTGCAATTAAGTTAATAACATTAAATTTAAACAAAATTATGTTTAACCTTAAGTTCGTTAATTTCCACTTCCGGTGTAAATGAAGTTGCATAAAAATGCGATTTTTCGAATGAGACTAATTCCGAAAGTATTAATAGTAGAACACACTATGTTGGGTCAATTTAATGGTATTTTTATGGAGAACACGAAAATGCAAAAATATTCTGGGTGTTTCATTTAAAATAAGAAAATTGTCATCTACTTCCGGTATAACCGGAAGTTCCACAAAATCAATAATACCCTTGTTAGAAAGTTCTTGATTTGAGTCCTCCGTAGACACATTTTCAGAATCAAAACCATAACCGTTCAAAAGTTAGCAGAGGGGATTTACTTTATGTCCGCACTGTATGTTAAACAAACCAACAATATGATACGACATACTTACGACACGGTTACGACATCTCACGAAATGAATCTTTGTATTTAAGGAAACTGATGATACTGAAGTGAAAATACAAAATAAATACTTTTTGCGTCCTCCTCGAGACTTGAATAGCAAATTTCTTCAAAGTCTAAAAGAAAGGGAAATAGAAAAGGCGAAGAAAGAAGAAGAAAGGTTGGCTGAAATAGTAAGGAAAGAAATTGAAGAGTTGGAAAAACCGCCGCCTGATGAACTTTATGGAAGACGTATACACGGTTGGGTTTTGATGATGCCACGTGATGACAAAGATTCCATCAAAAAACCCTTCTTCATTGAAGCCACCACTGGAATGAGACACGAAATAGATTCACCCTTGTACTGCAGTATACAGAGTGTTTGGAATGACACCAATTATTGGGTTAGAAAATTAATAGTGTTAAATTAAAATTAACCCTAACCTTATTTGGTTAATTGTAGGTAAATCTTCAAGATGATTCGATTGGTTTAGGAAATTTGGATTATAATCTATCAAATTTAGAAAAATGGGAACATTTATTACCAGGTGAACCAATACAAGGTAGAATTCACCCTTCAAATATAGCTTTGGAAGAAGATGATGCTGCTGCCGAATTGAAGATCATTATGGATGAAAAACATCTCGACTTGCCTGAACCGTGGAGTCTAAGAATTAATATTCCTCAACACGGTACATCTTCAATCCAAAAAATGAAATTCATAAAAATCCTATTTCTTTTTCTCTAGAGGTGATATCAAGATTTCCTACGGGTAAAAAAAAGACTTACTACAAACGTACGATCGTGGAAGAATTTTCTCCGTACATTCAAGAAGATGGTTTGGTAATAAAAATTCAAAAATTCACCAATTTAGATTGGACGGGTTTAATTTCTATCGAAGAAAGATTCGAGAATAGAAACGATAAATTATCTAAACGATTAGAAGATGTTTCCACGGGTTTGATAATCGAGCATTTCATTGGAGGGCGCGAAGATAACGTGAAAAGTAAGATATAATATTATACAACCAAACATGCACGAATAGTTGGTTGCATAACGTCAATTATTTTTTCAGCTCATTATTATTACAAAAACGATAACAAAGTCGAATCTTGGCGTAAATTAGAGTTTTATTCGAAAAGCAGATTCGATTGTTTGGAAATGTTGGATCATGGCACGCTTTATCTTATCGAAAATTACGTCGATCGCGAAGACAAGTAAATAATTTTATTTTTTTTTAAATAATTTTTTAGTGTATTTTTTAAAGATTTTATTTTCGTCGTACCGAATATGCGAAAAGAGGCGAACCACCACCAGGAATCCTCGAAGGACCTAGAAGAATTATAATGGTTATTTTGAAAAAAGAAATTTTACAAAAATTTTAAATAATTTTTTTTTTTAGAAAATTGTTGAAAAATTTAAAAGAAACGATTTTAAAAAAGCATCTGATGATATTGCAGTTCGCGAGTTTGATTTTGTCGGTCGTGCAATGCATTTGAAATTTCATTATGAAAAAGGTAAAATCACAGCAAGCACGAGGACTTTTCTAAAACCCCCAATTATGGAGATGGTCGGTGGTGTGAGCTTCAAACCGGAACTAACCTACGGTTATCAGGCTGAAATTGGTGCTCCTCCTCCAAAAAATTCAACACTTTACATTTTACTCGAACACCAATTAAAAGAAGAAATCGAAAGTAGTCTTAAAGTCAGATATGTTGAAGATGCTGTAAGATCTATAATCTTCAATAATCTTCTCATTTGATACCAAAATAAATTTCAGTTATCCGAATTTGTGAGGATTCGCGCTTTGGAAACTGTCCATCCAAAATTAGATGTGAGTATTTTCAATCGCGAGCAAAATAAAGGACAAAGAATGGCCATGTTGGAGAAAGAACTCTACGAAAGGACGAGAAAGGAGCGCGAAATTGAAGATGATCTTGATTACTTAAAACCTTATTTGGTGAGGTATAAATGCCCTGAAGAGTTGAGACCGCGTATGGCCCAAAAAGTTAGGGATGATTGCATCAATGAGTTTAAAGAGCTTTTGGTCAAAAGAGCCAACGATCTTCAAAAACAATTCCAAGATGTAATTTTTATAAAATTGAGTGAATTGAAATTTAATTATTGTGATTGTAGAAAATGGCCTGGTTGAAAAATAGGCACCAGTGGTACACTCAACACGTGGATTCTTTACAGTTGGAGGAAGAACAAGAGTATTTTAAAGATATGAATTATGGGTATTTCGTACTTCATTGTCTTGAAATTCGTTTGGTTAGACATCGGGATTTATCATCTGGAAGGTATCAAGCTTTAATAAAGTACCTAGATATGCACCCGAAACTTCAAATACTCTACAAGGATAAAGAATATGGAACAACAAAAAACACTCCATCCCCTTATCTATAATATTTATTTTTTTATACAACATTTTTACAAATAAACTAATAACTAAAAGACCACGACCCCATCTGTCCTATACAATGCCCATCATCATCAAAAGTAGCCAAAGTTAATTTACTCAACTTATTAGCTAAAGAAGGTAAATTTGTAGAATTTTGACCCAAATTACCCAACCCAATCGATCCATGTTCCCCATCAACCGCACCATACTGATTCGCATATGAAACCCGGTCGACATCATCAGCACCTTTTTCTTTTAGCTGATGTACAAACCCAGATATTAACGTGTCCATCAAAACAGCTTGCCGGGAAAACACTTGGAGTATTTTAGAAACGCGAGCTCCATTTTCAACCACCATGAATTGCAGAAAAAGACATGGAAGACAATTGGGGTCATCTTCTCTTGAAGGACGCGCGAAATCCCAACTCAATTCCTCGTAACGCAACCCAACAAGCACAGTCTAAAATAAAATAAAATAAATTTGATGAAGTTTAAAGTTTAAAAACTATTACACATTTGATGCTATCAATAACGTAAACACCTCTTGCGTTAATTGCTACCAAAACAGGAACATCCTGGTGGGTCATTAGACTCATCAAACCACGAACAGGTTGTTCGATTTGTCCTTCAAAAAAAGCTGACCCATAAAAAGGTAGTGACCAACAAAATTCTAAATATTTCCTCATCAATTTCCTATTCGTAGCAGAAATTGGTATTCTCTTGTACTGCTCCAGCAATCGCACTTCTGCAGAATGCTTGGAACTAATGGGTAACCAAGTCCAGGTCGCACTTTTCCGCACATGAGCTGGTAAATACTTGCATTGCTCTTCCCTAAAATAATGTGTAGAATGGACCTGGGGATTGTAAGGTCCCAACTCGATTCGTGCTTGAATTCCTCCCAACATCACGTAGTGACCAACTTCGCAGGGATAGCGACATTCCAGGATGTTATAACGAGCCTCATCGTAGAGAAGCTCTAAAATTTTTTGATCTCTAAAAAAAATTTGGTGTATTTTGAAAGTGGAAAGCTATAACGTATTAGTACTTGATTTTTTCTTCGAGACTTTGGGAAAAGAAAACGTTTCTTTGGAAATAAACCACTGGTTCATCTCGTTGCTCTTTGTTGTACGAACCATGGCTGTATTGAGCCACGAGGTGTCTCCAACCTTTCCTTACTTCATAAGGTTTGTGCGTTGGTTTTAATTGAAGTTCTTAAAAATTGGTCTCAAATTTTTTGTGCTCAACATTTTTTGTAGCTAATTTCTTACCTAAAAGTGGACTTTTCATCCATAACGAAAAAACTTGCGTGGCTAATTGTCGATTTAACCCGAGCTCATCGGTGGTAACGATGGCTTGAAGAAGAAGATCTGCTGTTGCAGTAGGTGTGTCTTCAACTTCCATCAAAATTCCAACATTGTTGTGCAAATACACGCATGTTGGTATCACTGGACCTTGCAGACTTTCACAAGCACTTACTGGAGCTGTTGATCCGGAAATCACCGAACTTGGTCCTGAATTTGTGTTGGTTTCTAAAAATTTTCCAAAAAAAAACAATTACTGGATTTTTTTTTTCATTTTCTACAAAACCTTCAAAATATTAACAAAGCTGAAGGTATATCAATTTATGATCCTTTTACTTTATTTGCAGTTTACTTAGAAAACATCTTTTTATGCGTCATTCCATGACTTGTCGTATAATTTCCAAAAAATGATTCCAAGATAAGAATTTGAATTATAAAATCTCAGTTACTGGTTGAAGGTTAGAGGTTTTAAATATCACTAGGAAAGTTCTCGTGCTTCAATTATTAAAATTTTTAAAACAATAGGTAAGATCAAAAATACAAGATTTTCCTGAATTAATACCCAATTCAAGGCCAAATCTTATTCTATTTTATCTTATTTTATTCTTCAAATATTTACAATAAAATAAAAATATTTTTTATTACCACAACTAATAATAAATGTTCAACTTTTTGCACGAGCATTAAAAACTACTCATGTTTACTCAAATAATTCTCACCTTTTTATATTCAATAAAATTACTCAATTTAAACGAAAAATTTTAATGAAATTTTGATGATTTAGTCATGGAATCAACGACTCAAAATGATACCTTTTATCACGACGATTTAATTTCGAAGAGTAAAATTACTATAGGGTTGTACAACATTCTCATCCCTTCAATAGGAGTTTTGGCAATCGTCCTCAACCTCACCGTGGTGGTCTCCAGTGGATTAATTTTGAAAAAAGGTAAACGCATCATCAGGTTTTTCAAGTATTATAAATTAGATTGTTTAGGACAACAACAACCCAAGACGACCTATTTATTCCTGGGAAATGTTGCACTAACCGACTTTGTTACATGCATCAGTGTTGTTTTTGGAATAATTTTTCCCAAAAAACTTAGAAACCACGCCAATTGTGCTTTTGAAATGGGTAAATATCAATTTATTTAATCACCAATTTAGTAATAACCTTCCATTTTGCAACAGGTATGATTGTTTCGAGCACTTTAACATCAGTTTACTCAGTAGGCTTGATCGCAATTGATCGCTATCTTTATATAATCCACGGCTTGATGTACAAAAAATGGATGTACCCTTCAAGAGCCAGAATTTTAATAGGACTATCCTGGTTTTTAGGTTGCATAATTGGTTATTTGCCATTAATGGGTTGGCATGGTGATACCAACGATGGTGCAAAATGTTTGTTCCTAATCCTCCATCCGAAATACCTAATTTTATTAACCATCAACATTGGAGTAATACCACTGATAACCGTCATCACTTTATATCTAATAATTATGACCCACGCCATCAAAAATATTTTTCACCTAAAAAAAGCTGAGAGCGAAAACGGCACCGAAATTACCGGAAACGGTTTGAGGATATTTCGGGGCAAATCATCAAACCTTCCAGAACAAGACGACGAAAACCTTGGCTGGTTCAAAAAAATCATTTGGAAAAAACCCAGCAACAAAGTAAAAGGACCCAACAAGTGGAAAGCTGTTAAAGTCGTCATCTTCACTTCTGGTAAAAATTTAAAAATTTTGACTATATTTAAAAAATTTTAGTTTTTGTTTAATTCTAATTTTTTATCTTTAGGTTCATTTTTATTAACTTGGGGCCCTTATTTTGCCACCGCCATGGTGTACCTCTTCATCGAAGACCGAAAAATTGCAGCACAACTTGAAATACTCCTCGCGAGCCCTTTGGCCATTCTAGGCTTCGCCAACAGCTTAATCAACCCCATAATCTACGCCTGGTGGCATAAAGGCTTCCGCCATTTTCTTTTACGTTCATGGAGTACTGCTAGAAAACGCCAAATCCTTAAATCCATTTCCAAAACTACCACCTCCACCCAAAATAACAACAGCTTGACACAAAATCACTTTAATGTGTATATTTAGATACAAATTTAATTTTATTATTTTTATTTGTATAGAAAGAACAAAATATAATGAGTCAATTTTTGAGTGACTCATTAAAGTGAGTCACTAATGAGTCACTACATAAAAATGTTTTTTTAGGATGAATCACTGTATGAAAAGTGACTCAATAAATAAGTCGCTGCATGAAAAGTGACTCGTTAATACTGTAATAATGAACCTTACCACTGATTTGTTGATTACAAGATAAGAACTTGGGTAATAAAATCTATGTTACTGTAGCAGGTTAGAGATATTAGATATCAGTAGGATTTGATTAGTATTTAAATTAATTATAACAGTTTTATATGTGAATATAATTAGTCCAAATGTGACATATTGTGTTTATGAGATTAGCAAAACATGTTCAAACAAACGATATGCGTTTTTCTTCGACCTTATCAGGGTTAAAAAACCAATCGAGGTGTTTACGATGATTTTATTTATTCATACGCAATTATTTATGTGGGGAAGTTCTAAATCGTGCTTCAATTATTAAAATTTTTTAAACGATATGTAGGATACATCTCAATCAAAAATACAGGATTTCCCTGAATTAATTAAAATAAAACTGCTAAAACTCATCCTCATTTTTCATTACTTGTGCTTCAATTCAAGAAAGGATTTGGTTTAAAGTAAGTTTTTTCTTTTTTCTTTTTAACCCAATTCAAGGTAAATAAAACAGGTTATTTTTTCTTCAAACGTCGAAATTTTTAAAATAGTAATAGAAAAAATTATTTTAAAATTTGACATTTAATTTAAATACAACACACAATACAATGTTAGTGTATATTGGGTTGCCTAAATTACATTTCTACCCCGTCTTTCTAATCCTTGTCAATGCATAGTAAACCCGATTGTAACCGATTTACTTCGGAAATGTACGAAGTCTAGGAACAAAAAAATTACTTGTTAAAGCCTGTCAAGCGTCACATAAGGCTGCACTTTAATGACATTTGAAGAAAAAAAATTTTTTATAACCGCAACTGATCATACTCATAAACAACTCATGTTTACTCAATTTAAGCCAAAAATTATGGATTTTAATAGAAGCTACTACGAAGTTACCCAAATTTTTGATGACCTAGTCATGGAATCAACGACTCAAAATGATACCTTTTTTCACGACGATTTAATTTCGAAGAGTAAAATCACTCTAGGGTTGTACAACATTCTCGTCCCTTCAATAGGAGCTTTGGCAATCGTCCTCAACCTCACCGTGGTGGTCTCCAGTGGATTAATTTTGAAAAAAGGTAAATGCATCTGCAGGTTTTTCAAGTATTCTAAAATTAGTTTTTTTAGGACAACAACCAAAAACGACTTATTTATTTCTGGGAAATGTTGCACTAACCGACTTTGTTACCTGCATCAGTGTTGTTTTTGGACAAATTTTTCCCAACAAACTTAGGAACCACGCGAGTTGTGCTTTTCAAATGGGTAATAATCAATTTATTTAATCACCAATTTACTAATAACCTTTAATTTTGCAACAGGTATGATTGTTTCGAGCACTTTAACATCAATTTACTCAGTAGCTTTGATAGCAATTGATCGCTATCTTTACCTAATCCACGGTCTGATGTACCAAAAATGGATGTACCCATCAAGAGCTCGAATTTTAATACGACTATCCTGGCTTTTAGGTTGCATAATTGGTTATTTACCATTAATGGGTTGGCATGGTGATACCAACGATGGTGAAAAATGTTTGTTCCTATTCCTCCTACCGAAATACCTAATTTTACTAACCATCATTGCCGGAATAATCCCACTGCTAACCGTTATCACTTTATATTTAATAATTTTGACCCACGCCATCAAAAATATTTTTCGCCTAAAAAAAGCTGAAAGCGAAAACGCCACCGAAATTACCGGAAACGGTTTGAGGATATTTCGGGGCAAATCATCAAACCTTCCAGAACAAGACGACGAAAACCTTGGCTGGTTCAAAAAAATCATCTGGAAAAAACCCAGCAACAAAGTGAAAGGACCCAACAAGTGGAAAGCTGTTAAAGTCGTTATCTTCACTTCTGGTAAGAAATTTAAAACATATTTTTAAACCTAATTTTTTATCTTTAGGTTCATTTTTATCAACTTGGGGCCCTTATTTCACCACCGCCATGGTGTACCTCTTCACAGAAGACCGAAAAATTGCGGCACAGCTTGAAATACTTATCGCGAGCCCTTTGGCCATTCTAGGCTTCGCCAACAGCTTAATTAACCCCATAATTTACGCCTGGTGGCATAAAGGCTTCCGCCATTTTGTTTTACGTTCATGGAGCGCCGCAAGAAAACGCCAAAGCGTTCAATCCATCTCCAAAACCACCAGCTCCACCCAAGCATTCAAAACCCACAGTAACTTGACACAAAATCTCTCGATGAATCACTTCAATGTGTATATTTAGACACGAAAAGCGATTCATTAAACGAGTCACTGCATGAAAAGTGACTCATTTAAGGAGTCACTACAAAAAAGTGACTCTCTAAAGATGAAACTTACCACTGGTTTGTTTGTCGCTGTGGATGTCTGAATTTGAAGTATCTTTTGCTGTGTCTGTGGTTGAAGCAGCGCGTTCCCATTCAGGAAGATTTGCGTAAGCTCCTGTAACTTCCTGTTGACATAAGCTGGAATAGCTGGCGCTTACAGGTGGTACACGTTGGGACACCGAGTATAAACCACCTTCTTCGTTTTGGTAATCTTCATGATTGTTTTGTGATCGACTGTAACATAAAATTATATATTAAAATATCAACACCCTCCCTGTATATAAAATTATTCAACGCCCTGTACATACCGTGCGGACATAAAGTAAATCCACCCTGCTAACTTTTGAACGGTTATGTTTTCGATTCTGAAAATTTGTCTACTTAATTACGAACTTTCTAATAAAGGCATTTTTGGAACTTCCGGTATAACTGGAAGTTCCACAAAATCAAAAATACCTGTTGTAGAAAGTTTGAAATTCGATTCCTTCGTAGACAAATTTTCAGAATCAAAAAAAAAAACCGTTCAAAAGTTAGCAGGGGGGGGGGGGGGGGCATTTACTTTATGTCCGCACTGTATATTCAATAATAAAAATATGCAACCAAACTTACTGCAATTTTAAAATTCAAGTTTAGCTCGCCTCACCTGTTATTTTTTTGTGATCTCGATTTATTATTAATTGTGTAACAATTATTGGCTTGGTTAACTTCACTTTTGTTATCCAGAGACACGTCCATGTTAAAATTAGGGGATAAAAGCGCGCATACGCCAAAAACGCTATTGATTTGTTTTGATTCACTTTTCTACTGCAATTTTATTGTAATGAGTGGGTTGGCGAATATTTAAGGTCACAATTACGACACCTGCACCCACGATAATTGAATAATTTTAGTTTTAAAACGCATTCGAGTGTGTAATTGTTTAAAACACCAACGCGGACATCTTGTTGTAAGCTCAGCGCCATCTGTTGAAGGGTGTATGAAACTAACGCAAAAATTAATTTTTGTGTTAATTTTACTGTAATAAAATTGCTTTATTGTTTAATTTAATCACATTTGTTAAAAAATTAAATAAAAAAAATAATTAAAAGAGTCCGACGAGGATGGGATTCGAACCCACGCGGGCAGAGCCCATTGGATTAGCAGTCCAACGCCTTAACCACTCGGCCACCTCGTCATACAAACTTTCACCTATTAAAATGAATTTAAGGTAACCTTACACAAATATTTATTAATATCACAGAACAACTGTCAAAAATTTGCGGTGTTTTCTTTTAGATACGTGTACATTCGCATGTTTTTTTGATTTTAACGCAATTAAAAAGCGGGGAAGGAATAAAACAATTAAAAATGGGCTTGTGCAAGTGCCCTAAACGTAGAGTAACGAACCAATTTTGTTTCGAGCATAGGGTGAACGTTTGTGAGCACTGCATGGTTTCGAATCACACGAAAGTAAGCAAATCACCAAAATATTGGGGTTTTTAATTAATTAATTGGGGTTTATTTTAGTGTATTATACAATCGTATCTGCAGTGGTTGCAGGATAGTGATTTTAACCCAATTTGCGAGTTGTGTTGTAAGGAATTGCAATCGGAGGATTGCATTCGATTAGTTTGTTATCGTGAGTGTTTATTTCTGATTTGTAGGTATTTACTAATATTTGGTTTTTAGATGTGTTTCATTGGAGTTGTTTAGATCGTTATGCGAGGGATTTACCGGCGACAACTGCGCCAGCGGGTTATTTATGCCCGTCTTGCAAAAACCCCATATTCCCCCGACCTACGTTAGTCAGCCCTGTAGCTGATGTCCTTAAAGAAAAATTAGCTGGTGTAAATTGGGCTCGTGCCGGTTTAGGTTTACCTCTGGTAAATTTTTCATTTTTCAATTTTAATTCAAATTTTTTATAATTTTTTTGTAGCTTTCCGAAGATAGGGAAATTAAACCTGTTTCTAATTTACCAACCACGCTTTCTCTTGCAAGTAATAATACTACAACACCGCCTTATTCAGTGGTGCATGTTGATGACCAAGTAGCTTTTAATCGTGACAAGACCGAAGCTAGGAGGGTTTTTCAAGATATCCGTGAAACTAGGGGGAGAGCTTTCGACCACGACGAGGATAAATATAAGCGAAGACCTGCTTATGATTGGATTAAACGTTGGCTGAGGTACACAACTTAAAATTTAAGTAACACTTAAACTCAAAAATTGATGAAATGCAATGTCAAATCTATCAGTTAAAAAATTCAAGTGTCACTAACCTAAAAAACGTGTAAATTTGGTTGCCTAAAAATTCATTTTTTTAATATATTAATTCTTTTTTCGGTAGTAAATTAAGTAATATTAATTTTTAGATCTTTAAAGTTCGTTTTTGTTTTTATTTAAATCTAAAAAAATAATATATTTAAAAATAAAGTAAAAAAAATTTTAGGCAACCAAATTTACACGTGAATGTTTTTAAGCTGATTGCACAACTTGCACTTAAAATTTAACTAAACTTAAACTCAAAAATTGACAGGAATACGATACTACTTCAGCTCGATAGCACAGTTTCCACTTAAACTAAAAATTGGGGCAGTTTCCATCGTATTTCTGTCAATTTTTTTGGTTAAATTCCATTCAAAGTTTTGATAAATTCTATTTTATTTTCAGAAACACTGTAACTCATTCTTCTGCTCGTAATAAAACTCGTTCCACGTTTAGGCGATATTTAATGTTGGGTTTTTTGGTGATTCTGGCGCTTGTGGTTGTATTTTTAATTTTATCGCGATTGGGACATTATTACACAGATGATGATCCTAGTTTAGTACCGTTCCAAGAGATGCAACAAGGGCAAGTTGGTGAACACCAGCAATCTATGTAATTTGCGCTCAAAAAATGCTAACTTTTTTAAAACGCTTTATTCGGTTATTTATGAATTAATTTTATTAAAAAGTTTGTCATTATTATAATTAGGTCAATATTTAGTCGTGTTTGGCCTTTATTATGTGACATTATTGAAAAGAAATTATTATTCAACAAACAGGGCTTAACACGCAATATATTTGTGTATAAATAGTTTATTGTTACGTTATTTAGATTAATTTAGAGCATATGAAAGAACGTGCCACATTGCACGAATTTAAAAACCAACATTATAAACATGTATAAAATAAAACGATTTATTAAGTAATTTAAACTCAGTCTTCATTGTTTTCAAATTCGGGCAGTTGCATGAATTTTGTAATAAAAAAATCTCTTAATTTTCCAGAAGTAATTGTAAATAAGAAATGATAAAAACTATAACGTAACGGTTCGACCATATACAAGCGTTTGGCCGTAACAGCTAAAACTGCATGATTAAAACTATTATAAAGCACAGGATTTTCAATTTTTGTACAGTGCGTAGGTCTGGAGATCATACTTAAATAAGTGTTGTATTTAGCAAAGTATTTTCCATAAAACTGCCTCTGTTCGTTGGTGAAAGCCGATTGCATTTCATAAAAATAATCCATTTGTTTCGCGATGATATTGCTTTGCATCATAAAAGATCCAGGTATAAATTCGATAACTTGTACATCATATTTAGCCATTTCGATTAAAAAACCCGAGGTGAAACCTTTAATTGCTCGTTTTGTAGCACCATAAACAGAAATACCAGGGAGAGTTGTTTTCGCACAATGGCTTGAAATATTAATTATTCGAGCTATAAAAAAATTATTAAAATTGTGTAAAATAATCGCAATAAATTTACCTTTATAATATCTTAATAACGGACAAAACGCCTTAGTAAATCGCAATGTACCCATCAAATTCACAGCGATATGTTTTTCAATCAATTCCTCAGTCAACCACTCGAATTCTCCAAAAATCATAACAGCAGCATTATTAATTACAGCCCACAATCCTGCAATAATTATTTTAGCAATGGTTTATATTAAAATTAAAAACCTACTGTAATTATTATTTTCATCTAAAAATTGTTTCGTTAAACTAACAGCATTCTGTACACTCTCACTATCGGTAATATCAACATTAAAAAGTATCAGCCTCCCAATTCCATCAAACTCTCTTAAAATCCTGGCTCCTTCTGATTTTAAATCATAACAACCTGCGAGGACGCTCAAACCCATTTCAGCCGAATGTAGAGCCATCGAGAAGCCTAAACCTGAATCGCAGCCGGTTATTAAAATTACTTTTTCTTCACTTGCTTCTTCCATCTCGGAATCGTTAAAAACATAAATTAAACTCCCAATCGTAAGAGATGTTACAAGGAAGGTCGAGATGAACCGGTTGTTACTCAACCCATGGTAAGCCATTATCGATACTCCAACTACACCAGAAGCAATTGCAATATAGATTTCATTGATGATTTCAAACGTTACAAGGGATGCTTTCGAGACGCTTGACCCCATGTTTTTGCCTTAAAATCTTGAAATAAACTAGGAACATAAATTATTTAACGTATATTTTTCCATTGGGATTAATTATTGTAATTTAAACAAGTTTAGCTTTTAAATCTATTGACATTTTGATATATAAGCGTTTTTTTTAACATAACCTGAAAACTGGGGACAAGCTTTACACAGTTTTACAATTTAAATTTATGTTAATTATGTAATTAAGTAAAGATATGTTAAATAATTTAAGTTGAATGTAAATCTTGAATAAAATTGATTTTATTTTTGTTTCTTAAATTTTTTTATTCATAATAATAATGGGGTTAAAAAAGTAGATTTTAAAAAATTAATATTATTTCTAATTAATCTTGATTAATTTTATGTATTTTTTACGTTTTTTCCATCGACTCCATCTCTTGAGATATAAGGTGAGCTAAAATGATTGTGGTTTGATATATAGGCAACCAAATATGCAGATTGGTATAATTACTTTAAAAATAAAACCCCCTAGTAAGCCAATGGCGTAGCAAATATTTTTTTGAAAATTAATATAGTAATAAATCAAGAATCCTAAATATACAAATTTAAGTTATTTATTAAAATAAATAGTTTGGAAGTTACAAGATTTTAAAATTATTAATATGTAAATTCGGCAACGCTGCGCCGATTTATTTTAAATAACTATAAACCGTATAATTTTTATTTTAAACAATTTTCTGTAAAATGCTTAATTTCAAAAATAAAGCTGTGTTGACGAACTTTAAGTATTGAAAATTTAAACTTGTAACTTTTAAATTATTTACTTTAGAAAAATAAAAAATATGTTCCTTAAATCTTTGAAAGGAAACTATAATGATATGTACTAAATTAGGGTGGTTGTTTTTAAAAAATGTTAAGTGATTATCGCTTGACCTTCTCAACTTGCTGTTCAAGGTCAAGACAATATTTCTAGATAGTAGATAGTGCTTCACTAATAGCGCGTTTTCGGATTACTTGCACTGCAATTTTAAGTGTCAAATTTAAATTTAAACTTGCATTTTCTCGATGTAGAAATTAAATTTGCCTGGCCTGTTCGTTTTTTCGCCTTTGTCAGCAATGGTTAATTTCAAGGATTTCCCTGAAATTATCGAAATAATGTGCTGTAAAGGAACCGTTAGTGAAAATGTGCACTGAGCGCAGTTAATTCGAAGACGCTATAAGAATCTTATAACATTTATTTAAAACATTTTTTTCAAAAATGCTTCATTTTAAAAATAAACGGGCGTTGCCGAACTTTTTGTACACCCTGTATAGTTTTTCAATTATTAACTTTCTATTAACGTTTTATTTACCACTATAAACAAAAACTGAACAAAGAACATGAGAATTTTAAAAATAAGAAGTATAAATTGACAAACTTACCTGAACGCTGGTCAGGTGTGATTAGAATTTAATATCGCAGGAACCAGGAAGCATACAATTTTTATTTAACAGCGGTACTTACGTAAATTCGTATTAAAGTCAAAATGGCCCAAAAAATACTGAAAGCCTTATCTGCCCTAATGCTTTATCAAGAAAAGAAGGGTCGCGCGCAAGCCACAAATTCGTTTCAGCATTCTAGTGTAAAATTGGTTGTCTAAATATTAAATATATTAATTTTTTTTCGGTCGAAAATTAAAGTACATTTATTTTTAGATATTTTAAGTTGGTTTTTGATTTTATTTTAATTTTTTATTAAAAAACGCTTTTACTTGTAAATTTGGTTGCCTAAAAATTAAAAACAACAAATTAATTTATTAATTTTCTAAATTAATTTCACTTAAAATATAATTTTATTATACGCATAAAAACAATATAATTTAAGACTTACTTTCACATTTTTACAAATTTAATTGTTTTTAAAAATAAATTCGTTAATAAATTTTAGAGATTTTGTACCTAGCGCCATCTATGAAACAACCTTCAAAGCCGGCTGTCACATGTAAATTTGGTTGCCTAAGAATTAAAGAACAATTTTATTTATTTTTAAATGTAATAATGTTTCTCGTTATAAAATTAAGTTACATTAATTCTCAGATGTTTAAAATTGGTTTTTGATTTTAATTTAGTTTTATATTTTTTTATTAAAAAACTCTTTCACATGTAAATTTTGTTGCCTATAAACTATATAAAGAACATCTTCCCCTTTTTAAATTTATTCTTAATATATTAATTTTTTTTCGTTAGACTATTAAGTAATAATTAATAAAAAAATATGAAATTAAAATAAAAGCAGAAACCAACTTTAAACATCTAAGAATTAATATAACTTAATTTTGTAACGATAAAAAATTAATATATTTAAAAATAAATTTAAAAAAGTTGTTTTTGATTTTTAGGCAACCAAAGTTTCATGTGAAAGCGTGCTTGAAACGTTGTTTCATAGATGGCTCTGGGCACAAAATTTCTAAAATTTATTAACAAAACAATTTATTTATTTTTAAAAACATAATCAAATTTATAAAGATTATTTTATTTGAAAGTAATTCTTGAATTGAATTGTTTTTGTGCGTATATAAAAATTAAATTTTGAGTGAAAGTTGAAGCGAGTGCTTTAAACAACGTTTTATAGATGGCGCTAGGTTCTAAATTTATATAAATTAAAAAAATATTATTTATAATTAATTTATTTATATTCTAAAACATAAATACAACAAAGATATACATTTTGATTTTCTAACACATTGCGCTAATATTTTCTTTTTTACTAAACACTAAAAAATAAATATTTGCTACACATATTATAATAATTAGCTATAATTACTATGGGATTACCAGTGATTATAAAGAAATAACATTTATTATAAATATGTGGAGATTGCTAGGCGTGGAAACCATAATTATTTAAATAATAAAAAATGAGAAATATTTGGTTTTCTTATTAATACGAGTATTTTATATAAAATTGGTCTAAAAGTTTTTTATTAATTAATATTATTGCCATATTTTTAATAATAATAATAATAATAATATGTAAAAACGTTGATTATAGGTTCATTTTTACACAAGTATTTTTTGTGATTTAAAAAAATATTTACAGAAAATCAGGTGTAATTTTGGTTGCTGTACCAGCAACTCAAATTATAGTTAAAAATAGGTATAAAAAATAATTGCAATTAATCTCTTTGGCTTATTAGAATGAAGTGGATGAATTTAAATTTTGTTGGTTTTATCAAAAAATTTGGGTGAGTCAGAGGCGACGCATTTTCCGGAGTGGCTGGTTTCGATGACTTGGCCTTTGGTGCAGGAATCTTGAATCATGTGGCACCAGGATGAGTAGGTGCTGTTGTTGGTGCCGCAGATGGGTCCCGCCAAGTCGCGCGGTTTGCAGCGGTGCAGACAAGTGACGCAACGCGGTGCCCCATTGGCGACGTCCTTGAGACACACCTGTCGCTCCTTGCAGCGGATCTTGTTGCAGGAGGCGGAAGGTCTGCAGGCACCCTTGTAGGCCAACGGCACCGCGGCGCCTTTCCTGCAGGCGCGCTGCCGCAAGTGGCACGCGCTTGCGTAAGTCACTCCGTCGGCGCCGCAGACTTTGCGCCGCGTCGGGTTCGTCGCGGTGCACTTGCGCGCGCATTTCACGCAGTGCGCCCTCAAGTTTTGATCCACCAGGCAATTTTTACCGCGCGGGCATTTAATTTTATCACAGGAATCTGCAATTTCAACAAATTTAATAAAAACTAACCTAATCTTACTCAACTTACTTTGGCACAGTCCGTTATAAGCGACCAACAAGTTCGAATTTCTTCGGCAAGCGCGCTTCTTTAACCTGCAAATGTTTTTGTAACTCCTTCCATCGCTGCCGCACACCGGACCTTTCGAGTGGTTCTTCCCGCATTTCGGAGAGCAAACGCAGCGGGGACGCTGGTTTTTCACCACGCACGATTTATCCTTCCCGCAGTCAACTCCAGCGCAGGAATCTGTAATTTTTAGTTTAGTTGGTGGTGCGCGTGCGCAGTATTATTACCTTTGCACGGGGCGCAAGGCACGCCGCCTCCAAGCACGCGCCAGAAGAACAGCGTCCCGGAATCCAGGTGCTCTCCGGACCACGCCGTCGCGACGCCGTGACTTGCGCAGCATTCTTCTTTACTACTGTGTTCGTTCAGTAGTTCCGTGCATCTTCCATTTCGTACCATCGCCGACCAACAAGTACCACCTAAAATAATTTCAGTAATAAAACCACTTTGAATTTATCTAAAAATGGGGCCGAAACGGTAGAAAGAAAAAAAAAGCCGAACGATAAAAAACCGAATTGGATGAAAGGCCGATGTGAACAAAATACCGAAAGAAAAAAAGACGAATGAGAAAATGCCGAATTACAAAAAGGTTACAAAAAAGCCGAACTATAGAAAAACGTCTTGGTCAACTAGGACAAAAGAGAAAAAGCTTAAAGACAAAATGCCGAATGAGAAAATTTCGAAAGAAAAAACATGAACGATAATATGCCGAATGAGAAAATGGCGAATTATGAAAAGCTCGAAAAAAAAGCCGAACGATATTTTTTGCCAATAATAATCAGCCTTTTTTTCTTTCGGCTTTTTATCGTTTGGCCATTTTTAATTCAGCTTTTTTTATGCGTCAGCCATTTGTTTAAAAAAAAACAAGCTAAGAGGCAAAATGGCCGAAATAAATAATTTCAATTTTCTTTTATTAATATACAGGGTGTTTCAATTTGAGTTGCATGAATATTTTTGTTAATTAATAAAATTATAGATTCGGTTAAAAGGGCAACGCTTTACGGTATTTTATACTTATTCAGATGCTGTTTAAAAAAATGAAAAATTCCGAGCCATTCCGAAGATAAACGGAAAAAGCCGAATAATTAAAAAGTCGATTATTTCGCTAACTATAAAAGTTACAAAAAATTTTTTTTAATAAAAGTTATTCGATTCGTTTCGACGAACTTAAATATGTTTTTTAAAAAAATATTTGACAATCGGTTTTCCAGTTATGGGTAGTAACTTTATTTTTTTAAATGGACGCCATATTGGATTTTTTATAAAATAAATTGCATTTTTTTTCTGCTTTTAACGATGTATTATAATGTATGTTTATAGTAATAGACTACCAAATATTTGATATTATTTGTTTTCAATTAAGTAAGTTATGATTTTTGACAGGTCTTGGTTATGTTGTTACATTGATGAGCGTTGCTAGTTGGGTATGGCTGTATCCTAAGAGACTTTAAATTATAAATTGGATATCAAAACCTCCATTCTTTCATCAGAAGCTTTGGTATCGAATTTATAATTGCACCCCTGGTTTAAAGTTAGTGTTCATGAAATGGTACAGTGAATTGGGGCAACTTGAAGCCAGGGGTGGAATTACAAAGTGAATGGATGTTTTGTTGGTTAAGGTGATTGGAATGTTTGGTTAATTTGTTGTTGAAAGTGTCTTTGTGGTGTAAGTAGTGGTTGCGCAATTGGAATGCGTTGGAATTGTTGAAACGAAGCGTGTCGGTGGAGGATAGCAAGGAACCAAGCAAGGTGGTACCACGTACCACGGTACCACGGTAGAGGCGCATACCGGCTGTTACTTACGTAACATGGCCGGCCGTTGGAGGTTATTACCACCGCGACCTGCCGATGTCTGCCTTCTGTCTACACATTTCTCATCTGCGATCTTTGAGGCCGTTCGTTCGCCAATAAAATTATTTATCGTGCGTCTTGAGCGCATGCCGCGATTCCGGTCGACTCGGTGAAAAAAATAATTGGACGGATGCGCGTTGCGCCTTTCTCTACACTCTTAACGACTCGCGCTACTCAAACCGAGATTTCTGCAGGATTTACCGGAAATTTACCGATATCAACGACAATTCTCCTGCGGCTCGTTAGCACTCGACGCGTCCTAATGCATCGTTGAAATCACCGACCGAACCGAACCGAAAAACGAAAAACAACAAACCTACCTACAATGTAACTATAGTAATAATTTTGAAATCGAGCTTGTAATGATGATGATGGCGTTCGCGGCGCACCATTACAATAATGATAATAATAAGAGGCGACGCTTAAGGCCTACCAACAAAAAAACGATATACTCTTTTGTTATCCCACTATTCTAAGCTCAGTGCGTGCCTTTTCTTTAATTCTTGATTTCTCGGAGAATGCGAGCGGATAACCTTTACCTTCTAATGATTATGACCCACTAAGAGGCCACGAAATATACTAAGCAACAACACGCCAACTAAAAATATTAGAAAAGTGCTTTGCACATAAATAAGAGCAACTGCAATGACGTGTTTGTAATTTAAATTCTGCAATTCTTGAATCGCACGGTTAGGCTTCTTGTTTACCACGGAGAGGTCATGCACCCCGGTGATTTCCATAAAAACAAAATCACGCGCTTTGCATAATTTTCCTCGTTGCATTTGTTGCGCGCCTATTCTAGGGGTCTAAGCTGATTCGATCTAGAATCTAGAATCTATGGTTTATATGCGCGCTGTCGGCGGCGGAAACGAAGCCCAGGTGTGCACTAGGTGCAACTCAACTATCTTCTTCTTTTCTGCAATCGCAAATCATAATTAGCACTTTATTTATTTCCATTCCTAATTAAACGCGCGTTTCATCACTCTCATTATCTTGATCGCTTCGCCGGAATCGGGAGAAAAATAAAAAATAATTCTTATTTTTACGTGGAAGCGAAGGTCGCGACTTATCACACTTGCGTCACTTTTATATAAATAATAAAAATGTACGATTAGTGTTGAGGAGATTTTCAAGAAATTTGAGCAACCGCTTCATGCCAAGAATTCTCTTCACTTTACTACCAAGAAAAAACAAATCAACTGCCGCATCCGGAATAACAAAAACGCAACGCTCACCTACTTTGGAGAAAGAAAATAAACAAACTCGACTAAAATTAGAAAATTACACGTCAAACTACATCCCGTAACATATCTTTATTATACACACACACAACTCATTTCAAATTAATCAAAAATGTGTGTTTTTTTTAATGCAAAATGACTTGAGGTGTGTGCTTGTGAAAGGTGGTCGGGTGGGGGTGTGAAAAGGTTGAATATAAATTGAATTATTATTGGAGGCTACCTACGGTCACGTCGCGCCAAGTGCTTAGCCCTTTTCCTCTGTCGTGTCGTTTTGTTTTTGGCGATTTAATTCCTATTTTTCATGAATAAATAAATATAAATGCGAACTTTACAGCCAGACCATTGCTGAACTTTAAATTAACACCCAGAAGTCAACACAATATGCAAATTGAATAAATAAATTCATTATAAACGTTTAATTAAAATAGTTTAATTACACCAACTCCATTTTACACCATCTTTTTTAAAATTTTTATACAGGGTGTACCAAAAGTCTTGCAACAAACATGACATTTGACACTCCAAAATTCAACCAATTATCTGGAGATTAAAAAGTAAAGTTGATATGACATATACTGAGTGTCCACGAAACTAGGATTAGCCCTGTAATTTCTTTATTTATAAAAATATAAATTTGAAATTTTAGTAATTATATGGAATAAAAAAACGCATTTATTGAACTAAAAAAAAATTTACTTCCGGTTTTACCGCAAATGACAGCAACTTTCAAAATTTTTAATGTAAAATTTTGTTGTATTTATTATTTAACATTGGTAAGTTACAAGTATTTTTGTAACAAAAAATATTCTTTTTTTGAAATTTTACAAAAAAAATTACCCAAAAAAAATATTTTTTGAAAGTTCCGAAATTTTTTTTTTTGTTACAAACATATTTGAAACTTATCAATGTTTAATAATAAGTACAAAAAAATAGGGTGTTATATTTAAAATAAAAAAGTTGATGTAATTTCCGGTAAAACCGGAAATAAAATTGAATTTTTTTTTAGTTCAATTAATGCATTTTCTTATGCCATATAACATAATAAAATTTCAAATTTTTATTTTTATAAATAAAGGAATTACAGGAATACCCCTAATTTCGTGAATACCCGGTATAAGAGTTCCGAATTGAAATAGTGCAATTTTTTAATTATTTTTAAAGTTTGCTGTTTTTAAATTAAGTGAACTACGAGATAGATTATTTTAAATTTCCTGAAAATTTAAAATAAAATTTATACAGGGTATTTCACAAAAATCATTAAAGTTTTACAATTTTAAATTTGATATAACTTTTTAAGTAGTCGAAAAAAAAATAGTTTATAGATTTTTTTTTATTTAGAATTATTATTATTATCTTAAAAACTTTTGCTGAAAAAAAGTTGTATTGAGAATTTCAACTACGTATACAGGGTGTCAATTTGATGTTGAACTATAATCTTTGTTATTATTGGAGATATTCTTTTTCGCTAATATATTGGCCGAAAATAACCCAAATTTAGTTTTTTTTTATGATGGCCATATTCGATTTATATACAGGGTGATGATAAAGTTTGGAACATACTTCATAACTGTCGTATTTAATTTTTTTGAGAAAATCGCTCGGACAAGTCAATTTTAGTTTTTAAAATCCCATCTTTTGGTATAATAAAAATATAAATGACGTCACTGGTAATTTAGCAATGACGTCATCAGCGATTTTTTTAAATGGAAACCCCCACTTTTTTCACTCGTTTTTTATAGACATTTATATCACTTAAACGATGATATAAAAAAATGATTGCATTTGTAAATTTTCGTTTAACATTTTTTTAATGTAAACTTAAAATTAATTTGTAAGTATTATTAAATTTGAAAAATAGAAAGATTTATTTTGGCTGATTTAATGAAATGGTAAATTCAAAATTTTATTTTTTGTAAATTTCCTTACATTTAAATGGAATCAAAAAATTAGTTTTTCAAGACTATTTATTAAATTTTGTTAAATACATTTAACATTTTACATTTACATTACAATGCGCATTATTTAAACATTTACTTTCTTTTGTTATTATTAGTAACTTCAAATTCATTTTAATTTTTTTTTATAAAATCTTTTTCGTTAAAATAAAAATTTCCTTTTTTGAATTAAAAAGATTTTTTATTCAAAACTTTGTTTAAAAATTTAATTATTTTTTGTATCATCGTTTAAGTGACATGAATGTCTATCAAAAAACGAGTAAAATGTTTACGTCATTGTTAAAGCATCAGTGACGTCATTAATATTTTTTTTGTATCAAGAGATGGCATTTTAAAAACAAAAATTGACCTGTCAGAGCGATTTTCTTAAAACAATTAAATATGGCAGTTATGAATTATGTTTCAAACTTTATCATCACCCTGTATATTTGAAATCAGTGTTTTTATTTCTAAGTAATTTGGTATAACATATAATATACAGGGTAGTCGAGTTAAAGTGAATAGTCGAAATATCTCCAAAAGTAAGAGTTTTAGAAAAAAACGTTTCAAATAAAAATTATTTAGTCTTAAAGGGGCCACAGAATGAGAACAGTTAATTTTTTGACCTGGAAGACTTCTTCATGGTCATTCTAACTCTAACTCAGTTGTTTCAAATGGAAACCCATATTTTTTTATTTGAATTCTTGTAAAAAGAAGATTTTTTGCTGGATTCAGATTCAAATAAAAAAAATATGGGTTTCCATTTGACAAAACTGAGTTTTAGGGTTAGAATGACCATGAAAAAGTCCTCCAGGTCAAAAATAACTGTTCTCATTCTGTGGTCCCTTTAAAATCAAATAATTTTTATTTGAAACGTTTTTTTCTAAAACTCTTATTTTTGGAGATACATATTGTTCTCTTTATCTCGACCACCCTGTATACAGAGAGGTGGACAAAAAACAACCAACGAAGTAGCTCCTTTATTTTTTACCCGATTTTAAATTTCAAATTAAATGGTTCTATAATCGGATATTAAAGGATTTTTATTTTCTATAAAAACATCCGAAAAACTGCATGCAACTTTTGTTTTTTAAATGTCAACATTAGTAAAAAAATTCTTTTTTCAAGAATAATATGAGTCGATAATACAAATAAGTTGTTTTTAATTTTTTTTAATTAAAAAAAAAATTAAATTTTTTTTTTCCTATTTTTTAATTTTTTTTTTCTTTTTACTTGTTTCGAATTTTTACTTGTTACGAAATTCAAAATCAAGCGCTAACATTTGCCGACTATCCTCTTAACCAATTTACCATTAAATTAAGTGCACAAAAAATTAAAATAAAATTAAAAAATTTATAAAAAAAAAATTAAAAAAAAAATTTCAAAAAAAAATTAAAAACAACTTATTTGTATTATAGACTCATATTATTCTTGAAAAAAAAAATTTTTACTGTTGTTGCCATTTAAAGAAGAAAAGTTGGATGCAGTTTCTCGGATGTTTTTATAAAAAATAAAAATTCTTTCTTATCCGATTATAGTATACTTTCAACCATTTAATTTGACATATAATTTATTAAAATCGGGTAAAAAATAAAAGAGCTACTTCGTTGGCCGTTTTTCGTGCACCTCTCTGTATATAATATTTAAAAAAAATTAAAATTAATTAATATTTAAAAGATGTAATTGTCAATAAAATAAGAGTAACTATTTAAAATATTAAATGTAAAATAAATTTTAATACATGTGTGGACAGTTAAATAAAATTATTTCTATTTTTCTTAAAATATGACATATGATATACCAAATTACTCAGAAAAATGCACTGATTTCGAATATGTTTAAATCCAATATGGCTGCCATAAGAAAAAAATAAGTTTGGTTCATTTCCGGTCAATCCGTTGGCGAAAAAAAATATTCATTTGTTTTACTGCATTGTATACAAAAAAGTGCCTGTATAATGTCAAAAAACTGTTTTGGAACCAACGAAAATAAAAAAGTTATAGCCATATTTTGAAAATCACATTTTTTTGTTTTTTTCAAAATAAAGTAAATGAATTATTAATAAACTACTTTGTCCATTTAACCGACTTTTTATTTCCAATAATAACAAAGATACCCATACAGTCCAACATCAAAACGGACACTTGACAGATATTTTGACAGAAATTTTGTAAAAAATGGAGGAAGGCGAGTGAAAGCTTTGTACTGCTTTATAAATTTTACATAAATATTTTTTATTTTTTACTTCCTTTTTGGCTTTTCATATGATCACTTTTTTTAAAATTGTATACAGTGTGCGCCAAAAGTTTTGCAACAAACGTTTCAATGTGATGATATTTGACAGTGCATATTTTTATAGTTTTCGAATGTATTTTTTTAATTTTCAAGTTTTTCTTATTTTTGAAATAAAATACTTACTGGAAGCGGTGTGTAAATGAGAAGAAAGCTGTAGGAGTAAAAGTAAAGGGGTTAGCCGAGGGCCCGTGCACATTTCGGGCGTGTTGGACTCGTTTTGGGGCCCCGGTGGGCCCTGGCCTGCAAGCCGCTGCCTTTTTCCCTCTCACATGCTAATCCGCCTCTGGCCAAGTTCCTTACCACCAAATCTGCAAAAACAAAAACAACACTTTTTAAAAGGCTCTTCTCTTTTGATTGGGGACAAGAGATAAGCCCGCATACCTCGCCCGCCTTTATTATTATTATTATTGTTATGATTATTCGACTTTTTGGTCCCGAGCTACGAACTACGAGCTACTCGCACAGGTATCACCGTCGATTCTTATGGTTATGGCCCTGTTTGTCCACTCGCACGGCCCCAAGTCTCCATCAATTTTACATTTAACGATGTCAACCCGTACACGCACCCAGACGGCCTTTAAAAGGTCTTACAACGCTTTTTGATAAAAAAAAAATACAGTGCTTTCCTCCAAAACGTCTGATGCTTGATAAGCCTTAAAGAGTCATTTTTCTGTTCGTTGACTCATCTTCGTACATTTCCGACGTAAATCGACTATATTCGCCGCTCCAATTAATTAATGCGCGCGCACATTTTGTTTATAAAATCAAATTGTGTTTTACGATTTTATTGGGCTGTCTAATTTAATTATCCATGCAAACAAAGCTATAAACAAAACAATAAAACCCGTAAAAAAAAGCGCCAAACTAAAAATCTGGTTGTTATTTGCGACCTACATACCGGATTTTGTCATCGGAATTTAGAATTTCGGCCCAACCTCTCAAGCTCGTTTTTTGATCGCGGAAAATTTTGATTTTATTGCTTTATTAGTTGGGAATGATTGGTGATTGCATGTGCAACGATTATATAAGAGCAAGTCCGGATGTAAATGGTCGACATTGAGCTTAATAAGCTTATTAATCATAAGAAAATTTTAATGAGTGGAAACTTACAAGCATGAAAAAGTGTGCGTTAATTGCGCCGGATGCGCGGAACAAGTGTTACACGTGCAATTCGCGAGGAATTTGCGTTTGGCGCCCGAACTGTCGCCCGATTTAACAACACGCGCCCACCGAAAACCCTCATTCTACTTATTTCTTATTAATTAACCGCCCAGACATCCCAATAAATCCTTTAAACCGAAAATAATTGAAATAAACTAACAAACCCGCAGCATTCAACGCCTTAATAAATTTTATTAAACCATTTTTAATAACTTTCAATTCGATTAATTAGAGAATAGAGAAAGTAATTGCTTTTTGGCAAAGGCGAGCTTTTTCAAGAGGTATTTTTAGTAGCAAAAGTCGACGCCCGAAACCGAAAAAATAGTATGACAGGTCGTGGCATACATTTTATACACTTACATTGTATGTATTTATCACGCATCGTTACCAAAATGTAGCAGATTTAGATTTTAATGGGATTTTTTGTTTTACCAAACTTTGGCAGGGGGGTGGAATTTAAAATTGCTTCGGGAGACATTCGGCGCGCCTTTGTTTTGACAGGCCCGGAGA
Source organism: Stenus bimaculatus (assembly GCA_963971135.1). Classification (NCBI taxonomy): domain Eukaryota; kingdom Metazoa; phylum Arthropoda; class Insecta; order Coleoptera; family Staphylinidae; genus Stenus; species Stenus bimaculatus. Next base: position 1,394,592 of record OZ020181.1, read on the forward strand.
CACCTTTTAGATTGCACTTTGCGTCCGGAGGATTTGCGCCGGCTTTTGCCAATCAAAACACACCCAAGAATTGAGCAAATTGGTCGAAACTAAAAGCTGGAGAAAGTCGAACATTCGACGTCTATTTTCTATGACAACATGCATGTAAGGGAAATTACTCGCCTGCAAAAATAACCGCAGAAAATATTTTTCTTCACTTTGCTCTGCGACTCAAATTCCCACAATTCAATCGTGAGAAAATTTATTTTTCCACTCAATTTTTTATTATTATAAAAAAATGGAATGTCGTTTTATATAACCGCCAAAATATTGCCAAAACTTGTTTAATATTTGTCTAAAGAATTAGCGTGCATGTAATAACATTTTAAAAATAAATCAATTTGTAATTGAATTAGTATTTTTGTGAATGATAAACGAGCTGTGTATTATTGTGTTTATAAATTAGGATTTGCAATTTGCAGGTTTACCTTGTGCCTTGTGATGTCATAAATTTAAAAGGTGTTGGGAAAATTTTGTAATTGTAAGCAAAGTGTAGGTGATTTATGCTTCGCAAAACTCGGGCTTATTCCCAAAATAAATCGCATTTATTTTGCAATTGTTGCGTTGCGCTCGTAAATCAGGCTTTTAATGCCCTTGTTTGTTAATGAAAGGCGCGAAAATTTTCTTACCTTAATTTTTGCGGTGGCGGATTTTTTCAAGAATTTCGTGCACTCGGAGGAGGCTGGGGAAAAAAAAAGAGCGCGCGATATGACACTTGTGGGATTTTGGGGGAGCGGTTGATGGTGATGGTTGTGCGTCGTGGTGTGGCGTACGTGGCGCGCGAGCCGACGTCGTCGTCGCGTCGGTGGTCGGTGAGTTTATGAAAAGTGGCGAGTGGCGTGTGGCGACTCGGAGAACTGCGATCTCTGCTTGCTCCGTACTCAAGTTCTTGGCTCTTGGCGGGGAATGCGCCCGTTGTTCGCTCACGATGGCAGGTGCCAAATGCAATCTGCCTGCACCTTGCACCGCCTCCCGCCGCACGCTTATCATTTTCATCCGAAACCACATTCGCTCGAGATAAACCTACGCCAACCTAAACCATCTTACCATCTTGCAACTCGTCAAATCGAATAAAACTATCAAAAAATTAGAAAATGTGTAATTAATTTTCCTATATTATACCATTATACCATTATACCATTATACCATTATACCATTATACCATTATACCATTATACCATTATACCATTATACCATTATACCATTATACCATTATACCATTATACCATTATACCATTATACCATTATACCATTATACCATTATACCAACATACCATCATACCATCATACCAACATACCATCATACCAACATACCATCATACCATGATACCATTATACCATTATACCATGATACCATTATACCATTATACCATTATACCAACATACCATTATACCATTATACCAACATACCATCATACCATCATACCAACATACCATCATACCATGATACCAGATACCATTATACCATTATACCATTATACCATTATACCATTATATCATCATACCATCATAATATCATACCATCATACCATTATATCATTATACCATTATATCATGATACCATCATAATATCATACCATCATACCTATATACCATTATAATAACTATAGCGTCCCTACCTTTTATACCATCAATACTATGTATACCATCCATATTGTCAACACATTTTAATGTAACCGTAAAGTTAACCGGTTATATCGATTGTATAATCATGCGATTGTATAATCATGTAGTATGGATAGTGCATACGATGCAAACGGTATCTATACCATCGTAACTATGCTATATATCTGATAATATAATAGCATAGATGATATGGATGAAATAAATGGTATCTCTATCTTTGTGGATTCTATCCATAACATTTATACCGTCTATACCATCGTGCCTATATCATTCATAGAATTTATATAATGGTATACCATCGTGTAGACAATATAAATGGTATAGACACTATGGTATAGACGGTATAAATGTTATGGATGGTATAGATAGTGTGAAGTGTAGACGGTATAAACCGTCGATATGATTTATACCATCCATATTACATATACCATTCATACCATTTATACCGTTTTTATGGTACTTTGTGGATTCCATCCATAACATTTATACCGTCTATACCATTGTGCCTATATCATCCATAGAATTTATATAATGGTATACCATCGTATAGACAATATAAATGATATAGACACGATGGTATAGACGGTATAAATCGATGGTATAGATAGATACCATTCATACCATCCATATCATATATACCATCTATGCCATCCACACCATTTATATCAACTATATCATTTATGCTTTACTTATTTTATAACCGTAAAAAATGGTTAATCTTTCAGATGTGAACTAGGAAAACCGTTAACTATTGTAACATGATACATGATAGAGAATGTTGAAAAAAAAACAAGGAGCATTTGTTGCGTTATGGCGGTATTGGAGAAGTCGTGCCGACCGCTACGGCAGTAATTGCACGAATTACGGCGATACAATCGAAATTACACACCGGAATAATTCAATTATTTCGCCATAACTCGTGCACAATCAGCCGCGACCGCGCCCCCCGCCATCTTAAAGAAATGAATGCAAATCGCATTGCAACTTCATTCTTCGCTGCATTCACCGCGGAAACCGTATCCGGCCACGCCCACGAATCAACCTATTCGCGTCAATGTAGGCAACCATACTGCCCGCTAGAATCACTCGCCTCAATGTAGACAACCATAACTTCTCGTACGTTTGGTTGCTTAAGCGTTGAATGTATGCAACCAAATTGCCGCCAATTAATTTTTAATCGCTCTAGGCAACTTAAGATGATTGGTTTTCGGTGTGGTATTGTGAGCGTGGTTGCCGTGGGAACGGGGGCGGGTGGCGGCGCGGCGCGTGCACAGCCCAGTGTCGGATTTTAGGTTTGCGTGCCGCCACCGAAGGTGCCAAGTTGGATAGGGGGGCGGCGGCACCGCGAAAAATTCGCGAATTATGCGAATCATCCGCGCTTCGATTCCCCCAAACACACTTCATCATCCCACGATTAATATCCAAGGTAAGTGCTCAACCATTTATCAAAAAAATATTATGCGCGGAAGTGAATAATAAAAAAATGTAACTGGGGCAAAAGTAGGTGATGATAATAATGATTCCAGGGAAAAAATTCGATTTTACAAAAAAAAATTACTATAAAAATAGGCAACTCACAAATAAACGAAATAGAGTAATTTTCAAATTTATTTATTATACAGGGTGTTTCAATTATACGTACAAGCTTATATGATGAACTATGAATTAGGCAGCCATTTTATATATATTTTTTTGTAAACATTTATTAGCGAAGCGATTATGAAAAATTAATTAAAAGTATGTAAGGTACATAAATCATAGCGGCCATTTTAAAAGTTTTCTCAATTTTTTTATTAATCAAAAATATATCGAGTGACCCCTCATATAACACCTCTCGACTTAAAGATTAAGAATAAATAAATCCCACCACTTAAAATTCTCATACAAGTCGTAAATTTGAAAAATTGTTAAGTTCGCGTAGTTATTTTTAGCTTCTTTTGTGTTTTTGCAAATGTTTACCAACTTTGGAGTTGTTTGTCGTGTTTTGTTTTGATTCTAGTAATTAAGTTTAGAGTTTTGCGTTTCGTACCTTTCTCGAAGGTGTCTGTTTGAGCGAGATACAAGTGGATGATTACCGTGCGCCGCCTTCGCAAAGAGGCGGCAAACACGCGATCTTGGCCCTCAAAAACGACAAATTAGGTCGTGCAAAAACAAAACGCAAGAGCTCACTTTACATACGGTCATGGACAATTGAAATAACTAGAAAAAAAAATTAATTTTATTGATTTTTGTTTTCCAAAATTTTAGTCGTTTAGTTCAACGCTCTGTTAATGTAATTTTTCGATCGAAATGCGTTTATTAATGGCGACTTTGAATATTGATGAGTGGTTTTCAATGTCGACATTATCATTTATGTATGAGGCTACTTTTATATAAACACGTTTACATGAAAAATCGAAAGGGGAAATTGGAAAATTATTATTTATCTGATTATAGTCATGAAGACAACATTTATAATAATTGGTATTTTTTTTACGAATGGTAAATTGGGTTGAAAAGGGGGAAAATTAAAAAAATTATTTTAAAAATTTTTCAAAAAAAGTTTAAAATTTTCAAAGGAGTTTGTTAGTCTAAAAAAATGAAAATTTGGTTTTTTTTTAGATGAGTGAAATAATGGGCTGCGCGCGCGGTGTGTTATGAACGACGATGCGGAGGAGAAAAAGTGGCGGCATCGCGACGCCGCTGGCATTGGCAGTAAGACGTCGGCTGCAAGACGAGGCGTCACGACGCTCATGTACGCCTGTCAGCAGGGCGACGTCGAAAGCGTGCGCCGCCTCCTGCGATTGCAGGTCAGTGTGTTAACACCGCGATTATCACGCACCTTCATTTTTTATTACCGCACCATCAAAACGATTTTCTAAAAAATCTAAAACAAAAACCCATAAGGTAAGTTTATTTTTTTCTATTTATTCTATACACGTTCTGCAAGAACAACCGATTTCGTTATGTGAAAAAAAAATTTTTTTCTACAACAACCGATTTCGTTCTGTGAAAAAAAAAAAAATAGATTCTGTATTGTAATTTATTTTTTTGTCACTCATTTGCTCAATTTAAAACTCGTAATTCTCAATTCCAACTGTCTAAAGTTCGTGATGTGACTATCATTGGGAGAGGGAAGGCGGTTGGGGGGTGGGGTGGTATATTCAGGCATCTGATTATTTTTTCGTCGGAATGCACCGCGGCGATTTAACGATTCCTCATCGTCGTGGCAACCTTGAAGCGCTGGGGGCGGTTCTGTTTACATCGCCGCCGCCGACCAGAAGCCGTTAATTCGCGTGGTGCTGTTCCCATTTTCCGGCGGCGGTCAACCGGTCAACTATTCGCAGTTTGGATTTAACTGGGTCGCTCTAAATTCCACGCGGAGGCGGCGTAAAAGGTCAAACAATCGATGCACGCGCCTGCAATCATTTGATTTTAGTAAGTTTTCTTTATGTTTACTCAAAACAGGCGCAACGATTGAGAATAGACACCCTGAATTTAAATGCAATGTTGCCGCAATTATTTTTTGTTTTAGCCCGAGATTTTGGAGCACAGAGATCGTAAAGGCAAGAGCGCGTTGCATTATTGCTGCACTAGTAGCAGAAAAAGGGCGGCGCAAGCAGCCGATTTCATCCGAATGGCTGCGCCGGATTTGATCGACAGCCGCGATGAAGATGGCTTTACGCCGCTCCATCTCGCGGTCATCGCCGGCAACATCCCCCTCGTTACTTTACTTTTAGCTTCTCAAGCCGACGTCAACGCTGTCGACGGAGAAAAACACTCTGTAGTACACTGGGCCACAGGTAAGAATCCCGACAAAAATGACGTCACAAGTAGGTTACTCCTCAACTGAAAGTTGTACAGGGTGAGCTAAAATGATTGTGGTCAATTCAAATTTCCCGCTTAAAAATCTGGGGAATTTATTTGCTTCAAGTTCATCGTAACACAAAATCATCTCAAAATTAAAACAAAGTAACTAGACTTCACAAAAGCAGAGGCGTAAGTCGAATTTTTACCGTTGTGTCAAAACTTCAGATTTTTGAATTTCCTTATTTCGCCTTCCATTTCATTTGAATAAATCTTTGTTTTATGTTAGCATCTGCCTCGAAAATGAAGAAAAACATTTTCAATATTTGACATTTGCAGTGAAATTAGAGATTTTGGAAAAAAAATGGATTACTAGGAGATTTTCTTTTTAAGATTTCAGTTGTACCAATCTGCGTATTTGGTTGCCTACAAAAACTTCTATGTTTTCTATTGTTATACATAGACCGGACACGTGTCAATTTTTTGTGTATCACTGGCGGCCATTTTAAAAGTGTCCGTTTTGGCGGTTAATTTGAAAAACTGGTTCACATAACTTATAATACTCATAAAAACTTGTCAAATTCGATTTTCATTTGATTAGAGAACACCAAAAATTAAGAAAATAACCGAGGTGAATATAGTTAATGGACACTTTTAAAATGGCCGCCGTAGTTCAAGCTGATACACATTGAGGGCGCTGGTGTGTATTTTAAAATAGCTATATTTTTCTTTATTTTATAAATTATCAGTTACAACAAACATCTAATGCGATGAATTAAGATAATTTCGGTTATTAATGGATTGAATGGTAAAAGTTATACGTCAAAAGTTAGCTCATTAGCAGATAAAAGTGGGAAATAAAAAAGTCTATGTATAACAACAGAAAACATAGAAGTCTTTGGTTGTCTACATATCAAACCACAATCATTTTAGTTCATCCTGTATAGCAGCTAACCTACTTGTGACGTCATCACAATTCTCCTGCATTCTAAAGTATGAGGGAGTTTGAAAAATCAATCTGTCTTATTGACAGTTAAAGTTCAAAAGAAATATTTGGCGTGATTTTTAGACTTAATTTAAATAAAGTGTGAACTTAACCCAAATTGTTGCACACGCAAAGCAAAAATTAGGACATTTCAAGGAATTAAGTGAATGAGTTTTTATTTAACTTAAATGAAAAGCTGCTCGAATCAAGTAATTCCATGTAAACGTGACAACGTCGCAGCTAATTTATTTTTAATAGCCCATTCAAATATTTGCAGGAAATTTTACGTTTAACCCAGAATTAACGAATTAAGGGCTGTGATATTGTTCCAAATTCGATCGTATGGAATTTCGACCTTGAACTGACAATGGAAAGACCAAGGTGACGTCACGTTTCGTGTAATCAACTTTAATCCTTGATAAATAGGAAGTGATTGATGGGTAGCAGGATTAATTTTAATGATTAAATTTATTATTATCCAAACCTTTTGCAAATCAAAATTCCTGCATTGAATAAGCAATTAAGGGTTGAAAAGTTTTAATGAACATTCTGCGTCAATATTAGGTGGAAAAGTGAAGCAGCTGCATTCCAGCATGAAAATGAAACCATTTTCCAAACTCATTGGCACGCAATGTAAAATTTAACCTATTTTTGCTGCAGTTTGTGGTGAAACGGAGGCTTTGCGCGCCGTTCTGGGGGCTGGAGCCCCTGTTTCCACCCCCGATGTTCATGGAGGATATCCATTGCATTACGCCGCCCAAATGTGTGGAGGAGTACGTATTTTGAGCCCAAAAAAAATTTAGCACTGTAATGTTAATTTTAGGAAAAGGATTGTCATTTGATGGGCATGCAAGTTTTGGAAACTCTTTTAGAGCATCCTGACATCTCCGTGTCAGTGGAAGATGGCGATGGAAGACAACCATTGCTTTGGGCAGCAAGTGCTGGGTCTATCAAAGCGATGTTGGCTCTAATTAAAGCTGGAGCTAAAGCAGAATCCTGCGATAAAGATGGTTTAACTGCTCTTCATTGTGCTGCATCCAGAGGACACACTGAGTGTCTTGATGCTTTACTCACTTTATGTGGTGTATCAGTTGACGTCATTGATACCAATGGATGTACTGCTCTACATTACGCAGTCACCTTGGGACATGCAGATGCCACAGCTCTACTTTTAGGTACAAAAAACATTTCATCAAATTTTTTTTATAATCTTCTTTTTGTAGCTCATGGTGCTAACGCCAATCGTCAGGATAGAAAAGGAAGAAGTCCAGCTCACTGTGGTTGTGCTAAAGGACAACTTGAAACAGTTCGTATGCTAGGAGCTCACGGCGCCAATTTATGGTTGAGGAATGCCAGAGGTGATCTACCACTTCACGAAGCCGCTGGATCTGGAAGAAGAGAATTGGTGAAATCGTTGCTTGAAGCCAGACCAAGTCAAGTTAACGCCAGGAACAATGACGGAAGGTGTCCTTTACATCTAGCAGCTCTTAATGACAATCCTGACATGTGCAAGGTAGAGTAGACCTTCAAATTTATTATTAGAATCACCTACTTCAGAGTGTTTTTTTTGCTCACTTAAAATTCATGTAAACAGGTTAATTTTATTAAGAATCCTGTAATTAAAATAAACGAGCATTGGTTTAGCCATGACCTTTATTCATTCCTTTAGCCTTTTCACTCCAACTACTTTATACACCCCGTTATAATCATTGATAAAAATCTTTAAATATCCAGAGGTCACATGCAAACCATTGTAATAAAATATTTGTAGATCCTACTAGATATGGGTGCTTCAGTTAATCCTGTACTGAGAACTTCAAAAAATATCTTCATGACTCCTTTAGATTGCGCCATGCAACGTGGATTTCGTTCAACTGCAAAATATCTACAACTTCAAGGAGGTCTTCCTGCAAATCGCCTTTCCAACAACCCCCAAGCCACTGGTATAAGCCTCCAAATTAAAGATGACTTGACGGTGTGGGGAGGAACTTCAACTGAGAGCGAGTCCGAACAAATCGAAGGTGAAGATAAGAAAAAACGACGTTCTTACAAACGAAAACTAGCCTACAGAATTGAAAAAAATGAGCCTGTTTCTTCTGAAGGACCTCCTAAAGAAGATAAAAAGCGTTTTCCTAATAAAGGAAGAAAAACAAAACCCACGAAAATCGATGATCAAATTAAAGAAACTAGTAACAAGAAAGTATCTTACAATAATGAAGTGAAAATCACAGATTCGACAATTACTCAAAATGGCTCAGTAATTATAAATAAGGATATTTCGAAAACAACAAAATTAAAAGATTCGCCGAAGAGTAAAAAAACAAAAACTGCCAAAAAGATTGCGGAATCGTCTTTGGAAGAAATCGTTAAAGCTGATGATGATAATAAAATTGGTGTAAGGAAGAAGAAAGAAGCTAAACAAGAACAACCTGATATCAATGATAATATTCGCGAAATTGAAAATTTGGCTTTATCAATTGAAGAAAAGGCGCGTAATATTTGCAAAGAAGTCAACACCATTGAAGATCTACAATCCTTAACAAGCATTGAAGAAACTGGCGTTAAAAATCTTACAGTGGAAGCATCAGTACACGCCCCGCATTCCCAAGAAGTTTTGTACAAAGAAGTCATCGCAGGATTACGAGAAGAATTAGATTTACTAAAAAAGGAAATTAATTTAATCAAAAACGAAGAAGAGAAGAAGGTCACAACGCAGGAAACTGAAGATAAAAAGGTGGTTATAAATGAATTAAAAGAACTACTAGAAGGACGGATTTTAGAAATTAAAAGTACAGTCGAGGAATTTAAAGACGATATTAAAAGCGTCATCAAATCTACAGATTTACGTAAAGATGATGAAAAATTATTAGTGGAAGAACAACAAGTCACCTCGTTATTAAACGAAGATTTAATTAAAGATGATGACATTCGTAAAATTATTGATGAAAAAATTCATAGAATTAAAGAAGAAGAGATTAAAAAAATCGTCAATGAAGATGAAATGAGGAAGATTATTGATGAGGAAGTTCAGAAGATTAAAATTGAGGAAGATTTCAGTAAAAACGTTGCTGCAACTATAAACGATGAAACAGAAGTTATTACCACAGAAGTTGTTCAAATAGAAGAATCCGCAATAAAAGATGAATCAGAAACGCTTATAATAAAAGAGGAAGATATTTTCGCAAAAGTTAATGCGGAAATTTTAAAAATAAAGGACGATTTAATTAATAAGGAAGAAATCAATAATTTTACCCAATTTAATGAAGATGAAATTACAGTAATGTGTAATAAAATTGTATCAACGTTAGTGGATCAAAATCTAGGTCAAGATCAAGAAGTAATACAAAAAACGATATTTAAAGAAATTGAAAAAAATAAAGTCGCACAAAATGAAGATACAATCATCAACGAAGATCAAATTAATGATGAGACTATAAATAATAAAGAAGAAATTATAGAGGAAGAAAAATCTAAAAGTGAGGATACTACAATGGCAACAAAACGAAACGCAAAAGAAGTTAATTTCATCAAAAAACCTACATCTGATTCAGAAATTTTTGGTGAAGAAATAACAGCAACCAATAAAAGTAGAGAAGAACTTGAAGTAATCAAGAAACCAGTTCAAGTTAAACGCAATCATCACCTGCACATTCCACGAGAAGATCCTTTAGAAAGTAGCGTCGAAGCAAAATCTTCGGAAGAAGAAGCTGACACGGAATCGGATGATTCCACAATCTCCAGCGTGGCGACGAAACGAGAACATAAAAGCTTCACGGTTTTAGAAGATCGTAATTTGGAAACAAAGCGAGAGAGATTGAGGCGTAGCAAAATACCCACTGCTTCTTCAAAAAACGATAGAAGAAGAGCAAAAAGCAATTTGGAGTCGCGTGTTCCTTTATTACCGGAATTGAAGACGAAAACGAAATCAGAGACCAACTTGGCTGAAGATTACAGCGATCAAGATGAGTTTGAAGAAGGGAAGAGGAGGAAGATTAGGAGGAGAGTGAGAAGTAAGAGCGGTCGTCGTAGTCCCCTAGCTGCTAGTGATAATGAGAGTAGTAATCTTATAGATTCAGGATTTGAGCCTAGCCCTAGAAGCAGTCGGATGCCCAAATGGAAGAATGTTTCTGATAGAGGAGTCAACATGACTTCAGTTACACAATCGATTCAGGGAAACATAAGAAGGTAATCCAAAATTAAAAATTCGCAAGAAATTTCGTAATAAAATGTTGTAGGTATCATTTGGAACGGAAGATTTTCCAACATCTTTTGGATTTGAAGCGAATGCAGATTAGAGCTGGTCAACATAACGAGTCCATGTTGGTTAAGCGTGCCATTGACGTGTACCATAAATCTTGTGCTGCCACAGTTGGTGCCGGTCGTTACAATCCTAAAGACTTCACGTTCAAAAGTTTCGAAAAGTTTTTGTACGAGAGTCTCAGGAAGATTCAGCAAAACGCCACGGCTTCATACCTAAAGGGTCTTCCTGAAAAATCCCATGAAAATCCCATGCTTTGCACTCAAAGCACCAACAGATGCATGCACGCAGTACACGCGTACACAGGTGTACCTTGTGCTGCATACCGTAAGTTATCTAATCAACACGTTTACAAATAAACCAATTTTTATTTTAGTTCCTAAAATGGATCACCACTCGATTCCCAAAATAGGTTTCAACTCTTGTAAACCCCAAGGTTTTCTGCCAAGCATTAATACCGATAAAAAATCGGTCACTTTGGAATTATGCCACGGTAACGATAAACAAATCATATCACTGCCCACAGATCGTTTGGACCAAAATAAACGTTATTACGTTACTTTCACAGTCAAAGGTCAATCTGGTGACTCCACTGGAAGCGATGAAAATCAAAAATCTACCCCTCATCGACATTCAAAGAGCGTCTAATCAAAAATTTTTGCCCAAAATAAAGCGCACGTAAAAAATTACACACACGAATGGTAAATACGTTATTTGTTTAATAGTTCATTAATTATTAGGTTTTCATAAATTATGCAACCAAATTTACAACGCCCGCTTTAAAATGGAAGGTGTATATTTGGTTGCGGTATAAAAACATGTATTATGTAAAAATGAATATATTTTCTTGTGAAATGTTTTAATAAAACTTATTTATACGTTTGTTTTTCCTCTAAAAACCACTACAACATTTTGTACATCAAATTAGAATTTATTGATAATCTACTTTAAAATATATACAAACTATTTATCAAAATATCTTTTCATAACATTCCTGAACATTACCATAAATTATTTACTTAAAATTACATAAGGTACTCATTGATAACTAAATTTACATCATCACACTGTTTTTATGTAGGATAGTAAAACCACTAACATCAAAAATTAAAAGAGGATTTTTTTAGTGTACATCTTCAAATGTTTTGATTCACCTTGTTGTTTAAATCAGGCCTAAATAAAGAATCCAATAGTTGTCATTTGAAGAACGAAAATTTTTGTCAAATATTTGGCAGATGCTCCAACTTATTGGATTTTTGGCCTTGAGTGACGTTTAGTAAATTCGTTGGAGTCTTGTTTGGACTTATCGGTTTCGTTGAAGTCAACTGCGGTAGCTGCATGCTCGTGTTGGAATTCTAAAATTGAAAAAAATCAAAAATTGCCTTATTTATTAAAAGTCTTACTCTAGATCTATCACGAGTGATTTTTTCAAAAGGTTGGACATCATCCTCGACTTTAAAATAAAATCCTTCAAAATATTTATGGGTCAGTAATTGCTCGCAAGTCCATCTTCTTCCAGGATCTTTATCAACGCATTTCTAAATAGGAGTAATTTTAAAATCATAAAAATTTGTATATAATACACATTACCTTTAAAAAATCTAAAGTTACAGTAGTACACATTGGTAATTTTGACTCTAAAGAAGTGAGCTGTTGTGGAACTGGAAGAGTTACCCCGCGGAAAAAATCGTTTGATTTAAAAGCCTGCATGTGTCTTTGAAGAAGATCACCTACAGTGCACCTGATTAAGTATAACTGATCAACATCAGATTTTCCTGGCCATAAAGCTTCACCTTTTATTAGCTCAGCTAAGACACATCCTAAAATTTAATTTGGTAAAAAGACATCACAAAAACAAAATTATAAATACCTATAGCCCAAACATCAACAGGAGTACTGTATTGAGTATCACCAACCAACAATTCTGGAGATCTATACCATCTAGTCGCAACATAATCGGTATAATTTTCTCCTGGACCTTAAAAAAATCCACGTAAATTCAACGTTTTTTTTTTAAATATTTTAATACTTACTTAGCATTCTTGCAAAACCAAAATCACACAATTTAACAACACCACTCGTGGTTAAAAGAATATTTTCAGGTTTAATATCACGATGTATGCAACCATGTTGATGACAGTATGCCACTGCATGCAAAGTTTGCCACACTATCTGCTGCGTTAATAATTCAGGACAACCTTTTGGATACCTAAATAAAACAAAATGTAAAACTAACAAAATGACGTCAAAAATAGGCTGTTATCACCTTTCAAGCTCGTTAAGCACAGTCCTTTCACAAAACTCAAAAACTAAATGTAGCCTACGTTTTCTTCTAAAGACTTCGAGAAGATTAACTAGATTTGGGTGCTTTAAATTCTAGAATAAGAAATATTACTGTGAGAAAAAAAAAATTATTCACTGCTTACCTTAAGTAATCTTATTTCTCTAAGAGCAATTTTTCGTATTAAAGGATCATCTTCACTTTCTGCAAACTTTTTAATAGCCACAATATCGCCAGTATCTCTATTTCGACATTTGTACACTAAACCGTAGCTACCTTCACCAATTTTGCTGATTTTCTCGTATCTTTCCATACTTTTCGAAGAAGTTCTTTGCCTAAAAACAAAAAATTGTTATAAAAATTGTTTCTAAAATGTTTAATATCGAATTAAGGTACATAAAATCGAAAAATTAAGCGAAAACACGCAGGAATTTAAAGAATTGTACATATTAGTATGTTTAATCACTCTGTACATAAAAAGTAGTTTGTTTGACGCGACTTACTGCTCTATACGGCGAAAGTTCTGGGAGTAAAACAAACATAACCTAAAATTTTTTTAAATTTTGTTTGTTTTCTTTTAAAGAAAACGGTTTCGATTTGGTTGTATCAATTTGGTTGTATCCATTGTATCCATTGTATTTTTAGCTTTGCACAAAAATGGAGGAAGAAAGATTAAAAATTATAAAAGAACGCAACAAGGATATAATTGCCTTAAAGTTGTTAGATAACATTAGGGAAAAAGAACTTGAATTAATTGTGAGTGATTTGCATGTTTACTGTAAATTTTGGTGTTACAATAGGACTACGCTGCAAACAAGATTTCCATTCTAACTAACAATAAATCAAATCGACAATGTTGATACTACAATCCTCGAGCAAGGGTATAAAATTCAGCGTTACTGATTTGATTCAATCTCAGTTAGGTTGGAATTTCTGTTTTCTGCGTGGTCCTACTTGTACTTTTCTTGTCATTGCATTATTTTTATAATTTTTAGAAAAACGTTGATGTGGTCTTAGAAGATTCAAACCTGTATCCTTCAATAACCGAGGAGAATGTTAAAAATGTCGTTGAATTTGATTTCAAAAGCAGCACATGTGTAAATTTTTTATTCTTTTATTATTGTATATACAGGGTGTTTCATTTTACATTTTCTATTGGAAATTTTAACTACCAATAGATGGCGCTGTTGGCCCTCACCATTTACAATCTAATTAAGAACAAAAAAAAGTTGTAGAAATGTAAAAAATTAAAACACCCTGTATATTTTAGTGTTTGTGGGAATAAAAATAATGTTTTTAGAATGTAAATGTTGAAGAATTGAAGAAGGAAATTGAGGAACTAAAGGAACTCAAGAAGGAACGAGAAATTAGAGAAAGGCTGGAAAAAAATCCTCATTTTAAACTAGCAAAAAAAATACAACACATGAAATTTTAAACCGTGTTTAGTCTAATTCTAGAATATTTATTTTTGTACTGTAATCCAAAAATATTAAAAAAATTATAAAAAAATAAAAATTTGTTTTTTTAAGGAAGCCCTGGTAAGATTTTCCAAATTAAAAATTTGAAAATTATTGTCACTAATTAAAAAAATACCTTTTAAAGCAAATTCTTAGCGCAGAGAACTCTTTTTCCGCATAAAAACGGATTATTACAGCACTTGCCTGGCATCATTTATCGTAAGCATGTTAAAATTTACTTTAAAATAAGCTAAAGATTTAAAATATCTGCAAAGTAAAGAAATTAAAAAAAATTAAAATCAATCAAAAATCAGTTTTTAATTATGTTTCATTTGGGTGATCGCTTTAGCAAAAATTCGAAAGTTTTTGAAGGTTTGAATTTATTCCAGGATTTTGGTTTTTCTTAATTTTCTCAAAAGGTATTCACAATAGCAAGCTAAAAATTTTACTCAATATAGACACCTAAAATAGGCGTATTTTAAGCCCCATTTGAAAAAAATCCAGGAAATAGATTTTTAGAAAAAAAATCTCAAAGTTTTTGCAAATTCGAATACAAATACGGCCCTGAAGGGCGCATTTTTGACACCACATGAAACGCTTTTACGTTCATCGATGCAGGAAAGTATTCTGAAAATGTTAAGCCATAAATCGTCTTAATCGGTCAAGTGGTTCGGTCAAAATTAATTATTTTCCGATTAATCAAAAATTTCATAACAATTTCTTCGTCCAAAAGTGAGCTTTTTAAATTTTCAACAGTTATTCGGGCGTAACTTCTAAACAAAACGAGATATCAAAACGATTCTTTTTTTATTTAAAAGCTTACGTAAAGACCTTTAAAACGAGTCATCATTCGTTAAAATCGATAAAGGGGACAGAGGGGTAAAAAATTATCGATTTTTTACAAACTTTTATTCGCGATTAAAATTTTGATTTTTTTTCGAAATGAAAAAAAATTCAAGCGTTACGTTGTTGTGTTTAAAAAATCCTTTCCAACGCATATTTTGGTTGGACGATGGGTTGTAAGTTAATAACCTAATTTTGGTCGTGAGGGGTTGATAAAACACAATTTTGACTTTAATAGGTCGGTGTGAGGTGAAATGAAAAGATAGAGATTTCAAAACTTCAAACCGACCTCGTTCAAAGAACCCTTTAAAAGGTCACGTGTAGTGATTTTTAATTTTTGGATTCGTTTGTGCCCCATTTCCTCCACAAAATTGTTCTATACGTGCCGTTTTTTTACCGATATTTTTTTACGCTTTTGGAAAAAAAAATCGCGACGCCGCTGGACGAGCGGGATAAAACCAATTATTTTTCTGGGTATTAAGGGTACTTTTCACCACAATATAAGCCACGTTTCGTTAAAATCGGTCCAGTAGTTTGGTAGGTACGATTTTTTAAATTTCGTTAAAAAATGTCCAAAATCGTACCTCAATTTTCAACCGTCAAAATATAAGACCCAAACAAATTTTTCGAAAAAGTAATCCGCGTATACCTAATTCGCGTGTTTCTTCTTTACGAAAATGCCATTCGTGATTTTTTTCCCACGGCCAAAGTCTCACATTAATTTTTATAACTTTTTTCGTTTTTTTCCTAAAAAACGCGATATTTTGACGTTTTCAAAGAAAAATTCGCCCTCACCAAAGGATTGATCCAGGAGGGTCAAAACTTTTGAATCTCGTAAATGAGTATGTGGGAAAAAAAGGGGCCCGATTTGGTCGTTCCGATACCAAACCCGGCGGATCCACCATTTTTTAATATCAGGGAGGCGAACGCTCGAAAAAAAATCTATTTTTTCGGGAGCGTTTTTGAAAGTCTTACCGTCGATCAAAAAATTTAAAATTCGGTACGGTTATAAAGCATACATTACTCTTTAATTTGAGACTTTACAAATAAAATTCTGATAAAAACTTTACTTGCTGTCGTGAAAAAACCGAACCTCCGCCGGGTGTATATTTAAAAACGTATTTTCGCGATAACTCGGCCGTTTTAAAAAATTGATGTGGAAAAATAGGGCTCAAAATGTACAGTTTTCGATTCTATACGACATACTAAAATTTAAAGCCAATCGGCTAATATAAAAAAAAAGTTATTCGGGGACATCGGTTTCTTTCTTCCGGGGCGAATAACTTTTTTCAGGGGGGCGCTAGAAACAAAAGTTTCAACCGTGTTCTAAATTTTTTTTCAACATCCGTATGTGTACCAAATTTCAACCTCGTACGAACAAAACTCAAAGGGTTTTTAATATTCCACGAAGCTTAATTAAAAAACTTTAGATTTCTTTTAATTTAAAAACTTATGAATATTTAAGTACTTTAACATGTTTACGATAAATGACGCCAGGCAAGTGCTGTAATAAATTATTTTTAAAAAGTGGTTTTTCTTAAAAAGTGAAATTTCAAATTTTTAATTTGTTTTTCTTTTATTACTCGTTTGAAATCTATAAATAAAAGTGCATTATAATTTTGATGTCGTGTCGGAAAATAAATCGATAGAACTAGCGTGTATTTTTTCATATAATTGGTTTAAATAAGTTCAATTACAGTATGTAATATCAATAGCGAGCTTTTTACATTTATCATAAAAGTATCAACACGACCCAGACCTTTACCTACATTTTTTGTTTTCCATCAACCTTGCTTTTTGTTTTCCAACAATTTTCCAATTAAATCTTTAAATAAAAAACTTATTACTTTACCACAAACCGTTTAAAAAAAAAACAAAAAACGTTCGTGCTTAATCAGCATTTATTTTGGCTTATCTCGAAAGTGGGCAATGGCTACAACTTTTACGTTTTTTTAGAATTTACAGTTAATTCTGGATCGATTTCACCACAAACTCATGAATTATTCAACAACACCCGCACATGAAATGAAAAATTAAAGCCAAATTAATTATTTAAAAAATTCAGTACGGATTTAATTGGCGTTTCTTATAATCATTTATTAATAAAAAACCATTTAAAACAAAAAATAATGGAGTAATTTGAATAATTGGAATAACTTGCCTTTTTGTAAATCAAATTATTTTATATCATTCTTTTGGGGGGACGCAAAAAACTTGATTCGATTTAAACCCAATCGTTTTTTTTTGGCAAAAAATATATTTAGATATAAAAATGAACTTATCACTAAAATTACTTCTCGCAATAAAAACCCTCTTGTGAATTATAATGGAAAATCTAAATTGAAATCTATCACGTCACGTAGAGGCACGTCCTTCACTGCACCACTATTTAGAGGTCACTGAATTGCCGTGAATTAATCGCAATGAAATCGACCTAAAATTTGATAAAACATACCTTTTCGGAAGTAGCTGTAGCTGGTTTCCCAGCAACCACAATTTGCTACCGTTAAACCATTTCTCCATTCGTACGCGGCACCTCGCATCAAGGCACTGTGCCTTTCTCTACCCATTTCCGATTTATTTGTTTTGAGGTGAGTTTCCATGGAAACGCCGCTTACACGCAAAGCACTTTAATAATGACAACTCCAAAAATGAATGATGTCGAGAGTAACACCATTACAACCAACGAGAGGAGGGTTTTGCAAAAATTAAAACGCAGGTTTTTCTCGGTTTTTGCAAGAACCAAAATTTTCCAAAATTCCTGCGAGGATAAAACCCAACGGTACGCTTTGGTTTACGGTGGATACAGCACTCTAGGTTCAAAATGCGTCTCGCAATTGAAGATGTTGAACTGGTGGGTGGCTTCAGTTGACTTTTCCGCCAATTTACTTGCTGATGTCAATATCCTCTTGGGGACTAGTGATAAAAAGGAGGGAAAGGTCAATACCATAATCACATCTTTAGAAGCAGCCCTGGGAAGCGATAAAAAACTTGAGGTGGTTATTTGCACCACCGAAGCTCGCACCAATGGAAAAGACAACAAAATTCTTCTCAGAAAATCTGAAGAAATGTGGACTGAAAATTTACTAATGCCTTTAATTTGCGCCAAAGTTGCCGCTCAATACCTAAAACCTGGAGGAGTTTTCATACTTACAGGTCTTTTATTAAAACTTTTAGAATCTTCAAATAAAAATTTCTTGTAGGTGCAATTATTGCCGCATATCCTTGTGTCCAACAAAAAACAAACTATGGAAAAAACAACGTTGATATGCTCATGAAAATGCTTCTCTCAGAAGAAAGTGGTTTACCTGATAAGTCCGTGCTCATCGCGGTACTTCCAACTATATTAGACACAGAGTACATTAATCATAACCATTGTTTAGAACCAGAAACTGGTTTTTGCACCCCTTTACAATTTTTATCCGATTTAATTATCAAATGGGCTCGTCGTAAAAATTTACCCAGATCTGGAAGCGTTTGCCAGTTAATTACCAACAACTACAAAACACAAATTATCATTTATTAATAAATTAAATTTTAAATTAATGTGTATTTTGGGTTGCATCTATATATTATGCAGCGCCACCTATAATTGTATTTTTTTAATTATTTTAAGTAGAATTTTAAGATAAATGTAATTAATTAAGTTGATTTATTATATGCAAAAATAAAAAATTTTTAATGCATTATTTAGGCAACCATACGTGCAAGTATATTAAGTTGCCTATATCAATACCTCGCGCAACTCTATAATTATTAGGTTCTATAGTTAATGTCATTGTCAGATTGCGTACAAAAATCTAAGACAAAAATATAACCTGTCATCAGTAATAAATTTAAGCGTTTTATAAACTAATAGTGCTTAATTAATAATTAATTAAATTGATGGAACAAGAAACAGAAAGCTATACAAGTGATGTGTCCCAAAATGAAAGCAAAAGTGCAGACGAAAGCGAGGCGAAAAGAAAAAACAAGTATGTTCTGACGAAGAATATGAAAGAAAAATTATTGGAATTACCTGAAATTCTAGAATTTATAACTAGATTGCAAAGTTATGTGGAAAAGCAGAGGAGGAAATTACAAAAGTTAAAAAAAAAACATAAAAAAGGAAACGTAAGTGTAATGAATGACAGCTAGCGCCATCTATTGATAAAATCGTGAACTAAACTATACAGGGTGTCTCACTTTTTTTCGAGCAAAATTTTTTTAGATAGTAAATGTTATTCTGAACAAAAAATTTCCTATGAACTATTATGTTTTTTCGACTCCTTAAAAAGTTACAGCAATTTTAAAATTGATAAATTTTCATGATTTTTATGGAACACCCTGTATAATATTTTTTCTTATTATATTTTTATTTAAATCAATTATTATTTGGATTTTTTAACATTATTGGCTATTTTTAAAATAAGTAATTGATGAGGTCAGTGGCGTAGCCAGGATTGTTTCATGGGGGGGTGGGGGGTTTATAAAACCTTTAAAAAAGTAGTTTAATAAAAAAACTATATTTATTATAGAATCTGTCAATAACAACATTATAAAAATCTTGAGTGAATGGGGGGGAGTTCTGACCCCCCTAAACCCCCCCTGAATACGCCACTGGACTAGGTTAAATTTCTCTTGGTTTAATTTAGCATCTTATTGGCTTAAAGATATACAAAATTCAAAGCATACTTGATTTAAATGAAAAAAAATAAAATTAAATGAAATTTATACAGGGTGTCCTATAAAAATAATTAAATTTTTTAATT
Source organism: Stenus bimaculatus (assembly GCA_963971135.1). Lineage (NCBI taxonomy): Eukaryota > Metazoa > Arthropoda > Insecta > Coleoptera > Staphylinidae > Stenus > Stenus bimaculatus. Next base: position 1,414,618 of record OZ020181.1, read on the forward strand.
TTAAAATTGCTGTAACTTTTTAAGGAGTCGAAAAAACATAATAGTTCATGGGAAAATTTTTGTTCAGAATATCATTTACTATCTAAAAAAAAATTTTGCTGGAAAAAAAGTGAGACACCCTGTATAGTCTATTCAAATATTTAAAATTTTAAATGTTTTAGAAAAATAAGATTAAACATGTTTCCACTCAAACGGGTGAAGAAAAAGTTGTGGAAAACGAGGTAAAAACAATTGCTGAAGAAATAACTGAAGCCGCAGAAGAAGCTTTAAAACATACCGGTTTCGTTTATGAAGAAACATCAGGAATGTACTACGATTATAATTCGGGCTACTATTACAATGCGGTAATATAAATTTTTTTTAGTTAATTTAAATAATATCGTTGTTATTTTTAAAAGGAGTACGGTTTATATTACGATGGAAACACTGGAACTTACCTACGTTACAATCAATCAACTGAAAAATACGAGTTTCACTCGCAAGTTTCCTTACCTGCAATTGAAAAACCTGCGGCGCTTGTGAAAAAAGAAAGCAGGCGTAAAAAACGGGATGATAAACATGTAAGTTTTTTGGTAACTGTAATTGTTGATAATCGAGGTGTTATTTTAGGTAATCAAAAATTCTACTAGTAGTAGCTTGGACGGTCTTGAAAAAACGTTCAGCGAATTGAATATATCAGCAATGCGCCGAAATGCGCTTGGTATGTACTGAAAAGAAAAATTTACCGGATTTTTTTCCAGGAAAGCAAGAGGATCAAGGTAGATTCCGGTGATCTTGAGGAAGGCGAGTGCTCTGATGGTTCTAAATCACCTGAAGTTGATGATGATTCAAGTTCTGAATATGATAGCAATAATGAGCACGGTATCAAATGTGAATTTTAAAAAGCGAGATTTAGAAGATTAAAGGTGGTTTTATTTTTTTGCAGATTATGCCCAGCAATGGCCGCCTTGTATGAGGATTATTGTTGAAGAAACGAATGTGGCTTCGATTAAAAAAGGGACGTTGTACGTGATGACTTGTAAAGGTGGGACGTTGGGTCGTGAAGGTGATTTAACTATCGTCATTCCTGATATTAATGTGAGCAAGATTCATATGGGGTTTCATTTCAATAAAGAAACGAATAAGTATTATGCTGTTGATTTGGGGTCTTGTAATGGGACGTTTTTAAATGGACAACGCTTATCGCCGCCAAAATGGGAAAGTCCTTGCACTGAAATTCCTCACGGTAGTAAAATTCAAATCGGAGGCACAACCTTGCTTTGTCATATCCACGGTGGTAATCAAACATGTGGTCATTGCGAACCAGGATTAATACAAACCAAAGGTATTTCATAAAATTAAATCAACATGTTTTTTAAATGATTTTTGTTGTAGAAGTTAAAACAACTGTGATTGCTACAACGGATAAGTCGGTGGAGTATAAAAAACAGTTGAAACATTTACGTAAGAAATTTGGAATAACTCATGGGGATCAAGGGAAAGTTAGTCCAGGAGCTGGTTATACAGATAGGGCGCAAGTGAGGAGAGAAATGGTGGGGAGTCAAAACCCGCATGAAAAAACGCAAAAAGCTTCTTTAAATAAGTGAGTTTGGGTTAATTTTTGCATACTAGTATATTGTTTTATTAGGAGTAAAAGAAGTACTTTTTGTGGCTGCTCTGAAGGTTTGCGGGACGAGCCACAAAAAGTTCTTTTACTCCGAATAAAACATGCTATTTTTTTTTCAAACGTCGAAATTTTTAAAATAGTAATATAATAAATTATTTTAAAATTTGACATTTAATTTATATACAACACACAATAGTTAGTGTATATTGGGTTGCCTAAAATTCATTTCTACTTTATTTAAATTATAATTGAATGTTAATTATAATTAACATTGTTTAATTTCAATACGACATGTATATTGGGTTGCGGAATAAGCGGAGTAGAAATTTAATTTCTACTCCTAAAGCGGAGTAGAAATTTAATTTCTACTCCTAGGCAGTACAAAGTGACCATAGAATCAACGTACATAAAAAGTGACATTTTAAAGCTAGAAGACTGTACTTTAATGACGTTTGAAGGAAAAATTGATTTTATTTATTTTATTGTTTTAGATCGATTGATTCTGGTAATAAAGGTTTTAAATTGTTATCGAAAATGGGTTGGAAAGAAGGGCAAGCGTTGGGAAAGGATAATCAAGGAAGATTAGAACCTGTGAGTGTTTGGTGGTTAACGTGATTTTTTTGATTATAGTATTTTTGTTGTTATTAGGTTCCTTTAGTGACTAATGCTGGAAATTCAGGTGTTGGAAATGTGAGTCTTGAAAATGATGAAATTATTGCAAGAATACCGGTTGAATCGACTAGTGGGAAAAAGGGTAAAAATGAAGTTTGGTTGAAGGCGCAAGCGAGGTATAATAAAATTGAAAAAAATAAAGAAGAAGATATTTTTAGTGATGTTTAGTAATATGATGTAAAGAGGAGTATTTTTATAATTATGAATAAATGATTTTATTTATTGTTGTGTTTTTTTTGTTTATGTAAAAAATTGGCTCGTGCGCGCGTGCCGGATTTATCCAGCAGATACTGGGAGCTGATGTAGCGACGCCCGTTCCCCGACGCTGAAAAATTCCCGGCGTCGCGTCGGCTCCGCCAGGCGCCCATGTTTATTCGCGAAAATCCGACGTTTCATGGTTTAGTGCCCGCGCTGACAGCAACAAAGACGCTCACGCGACGCCCAAAATCACCACGATTACGCGCACCACTTTTATTTTTCCAAAAAGGAAAATATTTGAAAACTTTCATAAAAAAATATAAAATTATTGCAAATTTTTTCAATTGTTCCTGGAGCAAGGTAAGTTTGTAGAAAAATTATTTTTAAAACTTTTTTTATTTTTCATTATTGTCGCGGAAATTCTGTTTATGCCAGAAAGTTCGAGTGAAAGATATTTTTCTTTAATTCTTTTTATAAATAGGAAAATAACTAATTTAATAAAGCTATTAATAAACTTAACTTTCAAGGAACGATCTTTAATAATCCAAGCCCAGATACAACTCGACATCATCTTGAATACTCTTTCAATCAAAAAAACCAATGAATCAATGTTTTTCATTGGACTAAATATCCGAAAATCTATTTGAGAGTTATTTTGATCCATCAGGTAGGACACAATTTTCTGAGCTACTGATTTAAAATTTGAGGAATCAGCTGTTGTAGCAAGAGAATTTGAAACAGTTGAAGCAATAAAAATGATAATCATAAGAAATCCTCAGTGGGCAATTTTACGGGGAATTAAATCGAAAGAGGCAATGAAAAGCAATGAGACATGTCGAAAAACAATAATTGCTCTTTGAAGAAATTTTAGAATGTAGAGTGCGTTATTTTGAAGCGGATCCCTCATTAAAATGGTCGAAACCTTGCAACTGCCCACGCGGCCGAATTCCGATGTCGCGATGCAGATATGGGTCAAGATTTTTGGTCAAGTGCAACTCCACGTTCCACATCCAAACGAATTTCATGTGACATTTGACGAAAAGAACACAATCAAAATTTTACTGTTTTGGGAAATTGCGCTGAGGTCAGTTGCAATTTGCACATGCAAATTTAATGAGCTTATTCCAGGAAAAGTTGACAAGGGACATGAACATTGCTAGCGAATAAAAGGCAATGAATGTTAAATGACGAACTAGAAGTGGAAAAGCGGACGCAAACAAAAACCTATAGTATATTCATGTTTTATACCGCTTTTTTGTTTCAATATGTGACGTCATGCAATTCAATTGAAACTCTTGAAACAACAATAATTTTGAAATAACAGTTGTGCAAGGGGCGTGGTTTATTAGACGCGTCAACGCATGCACGTTATCAATTAAAACAACTTGCGGTTATAGAAATTTATGAGCACCCTGTATACACTAAAAGCTTTTTGATATATAAAAAAGTTTGTGATTAATAACTACCCCTTAACTTTTTATTAATCCCTGTTTCCTTTCAACATATCTCGTCCTAGATTTAGTGATTAATTCGCAAAATTCTTACTTGCAACTTTGTTATTTTTTATTTTTCCTGTTTGCGTTCCACTTTCGTGGATCACTTTGTCTGGAAGGCTATAAATAAATCAGTTGAAGCGGATTTCCATAAAATCAGCGTAAATATTTGTGATTCTTTCGCTTCGTTCCGTGCACGTTCGATACATTTTCCGCACGTGCCGCGCCTCTCCTTTTACCCCTTTACCCCTTACTCCTTACCCGGAGTTCCGGACTTACCCAACCCAACCCACGCCCGGAGCCAACTTTTTTTTTATACACATTCCGACACGCAATTTAAACTCCGATAAACGAGCTTTACATCTACACAAAAAGAGTTTCGCACAGCTTAAAGACTTAACATTAACAATGAATAAAATTTAAATATACAGGGTGTCACTTTGTAAACGCAACGCTTCTCTATACAGTGCGGACATAAAGAAAATCCTCCCCATGCTAACTTTTGAACTAAAGTATTTAATTGCGAACTTTCTAATAAAGGTATTTTTGATTTTGTGGAACTTCCGGTTATACCGGAAGTTCCACAAAATCAAAAATACCTTTGTGAGAAAGTTCGCGATTTGAGTCCTTCATAGATAAATTTTCAAAATCAAAAACATAACCGTTCAAAAGTTAGCAGGGGGGGATTTACTTTATGTCCGCACTGTAGAGGATTTCTAACCTAACATGATCAACCAAACATATTATACCAATTTATTAGGTGAATACTCTATACAATGATGATTTAAGTAATATGAAAAAATTAATTATAGCGAACAAAAGATTGGGATTGCGCAAGACGCTTACCTTTTTGTTTGTGTATTTATTTTGAGCATGGATGTGGGCCAAAAAGCGCGTTTAACTCCCGTTTTGCAGGTCTAAAAGTGGGCGCTGACGCGTGAAATCATCCCTTTTTAACGCCTGTTATGTTTGTTGCAGATTTATGGGAAGCGAGGGGGGATTCCAGGCGACCTGTCGTGATAAAGTGCGTTATGTGAAAGTAATAACGTAGACGAAAATGAGCGCCAACGAGGCGAAAAGTAAGCAGAGCTCCTCGGGAAGCTCCAGGAAGAAGCACCGCTCCCGATCAACCCCCAGACATGGAGACAACGATAAGAAGCCCAGGAAGAAGCGCCATCTTAGCGCTACCAACTCATTCGTTAGCATACCTAACACGATCAAGTTATCCATGCTTAATAGCGGATTACTTTCATCCAGTGAGTATTTTTATAAACGTCACTTGTTTAAAGTGACGTCACAATTGTACAGGGTGATTCAACAAACGTCAAGCTTAAAAACACCCTGTATAATCAATAATACCAAAACCGTAAGAAACAGGAAAGGTGCTTTTTTTCGTCAAAAAAAGTTATTCCACATCGAATTCATCCCTTAAATGTCTGAAATTCACCCTGAATCGTATTAAATTTTAGTATGTTATAAAGGACCCGATTCTTAAGATGGCGGTTTTGACCCACTCGGATCTATCTATTAAGGGGCGGAGATACGATCCTTTTTGTATATTTATCCCGAAATCGGACGTTTCTTGCGCAAAACCACGAAAAGGGCAGTTTTTTCGTCAAATTTTAAAAATTCCAGTTGCACCATAAAGAGGGATGTCGATTCTAAGTGGGGTTCAAATTTCAAATTTTTCAAAGCACCCTAACGCTTTGAAAAAAAAATCCAAATTCGCTCGATTTTTTTTGCCCTTTTTTGGTTTTCGTCGGCGTCAACTTTGAAAAATCGTACACTCTTCTGATTTTAGAAGAAAGCGACGAAATTTGGCCCCTTTTATTCTCACATCTGATTTTAGAAGAAAGAGACGAAATTTGGCCCCTTTTATTCTCACATCCTGAAGATTAAACGGTACAACTTTTAAGTCTCCAGGTGCAACGGTGTGGCGTCACGACGTCGATACGCAAAATGTACAATATGAGCGTTTCTTCGGGCGCCAAAAGTACCAAATTCGATCTGAAATTCTATAGGTGCAAAAAAATCGTTATTTTGCCTATCCAAGCCGTTTTTTTTATATCTTGATTTTTTATATTAATTTGTGAACTTTAAATTTGCATTTTGTTTTTCTTGCTTTTTCGACGCGGATTTGAAAATTCGTAACTTTTGATAGGAGTTAGCTATTACGGTGCGATATTTTTTATTTTGCTTATTACATTAATATTTATGAGCGAAAAAATCAACACTTCAAAATTTTCGCTCTTTGCTTCAGAAAAAATTCGAACGTAAAATGTTCAAAAAAATCGCACAAAAGCGCACTACGTTTTGTACCACTGGCGCACACAGTTTTTAAAAATTTTCAACTTTCGCTTTATTTCCCTTAAAAATAGTAATTTCTACAGTGTATAGGTTAGTTTTTGTTTTTATAATCGAAGGGGTTGGGAAAATAAAGCAGAATTTTTGAAATTAGTGATAGGCGGTTCCCGTCATTTTTTGATGGATTTTCATTTTTAAAATCTCTGTCGAATATACTCTTAGAACAAAAACCACTCACGCGTAGGGTTTTTTGAATTTTGAAAAAACAATCGAAAAATATTTTTTTTAAGATCGCATTTAAAAAAAAGTCGCTATTTTTTTATGCGTTTCGCTCTAATTAACCCCTTAAATTCCATTTCATCCCCACTAATTGCACCTACTCTAAAAGCTCTTTAAATCCATTTTAAGACAAAAAAAGAATCATTTCACTATCTCTTTTCGTTATTGAGTTATGACTGAAAATGTAGCTAAAATAAGCATAATCTCCGTTTGAGTTGAAATTTTAGAGCAAAATTTTTTACTTTTTACAAAATAATTAATATTTTCGAAACTATAAACACCACGGTGACGTTTAATGGCTCAAAATTCTCCCCTTAACCCCCTTTACAAATATACATAAAAATAAAAAAAAAAGTTTAAAATTGCGTGGTCCAGAGCCGTATTTGTACCAAAATATTACCAAAACTTTGCGAATTTTTTCCAAAAAAAGTATTTAACCGATTTTAACCAAATATTTTTTAAAACGCGTTTATCCACGGTGTTTATCTTTAATAGAAATTTGAAACCGGTAAATTTTATAGTTTTCGAGAAAAAAAATATTTCCATGAAAAATTTCAAGCTTAAAAATATTCGTTTTTTTTTCAAAATCAACCCCGCAAATGAAATATAATAGAAAATGGATGAAATGTAGGGGCTCACTTGTCTTCTACACCCCAAAAACTTAAAAAAATGTACCTAAAAAATTGAATTTATTTTTTTTTACTTTTTTGATATTTTAAATATAAATTATTAACTTTCAAATTTTTAATTTGAAACGAAACACGGTTGTAAAATTATAATTTCGTTTTTTAAATTAAAAAATTGGGTACTTGTGGGGTGAAGTGTACACAAACAATTGAATTAAATGAAATGTAGGTTATTTGATGAACTGAAACAAAAAGGAGGATTGTTAATATTGTTGGCACGACCCAAATTTCATCTAATTTAGCTAATGGATTTTGGATATTCCCCCTGGAACCCGAAACCCCTCTTGCTGAATGACATTATTGTGGGATTAGCATTTTATTGATCACCGAGAAGTGTTGCAATAAATTAGCATGTCTTCAGAATAAACAAATGTGGCCACTATAAATTTATCCCCAAAAATCAAATTCACGATTCTTAAAATCTAATAAATAAGCATTTGTTTGTAAATTGTGATAAAGTCACGTTTTATTCCGCGTTTAAACGTGATTGAGTTTTAAATGTGGTTTTACCAAAAATTGAGAAAAATGAAGTTGGTAGCACTGAAAGAAAAAAAAAAGCGTCTGTATTTCGCAATGAAAATAAGCGGGGCTTAAAAAAATGTCATGTTTAAAAATTTTATAATTACAAATTGGGTTTTATTAAAGCGCAGCTCTTTCGTTTTGATGTTTTATTAAATAGCAAAAAATTTTATGAGCTCGCTTCTACTAAAGTAATTTTAATATTTTATTTATACTATAAAGCAAAATTTATTTACATTTTAATGAGTTAATTATACTTTTGAAAAACGTCAAAAAATTGCTGTTTAATTATTTGAAACCAGTGAATAATTTATTGAAATTCTAGTTTAATTGAATTAAAATGGCGCGGATGAATATTGGAGGCGCAATTATGAGCGGAAATTATTAAATTTGTGGAAAATCGTAACTTGAGTTTCAGGAATTGCAGGTGGAAATGTTGTACCTATAGTTCATTGTTCATAAAGATTTCATCAACTACTAAAACTAAAGTTTTATTAAGTAAACTCCAACTTTAATTAAATTTAAACAGTTACTGGTGCAATTCCATATTATACAGGGTGTTTTCAAAAAGCCCAATAAATAAATCAGCCAGTGCGTATCCAGAAATTTTTAAAGAGGGTACACTTTTGACAAGTAAAAAAATTAATTCATTTTAGTGAATCTACAGGGTGTCCCATTTGACGTTGGACTCTATGGGTATCTTTGTTATTATTGGAGATAGAAAGTCGGTTAAATGGACAAAGTAGTTTATTAATAATTCATTTACAAAATATTTGAATATCGCATCGTTCCAACGCTATCTTGAAAAAACAAGAAAATGCGATTTTTAAAATATGGCTAGATCTTCTTTATTTTCTGTGGTACCAAAAAAGTTTTTTGACATAATACAGACAATTTTTTGTGTACAATGCAGTAAAACTAATGAATATTTTTTTTCGCTAACGGATTGACCGGAAATGAACCAAACTTATTTTTTTCTTATGCCAGCCATATTGGATTTACACATATTCAGAATCAGTATTTTTTTCTGAATAATTTGGTATACCATATGTCATATTTAAAAAAAATAAAATTATTTGATCGTTAAATTAAAGCCACATTGTGAAGGGTATCTAATTTTTATCTTACAAATTTTAAATTTGGTACGTATATAGATCTAAAAAAAAATTACCCGGTCGTCGAAACTTTTTTTTCTAGCGCCCCCCTAAAAAAAGTTATTCAACCCGAAAGGGGTAAACCAATGTCCCTAAATAACTTTTTTTCGATTTTCTTCTATCGCGACTAAATTTTAGTATATCGTGTAGAATCGAAAACTGTACATTTTGAGCCCTATTTTTCCACATCAATTTTTTAAAACGGCCGAGTTATCGCGAAAATAAGTTTTTAAATATAAAATCGGCGGAGGTTCGGTTTTTTCACGACAGCAAGTAAAGTTTTTATCAGAATTTTATTAGTAAAGTCTCAAATTAAAGAGTAATGTGTGTTTTATAACCGTACCGAATTTTAAATTTTTTGAACGACGGTAAGGCTTTCCAAAACGGTCCCGAAAAAGTAGATTTTTTTACGTTTTTTTTTAGCGTTCGTCTCCCCGATTTTGAAAAATGGTGGCTCCGCCGGGTTTGTAATCGAAACGACCAAATCGGGCCCCTTTTTTTTCCCACATACTCATTTACGAGATCCAAAAGTTTCGACCATCCTAGATTAATTCGTCAAATTGTCGCATTTTTTAGGAAAAAAAAAAACAAAAAAGTTATAAAAATTAATGTGGGACTCTGGCCGGAGGAAAAAAAATCGCGAATACATACATTTTTTAACTAAATTTCAAAAACCCGGTCTCAAATTAAAGAGGAATGTTTGTTCTAGAACACTATCGGAAGGGGTTTTTTTTTAAACCCCGAAAAGGCCTTTATCAGCCCTCCCGAAAAAGTCGATTTTTTCGAGCGATTTTGAAAAATCGTAGCTCCGTCAGGTTTTGAATGGAAACGACCAAATCGGGCTCCTTTTTTTCTCACATCCTCATTTACTATATTCAAAAGTTCCGACCCTTTTTATCCTAAAAAAGTTATTCTTAACCCTTTTTCGGGCTGTTTGGAATTGTGGTACATTTTTCGGACATTTTTTTGCAAAATTCAAAAAATCCTAACTACCAAACGACGAGACCGATTTTAACGAAACGCAGCTTATATTGTGGCTAAGAGTACCCTTAACACTCAAAAAAATAATCAATTTGATCCAGCCCATCCAGCGGCGTCGCGATTTTTTTTTTCTAAAAGCGTAGAAAAATATCGCTAAAAAACGGTGCGTAGAACAATTTTTTGGAGGAAATGAGGCCCAAACGAATCGCAAAATTAAAAATCGCTACACGTGACCTTCAAAAGGGTTCTTTGAACGAGGTCGGTTTGAAGATTTCAAATCTCTATCTTTTCATTTGGCTTTACATCGATCCACCAAAGTTGAAATTGTGATTTTTCATCCCTCGCGACCAAAGTTATTGCTGTAAGGTAATAAAACATCGTATCGTCGAACTAAAATATGTATTGGAAAGGGTTTTCCAAGCACTACGATTGTACGTGTCGATTTTTTCAATTTCTTAAAAAAATCAAAAAAATTAACCCCGCAAAAAAACTTTGAAAAAAATCGCGACTTCGATTATTTTTTTTACTCCGCTTTCCTTTAATCGATTTTAACAAATGATGGCTTATTTTAAAGGTCTTCACATAAGGTTTCAAATAAAAAAAGAATCGTTTTGATATCTCTTTTCGTTTAGAAGTTATGACCGGATAACTGTTAAAAATTCGAAAATCTTACTTTTTGACGAAGAAATTGCTATGACATTTTTGATTAATCGGAAAATAATTAATTTTGACCGAACCACTTGACCGATTAAGATGGTTTATGGCTTAAAATTTTCAGAATACTTTTCTTCGTCAATAAACGTAAAACCGGTTCATGTGGTTTTAAAAATGCACCCTCCAGAGCCCTATTTGTTTTAGAAATTTGCAAAAATTTTTTTTTTTTTAAAAACTATTTGAACGATTTTCATCAAACCAAACACTCTTATTTTGGGTATTTATGTTGGGTAAAATTTTTAGCGTGCTATTGTGAATACTTTTTGAGAAAAAGTAAAATCCTGAAAAAAAATCAAGACCAAAGCCTTCAAAAATTAAAAAAAAAATCCGAATTCATTTGTTTTACTGCATTGTACACAAACAATTGTCTGTAAATTTTGGTTCCACCGAAAATAAGGAAGTTATATCCATATTTTGAAAATCGCATTTTCTTGTTTTTTCAAGATAGCGTTGGAACGATGCGATATTCAAATTTTTTGTGTGTCTATCTCCAATAATAACAAAGATAGCCATACAGTCCAACATGAAATGGGACACCCTGTATACGTATAATTGAAATTCTCAAATTAGGGTTTTAAAAACACCCTGTATTAATAGAATTCCATTTTTATTTGATTGTAATAACTAAAATTTGTTTAACGCAAATTCAATATTTAAATGTATGAGTTTGACGAAGGACCACGAATGAAAAGTTATAAATGGAAAACTCAATTTAATTTTAATGATATTCAAACATTTTCGTTAACAAAGAACATTGGAGCGCATAAAACTTTGTCGGAAATTTATTAAATTAGCACATTGTTTTCTTTCCACTTTGAGTACATCACCATCACCAAACTTGCTCCATTTAAGAGTTGGAACAAAAACAAAAGAATTAATTATTCAATTCTTGAGAATTTTTTTCATTTATTTTAAAGGCGATCAATAAAGGATTTTGGTGTGTACGATGTAGCGGTTTAAAAATAGAAAATGAGTGAATCTGGAAAAGCTCTTTTTTTATTTCGTTCGATTTTAATTACGCGTGTTGCCAAGAGGAAATATCCAATTACAACATTTCAATAATTTGCGTAATTAAAAAGCCAATGGCGAGTGCAGTTGACGACCATTAAATGTCAAGCTAAATTTACTGTTAATGACAAGTTAAATTGATCAATTGAAATGAAAATAAGATGAGAATAATCGCGGATTTGAAGCTCTTGAGGGTTTTGTTAAGTGAACTGGATCAAAGGCCCCTTTTTCTCTTTGATGTCATACAAAAACAGCGACATTCGCTCGCTTATTTATTCAAAAGGCAAATACGCCTTTCCAAAATACAGAATACAAAATTTCCCATTTCCCAGAGATTATTACACGACTTAACAAACCAATTAACTCCTCTTTTTCATCAAAATCGAAAGACAAACTCAACAAACAAATTATTTATTAAGTAATTTATTCCTCCTCAAATTCTCAAACCTTGACTCTTGTAATTTTCCCCCTCGATTCGCAATTACTTAACCAATTTTACTCCACCAAACTTATTAAACCACTGAAACTTGATCGAATCATGTTTCCTAAATTACAAAACTCTTCATAAAATTTCATTTTGTTTACTATTGGCGATTCTAGCTAAGCGATCTCCCTCTTGCGGCCTAGCGCGGAACTATGAAATGACGTCACATCCGTCATAGTTTTGCAGACGAATTTAGCGTTTAACGTTTGTTAACGTCAACTTACCTAATTTATTTTGTATTATTAATTGCGTTTGATTATTTCTTTGCAAGTTTAAATTTTTATTTATTTTGTCACGTATGTGACGTCACTAGAATTGCAACCAAACATACATTTGCGCGGGAAATATTAATTTGAATCGCCAATACAGAGTAGTCAAAAAGTTTAACAATGACAAGTTGAAAGTCATGTAATTGAATCAGTTGATTTAAATTTGAGCATGTTGTAGATTGTTTTATTTGTTGTAGAAAATGGATCTTCATTAGCAACAATTATAGAGCACGCTATAGAGTTGAAGAATTATGTCAAGTTCTGCGAGCAACGTCGCAAGTTTCCAGTACTTTACAAACTTGAATTTCAAGTAAGTTCAACACTTGTCATAATTATGGTAGTAATTATCATGAAGTAATTGTAAAAGCAGGATTTTCATTTTATTTAAGTTAAAACGCACAATACGTTTCTAAAAATAGAAAATTCGTTTATTCCCAACTGAATTATTGAAGTATCCTATTTCGATAATGCACTTTTTCTGAGGGAACATTGAATTTTCCAACCGGAAGTATAAAAAAGCGATTTATCATCGGTGTCGTCGAAGGCGTCGGTCACGTTTCTCGCCCCCACTTTTTCCCTTATCCATCAACTCGCTCCTTTTGCAACATTTTCCAGATTCACTTTGCTATTCTCGCAAACAAAGCGCAAATCTAATAAACTCACCTTTGTCTTGCTATGAAAATTTAAAAATCTCAAAATTAATATCGCTTGATGTATGGCGGTTTTAAAAATTTCATTACTTACTACCTCGCTTTTATTATTACCTACATGAAGAATAAACGATGGGAGGAGCTTAGATTAGAGTAGAACGCTCCTCATTGGCCCGATTTAAATAGAACAATTTATAATAGTTTTATTTGGCAAGCTTTATAATATTAACCTAAAAAATGGGGGTAGTCATTCATGTTTATTGGATTGTTGATTGTTGAAATAAAAAACAAGCGAGTGAATATCTGGGTCAGTTGATTTTTCACCACTTGACTGCATTCGATATGTTATTGCAGAAACATCACGGCGTCGCGACGCCGTTACTTTCCCCAATAAAAATCATAAAACCAATTGCGATACGAAAACAACTTTTTATTACCCCAATATTTAACTTTGCAATTTTCATACTTTCGGCGACATCTTAGATATGCCAACTTTAATCAATTTTAAAAAAAGAAATTTGAGCTTATTTAAAATTTAATCCTTAATGTCATCATATGTATTTTTTTATTTCATTAAATATTTTTTAGTAAAAAAATCGATTTTTCAGATTGCAGTTAAAGTTGAGCAACATTCTTGTCGTCACGGCACGAAGAAAGCTAATCTTGAGAAAAATCAGAACCAAAGATGCATTCCTTGTGAGTATTTAGGTCGTTTTTTTCGAGTTGTTGACTAACGTTTTTGTTTTGTTTTCCCCGCAGACGATTACAACAGGGTCGTGCTGGACACGATAGAAGGAGAACACGACTCCGATTACGTTAACGCCTCCTACGTTGACGTAAGTACGCAAACACGTCCACAAAAATAAACAAACCATCAATTTGAATCATCCTAAACGAGTTTGTTTAGATAATACAAGAGCCTGCACCAAAATAATCTATTTAAACACGTAAAGTGCTCCAACTTAACTTCATTACAACAAAATAAGTATAAGTGGAGTTATAATAAAAATAGGCGGGACTAAAATAAATTGGGCGTGGCTATAACAAAAAAAGGGGGGCATAATAAAATGGGAGAGGCTTTTACAAAAAAAAAGGTGGAGTTATAATAAAAATAGGCGGGACTAAAATAAATTGGGCGTGGCTATAACAAAAAAAAGGGGGGGGGGGGGGATAATAAAATGGGAGAGGCTTTTACAAAAAAAAGGTGGAGCTATAATAAAAATAGGCGGGACTAAAATAAATTGGGCGTAACTACGGCAAAAAAAGGCGGGGCTATAACAAAAAAGGGTGGGGGTCATAATAAAAAATGCGAAGAATTAATAATCGTTTTTTTTTAGAGTTTACTTAAACCAAACGCGTATATTGTGACGCAAGGCCCTACTGAAGAAACTGTGGCAGATTTTTGGCGAATGGTGTGGCAAGAAAGGGCGTCATGCATAGTGATGTTGACGAAAACGTTTGATTTTATTAAAGTGATGTGCATGCAGTATTGGCCTGCGAATATGGAATTGGAAGAAACCCATGGTGGGATCACGATTAGGGTGGTGCAAGAGGAGGAGCTTGCCAATTTCCACATAAGGACGTTTAGGTTGCAAAGACAAACACTGGATGGAGTAAGTAAACGAGATAAATAATTATTGTTATTACCATTTTCATTTCCAGGAGATTGAAGAGAGGCACATTCTTCAATTCCACTTCACCGAGTGGCACAGTCACTCGTGTCCTTTCGCCAACGCCCTATTGGAGTTTAGGAGGCGTGTCCGCGCAGTGGTGGGGCACAGAATTAAAAGCAACGAATTGGGACCTATGGTAGTGCATTGCAAGTAAGAAAAAATACACTAACCCCAAAAGCCCATAATTAATTTTATTAAAAAAATAGCGATGGTGGGGGAAGATCTGGAGTCTACCTAGCAGTCGATGCTAATCTCGAATTAAGTGAAGAAGAAGACACCTTCGATGTTTTTGGATATTTAAAAAAGCTTCGGCAATCAAGGCGTGGCTTAGTTGAAGACGTGGTAAGATAACCACGCCTATAATCACGCCCATTTTGCGTCACACCCATTTTTCAACCACACCCTTTTCTTTATTATTCCTTTTAATTAACCACGCCCATTTTCTAACATGCCCATTTTTATAACCACACCCATTTTTGTAGCCACGCCCACAAATTACTAACGCCCATTTTGTGCCAATTAATCGTTTTTTTTTGTTAGGAGCAATATAAGTTTATCTACGATACTTTGGAGGAGTATATAACATGTGGAAACTCTTGGTTTCCGGTGAACGAGCTGTCGCAGAGGCTGAAGCTAAAATCCCAGAAGAACCCGATTAGCAAGATAAATGAATACCAGCGGGAGTATATGTTGATTTGTAAGCAGACGCCGAGATTTACGATCGGGGATTGCGCTGGAGGACATCGAGGAGACAACAGGAAGAAGAACCGGGACGTCCTCGTAGTCCCACGTAATTATCACTAATCCTGCTTAAACTGGATCAAATTATAATCGTGCCATTTCCAGCTGATAACTTCAGGCCGTATCTGACGTCGTTTCAAGGAAACAACTACACGGATTACATCAACGCGGTTTTCGTCGACGTAAGTGGGCGTGTCCTTGGGGTAAATAACTAACGACTTCATTAATTTCGTTATTTAGGGCTACACGAAACCTAGGGAATACATTGTCACCGAATGGCCGTTAAAACCTACTTGTGGTGAATTCTGGTCTTTAGTCTATGATTACGAATGCTCTGCGGTCGTCATTTTATGCATCGCACCAAAGGACTCGGTGAGTAAAACTATCTTCCCTCTTTCGGCAGCGCGCGGTACTAATGTGATGACGTCACAAATAGCCTACCTACTTGTGGCGTCATTTTTGGGGGAAAAATTAATTTGTAATGTTTTAGCAAATTTTTCCGTCGTTTTGGCCTGAAGGAAAGTCGCCTAAAAAATATGGACCGGTCTTTACAATTGATCACATCTCGCACAATCATTACAGCAACATCAAAACCTGGGTTTTCAGGATAAATAAGAAGGTAAGTGATGGGAGGATTTAAAAAATCGATTAAAGTAGATGTAGGTTCATAAATTTTCATTAGGTCAGTCTTTTGTTTTTATTATTTCCGTGTTAATTTTTGCAATTACAAAACAAAGGCTTTCTAAAAGCACTCAGCTTAATTGGTGCATTTATGGCGCGCATTACGAGGTTTAATTATTTTAATAGATCGTCTCGCTGACCGAGTTAATGGCAGGAGTTAAAGCGCCCCCAAGAACAGTTCAACTGTTCCAACTCACCTGTTGGCCGATGGGGCACAAAGTTCCAACATCGACCAATTCGCTAGTGGAACTCATGAATATGGTCGAGCGCTGGCGACAACGCACCGATTACGGCCCTGTTTGCGTCGTGTCCCCGTAAGCATTTCACATTTAACCCCGATAAACTAAATTTAATTAATGTCAATTTAATTCAGGGACGGCAGGAGTAGGTGTGGCATTTATTGCGCCGCCAACGCCTGCATCGAACAAGTCATACAACACGGTGAAGTCGACACTTTTCAAGCAGTCAGAACCGTCAGGAGGCACAGACCGCAACTTATTGAAAATATTGTAAGTTTAATTTTTCCTCCCAAAAATTACGTCACACATAAATCACTATAACAACCTACTTCTGACGTTACGCCATTAATTCCGCATTCGGCCACAAGAGGGAAGATCGCTGCACAACTTTACTTCCGACATGATTGTACCAAAGACTTCTATGTTTTCTATGGTTAAACGTCAGCCATTTTAAAAGTGTCCATTAGCTATATTCACCTCGGTTACTTACTTAATTTTTAGTGTTCTCTAATCAAATGAAAATCAAATTTGACAAGTTTTTATGAGTATTATAGGTTATGTGAGACTTTTAAAATGTCCGCCAATGATACACAAATAATTGACACGTGTCCGGTCTATGTACAGGATGAG
The DNA here is from genome assembly GCA_963971135.1 of Stenus bimaculatus. NCBI lineage: Eukaryota > Metazoa > Arthropoda > Insecta > Coleoptera > Staphylinidae > Stenus > Stenus bimaculatus. Next base: position 1,431,599 of record OZ020181.1, read on the forward strand.
CAAAAATGATTGTGGTCTGATATGTAGGCAACCAAATACGCAAGTTGGTACAACTGAAATCTTAAAAAGAAAATCTCCTAGTAAGCCAATGGCGTTACAAATTTTTTTTCAAAATCTCTAATTTCACCGAAAATGTCAAATATTGAAAATGCTTTTCTTCATTTTCGAGGCAGATGCTAACACAAAACAAAGATTTACGCAAATTAATTTTAATAAAAACTGACGATTATGAAATAGAATGCACAATAACGAAATTCAAAAATCTAAAGTTTTCACACAACGGTAAAAATTACACCTACGCCTCTGCTTTTGTGAAGTCTAGTTACTTTGTTTTGATTTTGACATGATTTCATGTTACTATGAACTTGAAGCAAACAAATTCCCAAGATTATTAGGCGGGAAATTTGAATTGACCACAATCATTTTAACCCACCCTGTATAACAATAGAAAATATATACCGTGCGGACATAAAGAAAATCCCCCCCCTGCTAACTTTTGAACGGTTATGTTTTCGATTCTTAAAATTTGTCCACTAAAGTATTTAATTGCGAACTTTCTAATAAAGGTATTTTTGATTTTGTGGAACTTCCGGTTATACCGGAACTGGATGGCAACTTTCATATTTCAAATGGAACACCCAGTATATTTTTGCATTTTCGTGTTCTCCATAAAAATACCATTTAATTGACCTAACGTAGTGTGCTCTACTATTAATACTTTCCGAATTACGCCCATTTGAAAATAACATTTTTATGCAACTTCATTTACACCGGAAGTTGGAGCCAACTGCCCCAACTTCCTTATTTTAAATGATTTTCTTTTACAATTAAGTTAATAACATTAAATTTAAACAAAATTATGTTTAACCTTAAGTTCATTAATTTTCCACTTCTGGTGTAAATGAAGTTGCATAAAAATGCGATTTTTCGAATGGGCGTAATTCCGAAAATATTAATCGTAGACCACACTATGGTAGGTCAATTTAATGGTATTTTTATGGAGAACGCGAAAATGCAAAAATATACTGAGTGTTCCATTTAAAATAAGAAAGTTTCCATACACTTCCGGTATAACCGCAAGTTCCACAAAATCAAAAATACCTTTATTAGAAAGTTCGCGATTTGAGTCCTCCGTAGACAAATTTTCAAAATCAAAAACATAACCGTTCAAAAGTTAGCAAGGGGGGATTTACTTTATGTCCGCACTGTATACAGGGTGTTTCTAAAATGGTGCCTATACTATAAATAAAAATAAGACAAAAAGTATATATAAACATTTGTCCAAAACTCAACCGTTATCGAGATATAGGGTGTTGAAATTTCTTTTTAGTTTTAATTTTTTTTATTTTCTCTGAATCAGCTGAATGAAAATTAATAAAATTTTAGAGGTGATTACTTCTCCTGGATAGCCACCTTTGGCCATGACTTTTTTCTTAATTTAACAATCCAATGGCGTAGAAACCGGTCAAGTGCCCCCTTTTTTTTTAATTTATTTGGTACGCCACTGCAAAATGTTGCGATTTTGATTGGATTTTTAAATTTCAATTTACCATAAAAAAGTACACCTGTTAAATTTTGATAGGATTCTGGAATTTCTGGTCCAGTGAACTTGCTAAAATCAAACTAATTTTCAAAATTTTCAACAAATTTAAATTAAACAAACAAAATTTAAATCGATAACTCTTAGTTGGTATTTTAAATAAATGAATAACCAAGAAACACTATTTTGAGCATTTTTCTAAAATTTAAAATTGGGTGTTTCTGACATGTTTTTTTATTTAAAACAACGACAAAATGTTATTCTAAGAGTTTTTAATTTTCCTTATTTGAAGTTAAATTGTTTCAAATTTTTGAAAATTAGTTAGATGTTAACAAAGGTACTGGATTATAAAATGCAAGATTACTGAAATACCACTAATCCTATCAAAATTTAATAGGTGTACTTTTTTGTGGTAAATTGAAGGACGATTTTAAAAATTCAAACAAAACTATAAAATTTTGCAGTGGCGTACCAAATAAATTCAAAAAAGGGCGCACTTTGACACGGTTCTACGCCACTGGATTGTTAAATTAAGACAAAAATAATAGCCAAAGATGGCTACCCATGAGATATACTCACCCCTAAAATTTTTTTATTTTTCATTTAGCCCATCCAGAGAAAATAAATAAATGGTAAATATAAAAAGAAATTTCAACATCCTGTGTCTCGGTAACAGTTGAGTTTTTGACAAATGTTTACATACACCCTGTATAGCCTTTGGATTGTACCAATTTTCTATAAAAAAATCTTCTTTTTTTCAGACTGAATACAAATATTGTTACGACTTGGTGCTGCATTATGTCTTGCATTATTTAAGCAAGGATTTGGAGGAGAAGGAGAGGAAAGAGAAGGATAGAATTGTACCAAAACTGGGTTGTTAATTTAGAAATCCACGCACTTAAATCTTTAAGCCATGAAATTGTAGGTCCAAATAATGTGCCGATTTTACACTACTGTATTCTAAGCTTTCTAGCTCAATTTTAGCCTCTTTACAATTTTAAAAAGAACTTAATTCTTTTATACACACTTTTCACTTTTTCACTCCACAATTTACTCTTGAGAGTATCGAGTAACAAGGAAATGGAAGAATTAAAAAAGACATACGATTGTTTTAAGTATCTAGTTTTAATTTTGGAGGTCTCGAGGTGCTAATGAATGTGCCAAATTAGAGAAAAGTTAGTGTAAATTAAAAAAAAGATTATGAACGAGTTATTTTTATGGATGAATTTTATTAAAAGTTGATATATTGATCATTTTTTGTTAATGATAAAATGACTTTATAACTTTGTTGAATATTTATATGCTTAAGCTCGAAAAAAAAATGTAAATGCCAAGATAAAAATTGGTGGTAAAGAAATTAAACAACAATATTTTTTTAAGCAAGTGATTGAAGTAAATGTTGGTGATATTAAAGGAATGTGTAAGTTTTAAATTTTATTATTAAATTTGTAACGGCAGAAATGTAAAAAAAACAGACACGATACTTAAAAAAGAGCGATAGATTAAATCTCTATTATTTCAATGTACGATGATAAATAAATTAAACCAAACACAATTTAATTCTTAATTTACAAATAAAAACACCTTCATGAGAAATATTTTATTGAACAAATAAAAATAAACATCTTACCTTTCGAGCCGGCAAAAAAAGGCATCTTTCGATTCAGGTGAGTCATTAGAATAGTACTTATCATAAAAATTTAAACAAACGTTTTCCACTTTAAACCCAAATTTTTGATAAAGTAAAAGTGCTGGATTATTTAAACTCACGTGTAATGTCAAATCTTTACCCATGCTTGTCTAAAAAACAATACAATTAATAAAGATTTAAAAAAATTGATAATACACACCTGTATCAAGTGATAAATCATGAATTTTCCTATACCGATATTTCGCCAACCAGGGCGAACAAAAACAAAAGAAACATAATTTTCCTGCACTCGCACATCAGGAACAACAAGGGCAAAACCAATAATTAATCGTTTATAAAGTACAACACAACTAAAATCAGGATATTGAAGACATTCAGTTACTAAAAATTAACCACATGTATAATTTAATCACCATATAATTTTTATACATACAATCAATTCCCGGCCAAAAAAATTGATTACATAAGCTATTCATGGCAGGAATAAGTGAGGGTTGTACATAAACATAATCAATTGTGCTACGAGGTGGTAGCACATAATTTTTTTCACCCAAATGCGTCTTCAACAATATTTGCGCCATCAATTTCAACCAATCAGGGGTTTTAACAGAATCTCTTCGAATATAAGGCTTCAAATAAAGACTCGAGTATGGTGATAAAATCGATTCTTCCCTAACACCCCCCATTATTTTCAACAACAATTTTTCACCTTTAATTCCCGACAAATCTAAAAACTCTAAAATTATTTAAACAAATCAATCTAATAAATTTATTATATACCCTGATTAAAACATGTGTTATAATGACACATTGGGTCCATAAATTTTTCAGGTTGAGTTTCCGTTTCAGATAATGAAAGCGAAGAACTTGAAGAATTTTCATTTGTTGATGAAATCGAGTTGGATTTTTTAAACATTTTTTTTACCGAGCCCTCATTTAATTGCTCTATTGTTGGTAAATGCACCCTTTTCGTTTTTTCTTTAACGAAATCCTAAAAATCATTAAAAATAAAAATAAATTTCAAATTTTAAAACTACCTTTCGTTTTTTTGTGTTACTTGTAGTTTCAACTTCCACATCACTAACATCATCTTTAATTATTTGTAAGTATTCATCTTTATACCCCATGGATTTAATTATTTCAACAACTTTATCAAAATCCGTTAAATTATGTTTTTGGTAGCAAATTCTTTTCGCTAATAATTGCCCGTCTGAAATTTATAAAATTAAATCATGATTATAGTTAATTAATACAACTTACTGATTTTGGTTATAGCTGCAGGGGTTAATTTTGAAAAAGTAAGCCTCCACCATCCACCTTCATTAAATAATTTCGTCCCAGATTTAAAAAAAACAGGACTATAAGATGATAAAATTCCAGCTAACGTCCCCACCCACTGTTTTTTCTGTTTACTAAAACAATTTTCAAATTAAAGACTAATATTTTAAAAAATAATTGAAAAACTTACAAATCTTTACCAAATAAAATGTCGCAGTTTTTATCCAACATTGATGCAATGTGTAATTTCCAATGAAAATAACCTCGCCGTGCTAAACCAGGATTTTTAGCACTTATATGGTATAAAACTAACACAATTGATTGAAACCTAGAAAATTTTTAAAAAATTAAATCAGAAATTTAATATATGCAACCAAATTTACATGTACACTTGGTTGCCTAATCAATAATTTTAATAAAATATTTCTTAAATAATCTATTTATTAATAAAAATTAGTTACTAGTGTTATTAAAGCTTAATTTATAGTTATTAAATAAATTTTGACTTACCAAGGCATACGATCTCGAATAAACTTTTCACTACCATCGTCTGAACACTCGCAACAAGTAAAAGTGTAGAAAATATCACCTTCTAAACCTCCGGGGACTAAACCTCTTCTTAAACATGTTACATGGGCCATGCTTGTACATTGTACACATTGTAAACCTTCGGCTTTAACCTCCACCACTTCAGACTCACAATATTTACACGACATTTTCTTTACATTTACGTAATTTGTATTGGAATAAATTAATTAGAAATATTTCTAGTAATAAAAATAGATTTATTTTTATTCAAAATGTAATTTGTTTATTTACCTGTGAATAGGTTAAAACCATAAAGTATAATAAAAATAGAGTATTTAAGAAAACGTCAAAAAATAAATTCTTGACAGTAGCACGCCATCTATGTTCATTTCAAAAAAAACTAATATAATTAATTTTTATTAAGTTATCTTTAAACAATTAAATAAGATTTTATAAATAACGTATGTTTTTTTTTTCAAAACTTAAAAATTTAATTTTCATGATTTACAGCGCACTATTGAATGGCAACACTGTTTAAATTTTTGAGCGGAATTTTAATGATTTTATTAAACAACCGTTGACAGTAGTTCAAATAAATCAACAAAAATTGCTTGTTGCTATGGAAAATTGCTGAAAATTTTCCTTCTTTACTAAAATTTTAAAAATATGCAAGACCCAATGGAAGAAATCGATTTAGAAGAGTACAATAAATTAAAATTTTATAAACGATTTAATTTAGAATCCAACGATAAGTTCGATTGCATTGTAAATAATTGTGAAGATTTACCACCGTATCATGAATTAATTTTTGAGGAATATAATCTCGATATTATCACCTCTGGAATTACTTTTAATTTAAAAATAATAACCTCTAAAAAGGTAAGCGATTTACAAGTGGCGTCACTTGTTTAAAAAACCTATTTATTTAGGAAAAAGAAAATTTTGTACGTAAACTAACACCTCTTGCAATAAATCAGGTGCATACTGAAGAGGTCTTGGGTGGTTTAAATTATATCAGACGAAAGCGTGATGTTGAGGAAGCAATTAATTTACTTGTAACGTATGGAAATTTACATAGGGAACGTGAGACGATTAAGGAATTTATTCTAGAATCAGAAAGATTATATTTTACTATTGAGGATAAAAAAGATGGGGTATTTATTAAATGCAATGTTAATACAGAATTTTATTTTGAAATTACTTGGACAATTTGGTGGAACTGTCGTGTATTTAAATTCATTGATATTTATGATGTGAAAATTAATAAAGGACGTAAGTAATTTTAATCCCATTTATAATAAATTATTAAATTATTTTTATTGCAGATGTCCAATTTTATGAAGAAGTTAAGCCGGTTATTGAAGCAATGATACAACCTGAACTCGATTATCATTCAAAAAGAGCTCGTTGGGCATTAATTATCGTAATTCTTCGTGATTATTTAAATTTAAATATTAATAGCGCTACAATTGTGATAAATTGTAATGAACAATTAGGTACGGTGATTGAAATAACTGATTCAGAAGACGACGATGATGACGATGTTCTTTTCGTTGATGCACTCGACACTTTTTCATAATTTGAAAAAAAAAATAATTTTAGGTTTAAAAATGAAAATATATTTATTTTATTTATACACCCCAAAAATAATACTTTATTAAATTGTTATAAAATTTATCTAATAAATGTTTAAATAAATATTTAATTTGTTTTGCGCTACCAACCTATATTTGCACACTTACCGTTCATATCTACAAACGCGTTACTCTGAAATTCCCAAACGAAGGTTGATTGATATGGCAACCAAAAAATACAGTTTCGTTCCGATTTATAACAGAACAGTGTTTTGTTATGAAATAGTTTGCCATAAATATAAGAGGTGGCGCCACAAGACAATGTGCACTTCTAAATGTTTTATTCTGTGATTTTAACCTTAAAAATTAAATAACGTAACTTTTAATTTCTATACACTATACAGTGCGGACATTAAGTAAATTGACCTAGCATAGTGTGGTCTACGATTAATACTTTCGGAGTTATGCCCATTCGAAAAATCGCATTTTTATGCAACTTCATTTACACTGGAAGTGGAAAATTAACGAACTTAAGGTTAAACATAATTTTGTTTAAATTTAATGTTATTAAGTTAATTGCAAAAGAAAATCATTTAAAATAAGGAAGTTGGGACAGCTGGCTCCAACTTCTGGTGTAAATGAAAGTATTAATAGTAGAGCACACTACGCTAGGTCAATTTAATGGTATTTTTATGGAAAACACGAAAATGCAAAAATATACTGGGTGTTCCATTTAAAATAAGAAAGTTGCCATCCACTTCCGGTATAACCGGAAGTTCCACAAAATCAAAAATACTTTTATTAGAAAGTTCACAATTAAATACTTTAGTGGACAAATTTAAAGAATCAAAAACATAACCGTTCAAAAGTTAGCAGGGGGGGGGGATTATTTTATTCATTTTGAAAAAAATATTTGCTACGCCCTTGGATTACTAGGGGGTTTTCTTTTTAAATTTGTAGTTATACCAACCTGCACATTTGGTTGCCTACATATCAAACCACAATTATTTTAGCTCACCCTGTATAATTTAAAAATTCAATGTGAGTATTGGGTTGCCTATTAAATATATTTATAGATGTGTGCTTAGGCACTGCCATGTTTGATGGTGGTATATCAATAAACATAACCTAAAATTAAACGTTAACGAAAGTTTCTTCAGTTGTAAACTCACTAATTTACAATAAATTTGTTTAATTCTAGTAATTTGAATTAATTTATTGAAAATGGAAGAAGAGAAAATACCAAGTGAATCATCTGATGATGATTCATCTGATGAAGCGAATGCTGTAAGTTGATTATTTTTTTAGATTACTTTTTAGGAGTAATGAATTTAATTTAAGGCTTTGGAAAGTAAAGCGGAAGAACTCGAACGTTTAATCAGTGACAACAGGTACCTCTACGATGAGCACTTGGAATTAGTTGGAATATACAGGCAGTTGGCGGATTTAACATCGATGCGAGAGGCTTATGAGCGTTTTCATGGAGCTTACCCACTTGAACCGAAGATTTGGTTGACGTGGATTAAAATGGAAATGGAGTTGGCTAATTCTGATGAAGAAAAGAAATATGTGCTGAAGTTATTTAATATCGCCACCGAGGATTATTTATGTAAGTAAAATTAATATCATCATTATTAGTATTAATTAATTAACAATTTTAGCTGTGCCGTTGTGGTTGGAGTATGCACAATTTTCGCTAGGTTGTTGTGATATGGATGAAACCCGAAGCATATTGGAAAGGGCTTTGAATTCCGCTGGAGTACATTGCGCTCAAGGTTCTTTACTATGGGATACCCTTCGTGAGCTAGAAATGGCACATTTATCGCTCACTGAGCCGGATTCTGAACAATTTCAAGAGCAGCTACAAAGAGTAATTACCGTTTTTAAAAGACAACTCTCTGTACCGCTAATGAACATGACTAACACTTACAAAGAATGGACAGAGTTTATTAAGCAACTCCCTGAAAATACAGCTGATGTCAAATCAATCGACTGGGCATATAAAAAAGCACTTAAAACCCTCGAAGAATATAAAATTTACGAAGATCGTTTATTGAATTGTAGAAACAGTGAAGAAATTTGGGATACTTATAAGGAATATATTGAGAAAATTAAGGATCCCTCTGTGATTTTTTGTTTATATGAGCGAGCTGTTGAGAAGTTATGCTTAAATCGCGATGTTTGGAGCGATTATTGCTGCTTTGCTTATGATCTTGGCGAAGTTGCTTTAAAAATTTCTGATAGGGCTATTCGGCACTTAACTTGGGATACTCGTTTATGGATTCACAGGCTTCGAATACTCGAGAAGTTAGAGATGAAGCACAGCGCTATTTTAGAATGCTTCGAGACCGGACTGGCTTCAGCACATTATCCTCTTGAATTATGGATGGCTTTTTTGGATTACACTAAACGTAATTAATGATTATAACAAAATTATTTATGATAATTTTATTTTATATTTTCAGGTAATCAACCAGATAGGTTGGAAAAGTTATTCTTACAAGTTGATGACTTACGGATTACAGATCCATTGCATGAAATACTACGTTATCGTGCGAGTGTAAAGGCTAGCGCTGGAGATATGGAAGCAGCACGCAAGATATGGAACACTGTGATGCGCAATCGTAATTTAAGCTGCACAAGTCTTTATTGGATGAAATATATAAATTTTGAGCGTAGGTTTGGAAAACCTGAGCAAGCTCGTGCTTTATTCGCAAAGGCTTTACAATTAGTAAAAGATCATCCGGAATTAATTACTGAGGAGTACCTGATGTTCGAGCGTGAAGAAGGGACAGTTGATGACATAACAAATTGCATTAAAATGATAACAAATTTGCCTAAAACTATTATAGAACCTCCAATAATATTACCTGAAAAGTCTTTGAAAAATAAACCAGTTGAAAACAACAAGCGTAAGGCTGAAAATAAATCGAGTGACGATAATAATCACATTAATAAAAAAACTAAAACTAACAACATTTTAGAACGCAATAAAGGAGCACCAACTGACTTGGATCCACTTAAATCCGTATTTATAAGCAATATTGGACCGGGCATTACAGAAGAATTATTAAAAGGGCCTTTTCCTAAAGCTAGAGTAACTGTAGCTACTGATAGTAAAGGAGCTTCACGTTGTTTTGCTTTCGTGCAATTTGAAACCCCTGAAGAAGCCGAGGAAGCTTTGAAGCGTGATCGAGAACCTCTTAATGCCCGCCCTATGTTTATATCTAGGTGTAAAACTGATCGCACTGAACGACAGGCTGTTTTTAAATACTCCACTGGCGTTGAGAATAATAAATTATTCGTTCGTGGGCTTCCTAAAAATTACACTAAAGAGGATGTTGAGGGGCTTTTTAAGGAGTTTAATTTCACGGACGTACGTCTTGTTTTGCAACGCAGTGGGCAATCAAAAGGCTTGGCTTATGTTGATTTCGCGAATGATGATGATGCGGAGAGGGCTTTGAAGGCTACAGATAATAAAATGATTGGGGTTTATAAGATTAATGTTGCTGTTAGTGCTCCTCCTCCGACAGGTATTAAAAAAGTGGAGAGGAAGGAGCCTCGAAATGAACCCAAGAGTAGGTTGCATGTACCATTAATTCCACAATCTGTCCAACGGTTGCAAGCTGGAACGGTTGAGAAAAAAAGCAACGCGGATTTTAGGAATATGTTGCTTAAAAAGTAAGGTATTTGATATTTTCATTTATTTTCTTAATAAAATACGTATTATGCCTCCAAGATGAGACATATTCATTATATTTTTTTTTCATTTATAATAAGTTGTAATTTTTTGTTAATAAAAAGTTTTTTTTAATTTAATATTAAATAATTAATTTGTACAACAATTGATAAGTGTTTGAATTTCGTTTTGATATTTGGCCTTGTTGGCAAACTCAAAACGCAAGTATGTTAATATAATCAGCGGTGGATTTATATACGGTCTAATAGGACTACAGTCTAGGCCCAAATTTTTTTATAATTTTTTAAAAATCATCTTATTGCTCCAACAAGGAATATAGTGCAATTTTTACAAAATCTCAATTTTATTTAATGTTACCCTTGGAATTTTTCAACAAATTCAGGTTTATTTTTTGCAGAATTCTCTAATTTATTCAAATCGACCTCAAAATTAATTCTAGCTCAGTTGGTTATTTTTTTATAAATTTTTAAAAATCATCTTACAGCTTCAACAAGTAAAATATTGCAATTTTTACAAAATCTCAATTTTTTTAATGTTCTTCTTGGAATCTTTTAACAAACTCAGGTTTATTTTTTGCAGAATTCTCTAAATTATTCAAATCGGCCGCAAAATTAATTCTAGCTTGCTTATTTTTTTATAATGTTTTAAAAATCATGTTATTGCTTCAACAAGGAAAATAGTGCAATTTTTTTAATGTTCTTCTTGGAATTTTTCAACAAATTCAGGTTTATTTTTTGCAGAATTCTCTTAATTTATTCAAATCGACCTCAAAATTAATTCTAGCACAATTGGTTATTTTTTTATTAATTTTTAAAAATCATCTTACAGCTTCAACAAGTAAAATAGTGCAATTTTTAGAAAATTGTTTTGGGGGACCAGTTTTATATTACCACAGGGCCCCCATAGCAATTTTGCCCTCGTGCTAAATCCTCCCCTGAATATAGTATTTAAATCACAGTCAGTTATACTTATAAAATTAAATATAAATTAATTAATTTAGTCTTCACCAATTATATTTTCAAGAGAACTTGAAGTTCGTCTACTTCGAGTTCTTCTTAAAACCATAATAATGCTAAAAAAATAAATTGATGTATTTTAAATTAATTCCAAATATCAAAATTCTTACACAACGATTATTGCTTCAATCAAATAAATGGCACTTTTAAAAAGGTTAAACAATCCAGGAAACGTTTTAATTGTAGAATTGTAAATGAAAGTGTAAATAGGACCTGCAGTTAACATTGCAAATGATTCGAGTGCCACTGTAAGAGAAAATATTTTCCCAATTTCATCTGCGGGTACTTCTTTTGAAATCAAAGAACGAACCATTGGAGTAACTACACCGCCCAAGCTTGCTATTCCAACAGCTAAAGTATAAACGGTAAGTTTTTAATTTAAAGTTATTTATATTAATTAGATTACCTGTATACAGTTGCCAATCGGCGACTGCAAAACCTTGTAAAGTAGAGCTAAAACAACTCATGATAAATCCTATGAGTAATAAAATAATTTCAGGTATTTTCAATATTTTATGCATGATATAAACCCCCAAAAATGTTCCAAAAATCCATATAACTGAAGAAATACTCGAATAAAAGGTATATTTTTGCAAACTCCATTCAAACTTGGCTCTAACGAATAAGAAAAAGCAGTCGTAACTACTAATTGCAAACATAAACAACACGAGTAATCCAATGAGCAAGATCAAAATTATTCTCCCATAATTAGCACGTTGTCTTACAGTCGTTTTAAACATATCTTTTATATGTTCTGTAGTGAATAAAGATGAATTTTCCTACAAAAATTTCATCAACAAGAATTTACAATTTTTAAAAGTAATACCTGCAACTCTGATATATCAATAATCGATTCTTTAACAAAACCCAATAAAATCAAAGCAATTAATTGTGAAATTGCCGCTAACAAAAATACTCCAACGTATCCCAAAGCTTCTAATAAATAAGAACTTGAAAGACTTCCAACTAAAATACCTAAACAAATAATGCATTCAAAAATAGCCATTCTAAAAAATTATAAATTAATATAACGCCCGGTATTTCATATTTAGTAAACCTCATTCCTCGATTTTGTATTGAACTTTCATCCGTTATATAACAAAGAGTAATCATTAAGAAAGTCGCTGTTCCACCTGTGAATATAATTGGAACACATTCCAATATTAATAACCATGGTGATGCGTTAGGAATTAAACTCACACTTACTTTTATTAAAAACACGATTAACGAACCTACGAATTATTAAATTAATTAATAGTAAATTACTAGAATTAACTTACCAAAAGTGGTAACTACGAGTATTGTTTTTCTCCCATTTTTATCCGACCACGGACCAATGAAAAGGCAATAAATAGCAGGAATAATATGCGATAATAAATTAACAGTTGTTAAAATAATATTTGCAGTGGGTTCAACTAATTTTTCGAGCTCATTTGTCGAGTTGTTTTCGTTATTCGAACCAAGCTTTTCACAATCCGAACGATTGTACCCCAAAATTACATCACAAGTACGAAAAATAACAAAATTTGTATTTACAGAATCTAATCGAATTTTATAATATAATTATTGAAGTTTGTAGGTTTTAAAGTTACTTACCCGCTATGTATAAACTTAAATAAACGAAGAATAATGGTAATTCAACCCCTAATTTTAAATCCATGTTTTATGTATTTTTAAGTTGAATAATCGTTCATGTTTTTGTTTGAATCTACAAAAATATTAGTTATTTTTTTGATGCAGACAATTTTCATTGTAAAAATAAGGTCAATTCTTGGTAAACATATTTACTATAAATACCGTTTAAATAGTTTGTTAAATATTTTTTATTTTAGTTGTAATACAGTCCTACCTTATCAAAAACAGATTATTGATAAAATATATACAAAAATGTCAAGTTTTGCTCACTTTTTAAATTTTTGCCTTACAATATAAATTAAAAATTTGAGTTATGCATTTCTTTTCCTTTGTTTGTTTTTGCTAATTATAAAATAGACTTTGGTCGAGGTCGTGATGTTTATTACATACTTTTATTACTTACTTTTCTAATTTTAAATAACGCATACAATCTGCATACGACTTAATTTTTTTATTTGATGTACAAAAAAAATAGAAAAGTAATCTAACCTTTATTGCTTTTAAATATAATATTTGTATAAAAACATGGATAGTATAAAAATAAATAATTAAATCATAATGAAAATTCCAAAATTCTTTTTTAAATTAAATGACAATCGTTTGACGTTTAATATGGCTTGTCGTCATGGGTGCGTTCCACTAAAGAATCGCAATGCTCACAACTAGTGTAAAGTCGTTCCACTTAGCGACGTGTAAATTTGATTGCCTACAAATTAAAGAAAAACTTATTTTTTTAATTTATTTTTAAAAATATTAATTTTTTTCGGTCGAAAATTAAGAATTCTTGTATGTTTAAAGTTAGTTTTTATTAAAAAAAAAGAAAGGATAAACAAAAAACAACTTTAAGGCCGTTTGGTTTCATGATTGACATATTGGCAGCACTTATCTACGGCTTCATCATCTACGGCTTCATCATCTACGGCTTCATCGTCTACGGCTTCATCATCTTCGGTTTCATCAACTACGGCTTCATCATCTTCGGTTTCATCAACTATAGTTTCATAATGAACTGAAGCTTGTCCACCTTGAGTTTTTTTTAAAACCATAACAATGCTAAAAAATTATTGTGGTTTTAATTAAAATTGGGTAAATATGAAAATTTTTACATCACGATTATTGGTAGAAAAAATAAAAATAAACATTTAACTATTAGGAATGTTCCAGGAAATATTGTAAGTGTAGAATTATAAATTGAAGTATAAATATAACCCATAATTAACGTTGATATTGTATTGAGGGCTTCCGATACAGAAAATATTTTCCCACATTCATTTGCAGGTATTTCCTTTGAAATTAAAGAACGACTTAATGCAGTAATTTGACCACCCCAGCTCGCTATTAGAACAGCTAAAATATAAAAAGTAATTTTTTTGAATAAAAAAGGTATTTACGTTACCTGTATAAAGTTGAAAATCAGTCTCTGCGAAAGCTTGTAAAATAGAGCTAGAAAAACCCATTATAGTTCCCATGAGTAATATATTAGTTTCTTGTATTCCCATTCTTTTTTGCATGACGTAAACCACCAAAATTGTCCAAAAAATCCATGAGGCTGCAGCCAAGCCTGAATAAATGGTAAATTTTTGCAAACTCCATTCAAATTTTGCTCTAACATATAAGAATAAACTGTTGTTAGCAGCATCCGCCAGTAGATATAATATGATTAATCCAATGAGCAAGAACAAAATTATTCTTCCATAATTCGAACGCTGCCTCACAGTAGTTTTAAAAATATCTTTTATATGCTTGATGGTGAATATAGAAGAATATTCCTGCAATTCTGATGTGTCAATTGTTTCTTTAATAAAAAACACTAAAACAAAAGCTATTAATTGTACAATCGCAGCTGACAAAAATACTCCAAAGTATCCTGCAGCTTTCAGTATATAAGAGCTTGAAATATTTCCAATCGAAATTCCTGCAATCAAAACGCAATCACAAATAGTTAATCTAAAAAATTCTTGAATTAAAATAAAATCCTGTAGTTTGTATTTAGTTAAAACCTCATTCCACGATTTTCTATTGAACTTGCATCTGCTAGATAGCAATAACCGATCATTGTAAAAGTGGATAATCCACCGGTGAATATAATAGGAATACATTCGAACATTAAATACCATGGTGATGCGTTAGGAATTTTGAACACAATTATTTTTATTATATAGCTGATAAACAAACCTAGGAATTATTAAATTAATCAATAGCAAATTACTAGAAGTAACTTACCGAAAGTGCTTAATAAGAGTATAGGTTTTCTACCGTTTTTATCCGACCATGGACCAAGGAATAGGCAATAAATAGCAGGAATAATAGACGAACAAACTTTAACGGTTATTAAAATAATATTTGCAGTGGGTTCAACTAATTTTTCAAGTTCCACAGTAGAGTTACTAATATCACCCGACCCAAGCTTTTCACAATCGGAACTATTGTACCCAAAAATTACATTACAAGTACGGTAAATTACAAAGTTTGTATTTACAGACTCTAAAAAGCAATTATTAAATAACCAAGTATTTTGGAATAAATTTACTACTTACCAGTTAAGTATACGCTTAAGAAAACAAAGAATACCGGGAAAAAAATCCCAATTTTTAAATTTAAAACGTCCATTTTTCAATAAGCGTACATTTCTTATCTACAAAATTATTATTACCAAAGGAGGATCAGATTTAATTCCTATAATCCTAACAGTATTATTTACGTATTATAATTTTTATTTTTTTTTTCATGAATTACAAAGAAGATGCTTTCTTACAATTTTTTGTTATGCAAAATTAACAAAATATTTTGAATATGTTTGAATTTTTAATTACTAATAGGCGAGTTTTATAGATTTTGGCTTGCTGATTAAGGTGAAGTAAAAATTTTGGCTCTGCGATGAGGGGTTTTGAAGTTACAGCCATTTTTGTAAAAAAAAAAATCATTGAAAATTTGGTTTAACGTTGGAAGATTTATCAACTAGTTAATCAGAAAGGAAAGGAAGTTAATGTTTCTTAAAGAAATTCGTCTATAAGGTGAAATAAAAACAAATACTGCGATTTTTTTTTGAATTAATTCAAAAATACAAGTAGCGCCATCTACCGTTAATTTAATTAACCCACTTTAAATGTTTCTACTTGTTTTAAATATTTCACATTGGGTGTTTTATCATACAGAACAGTCATATGGATTCATAGCTGGATTTAAGAAATTGGAACAGCTTTCGTGGAAAATGGGCATTTTGTGAAAAATGATTTTTTAATCGAAAATTTGAACTACTACGGCAAAAATGTGTATACATTTATGCTTTGAATATGCGAAATCTTTTTAAATATACCCTTTTTAAAATGTTTAGTACTAAATTTTCATAGGTTTTTTGTTGTTCCGATAAAAATTTGAATTCGAAACCTCGATATGCACAAGTCACAAGTAATCACATAAAGCGCTCACATGTAGTGTAAACTAAAAAACTTAAAAACTATAAACTAAAACGTTTGTTTAATTTTATATGTAACAAAATCAGTTGGCTAAAAATACTTTTATACTAATTTAATATGCTCAAATATTTATGATTCAAGATTTTTGGAAAATTATCACTTATATGCACCCGATTTTAAAGGTCTACTTGTGCTACAAGATTTAAGACATGATTTTTGGAAAATTAAAGGCTTATGCACCCGGTTTTATGAAATATTAAATCATATAGGTCTTCAATCTCTGAGAATAAATAGGCTTTAAGAAATGATTATAATTAATATGGTTATTGAAGAATTAATTTAATTTACTGAAATAAAATTTTATTTATTTACATTTATCAAAACACAAGTATGTTAATACAATAATATTTAAATCAGTCATACTAATAAAATTACATAAAAATTAAAATTTAGTCTTTATTCTTTATATGTTGGTGTTGGCTGGGATTCGTTCATAAGATTATTAGTCTCGCCTTCACTTATTCGAATTTTTAAAAACTTAATATTTCTAAAAAATTAAATTGGTGTATTTTTAAACAAAATTAGCCATATATCAAAATTCTTACACAACGATTATTGCTGCAGTAAAATAAATGGCACAAGTAAAAAGATTAAACATTCCAGGAAAGATTGTAATTGTAGTATTGTAAATTGTAGTGTAAATCGGGCCTCCAACTAACTTCGCACCTGTTTCCAATGCCACTGTAAGAGAAAATATTTTCCCAACTTCATCTGCAGGTACTTCTTTTGAAATTAAAGAACGAACCATTGGACTAATTATACCGCTCACTATTGCTACTCCATAAGCTAAAAGTATAAACAGTAATTTTTTTAAATTAGTTAGTTTAAATTAAGTTATTAATACGTTACCTCCTATATACAGTACCCAATCAAGCATTGCAAAAGCTTGGACAATATAGCCAAAAGAACTAGCGAGAAATGCTACGAGTAATAAAGTAATTTCGGGTATTTTCAATCGTTTATGCATGACAGAATTCCCCAAAAATGATCCAGAAATCCATAAAACTGTAGAAAAGCATGTATACATGGTAAAATGTAACAAAGTCCATTCAAACTTTGCTCTAACGTACAAGAAAAAACTGTCGAAACCACTAACCACAAGATTAAACAACACGAGTAATCCAATGAGCATGATGAAAATTCTTTTCCCATAATTCTCACGTTTTTTTCTAATTGTTTTAAACATATCCCTTATATATTTCGTAGTGAATAAAGATGAATTTTCCTACAAAAATGTCGTCAATAAAATTCTTAATTTTTAAACGTAATACCTGATCCAACTCTCTTCTATCTGTAATCGATTCTTTAACAAAATAAAATAAAATCAAAGCAATTAATTGTGAAACGGCCGCGAATGAAAATACTCCAGCATATCCCACAAGTTTTAATAAATAAGAGCTTGAAAAAATTCCAGCAAAAATACCTGAACAACTAACAATTTCAAAAAGACTCATTCTAAAAAATTATAAATTAAAATAACGCCTGGTATTTTATATTTAGTAAACCTCTTTCCTCGATTGTCTTCTGTACTTTTATCAGATAGATAGCAAATACAGATCATTGTAATAACAGGAAATCCACCGGTGAATATAATAGGAACACATTCGAACATTAAATACCATGGTGATGCCTTCGAAACTAAACTCACAACTGTCCTTATTAAAAAGAGGATTATCAAACCTACAATTTATTAAATTAATGATTAGCAAATTACTAGAATTAACTTACCAAAAGTGGCTTTTAGGAGTACAGGTTTTCTACCGTTTTTATCCGACCATGCACCAATAAAAAGACAATAAATAGCAGAAATAATCAACGAAAATGTTTTAACAGTTGTTAAAATAACATATGCATAGGGTTCACTTAATTTCTCAAGTTCGGCAGTCGAGTTATTATGTGGATCCAAACCAAGCCTTACACAATCAGAATTATTATGCCCCAAACTTACATCACAAGTACGAGAAATTAAAAAGTTCATATTTATAGGCTCTAAAAATTAGAACTTAATAAATAGTATTTTGCAATAAAACTACTTACCTGATAAGTACATGCCGAAATAAGCAAAGAATATCGGAAGTTCAATAGGTAATTTTGAATTTGAAACGTCCATTTTAAAAAATCGTACGTTTCTTCGTTTGAATCTATAAAATTATTGCCAAAGCAGGATCAGATTTAATTCCTACAATCCCAACATTATTATTCAGATTATAAAAGTTTTATTATAATCTTTATTTTGAATTTATTGTGAATTGTAAAGATGCTTTGTTACAATTTTTCGTTATGTAAAATTAAAAAAAAAATTAAAATATATTTGAATTTTATAAACTTATAGGCTAGTTGTATAGATTTTGGAAAATTTCCTCTAGAAGGAGAAATAAAAACAAATATTGCGCATTTTTTTTGAATTGAAAAATAATCGTTAAAAAAAATAAACAAGTAGCGCCATCTACCGGTAATTTATTTAACCCACGTTAGATGTCGCTACTTGTTTTAAATATAGCACATACTATTTGTGTGTATTATTATTAATATTAATTAAATTCATTTTATATTAATTAAGCGAATAAATAAGTATTTATTTTTAAAATTAATAAATAAGTAGAACGAAAGCAGCTATGGCGGCCATCGCGAAAAAGGCGTGGTTTATTTATTTCGAAGTGACGGTGGTTTAAAAAAAAACTTAAAGAACCGCAAACGTAAATTCCTGTATTCTGTATTGTATTTTTGTTTATAAATTATTAATGACGACATAATTTAATTACAAGCAAAAAAGCATTGTCAGAAAAATGGCTGGATGTATGCCTTGTTTTGTAATACCCTTGTTGCTGTTTTTATTTCACCGATATATTCAACCTATTATCCTGAAATTTTGGAATCCTTGGGAGAAAATTGAGGACAAGGATAAGAAAGAAGTTGTGTTTAGTTGTCCCTGCAAAGGAAATGACACTTGCGAAAAGAAAGTTGAGACGAAAGAAATTGAAACCAAAGCGAAGCAATCTTAAACTCATTTACTACACGTAGCTGAAATATTGCATTTATTGATTGTATTTTATGTCTATTCCTTATATTATATTTTTAACCTGTTGATAAATAAACAATTTATGTGAATTTTGCATTTTAATTTATACACCATTGGGAAAATATAAATATAAAAACGTAATGTGTATATCTTTATTAATAAAAACAATGGTACAATTGCGTTTGTGAGTCGAAATATTTAATCAAGACGTGTTCTCTTGTGCGTTTGGAATATGATTTTTATTGTTTGCTTATTAAAATCACATAAAAACATTTAATAAGAGATCTAATTGAGAGAGAAAAATTACATTTATAAACCACGATTGTCATTATACTTAAATTACCATTGTAATAAATTAATTAAAATAATAATTAGGGCAGGAAAGTTAGCTTTTAGAGTCAGGTAATTTGAATATGCTTAAACCAAGAAAGTATTGCAAAAATCATAGTTAAAAATTATTTTTTTTGCCAACAAAAAATTTTGCTTGATTTCATGTTTATATTACGATAGATAATGACAATCTCGTTTAATGCATAAATATATAATAGAAACAATTACAATATAAACTATATGAAGAACATTTTAACGTTAATAAATTTTTTTTAATTTTATATGAACAAGAACATAATTATATCTCATGCAAGCACTAATTTGTAAATAAATTTAAGTACTGAATGTTAATAATGTCTTTTATATTAAAATTTTGCTTTTCGACAGGTCTACAGACCGTGCATGGCACTAAATTAACTTTCATTTTAAAAGGAGAGCAATTAAATGTTCTAAAACGTACTTTTTTTCAATTGTTTTGGGTTTGAAAATTAGAAAATGGCTTAAACACGAATTAAATTTGTTGTTTTAATTTTTGAACTCAAAACAATATACAGTGAATTCAAATAAGATTGAACCATTGATATTGCAACTTATGTTTTCCACAGTTGGCTACATTGAACTGAATGTGTTGTGTTCCGGTGAAAAAAGCATCGCGAATATTTTAACTGCACTAATTTTAGTTTTGAAAAGCAGTTTTTTATAAAATTTGCAACACACTGAGAAATAATTTGAAAAAATAACCGAAGAAAAACTGCTGACGCTTTGATTAAGATCAGATTTAAATTTTAAAGAAAATTAACAGGTACACCAACTTAGCAAGTCTAAAATCACTACAGAGTATGTTTGGTTGCATAGTTGCGGTTTCAGTCTTTTTTGAATTCCCTGTAAAATTTACGCTTTAACATTCGACGCTCTATTTCAGTCACTCAATTGTTCTAAAAAATCACAAAAATTTAGGTGATTTAGATAAATGCATTCTACACCTTTAAGAAATTTTTAAAAGACAAGAAAAAATAATAAAGAGCTAACAGAAACTTGTATGGTGGCAAAAATATATTAATTTCTCGTTCGTACATGTAATCGACATTCAAACAAGCATACAACAACCACACTAGCGTGCAATCAGAAATAAACGCATGGCACACATATAAAGCCACCTTTTAATGACTAGACGGTATAAAACACCCTTCCTTAATAAATTATTGTTCGTATCGTGGTCGAATTAATTTACCTACCGTTAAAGCGAGTTTAGTTTGTTTAAAAAGCGCGCCGTTTGTATTAAGCCACGGTTTTGGCACAAGTTTGAAAATATAAGATTTTTACTGGTTGCTTTGTTCGCGAAGACCTTCACTGTGTATTGTACGCCCAGCCATTTTCAACATCGCCTTACTCTCAGCATTACCATCCAAAACGCTCATTCCTACAACCCTTTCACCTCGCTCTTGCGGCGTAGGGGGTGGCTGGCCCAAACCCCACACTTCCAAGTGCCTAAATTGAAACTCTTTTGTATGCGACATCTGCGAGTAACCCTTGTAAGTCGTGCAAGATTCACTCGAGTGACCTGAACCGTATTCTTCAGATAACCAAATACCACAGTAACCATGTTGACCACCCATTGCCTGTAATTAAAATTAATCAATCAATAAACTAATTAATAACGTAACTTAACATACCAAGCCATTTGGCATGGTTTGTTGGTGCAGGTTTAAATACTGAAAGTGTTGATTATAACCAGTCGATTCAAAAATTCTCATTCGCGGAGCAAGAGTGAATAAAAAACTACTGGTGTCTCCGAAAAAGTTAGGTCCTAATGACCAATTGCTAGGTGCAAAACCTCCAAACATGTAACCGTTCTTATCTTCTAGTATAAGCACGGATGGTCCCTGATTAACTATTCTACCTAAAACATAAATTAGTTGTAAAATAATAATAATATAATCGTCATTTTACCTATAAGCGTTGAAAATGATTCGCCATGAATTTCTGATGAAAAAAGAAACCGCCATTCAAGCTGGTACTGCTGCGGTAAATGTGCATTAATAAAAACAATTTGATTTAAATCAAGCAAACTTGGGTATGATGGTATTAAATCTAATCCACGACAAAATGGAACTAAACTACGATCTTTTTCACACTCATCCATTGCTTCAACTTCAGCCGAATAATGCATTACGCTGCTTTTTTCAACATTAACAACCTTCTCTCGATGCGAGATATTATACAAATGCCTAAACACGAAAATAAGCAACTGCCCTAGCAATGTGGAGCTTTGCAACCACATTTCTAAAGCCCGTCGAACTATCAAATCACCCGTTGCTAAATCGTGTATCAAACTTTCAGCAAGGCGTTGAATATTTTGCGGTGAAACAAACGACCCTTTAGTTTGCCAACTTTTAAATTGTTTCGTGTTGGTAATTTTTTGGATTTTCATATACGACGATACTATACATTCAACATACTAAAACAATTATTAAATAAATAGAATAATTAATGATTAATAAAACTTACTTCTTTGACTAGCAAGTAAGGAACATTGGCGTTATCACTTTCACTTTTTCCTAAAGAAATGAGAAGCACTTTCAATTTCTCTTCGACAGTGCCTCGCGTACAAAAAACAAAAAGCTCAGCAAACCTTTCCAAATCAACCGTTGGGTTATGATTTTCACCACTCCCAAATAAATAATTATTAATATAACGGGAGAGTCGTGCATCCATTTGTGAACCCCATAATTTCTAGTATAAACAAAAATTATTACCGCTCAACTAAATTTAATAAAGTCCTTACCATCAATTCCTCCTCTTTAATCTTTTCTGAATTTTTACTGGCTAGTTTAAACGAGTTGCCAACAATAACTTGCTCGTCTTTGGAAAGGAATGAGCATTTAGCTGCTAATTTCTTGCTGTTGTTCGCCCCCATTGCTGTGAATTTCAGTGTTATCACTTTGAAAGGATTCAAATCAATACCTACTTTTCTTATCAGTGCTTTTACTCTCCCGGTTTGTAATGAGGGCCGTAAATTAGATGAAACAATCCCATATGTAAGAGAATTGTAAATATTTACTTTATAATCATCATATGATTGGAAAAAGACAAACGCTGTGTTGCAAAATCTAACTACAATAATATATATAATTTAAAAACTTTTTAATCAATCAATTAATTCAAAAATTATTAGATATATTTATTTAAACTTAATTTTTATTTAAAAAATTGTAATATTATTTAAAATTTTAATATAGGCAACCACATCAGCAATCATTTATATCCTAAGACTTAGGACCTAAGTTATACAATTTACAAAATGAAATTTATAATTTTAAAAATAAAATATTATTAAATATTAATTTAAACGCAATTTCAGTATTAAAACGATTAAATATTTTTTTTAATTTTAATATCGGCAACCAAATATACTCAGGCGAATATGTCGTTTGAGAGACACTCCCAATTATTTTTTTTTTAATATTTTTTTTTACAATACTAATTACAACTTTATAAATTTGTTTAAATTAAGGTAAAAAATTTAAATATTTCATATAAAAACCCATCCTTTAATTTATTAAAAATGTTAAATCACTGTAATTTCTTACATAACCTCAAATTATTTTTTTTAATTTTGTAAAACAATAACAAATTCTTATTATAGTTTAAAATTGTATATTTTTTAGTTTTATTTTAATATGTTATAATGGCTACGTTGAAAGTTTTGAGGAGGCCTTTAATACAAGAATGGGTGCGAAATGGGGTTACGAGGGGTGTTCGGTGCTTGTTTTTTCAAGTTACACATTTACAAAAGGAGAGTGGTGATAAAAAAGTTTTACGTGAAGGTCGTAGGGATTTACGTATGGTATTTGAGGAGAAAAAGGAACGTTTAAGATGCACTGAAGAACGATTGAAAGAAAAAGGACGAATTGTTATAGCTGATATTAAAGAAACCAAAGAAAAAGTGAAAGAACGGGTTGAAGGAATTATTGAGGTATTACTAATACAAATTAATATATAAATATATCATTTTTTATATTTTAGAGGGAGAATATTTATACAATTCCTAACTTATTATGCGTTTCAAGGATTTTAATGTCTCCCTATTTAGGTTTATTGATAGTTCAGGCAAATTTTGATTTTGCCCTTGGTGTTTTGGGAATTGCTGCAATTACAGATTTGGTAGGATTTACAAGAAAAATTATTTTAAACTTAGTTTACATTTTAGTTGGATGGTTGGATTGCTCGTACTTGGGAAAGTCAATCATCAAAAGTAGGAAGCTTTTTAGATCCAATGGCTGATAAAATTTTAATTGCTACACTGTTTCTGACTTTAACATACTCAAATTTAATCCCCATAGCTCTTACCAGAATAATAATTGCAAGGGATGTTATTTTAGTCACTGCTGGATTTGTTATTCGATATAAATCATTACCTCCACCTGTAAGTTTGATGAATTTTATTATAATCACACTATTACAACAAACAACTTTCTAAAAATTATGTTTATTTTAGTCTAATATTAATTTATTAATTTTTAGAGGACTTTAAGTCGTTATTTTGATGCGAGTCATGCTACTGCCCAATTAGAGCCTACGTTAATTAGCAAGATTAATACATTTGTACAATTAATATTAGTTGGTTCAACTTTAGCAGCGCCTGTTTTTCATTATGTTGGTCATCCAGTGTTGGAAACTCTTTGGTACGTTACAGGAACTACCACAATTGCCGCGGGGCTTAGTTATGTTTTAACAAAAAACACTTATAAATATTTACGAAATAAAAAATAATTTTTAGATGAAATTTTTTGTTTAAATTAATATAGGCAACTTTAATTGCACAAAACGCTTCTATTGATATTTGTTCTGTGATCAAAACTACATAATATAACCTTAAATTTTTTAAAAACATGTAAAATAAACAAAATGCATTCAATTAAAAGGTTTTTACCACTTTTATCTAATACCGCAGTGTTACCAAAAACAATCCACACTTCAAGCGTTTTGAATTTGTTTTATGAGCGTGATCCGAAAGGTGGTTATAAAGATACTCGTGATCAACCTTCGGTGAAGAAGCTTGTAACTGAAGGATTTAAGGAGTTAAAGCAGGAAGTGGCCTTATGGAAGCAGGAGGTAAAAGAGCATTTCGAGGGTGATCCATTTCTTACGTTTCGACCTGGTGAAACCGATGTGGTATGGAAATTTAACGAGGAAACTATAAACAAATTTAAAGTTACTTCTGATAGTGATAATAATGAGGGATATTCAAGTGCTAAGTTGTATCTTAACGATAATGGGAATGGTGTGTTTTCTGGGGAAATTTGCACGAGGGTGCCGAAAGATGGACGAGTGCGTAGATCGGGATATTGCAATCTTTCGTCGCTAAAACCAAGGGTATTTATGTGATTTATCTATAATAAGGTTTTTATAGTTATTATTTTGTAGAAATCGTTTAAGCGAGAGACGTATTTGAATTGGGCTTTATATAATACGTTGGTTTTGAAGATACGTGGGGATGGAAGGTCGTATTTAATTAATATTGGTACCCCTGGTTATTTTGATGTCTTGTGGAATGATGTTTATCATTACGCCTTGTATACACGTGGAGGACCTTACTGGCAAATTGTTAAGGTTTTTATAATTAAATTGTGATGTCACACGAATTTTATTTGGTTTTTTTAGATTCCGTTTTCGAAGTTTTTTTTATCATCGAAAGGTCGAGTGCAGGATAAGCAGCAGCCCATTCCACTAATGAAAGTATCGACGTTTGGTTTAACTCTAGGTGATAAAATTGATGCACCGTTTCATTTAGAAATTGATTATATTGGTTTAGAATTTGATCCCTCGCACACCGAGGAATTTGCATATGAAATGTATAAAGTTGACAAGTTTATAGTTGGAAGTTAGATTTGTAAGTAATTTATTTTGTATGTAGATAAAATTGTTATTATAAAATTGTAGTTTTAAATCACTTGTTCAAAATCTACAATGCTGGTACGTGATGATCGTGGTGATTTAGTTGAAGAAGATAAATCAGAAAAAATCGCGGTACGAGTTGCGGCATCTTCTAGTAATTTTTGTGTATTTTCTGCTAATTTTCTAACTTTTTTGTTGCTTGGAAGCGGAAGATCGGTGCTTAATTTAACTTCTTGAATTTCATGCAAATCCATGGCTAAATAGGGAGCACAATTCTCAACCAACCAACGCATCTATTATAAAAATGACATTAAAATTTTGGACGTTGAAAAAATTATTTTTAATTACCTCTAGTTTTTTATTTTCAAGCTTCGCTATTTTATAGTTTATGTCATTTTTTTTACCTAAATCACCGAGAATATCTTTTTCCAGGATGAATTTTAAATGACTTAAGTCGATATTGCTTTCTGCATTACTTAATTCACTTGAAATTAATTGAAAGTATACTTAAGGAAATTTTTTAATCAGACGTTTTTACCTTTCGTTGGGTTCTCTATTACAAACATTCCAATCTTTAGGGATTAAAAAAGTGTTTTGTAAAGGTGGTGGTGGTAAAACTGCTTCATCATTATTTCTTTCTTTCGAATCGTAATAATATAATTGTACTTTAGCATAGTAATTGCAGCAAGCTATAAATAAATGCCCTCGTTCAAGTTCCCTAGAAAATTTAAACACTAATTTTTTATAGTTTCAGTTAAATTACGTACGATTCTGTACAATTTTTGCGTTTAGGTCCTCCTAAAATTGACCGACACCCCCAATCCACGATTTTACCCATAATTCCTAAAGGGGGGAAATCTAATTCGATTTCTTGCAAACACACGTGTTCTTTTAAATCCCATAATTTTAAAACCTGCAAAAATTAAATTAACTTTGTATTAATTGAAATATAGTGAATTCAAAAAAGACTGAAACCGCAACTATGCAACCAAACATACTCTGTTAGTGCAGTTAAAATATTCGCGATGGTTTTTTCACCGGAGCACAACGCATTCATTTCAGTGTAGCCAACTGTGGGAAACTTAGGTTTCCTACCTTGCAATGTCAATGGTTTCAATCTTATTTGAATTCACTGTATTAATAGTTACAGCATTTTCCGAACAACTAAAAAACATGTTGAAGTCTTCAATTATAACGACGTCAATTATAGGAAACTGTTCTTTGGTTATATTTAAAGCTTTGGTCGTTACAAGACTGTTCCATACACGTAAAGTACCATCGCTACTTCCGGTTATTAAAGTTTTAAGTTTTGTACTTATAGCGAAGCAATTAGCGCCCTTAAAATTACTATAATTAATTTTTGTATACAAAAATTTTTAATTAATTACTTTACGCATTTTAAAAATTGTGGGAGCCTTTTTTAATTTAAAATCTTGTATAATTATCGACTTATCCGGATCATCGCTACTAGAAATGATAGTTTTACCATCTTGCAAATATTGTAAATTAGTAACCGCACCACAGTGGTGGTAATTTAAGGTTTTTATATTAACGTAATCTTTTTCTTCCAATAATTCCTGCAATTATTTCATTAAATTACGTAAATTTAAGTTTAAATTATTACCTGATAAAAAAAAGTAGTCATACGATCATTATGTTTTCTCCTAAAAAGCGAATCTTTTATGCAATAAAACTTGAAGTAGGTAATTCTACCGTTTTCTAAACCAAAACACAATTTTTGCCGGAAAAAAGCTAAACACTAAAATTACAAGTTTAAAAATGGCATGAAAATTCGAGTGTACTTACTTTAATTATGTAAGGGAATCCTAAAATTAGCCATAAAGGTGTGTGATTTAATCCTGATGCATCGTAGATCGTTATACTGCGTGTGCTATTAGCTACGAAATACATCATAATATTTGGGGCGAAAATAGCATCTGTAATCCACCTGTTTCGTTTCCTTCGTTCATCATCATTCCTATTAACATCTTCACGCACCATTATTACAGAATAAGAAGTTAAAAAATCGAAATTCCCATCGTAAAGCCCTACACGGCCATATTTAGAAATCACAGCATAACAAAAAAACGTTTCTGTTTCCAATAAAGTGATTTTCACAATCGAATCTCGCTGGAAAAATGAATAAATAAAGTTTTTTTGTAGGAAAATTAAACTTACTTTAACGTGTGGTGGTTGAACATATTGAACCCCACCCATTTCTAATAATTGTGTGAATTTTGGTTGCAAATATGAGCCTAAAAAATCTAGAAATTGATTCCACGAAACTTCAGTGGCTTCTTTACTCGTGGCTGATTCAAATAAATTATAAGCTTCTCGTTGATAATTTGTATCTAAAATTGCATTTTGCGAAAATATATTTTTACGTGTTTCATACTTACCTGAAATTTTTTTAATTGCGGTTACAAAATTTTTTTTTGTTAAAATATTATCGGTTTTTATAAAAATTTGGCTTAATTCTATTAATTTATCTTTATCTAGGAATAATATTAAATCATGATAGTTCTCCATTTTTAGGGCTTGTAACTAAGTAAATAATGCTTGGTTACTCTACGAGAATTGATTTATTTTATTTTAGTAAAAATCATCAATATTTACATTACTGATTAATCTAAATAAAAAATTGGCCAAAATTATAAAAATATTTTGTAGTAAAACTGCAACACCGATCCACATGTATGTTCTAGTATTAGTAGGATTCAATGCGAAATCGTAGATGAAAATGAAAACTCCTGAGATAAGAGCAGAGAATGCTAGAAAAAATCCAAGGAAGAGAAATGTTCGAGTGAAACAAATTGACCATTTGTTGTAAAAACCAATGTTGTTGGATAAAACATCACGTGGCACTGAGTTAACCATTACAAATGCTAAAGTTCCTACTAATCCAGGCGCATAGTAAGATCGACTTTCATTCATTATTTTGGGGTAGTAACTATGGGCGTCAATTAAAAACCACCAACCCACACTAAATAAAACACCTAAAAATTTTTGAAAATGTGAGTGAGGCTTTCGTAAAAGTTTACTTAAATAATTACCACTTATTCCAGATACTACATGACTAAGACACAACCTATCGCAGGTGCATTTACTCCAACCCATTTTCAATTTTGATTAATTAATTCTTGATTAATCATGTCACCAGTCATTTTTTTTATTATGTCAAAGTGTACCAATAGATTCTTTAGTATCAATTTGGTGTTGCTAGTATCTGGGACACCCTGTATTATTTTGTATTACACTTTTTTAAGATTTCAATTAATTTAATTTGTACCTCGTATATTTTTCAAGAAATCAACCATTTTGAAAATAAAATAAAATTTTAGGACTAAAATTTGGGCAAAAATCCGGCCCTGGAGAGTTTATTTAAAGAGTTTCAAACATTTTATTAGAATAATCGGAAAATACAATTAATTCCTTAAATTTTGAACTCTTAAACGTTTTTGTACTCTGTCTAGTTTTCGAGTAATCAACTTTTTTCTGAAAAATTTAAAATTTCTGGACTTGAAAGTGGGATTTTATGCATTTTTCTTCATAACTCAAAAACGATAAGTGATAACAACATGATTCTTTTTTTAGCTGAAAATTCATCTAAAGCCCTTTCCAAAAACATATAAAACTTTAATTCAATTAGTGAATTTAAAGTTTTTTTTTGAGGTTTTATTATTGAAAAATTTTCCAAATTGTAGATTTTAACATTTTTCATGAAAACTACTAAAGTTATCAACACCAAAATTTTGTATTAAAAACATATAGCACCTAGATATATTTTAAAAAATATTTGGTGTAAATCGGTTGATTAGTTTTTCCATAATAAAATATTTGGTAAAATTTGGGCACAAATCTGGTTCTGGAGAGGTTATTTGAAGACTTTCAAACATTTTATTAGGGTGATCAGAAAATATAATTAACTTCTTAAATTTTGAGTCCTTAAACGTTTTTGTACCCCGTCTAGTTTTTGAGAAATCAAGTTTTTTCTGAAAAATCTAAAATTTCTAGACTTGAAAGTGGGAATTTACACATTTTACTTCATAATTCAAAAACGATAAGTGATAACAACATGATTCTTTTTTTAGTTGAAAATTCATCTAAAGCCCTTTTCAAAAACATATAAAATTTTAATTCAATTAGTGAATTTAAATTTTTTTTTAGGATTTTATTATTTAAAAATTTTCTACATTTTAGATTTTAATATTTTATATCAAAAACATAAAACACCTAAGATATATTTTAAAAAATATTTGGTGTAAATCGGTCGATTAGTTTTTCCATAATAAAATATTTGGTAAAATTTGGGCACAAATCTGGTTCTGGAGAGGTTATTTGAAGACTTTCAAACATTTTATTAGGATGATCAGAAAATATAATTAATTCCTTAAATTTTGAGCCCTTAAACGTTTTTGTACCCCGTCTAGTTTTCGAGAAATCAAGTTTTTTCTGAAGAATCTAAAATTTCTGGACTTGAAAGTGGGATTTTACACATTTTTCTTCATAACTCAAAAACGATAAGTGATAACAACATGATTATTTTTTTGGCTGAAAATTCATCTAAAACTCTTTCTAAAAACATAAAACTTTAATTCAATTAGTGAATTTTAAGATTTTATTATTTAAAAAATTTTTAAGTTTTAGATTTTAATAATTTTCATGATAACTACTAAAGTTATCAACACCAAAATTGTATATGAAAAACATATAGCACCTAGATATACTTTAAAAAAATATTTGGTGTAAATCGGTCGATTCGTTTTTCCATAATAAAATATTTGGTAAAATTTGGGCACAAATCTGGTTCTGGAGAGGTTATTTGAAGACTTTCATACATTTTATTAGAATGATCAGAAAATATAATTAATTCCTTAAATTTTGAGCCCTTAAACGATTTTGTACCCCATCTAGTTTTGGAGTAATCAACTTTTTTCAGAAAAATCTAAAATTCCTCGACTCGAAAGTAAGATTTTACACATTTTTGTCCAAAACTAAAAAACTAAAAGTGATAACAAAATGGCTGAAAACTTATTTTCTAAAAAAATATAAAACTTAAAGTTTTTTTTAAATTTTATTATTTAAATATTTTCTAAGTTGTAGATTTCAAAACTTTTAGTCTATCAGACAGACTTAAAAAAAATTAGGTATGTAAAAATTAAGTGTTGTTTTTAAATTGTTATTAATATTTAATTTAATATAGGGTCATTAAACGGTGCTTATTTTTGTGGCACTAAAACAGTAATTATTTACAATTGTTTTAAACGGTAATTAAATTTATCGAAAAAAAAACAATAATTTTGACGTTTGTTTGAACAAATAAAAACGAGGAAAATTTGTTATCAATATTGCACAATTTTTATTATCCTTTAAAAAGGACATTAATTATCGATGTAAAAGTACTTAAGGCATGAATTTTATTATTACAGTGACCTTATTGCAGCACTCGTAAAAAAAATTATATTATTTACTTGGTATAAGTAAATCATTACATAATGGTATTATTGATTGTAAAAATAAAATGTAGTAAATAATTAAAAACAAAGTACACAAGGACAAAAATGCGTGTAAATTACTTAATACTTTTATTGTTTATTTGTTTTTAATACTTAAGATTAAAATAGTATAAAATAATATCACAATATTAGGAGATACTTTTCCAAACTAATTTAAAAAAAGTGAAAACAAATTCATCCGTCCATTAAGGCAAAAAAGGCACTTGATTAACTCTCCCTCATATTCGAATGCGTGCGTTATCCTAATTAATGCGTCATGTGACACGAGTAAGTCGTGATATCATCTCGCTTACTTCTGGTGAGTAAGAGCGAGATGAAAAGGTGACTCGTTCGTGACATGGACTATAACATTTAAAATTTCAAAAAATTCGGACTTCTCTTAGCTTTGATGCACGAAGCTGAGTGAGCCCTATTATGGCACTGTTACGGACGTTCCAAGTGACTAGCATGTTTTATTCCTTCTGATTGGATTTTCCAGAAGGCGTGCAGTGGTGAACAGTTAGGTTTAAAATACATCAATGCTGATGAGTGGTGGTGGTGTCACCACTGTGAATTGGAACGACTACTTGCGGGTGGTTTTTTTGATTTTCGCACGCTAGAATCGCTTCTTCATATGTGGGAAGGTCCACTGTAAATAAAAAAAAAACATTGAAGTGCCTGAAATTGAAATCAATGGTTCATTTACCTTCTGTGTACGGGGGCGGCGCATTGCGCGGGTCCTTGGCCTGATATTCTGGGGGAAAAGCGAAGGAATCTATGGAAACGTGGTGATCATGCGTTGGCCAAGTATCCATTCCATTCATTCTTCCACTTATATTGTAGACAGAATTTGGACGATCTAAAAAAAAATAATATTATTGGTGTTTATTTTATTAATAATGATGAAAAAGTGATAAAGAGATCCTCACCATTTGAGTTATTTTGTGTGTGTTCAAGTAAACTTGCATCAAAGCAGCTTTGGAGGATTTCAACGTGTTTAATTTTTTGTTGTGCGCGATAATAAATGTAGAAAAGCACTAAGAAAAAAATTGCAAAAAGCACGAGTGAAAGCACTAAATCGCCTTCCATTTTATTTATAGTTTAATTTAAAAGACGCACTTTTCACCGGTTGAATTATAATAATTGCGCGCCTCAAACCGAGCGCGTTTTATTTCTGGATGAAAACTCGAGTATGATAAGATGAGTTATTACCACGCACGCGCACGAAATATTTACAAATTATAAATTTTCTAAACCAAAACTAACTAATTAATTTCGATCTTTAAATCACGTCTGACAAGTGTATTGTCTGTGTTTATTGAGGAATTACTACTATATTTATTTAAAGCTTTGAGATATTTTTGGTGGGGGACTTGTTTAACATGTTAATCGCCCAAAGTAGTCTGTTTAAAGAATTCAAAAACGTCCTTCACGCGATTAACCAATTATTTCAACACTCTAATCTCTAAGGAATGAATGACTTTCGCGGAAAATGCTTTAACACACAAATGACATGCAAATATAAACATAAATAATTTCACGTGAAATGCAGGTTATTACCTTTTTAATTACACTTCACCTTGTTTATATAAACTACAAAATTTAAGCTTTATTAGTTATATAAAAACCGCGTTCGTGTGAAGTCGTAATTACCGGAGTTACGCGAACCACTACCATTCGCGAGTATAACCGAAGCAAATCTAAAATTTCTGGACTCACCCTTATCACTAACTCTTAACGACTCAATCGGAAGATAATCGGTTTTCTAAGAACAATTCAATTGTTCAACTAATAATTACTAATTTCCAAGAAGCCACGATAGAGTACATTTTTGGCTACATTGTCTTGTTTCTGGAAATTGACTATCATTATCATAACGATAATTTAGAAGTAAGGGGCTAAATTTGACTTGAAAGTGGGATTTTACACATTTTTCTTCATAACTCAAAAATGATAAGTGATAAGAACATGATTCTTTTTTTGGCTGAAAATTCATCTAAAGCCCTTTCCAAAAACATATAAAACTTTAATTTAATTAGTGGCTTTAAAGTATTTTTTTAATATTTTATTATTTAAAATTTTTCAAAGTTTTTGATTTTAATATTTTTCATGAAAACTACTAAAGTTATCAACACTAAAATTTTATACCAAAAACCTATAGCACCTAGATGTATTTTAAAAAATATTTGGTGTAAATCAGTCGATTAGTTTTTACATAATAAAATCGCAAAATATTTGCTAAAATTTGGGCACCAAAATCCGGCCCTGGAAAGTTTATTTGAAAACTTTCAAACATTTTATTAGAATTACAGGAAAATACAATTCATTCCTTAAATTTTGAGCCCTTAAACGTTTTTGTACCCCATATAGTTTTCTAAAAAAATCTATAATTTCTGAACTTGAAAGTGGAATTTTACACTTTTTTCCTCATAACTCAAAAACGATAAGTGATAACAACATAATTCTTTTTTTGGCTAAAAACTCTTTCCAAAAACATATAATT
Organism: Stenus bimaculatus; assembly: GCA_963971135.1. Taxonomy (NCBI): domain Eukaryota; kingdom Metazoa; phylum Arthropoda; class Insecta; order Coleoptera; family Staphylinidae; genus Stenus; species Stenus bimaculatus. The sequence goes on from OZ020181.1 coordinate 1,465,242, forward strand.
AGTGAATTTAATTTTTTTTTAAATATTTTCGAAGTTTTATATTTTAATAATTTTCTTGTACCCAAAAATGTTTTAATTTAATTTATTTGAATAAAATTGGAAACTTACTAGGGATAGGGTTTTTCCTCCTGCAGATGACGTGCTTGATGCTCTCGAAGTGATAAGCGACGAGCATGTAAATAATCGCGAATGTGAACATGGTCACAAGCGAAACGACGAACATGTAAATGTACATCGTGGTGGAGGCGGCGGTTGCAACCCTGGGGATGAAAATAACGCGCCGAAACTGGCTGCACCGAGTGAAACTAGGATGTGGCAAATCTCATAGCGTTTCGGCCTAATTTATACAAACAACGCCGAAAAAATCAAATCACAGATAAAATCTCGACTGATAAGAAAATTCAATTGCCACTCGAAAATGGGGTGCTATATTTGTTATAAATAATTATATGCGCTATTAATAATTGTTTATCGATTATTCTAGAGTGAGCAATTAAAAAAAAAACAAATTACGTTCTAATAACAAATAGCAACTCGTTTTTTTTTTGCATCCATAAAGAATTGTTACAATTTTTTAATTTCCCGCGCTTATCTATTAATTTTTATTTTCCAAGTAAAAATTATAAATTTAAATTATTTCATGACGCATTTCTGGTTGTTCTTATCACTGTTAATAACCACGTATTAGCTGCTTAAGAATTTTCATGAGGAAAACATAAAAAACAAAATACTTGAAAAATCGAGTGGGTATTTTTAATCAATGTCCCTATTTTGTTTTTTGTTACTAAGCAATTAAAATATTGTAGTTGATTGTAGTAGCGCTCGCTTGTTTTGTAGTAAATTTCGTAATCTTATTGACTGGAAAAAGTTCGAGTATCTAACACGAGCCACTCATTTCCTACTTTATTTTTCATTAACAATTAACATGTTTTACAGACAGTTTAAAACACAACAACTTCTTGAAGCATATTTTTTTATCATTAAACCACTTTTTTTGGAAATATACTTTTAATCGCTTGATTTAAACAAAAACTAATTTCATATTTTAGTTTTTCTCATTGAGATGTGTAATTTGAGGGGTCGCTTGATGGGTCTACAACGATTTTCATTTTTAATATTGGCAATACCCCCACTCCCCGTAAATACATTTTCTTCATAAATGGCTTACTTTTGTAAATAATTTAAAAATTCCAAACGATATGAATTCGGTTTTCAATAAGTTTTCTCTTCAACACTCGTATTTCGCAATTTTGATTTTCTCAAGAAAAAGAAACGGTACAATCTTATTGACTGTTAAACCACTTTTTTTGAAATATACTGTTAATCGCTTGATTTAAACAAAAACTAATTTCATATTTTAGTTTTTCTCATTGAGGTGTGTAATTTGAGGGGTCGCTTGATGGGTCTACAATGATTTTCATTTTTAATGATGACAATACCCCCACTCCCCGTAAATATATTTTCTTTATAAATAGGTTATTTTTGTGAATAATTTACAAAATATAGACGATATTAATTAGGTTTTCAATAATTTTTCTTTTTTTTTGTTATTTTGATTTACTTAAAAAAACCGATATAATCTTTTTGAATATAAAAAAGTTGGAGTGTCTAACATGAACCACTCATTTCCTACTTCAATTTTTATTAACGATTAACATGTTTTACACAATTTAAAATACAGCAATTATTTTAAGCATATTTTTATCATTAAACCACTTTTTTTGAAATATCCTGTTAATCGCTTGATTTAAACAAAAACTACTTTCAGATTTTAGTTTTTCTCATTAAGATGTGTAATTTGAGGGGTCGCTTGATGGGTCTATAGCGATTTTTATTTTTAGTATTGACGACACCCCCCACTCCCCGCAAATATCTTTTCATCATAAATAGGTTATTTTTGTGAATAAATTATAAAATCCAGACGATATTAATTCGGTTTTCAATAATTTTTGTTGTAGGCAGTGTTTTTTTTTGTTAAACCACTTTTTTTGAAATATACTGTTAATCGTTTGATTTAAACAAAAACTAGTTTCATATTTTACTGTTTCTCATTAAGATGTGTTATTTGAGGGGTCGCTTGATGGGTCTATAACGGTTTTCATTTTTAGTATTAACGACACCCCCTATTTTTTCGTAGAAATTTAAATTATAAATCTTTCAGTAGCTGATGAAAATCCAAACGTAAAATTTCGGTTTTATAAACATTCAAACAAAAAACTGCAAAATTTACATTTTTTTTATCAAAAAACAACACTATTTTTAAATATGAATAAATTATAAGGATTATTGTAATCTTTATAAATCGTCTGTAAACATGAGTGCTTAGGGCACTTAAAAAATCAAAGTTTATCAACTAAAATATTGAAGTGTTTTAAATCTTTTCAACAACTAAAACTCGAAATGTCAAAAAATGAAAAATTGGTGTACGATAATTTTCAAAAACTACAGGTCATTTTATTTTGAATTATTTTTTTTTATTTTGACCTAAAGAACTACTAGTAAAATCAACACTAAAAATTTAATAATTTTGTGTGAAAATTGCAAATAAAGCACGAAATTTGTTGTGTAGCACTGATAAAAATTATTGTCGTGATAAAGAAGTGATAATTTCATATTACAATTTCAAACAAAAAATGGGAATTTACATTGCAAATTTTTGGTAAAATTAATTTTTTTGCGTTTAAAAAAAATTCTACGACCTTAATGTTGTAATATTTTTGTAAACAATTGTGGTGAATCAATAAAAATTGATGAAAATGTCGCGCGGTAAGTAATAAAGTTGGTAGAAGCGGGAAAGCGCGTCGCGACGCCTGGACTTACCTTCGACTTCGGGAAAGTCATCGTGCTTCCTGCACCGGAAGCAGCTCTTAATCCACATGATAATGACCATGACTACAATCACATACCACAGGATTATAAGGAATTTACCTATTTCTGGCGCCATCGCGTTCTCATGTACTGACCGGGGACGTTACGGGCCCGGCCAACCTAAGCTACCGTTGCCGCTTGACGCTACCGCGATCATTACGCCCCGATAAGATAAAGACCGCGTCCATTATTCATGGTACACGCGATTGCCAGACGAACCTGGGCCTGCGCCGCCTCCAAACAATAATACTGCTAATTTATCAATTATTTTTAACCCCAAACATCACCAAATGACCTCATCGCACAAGAGAAAAACCTCCAAAATAACAAAAAAGTCACTAATTATAAACTCATTTGCTTAATTATCAAAATAAAAACAATTATTATTTTTAACAAATACGATAATTATATTGTTTATTTACATTATTCGTCATTGCAAAGGATAAATAAATTATAAAACGTGATTTTCAAATTTAAACAATTAAAATAATTGTTTAAATTATTATTAAAATCGTATTATGCAACCCAATGCACGCGTACGCTTGGTTGCCTAAATATCTTCGGTTGCAATAAAAGCAACCCAATATACTCGTACGTTTGGTTGCCTAACATACATTAATAATTATAGCAATTTTTAAATAAATCATAATAACTACTAAAAATACTATTTGGGTAGGTTGTTAAAATTATATATATTTTATTAGTGAATTGATTACGAAATATGTTTAAAATTAATACAGGGTGTTAAATAAAATGTGCAACGCTTACAAACCTGCATCCCAATCGTTTCCAGCACAAAGCAGCCACAATACCAAACTAATGAGAATTATAATTAAAACCGCACCACAAATAATGCTATTAATAGTAATTGGATGTAGGTAACTCATGTTACTAAGATATAAATTAATAAGAAAGCGTCGATAATAACGACTTAAATAGTCGTTTGTTTAAAAAAAAATGCAGGTTAATCCCACTGTTTTATCTCGTTGGATTAAAATCAGGTAAAGAGAAACGACAAAGGATTAAAACGAGATTAAACACGAAGCAAAGATAACTTTTAAACATTTCCATTATTTAAAGTATTTATTATTTTAAACAAATTACCCAATAAATTTTGCCTATTTTTAAACTACTGCAATATAATGAGATAAAAACATTAACATAAAAAATATTTCCTTATTACCATTATTAATAGTGATATTTTCATCGGAATAAAGTGAAGCAATCCCATTATCTTCTTGATTAGTATCGGAAAGACTAAACCATTTAAGGATACACAATGCCACGATGATGAAAATTACAAGACACAAAATTAAGGTTTTCATCTTAAAAATGCGTTACACCATACCAAAATAAGGAAGATGTAACATCTCGTTGGTATTTATAAGAAATTGATTGCACTGATTAGATTAATAATGATAAGGAAATTTTGTAGTGATGATCTATTAATAAAATCTTTAATAATTAAAAGCGCAATAAAAAAGGCTAAAATCAACGGTAATAAAAAAAATTACTCGTATTTGTTTGCATTTCTAATAATAGAATTAAATAAATAAACTATATTTACTTTAATTTTGCGTACGTTAACGAACTTATTATAATAACTATTACATACCTATTCTACAAATACTAGAACCACAGCACAAAATATGAAGAAAAAATAAAATGAAACAAATAAAAAAGAATAAAAGTTCCCAAAACATTGTTTATCGAGTTGTTTTGAAACAATGGCGAATTATTATAAATTTAATTTTAACACCCACAATTAGCGTGTATTGTAATTTATATTAACGCAACTGATTTTATTTAAATCCAAGCTTTGTTAAAGTCCTGTCAAAAAATATTTTGAAATAATAGAAAAGATAAGACAATCTCTGAAATAATATTCGGTTGATACTTTAACCATTGTTATACAAGCATCATCAAATGTTTGCTGATAAGAAAATAAATAATAAATATAAAATCTGTTTATAGACGCCATTAATTACAACGGTTGATAAATGAAAGTCGGGAAGTAGCAATTAAACAATTTTATTTTATACAGGCTCTTTTTAAACATATATAATTTCATTTTTTCTGCGACTCGCAAATCATCCCATCAGTCTTAAGCGTAAAACAAATCAATAAAAATAGTAATGCACCAACATCGACATTACATAATGCAAGGCAACTATGTTGCGATTTACAAATTAAAATGATATGAAAATTGATCACGACACCGACAGAAAGATTGAAGAGATAAAAACAAACGGCTTAAAATACAGACATTAAAAACATTTATATTATGTATATTAAGCATTTGTTTACAAGTTTTGCAAAGATTTTGTTTTAATGTACAAAAGCTACAATTTGGTCTTAATTAAAATTCAGCACGCGTTTTTTCGGAGCACCGAATACGCCGAAGCAATTTAAAGCGATAAAAAATAGTTTTTTTTTCTTCTTATAAAAATGATAATAAAATATTCATTTTTATGTGTTTCATGTAAATCTAAACTAAGCTTGACAAAATACTTTGTATATTATAAAAAACTGTGCAACTACATTGGTCATCAGTTTACAAAAGATATGCTTTTTTGATTACAACTTTCAAAAACACAAAATATAAAAATAGATTCGAGCGCTTCAGACTTAAAATTAAATGAATATATTAATTAACTAACTTTTCGTTTAAAAAAAATAATTGTAAATATATAATCAATATTAAAAAATAATTTTTCTTAAAATCTAAAAAAATCCTATACAATAATAATTTCATTTTTTAACACAGCACAAATTATGGTTTGTGGAAATTATTTCGGCGAGAAATGCAAGAATAAATGCGTTAAAGAGGTTTAGATTTCACAAAGTTTTTCCCGAAATAATTTTTGATTTAAATTAAATTAAACAGCAGGTTTACAGATTTTAAGAAAAAAAGGCTATATTAAAACGTTCTAAACCTCCAAATTTTTTAATTTTAAATTATATTTACGGAAATAAAATGTTGGATTCTTATTCGATTCAACTCGAAGCTTTCTCTTCCTTCTCCTCTTTCTCTTTCGAATCTGCAAACAATTTCATTCCATTAATCATTCAAATTTGGGTCAAGATAAAAGTATTTTTTACTTGAATTAATAATAATTACCTCCAGATTCACCAGCTGAATCACCATTAGTTATAACGTCCTCTTTCTTTTCCTCCTTCTTCTCTTCTTCCTCCTTCTTGCTTTCGGCTTCTTTCTTTTCCTCAGAGGATTGCTTTTTCTTATCCTTGCCTTTAGCTGGAGTTGCTGGTTTTGGTTTAGGCTCCGCGCTGGGATCTAACACGATTTTACCAATATTCTTGCGGTCATGCATTTTTTGCATAGCCTCAACGACATCTTCAAGGGCCCATGTTGAATCAGTGACGGGTTTAATTTTACCGTCTTTGTATAAAGAGAAGACGTTTTCAACTGCTTTCCTGATGAATTCAGTGTCTCCTTGTTGGTACATCAAGTGCCTGAGGTTAAAACCGGAGATGGTTTTGTTTTCATCAAAAAGCTTAATTGGGGAAACCTTATCGACTTGCCACCACTAAAAATCCATGATTTAATTTAATTATTAAATTTATTAGATTTACTTACGTATCGTGCAGCACTGAAGAAGCTTTTAGTTTCTCCAGTGACGACAGTCGATGATCCGTAAAGGATGTATTTACCCATAGGTTTGAGCAAGGCATAACCACGGTTGCATTCTTCACCGCAAAGACAATCTAGCACCAAATCAACACCTTCAGGTTTTACTTTACGAACTTCGCTGCTGTAATCACTACCCCGTTCCAATAAATGATCGATGGGGACTGATGATGATTTCATCGCTTCATGTTTGCCTTTTGAGCATATTCCGAAAACTGTTACATCTGGGATGGTACGAGCAAGTTGTGCCACTGCTTGACCCTAAACGAAAAAAATAATTCATCATGTTTAAAATTGATGACTGGATCGTAATTCAATTTGCTGAATGATTGATTTAATCAGGGGCAAAATAGTAGTGGTAGGGAAAGGGCGAGGTTTATTATCGACGGCCGTCATGGAGCCAGCAATATCGCATTGATATTTCACGAACCTTCAATTTACTGGCGGCAAACGGCTGCCAGGGGCGGACAGCAAATTTCCCGTTTCAAATTACAAACTTCCACGCATACTTTTGATGGGAAATGAATAAAACGAGGAAAAATAACCCTGGAGAAATTAATTTCGCCAAAATAATGCATTGTAGTGAAACCTTGAGAATTTGTTTAAAAAGTGAAAATTTGGGTGCGGCGTAAATCGATATTCGGGGGCGCTGGCCGTCTCGACGCCAACCTGTTGCGCGGAAATTTGTCGACACAAAAAAAACCCAAACATATGGTGAAATTTTACACTATCAGGCCAACAAAAATCATGTCGTTTTTCATTTCTTCGTGCTGGTTAGAGTATCTCACGTCATAGAATTTCGCATCACGTCCGCTTTTATCTTCCAACCCCTAGATATTCATTTAAGATGGATTATCTCCCAGATTCCGAGCAATCCGAGGCTATTCTACACTAGTCTACTCCCAGAGAAGGATTTTAATTTACAGATTCTCGTGAAAATAAAATAAAATCGATTTTTGTTGTTAACATTAAAGATTTTCACTTAGTAAGCAAGAAAAATCAATTCCACCTGATTGGTTTTAATTGCCTTTACAAGTGAATGTTAAAAATTCGCTGTTTTTTGCTGCAATTAGTGGCGTAGTTGCCACAAAAACAACATTCTTTAACAAGCATCTCTAATTGCTTCAATTTTAATCATTTAATCGTGAGAAATTCCATTTTATCCCCGTTTGAATCATCTTTTCTTGGCCCTTAAGTGTCTCATTGTGGTTCAATTGACGTAATTGGGCTTTTCTAAGAAACAAATCAGAGCATTAATCTCGACTCGAAACTTCCCCTCGAGCAATAAAAATAAATATTGGTTAATCATCAAATTGTAGAACATGTGCACTTAACAAGTGGCTGCTTCTTGTCTATGTGTTGGTCTACGCTTTTTATGCGTGTTATTTTAGGAACGCGTTAGTCATCTGTTTCCGCGCCGCCATCACAATAAAAGAATCATCGGAAATGGCTTTATTAAACTACATACATACCAACCACTAGAATTATTTAAACACAAAACGAGAAAGTTGTAAAGATGACTCACATGACTCATAACTAATCAATAAATCTATAATTAGGAAAAATTGGGACAAAGCAGCAATCAAATTGTAATGATAGTATTCGTAGATTTCGAACAAAGGATGAAAAGAAATAATAATATCACCCAAAAACAATTATAATCACGAAAGTTTCGCCTTGAAAAAGTTTTTCGTTGTTGATTTAATGGACTTTCCCCGGAAAACTCGTGGGAAATTGCTGGCTTCTCGTTGACCTAACCCTGGCCGGGTTGTTCCCCTCAGGAAAAACAACAAAATAACTCAAGTTCAACGAACTTTTAAAGAAAATTTAAATTATTTCTTCGCTCCAATTAAGTACACGTGTAAAATCGCATTGCGGATCTAATTTCGGACCATTTTTACGACGTGCCACGAAAATTACAACAAACAGTTTTAAATTGTTCAGCCAATTTTTCTTTTAGAATCATTTCACGACTACTTAAAATCTAATCACACTTAAAATTATTTTTTTTACAAAAACAACTGCAAAAACGTTTTTAGAATATGGTTTCCATATGGAAATGAGATATTAGAGTGTATGTAAAAAATGTAAAAAAAATTAGTGAAAAACGATTGTTTTTTTTTTGAATGCAGTTGAAGTAAAAAAAAAAACAATAGACGATTGAAAAGAGAAGCGGTGCATTCAACTGGGTAGCCGCCCCCTGATTCGGCTGGAACGTGAAGTTTGCAGGCGTCAGTTAATAACAGGGTGGCCGACGTTTGTTGCAGAAAAACCCGTCAGGCCAGACGCAGTTATCGATTCCCCGCGACGCCGCCGCCCCCGCTGCCACTTTTGCCACCCCCCGCCGCCAACAGCTGCCATTCTCCACTACCCACCCAAACCAATTTATAAACGTCTTATAAAATCGTAAGATTAACCACAACATTAATAACATGACCACACTACACATTTTTACCCTTAATATTAATAGTTACTTGGCAACACCGCTTTTTTTCAACGCGAAAAAGTGCACCATATGTTGGTATTAAATAAATTTACATTAAGCGATGTTGCCAAATACAAAAATATGCATTTTTTTAAATAAATTTTTTAAAAAACTTACAACGCCGCCACCAGCTGAGTGCACCAAAAGGCTTTTTCCGCTGGAAAGTCCTGCCATATCAAAAAGAAGAATATGGGCAACAGTGTAATTCATGGTGATTGCAGCAGCTTCTACGTAGGGCATTCCTTCGGGTAGTTTGAAAACATATTTTGCTGGAACTGCCACTAATTCAGCCCAAGCCCTGAATTCTGGAAGTGCCACCACCTTATCACCAACCTAAAAAAAAAAAATAATAAAAAAAGAACGTTTTTTTTCAAACGTCATTAAAGTCTTCTGTGACGTTTGACAAGCTTAAAAATGTCACTTTTTATGTTTGTTGATTCTACTTTTCACTGACAAGAAATAAAAGGGCGGAGTAGAAATGAATTTTAGGCAACCCAATCTACACTAACATTGTAATGTATGTAAAATAAAAATAAAATTAAAACAATATACTATTTTACAGTCAAAAACAGATTTTGAAACTTGTAAAGTAAAAATTGTTTTTCGATGAGGCTTGGGGGAAAGTATTTCAACCCCTATTTAGAAAATCGCTACTTTTGTGCAAATTACAGCTTTGCTCCCCTTGCATTCGGCAATAAAAACGCGAACTAGTAAACCTCCATACGCAAAACTCGTTTCCTCCTTTTACTCATTTTACAACTTTGCACATTGATTTTTCTCACGCCAAGCAAAAAATTCTATGATTACACCCCCGGGGCAAGGGTGAAGCACCGTTTTTTCTATCAAAGGCGCAGCTGCCCATTTCCAAAAAATATAATAAGATGTGTGGAAAACTCACCGAAAATCCCTCAACGCCTTCTCCAACTTGTTCGATATCCCCAGCACACTCGGATCCTAAGATGAATGGACATTTTGGAGGAGAATCAATAGCACCTTGACGCACCATCAAATCTTGGAAATTCAATCCACTGAAAAAACAAAAAATAATCAAACACATATATACAGGGTGTCTCATTTGATGTTGTGGACAAATTAAAATTCATTTACAAAAAATTTGAATATCGCATCGTTCCAACGCTATCTTGAAAAAAAACAAGAAAATGCGATTTTCAAAATATGGCTATTACTTCGTTATAATCGGAGGTACCAAAATTTTTTTTTGACTTAATACAGACAATGCAGGAAAATAAATGAAAATTTTTTTTCGCCAACGGATTGACCGAAAATGAACCAAACTTATTTTTTCTTATGACAGCCATATTGGATTTAAACATATTCGGAATTAGTGTATTTTTCTGAGTAATTTGATATATCATATGTAATATTTTAAGAAAAATAGAAATAATTTTATTTTACTTACCAAAAATGGCATTAAATAGATGTAAATTGTCAATACGTATTTGTTAAGATTTATTTTACATTTAATATTTTAAACAGTTACATTTATGTTATTGACAATTTACATCTTTTAAAGTCCAATGTTAGTTTGTAAAATCAAATAATTTTCTTTTCTTTTAAATATGACATATGGTATACCAAATTACTCAGAAAAAAATACTGATTCCGAATATGTGTAAATCCAATATGGCTGCCATAAGAAAAAAATAAGTTTGGTTCATTTCCGGTCAATCCGTAGGCGAAAAAAAATATTCATTTATTTTACTGCATTGTACACAAAAAATTGTCTGTATTATGTCAAAAAACTTTTTTGGTACCACCAAAAATAAAGAAGTTATAGCCATATTTTAAAAATCGCATTTTATTGTTTTTTTCAAGATAGCATTGGAACGATGCGATATTCATATTTTTTGTAAATGAATTATTAATATTCGAAAAAATCTCTACTACTTTGTCCATTTAACCGACTTTCTATCTCCAATAATAACAAAGATACCCATACAGTCCAACGTCGTCAAATGGGACACACTGTATACAGGGTGAGTCAGACCACACGTAACAGCCCTTTATCTCGAAAACAGTTTGTCGCACATAGATAGAATAAAAATTTTAATTACCAAAGTGAACCCAAAAAATCCATTGGTACACTTATTATTTTCCGGAACAAACCGGAAGTGTCCGAAACCGGAGGTAACTTTGATTTTTTTAAATAGCAACATAGGTCGAGTATGGTATCGTTTGAAAGGTCTTTTAAAAAGAAACAACTTTTATTAAAATATTTTTTTAATATCTTGCATAATTAACAAATTAAACGAAAAAACATAAGCAAACAAGTGACAAATGGTTTCTTAAATTTGTTAATTATGCAAGATATTAAAAAAATATTTTAATAAAAGTTGTTTCTTTTTAAAAGACCTTTCAAACGATACCATACTCGACCTATGTTGCCATTTAAAAAATCAAAGTTACCTCCGGTTCCGGGCACTTCCGGTTTGTTCCGGAAAATAATAAGTGCACCAATGGATTCTTTGGGTTAACTTTGGTAAATAAAATTTTTATTTTATCTATGTACGACAAACCGTTTTCGAGATAAAAGGCTGTTACGGGTGTTCTGACTCACCCTGTATATATATTTTTTAAGACACCCTGTATATGTAAGAAGTCATACTCAAAAATTTTTAAAAGAGGGTCCACTAAAAAAAACATTAAAAGAAATAATTCATTTTAGTGAATTTAATGACAAGCAGGATTACAACCTAAACTTAGTAACTAATAAAAAAACTAATTAAAATCTTTGTATTTTTTTTTATTTAAGCGAAATAAAAGAGTTTAGGGTGTTAATTTTTATATTTTTTAATTGGTGGTTATAAAAGGCGCGTTAATTAATCGAGGGCAATTAAATTTCATCCCGCGCCGGGTGCGGCGCTTAATTAGTCGAGCGCCCCCTGTTGAAGGCCGCGCGAATTAATAAAAATTAAGACGCATTCTCGCTTTGTTTACGAAACTGGAGACGGCTAAAGAAAAATGAGTACGCCTGGAATGATTCAGATTATAAATAGCCACCGAAGGTCGCCCCCTTGTTTAGATCCATCGAGAGCTAATTAATAAAAATGTTTAAGCAATAGCTACTTTATTTATTGATTAATTAAAATAAATTATATTATAAAATAATTAAATTACAAATTTTTTTAAAACGTTTTTTAACGAAATTAGAAAAATAAAATACACCACGACACAAAGACTAAAATTTTTAACAAAATGAGAATTTAAATTTTTAATTTGGGTAAACTTGGCCTATCAAAAAAGTTGCCGAAACAACACGTAATAATTTTTCTAATTAAAGCGCGGGGTTGTTTATTTTTTATTTAATTCAATTATTAATCACGACTACAAAAGTAAAAATACATCACGATATAAAGACTAAAATTCTTAATACAACCACGATTTCAAATTTTAATTTCGTAAAACTTGGTGTATCTAAAAAGTTGCGCAAACTTTAAAAAAAAATAATGTTTTGATTAAAAAATTCTTGATTTATAATCTTCCTTCCTGTTTTTTTGTGCGATTTTTTTTCGACGTAAGCACTCGAATGCGCACTTTTTGTCGCCTTTTTGCGTTTGCATATTTTACATCCTATCTAATCAGCGCCCCACTTTTCATTGGCCGAGGAAAACATTTGCGGATAAGCGGTGCTTTGCTTCAAAAGCAATTTGTTTTCTCCCACTTTGCCCTTCAAATAAAACCAACAAAAAAACAAGATTTAAATTTCTAGTTAAAAATTAGAATTTACATTATTTTAATCAAAATTTATGATTTGTTTATATTGTGCTAGTTATTTTTAGAATTGTCAAGTCAAAGAAATAAACAACTTTAATCATCAATAGTAATAAATAGTATTAGTCACGTTTTAAGAAATTATTTCTTAATCAATTTTATGTGTTAATGTGATAAGTAGACCTAAATAAACGCGTTTTAAAAGTTTGAGCAACATCTTAGATACACCAACTTTTATGGAATTAATAATAAAAATTATGATTTTATAAGAAATTTAAGCCCCCGTGTCATCATATATTTTAAATTTTTTTACCACGTTAAATACCCCCACAAAAAAATAAACAACAAAAAAGCGTCGTTTGTAATTACATCATTTTTTAAGCAACTTCTTAGATAGGCCAAATTTAACGAAAATAAAAACCGAAAAAGTGGTTTTAATCAAAATTTAATACTTCATATCATAATATATTTTTAAATTTTAATTGACGCTCATTTTCTTATCAAAATCAAGAAAATACTGCACAAACTATTTTTTCTAAAGTACAAAATTCCTCGCTGTACTTGCAAATTTCAAAAATTTATCATTTGTTTAGTGAGGAAATGGTAGATCGATGGTTGATGATAAAATCGGGCGCCACACGCGTTTTCTGTGACAATTGTGGCGCCAGGAACCCCCGACGATTCTTCCGGTGAAGTTGGCAGGAATGTCTCGTTTATTGCCCCCCCAAAAAAAGAAAAATTTGTTCTTATCGCGTTTGGCACGCGCCACCACTTAAACCCTTTCCGGGAATACACCTAAAACCACCTTACAAGCACGAATTATCGATTAGATTTTGTTTGCTTTTTCCTCTCATGAATAAACATTTATGAATATTGAATAATAAGCACCAACTAAGCGATAATTGCTACTAGCAGATAACTAGCTCATCAAAATGTATTACAAGGTGTCCAAATTATCAGATAAGAAATTTTCAATTCAAAATTAGAAATTTTCATATAGACTTTTTGAGTAATTTATGTGGTCGTTGCTGGAAGTTAAGGTCAAGCTTAGCCTTTATCTCGACGTTTCAGAACAACAATTCTATCTCGGTTGAATTAATAAGAGAAAAAATGATTTAATTCATTGCGTCGCGCTTTTATCATGACCGGTCGCACTTAATCGAATTAATGGAATTACAGCAGTACATAAAATTAAATAAATAACAAATGCACAACAAATACTTCAATAAAACTCAACATTTTTTTACCCAATACTCTTCAAAAAATTGACATAGGCAACGTCGCCAAAATTATTTTAAAAAATGCAACAAAAAATTGGCCACGCCTATTTTAAATTTTTTAAAATAATTTTCCAAAATTATCTTGGCAACGTCGCGTTTTCTTTTAAATAAAAAAAATTAATATGGATTAAATTATTGACAGTCTTTTCTTAATCCTATTTTATAGCCAACTTAAAAAAATTGGAATGCAAATGCAATGCATTTTTTGCGTTGTACGTTCGAATTGAAACATGCATTGTGTCGCTTTTGCATTCATACTACGCAAAATAATAAAAACAAAAAATCGCAGTCTCACCATGCTTTGACTTTGATGAGAACCTCGCCTTCATTGAGCGTCGGTTCGGGTTTCTTCTGGATCTTGACGGTTTTCAAGCCGCCGAAGGCGGTGAGGACGACGGCCCGCATCTCTTTCGGGGGCTCTGGCTCTGCAGCGGGTGCTTCTCCGGCGTCCCCGGTGCCATTTTCCTTCACTTCCTGCTTCGCCTCTTCAGTTTTGGCGTCCTCTTGCACGGCGACCGGTTCCTCTTTTTGTTCAGACATATTTGGATGGCTTATTTCGCGGTTTTGACTTTACGTGAAGCAAACGGTTTCTCAGCTACTTTTCTGCTTGTTGCTTCTCGTCACTTCGTGTTCAACGCCGGCCGGCTTCTTCGAACAATGACTAATGTAACAGGTGCTTTGTGTCTGGCTGCTCGACTCGACACTACGAAACGGACTTTCAGGGCGCGTCATCACAATCCCGCGCATGCGCTATCACAAAACAACCCTTTTCCTCATTTATTTATTTTATTTAATAAAATCAATCAAACAACCATTAAAACTGCAAAATATTAACAAAACAATTAATTATTTATAACAACTTAAACAATCCAAGAACAAGTTTAGCTTATTTTATAAATAATCACAAAAATTATACTTGTAGCGCCATCTCGAAGAACAACCTTAAACTACAGGCAACCAAATATACACGGTGAATTATTAAAAAATACATTTAATTACAATGAATAATATAATACCAAAACTATTTAAACTCCAGAAAAGTACGAAACCAATTTTAATAGTATAGGGAAAACGGAATTAAAAAACAAAACTACAGGCAACCAAATGTACACATTAAATAATAAAAAATTAAATTACAATAAATAAAATAAGTATAATTATAAAATTATTTAAATTTAAGACAAATTGTAATCCAAATTTTACTTTTCATTATAACAAGTTTTGTCATTAAATCACAGGCAACCAAATATACACTTTAGATTGATTGCATTTAATAAATACAAATTTAATGCACATTCAAATACAACAATTTTAAAATAATTAAAATTAATAATTTATTTTTATAATTTAATATTGATAATCAATAATTAGGCAATCAACTATACACTTAATTTAATGCACGTAATTATAGTAGTTATAATTATATATATTATAATTAGTTATAATTGAGTTATACATATATATAAATTAATAAAATTAAATTAAAACTACAATAATTTACATTAAAACATCTATTAATTTTACACGGTGAGCTAAAATGATTGTGGTTTGACATGTAGGCAACCAAATACGCAGATTAGTACAACTGAAATCTTAAAAAAATCTAGTAATCCAATAGCGTAGCAATTGTTTTTTACAAAATCTCTAATTTCACATCAAATGTCAGATATTGAAAATGATTTTCTTCATTATCGAGGTAGAAGGCATAATAACGAAATTCAAAAATCTGACGTTTTGACACAATGGTAAAAATTACACCTACGCCTCTGCTTTTGTGAATTCTAGTTACTTTGGTTTGCTTTTGATATGATTTTGTGTTACTATGAACTTGAAGCAAAGAAATTCCCCAGATTTTTAGGCGTGAAATTTAAATTGACCACAATCATTTTAGCTCACCCTGTATTAAAAAAATATAATATGTGCAGTTATCATACTTTTCGCTAGATGTCGCTGCTGCGTAATTTATTATTATGCAAATCTAGTTAAAACCACATCAAATAAACGAAACAAATAATTATTTGTAGTAATTTAAATAATTCAAATATAAATCAACTAATTTTAGCTTTCTTTATAAATAATTATACTCGTAGTGTAAAAAATTTCGCGTATAGGCAACTAAATATACAAAGTCAATTTTAAAAGTCAATAAATTACAATAAATAATATAATAAAAAAATGATTTATACTAGAGAAAAATATGAAACTAATTTTAATCTCATCCAGCGAATTACAAAACAACAAACTCGAAAATTCATTAAGTATAGACAACCAAATATACACATTAAATATTTTAAAGAAACATTAAATTACAATAAATATTAGGAATATCTTTATAAAAATATTCAAATATAAGAAAAATAGGAAACCAAATTTTTCCTTCTTTAATAACAATTTTTGTCATTAAATTACAGGCAACTAAATGTAGGCTAAGTATACAACTAATTTTAGTAATTATAATTGAGTTTTTTATATAAATTAATTAAATTAAATTAAATTAGAACTACAATAATTTACATTAAAACATTTCTATTAAAAATATACAGGTTGTCCCAGATCACCCATATCACCTCTTTATTTCGAAAACCCTTTGTCGTACAACGATGAAAAAAAATTATATTACTAAAGTGAACCTAAAGAATCTTTTGGAGTAATTTGTAGTTCATATTTCTTTTTCGTTTCTTTTGTTAATTATGCAAAATATTACAAATGTTTTGATAAAAGTTGTTTCTTTTTAAAAGATCTTTCCAACAATACTATACTCCACCTAGGTTGCCATTTAAAATTCCAAAGTTACTTCCGGTTTCGGGTACTTCCGGTTTGTTTTGGAAATTAAGAATTACAATAATAGGTTCTTTAGATTCACTTTGGTGGTAATTTTTTTTTCTCATCAATGTGCGACAAAGGGTTCTCGAAACAAAGAGGTGGTACAAGTGATCTGGGACACCTTGTATAATAATTTAACAATTTAAGTTAGACAACCAAGTATCCATAAAATCAAATTAATAACCTATAAACTTACAAATTTTATTCATTAAAATTAAGGCGAATAATTATTTTAATATTTATTATTGTTTTATTTAAATAAATAAATTGTTTATAATTAATAAATTTGGCAACGCTGTTTTTGGGGTTATTAAAATTTGCGGCAGATGTCGCTGTAGCGAACTTTGTAATGGCGCGAATCTAAGCTACGTTGTTAAGAAATTCTACGCCTAATTTGGCGGCAAAATACCAAATTCTCGCGCCAATCAACCAAAAAAACACCTTGAATAACGTAAGGTACGTGGTAGCTTTAAAGCAATACTTATATAATTATTTAAGAGTGATTTGTAAAAATTTGTTTAGGTTATGCGTTGTGGTTTTTCGTGATTAATTAATCTTGAATTTCAAGAATCGCGGAATAGCAAGTTGTTTATTTAATGATTATAATCTTTTGTGGTTTCAATTAGTAGTTGTGAGTTGTACGGTTTTCAAATTGAGCGTGTTTATAGGCGTTGGCGTTGGTAACTTTTAATGGCCAAAATGGGACTCCATGAAGAACCTGAAGATCCCCTTTTTGATAAGCATATGCATTTAGTTAAGGAGCTTAATTTGGATGAGGAAACTGCGTTGCAGGCTTGGAATAGTTTTAAAACAATACAAACTAATTATACATTAGAGGTAAATTTATTAAAAAAATAATTTTTGTTTATTTACATTGTTCATTTTTGTAGGGTGATAATGTGCATTGGTTGGGTTGTGCTATATTCGTCGCTTGTCGCAATAAAGTAACCAAAACGTTATCAGAAAGTACAGTAAAGGGGAATCCGGTTAGTTTAACGAGTTTACTACGTTTTTGTAATATCAGGTACAAATTCGAATAATTTAATAACCGCAGTTGTTTTTATTACAATTATTTTAGTGTAACGATATTTTTTGATAAAATTGATAAGTGGATGTGTATGGCTGATTTGAAATCGAACCAAGATTTTAAGAGAAAAGTGCACAAAATGGAGGACAATTTTGTAGTTACATGTAAAATTTATAAGGATTATTACCCGATTTTTGAAAAAATTTTTAAATCGCCTGATATGGAAGCGATACGGCATAGAAATCGTAAACAAAGGTTTGTAATTAGAAGCAAGCAATAATCAATTTTTACCAAAAAATAATTTTAGGCCACCACAATGTACTCCAACGAAGCTATTTGAGTTTACTTGGTTGTTATTTATAACAATTAAAGGCCGACATTTGTTGTACGATTATGATTCAGTTACTGCTTATTATTTTTTATTAGGGTGTTTCGATTTGGTTTTTCGGAACGCTTTTCACTCGAAGCTATGGGATATAATCAACCCGAATTTTGAAGGTAGTTTATAAGCTCATTAAATATTGTTATTAAACGAGTTTTTATAGGTTTACCCCCGAATTGGAATTTTCCAAGTTTTTATCAAATTGAACCACCTTGTATAATTGAAAAATTGCTGCAACAAAGCAATGAAATGTTAGCTGATGCAATTTATACAAAAGAATACACAATTCGGAACTACGTTTTGGATTTAATGAAATCTGGTGTTTTACATGGTAATAGGGATACGTTATTTGGGTTATTAGAGCCTGCGAATTTCGAGCACAATTTCGTGCACATAGCTAAAGCGTATGATCAACAAATTTTAAATGATGGAAATATCGATGAACGCATTTTCCTTGGTAAGTTTTTAAAATTTAAAAGGATTTTCTACCTGTTGTTTCTCAAGGTCAAAGGGGGTATATGAAGGGTGTGAACAGCTGATGTTTATACCTCCAGGAACAGGTGGGAAGATGGGTAACTTGAAGGTCGACCAGCTGTTTTGTTTAACAGACATGAGTTACACTTTTGCAATAGCAAAATTTAAAAACTGTTTTATTTAAATTTTTTTTAGTTGCACCTTAGATTTATATTTTAATTTTAAAAATCAATTAAGCACTTTTGTTTGTTATTTTTACATACCAACATTTTTTTTTATAATTAATTTTTTTTTTCGTTTTTTGTTTCTTTTTAGCGGAATGTCAAAGACAATACTTGATACAGAATTCGTTAATATCCAACGGAAAATCAACCACTGGGCCTTCTTTAAATGATATTGGTAAACAAATATTTTAGTTTCGTAATTTTCATTGAACGAAAGGCGATAAGAATTATAGAAATTCAGTTTCTACGCAAGTTTTTTTTAATATTTTTTTTGGTGTATTAAAAAATCTTACAGCTATCATTAGTTGTAAATTTTGTCTTTGTGGGGTGAACAACAATTTTAGAGGCACAACAAAAAAAATACTTCATATACTTTTGACCGTTTTTTTTAAATAACACAAAACTTGCTGTAATTTTTTTATTTCTTGATAAAAAAATTTCAAAACTATTATTTGTTGTATTTTCATGAAATCTAAACAATGAAATCGTTTCGAAATTTTTCTATCAATTTTTTGTGAAGTTATCGCAAAAAAACGTTTTTTTTGTTTTTAAATAACACAAAACTTTCTATAACTTTTTTATTTCTCGATAAAAAAATTTCAAAACTGTTTTATTTGTTGTATTTTCATGAAATCTAAACAAGGAATTTATTTCGAAATTTTTCTATCGATTTTTTCCGAAGTTATCACAAAAAAACGTTTTTTTTTAAATAACACAAAATTCGCTGTAACTTTTTTATTTCTCGACAAAAAAAATTCAAAACTGTTTTATTTGTTGTATTTTGATAAAATCTAAACAATGAAATCGTTTTGAAATTTTTTTATCCATTCTTTTCCGAAGTTATTGCAAAAAAACATTTTTTTTTTAAATAACACAAAATTCGCTGTAACTTTTTTATTTTTATAAATATTCTTGCAAAATTTTGTACATTTATTTATACTACAATTTATCATTGGTAAAATTTTCACCAAAAAAAACTTGAAAAATCGTTGATTTTGTGATTTTTTTCATATTTAGTTAGTAACTTGTGTTACAAAATTATTAGTACTTATTTGTTTTACCCTACAATGACAAAAATTGCAACAAGTACACCGAAAAAGGAAAATTAAAAAAGTCACAGCAGAAATGACTAAAATTTGATGGAAATTTAAATATTTGTTAAATTATCTTTTAATATTTTTTTACAGAAGAATCGAGTGTAGCAGAATTACCACGTATTGGTTCAGGAAATGGGGAGGTAAATAATTTTTTCCATTATTTTTAATTATTATTAAACGCAAATTTTTTTAAGATAATGCCACAATGTCCACAAACCCCGTTAACAGGCAGGAGATACGTTGGACCTCGTGAACAAACAGACTCAACAGTATCATCTGTTACACAGAGCTTATCACAGTTGCACTCGCTTTTAAACGGTTGTCAACCTGAACCATCTGAAAATTTAAGCAATATTTTTAAGTACGTATTCAAATTCTTTAAGACTTTTATATAAATGTTTTGATTTTTTTAGAAATTGTACAGTTGATCCAACAGAGAGTATTAAAAATGTACTTGATCGAATGAGTGAAAAGTTCCTGACAAGCCTTTTAGAACAAAATGATAGAAACAGACCAAATGGAGAAAACGATGATGAAAAAAAAGTGCAACTTGCCACTACATTATTTTACAAGATTTTAGAAAATATCCTTGTGAATGAGAATACAATTAATAAAGACATATCCGTAAGTTTCCAAACTAATTTTGTTATCAAAATTATTAATTAATTTAATTTACAGCCGCTTCTTGCTAAAGAAACGTTTTTTGAGTGCTTATACCCATGTTGCCTAGAAATTGTGTTATTTTCTTATAACACGACTAAAAAATTCCCGTGGATTATTGATGCTCTTGATGTTCCATCAATTAATTTAGTACGAGTTATCGAGTTAATAGTGCGATCGAAAGATCAATTATCAAGAAACACTATTAAACATTTAAGCTACGTGGAAGAATCAATTTTGGAATCATTAATATGGAAATCAAATTCTCCCTTTTGGGATGATTTAAGGAAGTTTGGTGAAATTCCTAAATTTGAAGAAATCGCTTTACCTGGAAACATGGTTTATAATAGCACCACTGGTGTAGTCACCACAAAACGCTCACTTCCATCACCAAGTAGTTTACAATCACCAGGTCCGTCAGCAGTGGATTCATTCCAATCACCTGTTAACCCACAGGTTAAAAAACAACTTTTCCCTTTGGTTAAACCAGGACAATCGGTTTTACAAAATAATCGTACTGCACAAACGGCTACACATTTAAGTAAGTAATTTATATGTATCAAAATATTATTTTATTATAATTATTTTAGTAATTACTGATTCTGATGGAAAGAAAAAATTGATTCCAATAGATCATAATCCACAAATTCTTACATCACCTGTTACTGCCCCGGAAGCAATGAAACCAAAACGAACAGGAAGTTTTTATATAATTTGCCGAAAAGTAAATAACACTTATTTTTTTTTTAATTAAACTTAATTATTCTTTTTGTAGTTTTATAATTTAGCCGGTGTACGCTTGGAAGATCTTTGCACAAAATTAAGCATAACAGACCTGGAATTAAAGCGTAAAATTTGGACCGTATTCGAGCACTTTGTTAAAAAAAATACAGAGCTTTTAAAAGATAGGCACTTGGACCAAGTTATCATGTGCTCAGTTTACGTCACTTGCAAGGTATTATAATTTTTTTATTAAATTAATTAAATTACTATGTGTGGTTATTTTTAGATTACAGGAAATTCGGAAAAGAATTTCACTGAAGTGATGAAATGTTATCGAGGTCAACCTCAGAGTAAAAGTGATATTTATCGGAATGTTTTGATTAAAAGTGCTAAAGAAACGAGTGATGGGGTTGTAGAACCGGAAACACGTTCAAAT
Source organism: Stenus bimaculatus (assembly GCA_963971135.1). NCBI lineage: Eukaryota > Metazoa > Arthropoda > Insecta > Coleoptera > Staphylinidae > Stenus > Stenus bimaculatus. Next base: position 1,487,102 of record OZ020181.1, read on the forward strand.
CTCATCGATTTTTATAATAATATTTATGTGCCCGCGATGAAGAATTATGTTGTGATATTTTCTAATCAAGATAATCAGGTAGGAAGACCTTTATAAAATTTTACTGTAATAATTTATTTCGAATTGTTTTAGGACAATGGAGATATACTTTTAAGTCCTTTACCATCAGTAAAATGCTTGTTATCATCTCCAAGGCATCAAGTGTCAAAAAATGTGTTTGTACGACCATATGAAAGCCCAAGTAGTTTTTCGAATGGTGGATCAAACTCCTATAGCTATTACTTCAATCGAAGTGCTTCAAAAGTAAATATTTTATTTTTTGATTAAAATTTTAGTAACGGTTTTATTTAAGGATCTCAATGATATTAACAAGGCAATAAATGGGAACTGCATTACAGGAAAGCGTTTGCTCTCGAGCAGCTTCAATGAAGATCAGCCCTCGAACAAGCGCTTTAATCGTAAAGTGCAAGCTTTAATAGAAGAAAGAAAAGTGCAAAATATGGAATAAGTTAGTATTTATTAAGTAAATAATATCAATCTATATATATTTATAAGTTTAACCTTAGCTTCAATATTTTTGAGCCTAGTTGATTTATCAACTTCGTTCACACACAAAATTATGATAATTTAATTGCTTAAATTAACCTCTCAAATACCATTTTTATTTAATGATGTTGCTTTATAAAAAATGTTAATTTAGTAAATTCTTATAATGTATTTAATAATTTTTTTTTTAAATTGTATCGTGATTCTTTTATTTTGTAATCGTGGTGTTCTTGATTTTAGTAGTTTTTTTTTTCATTATAATATTCTGATGAAATTTATAGATACATTTATCAAATTTTATGTTTTTAATTTGCTTTTTTTATTAACCTACCATCCGCTTTTTCCAAAAACCAAAACTTGGCAATACTGCGACAAGCATACAGTGCGGACATAAAGAAAATCCCCCCCTCCTAACTTTTGAACGGTTGTTTTCGATTCTTAAAATTTGTCCACTAAAGTATTTAATTGCGAACTTTCTAATAAAGGTATTTTTGCTTTGTGGATCTTCCGGTTATACCGGAAGTGGATGGCAGCTTTCTTATTTTAAATGGAATACCCAGTATATTTTTGGATTTGCATGTTCTCCATAAAAATACCATTAAATTGACCTAGCGTAGTGTGCTCTACTATTATTACTTTCGGAATTACGCCCATTTGAAAATCACATTTTTATGCAACTTCATTTACACCGGAAGTTGGAGCCAACTGCCCCAACTTTCTTATTTTAAATGATTTTCTTTTGCAATTAAGTTAATAACATTAAATTTAAACAAAATTATGTTTAACCTTAAGTTCGTTAATTTTCCACTTCCGGTGTAAATGAAGTTGCATAAAAATGCGATTTTTCGAATGGGCGTAATTCCGAAAGTATTAATCGTAGACCACACTATGCTAGGTCAATTTAATGGTATTTTTATAGAGAACACGAAAATGCAAAAATATACTGGGTGTTCCATTTAAAATAAGAAAGTTGCCATCCACTTTCGGTATAACCGGAAGTTCCACAAAATCAAAAATACCTTTGTTAGAAAGTTCGCGATTTGAGTCCTCCGTAGACAAATTTTCAGAATCAAAAACATAACCGTTCAAAAGATAAAAAGGGGATTTACTTTATGTCCGCACTGTATACAGTAAATTCAAAAAACACTGAAACCGCAACTATGCAACCAAACATACTCTGTAGTGATTTTAAATTTGCTAAGTTGGTGTACCTGTTAATTTTCATTAAAATTTACGTCTCTCAGCAGTTTTTCTTTGGGTATTTTTTCAAGTTATTTCTCAGTTTGTTACAAATTTATAACAAAACAGTTTTTTTCGAAACTAAAAATAGTGCAGTTGTAATATTCACGATGGCTTTTTCACCGGAACAGAACGCGTTCATTTCAGGGTAGCCAACTGTGGGAAACTTAGGTTTCCTACTTTGCAATGTCAATGGTTTCAATCTTATTTTAATTTTAATTTTTTTTTAAACAACTAAGAATTAATGTAACATAATTTTTGACCGTAAAAAAAATTAATATATTTAAAAAATGAGAACTTATTCTTTAATTTTTAGGCAACCAAATTTACACGTGAATGTTCTTGACAAAAAAATAATTTGAAATAAAACTATTAGTTACGGCTCTACGCTATAAATTATGACTGATTTTTTGCTCTCCTTATCAAGTAGTTAATATAAATATAATTAAAATACAAACAATGCAAGGTTAATTTCGTTACAAAAAATGATAAGATATAAAGTTATCGAAATAGTTACGCATATCAATAAATTTTTATTATACATCTAGTCCACTAATTATAAAGTAAGATTAAAAAAACATATTGAAAACTGATTTATATCATAAGCTTTTGAGCGTTGCTGTAAAGCAAGTCATTAAATAATTAGGGAAATAAAAAAACACCAATTATTATTAATGTAAGAGTGGGAACTTGAAGGCTAATATCAAATAAATAATGAATCATCCTTGAAGTGCGCGTGCAAACATTGCAAGTGTTGTAAGACTGTTTGTATTGAGTTATTTCGATTTTCCAAATTAAAAAATCACAGACATGAGCGTGAGTAAAATCGTTGCTGCTCCTGAAGCTGAGAGCTCTATGGTCCTGGAAACAAAGCCGGAAAAATCAAGGTAAACAAAAAATAAATATTTCAAATGCACTCGTACACGAATCGTTTGTTTAAATTCTGCTACGATTTAATAAAGTTTCTCGGGAATTTAGCTGATCCACTTGGGTAAGTTGCCAAAAAATACTGTTACATAACTTAACCTATAAACATAAACACAAATGCGTTGTTTTTCTTTAATAATATTATGACTATTTCTGATAGCTGGTGGAGTACCAGTTGGTTATCATGGACTAGATATTCAGACTCGATGATTAGAGCAGTCGAAAGGAAGATTCTACAGTGTAAGTTGTAATTTTAGCTCCACACTCGTAATTACAATCGTGTTTTAATTTGTAGATTGCACTACTGCATACAGGGGTTGGTTTGTTGATGTAGGGCCTGTTGTTGGAGCTTCAGATCGAATATGGACTATTTCAATGAATACCGAGTCCCCAAAAACTCCTATTGTTTTATTGCACGGGCTCGGTGCAGGCGTCGCTTTGTGGTGCCTAAATCTTGATTACTTCGCTAAAAATCGACCGGTTTACGCCATGGATATATTAGGTAATTTTTAAATCACATACAGTAATTTAATTTCACCTTCAACTACGCTAATCATCTAATTTGAGGTTTGACCTTCAATTATTCACTATTATACCATAAAATAATTTATGCCTATTATAATTGTCAGCAAATTCGATAATTATTTAATCATATCAATAAAATTTTTCTAGGTTTTGGTCGTAGCAGTCGTCCAACCTTTAGTTCCGATCCACTTGAAGCAGAGCAACAGTTGGTGAAATCCATTGAAGAATGGCGAAAAGAAATGAAATTGGAGCGAGTGATATTATTGGGGCATAGTATGGGTGGTTTTCTTGCAGCTTCATATGCAATCGAACATCCGAATCGCGTAAAACATTTAATTCTTGCCGACCCATGGGGTTTTCCTGAAAAACCAAAGAAATTACCTGAAGTTCCTTTTTGGGCTAGAAGTATTGCATATGCCGTGCAACCTTTAAACCCATTATGGGCTGTAAGAGCTGCAGGACCTTTAGGTGCGAACACAAATTCAATATTATAATTTGAGCATTTCGGATATAACTTATTTCCACTGGAGTTTTTTTTTTTAATTTCTTTTTTTGGTACACAGAAATGTCTTATAGCTACCAATTTCTTCTTTATTTTTATTGGTACTGTATGACTATTTGGTTCGACTTACAAAAACAAAAAAAAAAAGTTGGTAGCCTCAAAACTCTTCTGTGTGGAAAAAAAAGAAATTTTAAAAAAGCTCCACTGGAAAAAAAAGTATGAGCAAAACCGAAAATATCAAAAATTCGCCTTAATATAAAATTACATCAAATTTTTAGGTCAATGGTTGGTTGCTAAAGTAAGACCTGATATTGAAAAGAAATTCTCAGGATTTATCAAGGATGAAAATTTAATAACGCAGTATATTTATCAATGTAATTCCCAACCACCTAGGTAATTTATTTGTAAAAAACTTTTAAATTTTTTTTTAGTTTTTAAAATATACTAAAACGAATTTTTTTAGTGGTGAAAGTGCCTTTCATGCGATGATGTCACAATTTGGTTGGGCGAAACATCCGATGGTCAACCGAATTGATCAGCTTGATGAAAAAGTACCGATAACTCTCTTGTACGGTTCTCGCTCATGGGTTGATAATACCGCAGGAGAAATAGTCAAACATAAACGTATAAATTCCTTTGTTAATTTACAGGTAAAAAAATATCTTGATTTTTGCTTAAAACCATTCACCTGTAAATTTGGTTGCCTAAAAATTTAAGAACAACTTTTTTACTTTATTTTTAAATATATTAATTTTTTTTGGTCGAAAATTAAGTTACATTAATTCTTACTTGTTTAAAGTTGGTTTTTATTTTAATTTTTTTAAATAAAAACTAAAACCAACTTCATGGAAGTAAATTTGGTTGCCTACAACTTAAAGAACATCTCTTTAAAATTTAAAAAATGAGAAGATGTTTTTTAATTTTTAGTTTCGTGGTGAATCCTCTTAAATAAATTAAACCGTTTCAATTTTTTAGTCGATACCTGGTGCTGGTCATCACGTTTACGCCGATAAACCTGATATATTCAATAAATTAGTGAGTGATGCCTGTGATGAAGCGGATGTTAATGATAATTTAAGATTGGAACTCAACGCAATGCGGATAGAAGATGTGGAATCTGATCAAGAAATGCTTGAAAATAACATTGGGTCAACAAAACCTAAAACATAACAAGATATTAAGAAATTAGAGCAATTTATTTAAATTTTAAACTCTTGACTCTTCTGGAAAGATCTTTATTTCATCAAATTATTATTTTTGATATTTTAATTAAATTCGATTAACGTACTTTACGATTTATTTCGTGTAACAAAAAAAAAGTACGATCTTCGAATAAACCACAACATTTTTTAAGTTAAAACGGTGAGCTATATTATAAAAATAATTAAAGATTATATTTTATATTAATTGTATGTGTATATATTTATTTAATATATTTTTAAGTATTATTAATTTTATTGAAGCATTTTTTATTCTCAACTAAAATCTGATTTGTTTATAAAGTTGTAATTTTCCCTCTAAAATTTTTATCAGGTGTTCTTCACTAAAACTATTTTGAAAAGGTGTTTGTTCATAACTATCACATTCATAATTATACGTTATGTTTACAGGACAGGTCAGTGGTATCACTCTAGATACTTCGATTTTAAAGAAAACACTGGCAGTCGCTTGTGGTACTGGATACATACGAGTCGGAAGACTCCATTTTACTTCATAAAAATGAAAATCACTACATGCATCGCTTTGTGACATTAAAAACTCAACGGAGTAGCTCCAATCCTCTTGAAAATACCAACAAGTTAAAAATTTAATAATTGCATTTTTACCAGTGGTTATATTAAAATCTTTAATTTCAGGAAATTGGCATTGAAATTCCGATGGTAGTAATTTTTCGAAACCGTTTGTAAAATCAATAGCTAACACATTTTCAAAATTTTCCACTTTACCTAAAAAATATTCTTGTAAATTAATATTTAAAATTATTAACTCTTACTTTTTGCTTTAAATAAAATATTTTTAGTAAATTCATCAGCAATTCTATTTATACCAGAAAATTCTTTACATTCTTCCGGAATTAAATCAAAAATTTCTACCTAAAAAACAATAAATAATAAACTACTAAGTAACTATAAATTAATACTTTATTATAATCCTCTAAACTTATTGTTTTTAGTGTTTCATCTTCATCAAGCGTTTCATCTTCACCTTCAATCGGTAATACATCCAATAAATCATCCAAAATATCCGTAACAATTAACTCATTTTCATCTAAACCACCAAATCTTTCAATTAATCGAGGAGAATTTAAAATCCTCCAAATTAAATTCTGAGCAATTTGTACAGGATCTTCTGAATCAACGAGGTAATCTGCATTTTCGCTGACTTCATTCACTATATCAACAATAAGAGCAGCGATTTCCTCCACTGAAGTTGTCGAATCTCGCTTTTTAATCAGTTCAACGTTTCTCAAAAAAAGGCGATATCCTAAGTAGTGTAAAAAATAGTAAGACATCCACTGGAAAGAGATTTTTTCATCAACCTCTTCTTGAATACTACCATCGCGGTCTAATAATAATTAAGATTACAACAATATAGTAACGTCAGTAAATTAAAAACCTTGAGCGACTGCTTCAATTAGTTCTTCTATAAAATCAGCCACAAAGGTATGATCAGAATTTTTAGCTTCGAGGTATGGAATTGCTTTTAATAATGATTCTACTATCGATAAACCAACATCTTAAAAAAATCATAAATAAATTCCATAAAGTTTTAATTAAACAAAATTACCATAATCAGTTTTCGATATAAGTTCCTCTAATATTTCAGAATTTTTCTCCTCCATTTTTTAAAATGACACATTTTTATTTATCAAATTTTTTGAATTACAAATTTAAAAATCGTAGTTTATGCAACCAAATTTACTATTATTAAAGTATGCAACCAAATTTACACATAATTAACTTTTACTATAATTTATTATTAACAACATTAATTTTCGTATTATTCATAATAAACACCGAAACATAAAGCAATACCAAATAAATACATATTTTCATGCACGTATTTTGCGAATTTATCCCTTTCTGCATCCCAAAGAAAACGCATAACGGAAAAAATATCCTGCGAGCGTTTTTCTCCAATTGTAACCACACAAATAATTTTATACCTAAAAATAAGACATTATTACATCAAAAACTATTAAAATCACGTTTATAAAAACCTATCAAATTCAAGTTCTTGTACTTTTGCTCTTATCACGCCTGAAGCCCATTTTGCTTGAGTTGGAACTTTATCAGGTTCATAAGTTAAATTTTCCAAAGCTTCTACCAATACTTCCTTCAATATTTCTTCAACTTGTTCAACGTTGAAAGGTTTTTGAGATTCAAGTCTGTAAGAATTTTGTAAACGCACAATCTAAAATAAAATAATTAGTGAGATAAATGGTATAATATTTATGAAAAATAACCGGCTGGGATGATGAGGAAATACTGCTGTTACTAACACTCATTATTGTATAAATTATTAACAGTAATAAACTATTTTTATAAAAGTTTTATCAATAATTTATGACGATTAAGTAATGTGTATTTGGTTGCCTAATCGTTATAATTATCTTATAAACCTATTTTATTGAAAAAATATAAAAAATTACTAGTGATTTTATAAATTTTCGTGCAAAAATTAAAATAAATATTAAATTTCAAATTTATTATCGGTAATATGATTGGTTGACAAATGGCGGCCATTACAAAAAAGGCGTGTCTTATTTTAAAAAAAATGTACTCAACAAATTTTATTTTTAAATTTTCAGGTACCGATAAATAAATAGAAATATATAAATAATTATTATAGTTATTAAATTGTTGTAATTTAAAACAATTTTAAAATTTAGTTCATTTGATGTGTAAAACGAAAGCGCATTTTTTTGACGTGTGCTTAATGAGAAATTTATTCACCCGTAGATAATTTCAGTTAACCTTACTTTTATCATTAAAAATTAGATTATAAAATGAATAAATTAATTTAAATTAAATTAATTATCATTAGGATTATTGATAAAATGTTGAGCTTACTCCATTCTACGTTTAATGCCCAAAATTTTTTAAAGTAAGTACTAAATTTAAATTAATTTACAAAAATTATAAATTTAATAATATCATTACCGTAATTTATCCTAATTTACTCTATTTTAAATAATTATTAATAATTGTTTAAACAAATAAATACTTTGAGGTTATGTTGCGTAATTTTTAGATTTTCTTTACAAGCTACGAGGGGTACATTTAAACACTTAAAAAATGTAAGGAATGCCTGTGTTACCACAAAAAGTAAACCGTTGACACTTGTCACGTTAACAAAAATTGGATTAGCATTAGGAAGCGGAACCTTAGCGAAATTATGTTATAATAACTATGTTTATTGTGATGCTTTGAAGACTCGTATGGTTGGTTTTAAAGATGGTGGTGAAAAATATGTGAAATTTAATTGGAGTTTATTATGGCATTATATTAAGCCGCATTTGATTTATTTATTTGCCGCTATTTTAGTAAGTATAATTTCCATGTTTTAATCGTTCGATTAAATTTTTATTTTCAGGGGGCTTTAATTGTGGCGATATTAAATATACAAATACCTCAACTTATGGGTGGAGCGATTAATGTGATATCAAAATTTACTAGTATGAAAGAAGTTGATGTATTTATGCAAGAAATTCGTAAGCCGGCGTTCAAACTCGTTACAATGTATTTAGCACAGGTATTAATCGATTATTTTTATTACCACAATAACAAATGTATTTTTTCAGTCATTTTTCACCTTTTTCTATATTTTAATGTTATCAAATATTGGTGAAAAAGTAGCTTATAATATGCGTAAAGATTTATTTACTTCAATAATACGACAGGAAGTTGAATTTTTTGATAATCACCGAACTGGTGAATTAATCAACAGGTAATACATGTTGTAAAGTTGTTAATTTTATTGTAGCATCTGATTTGTATAGTTTATAGATTAACATCAGATATACAGGATTTTAAGAGCAGTTTTAAACAAACGATCTCCGGTGGATTAAGGGCTGGTACACAAATTATAGGGTGTTCGATTTCGTTGGTTTTAATATCACCACAAATGACTTTTTTGACACTACTTTGTATTCCGACTGTAATTGCTGTTGGTACGATTTTTGGGAGTGTTTTACGCCAAATTTCTAGACAAGCTCAAGCACAAGTGAGATATTTTATTTATAAAAACCATAAATACTATATGTTTTGTTTAAGGCTGAAAAAACTACAGCAGTGGCAGATGAAGCTATTGGTAATATAAGAACGGTTAGGGCTTTTGCTATGGAGCAACAGGAGGAGGAATTGTTTATTTTAGAAGCAAAAACCGCAATGGAACTTAATCAACGACTTGGAGTTGGTATAGGATTATTTCAAGCAGGAACAAATTTATTTTTAAACAGGTATATTTCATGCAACAACAGCACATATATTTAAATTTTAAATATTTTATTTTAAGCATGGTTTTAACAACTTTATATATGGGTGGTTATTTACTTTCTACGGATCAATTATCTGCCGGTGATTTAATGGCGTATTTAATGGCAACTCAAACTATCCAAAGGTCGCTTGCGCAAATGTCACTACTTTTTGGTGCAGTAATGCGAGGTGCAGCTGCAGGTTCACGAGTTTTTGAAGTAATAATATTCTTATTAACGATTGTAGTAGTTAATAATAATTTTTAGTTCATTAATTTGAAACCTAAAATGTTGCTCGAGGGTGGAAAAATAATTCCCAACTCATCAATACGAGGGGATATTGAATTTAAAGGTGTTAACTTTGCTTACCCTACAAGACCTGATCTGCTTGTGTTGGATAAGTTTAATTTGGTAATACCTGCTGGAAAAACCGTTGCAATTGTTGGCGCTTCCGGAAATGGAAAATCAACTGTTGTAGCTTTAATCGAAAGGTATTTTTTGTTACAACCAAAAAACGCGAAGCTAAATTATTTTTTAAGGTTTTATGATATAAAAGAAGGAAGTATAACTTTAGATGGTGATGATATAAGGAGTCTAAACCCGACATGGTTGAGGCAGAATGTGCTGGGTTTAATAAGTCAAGAACCGATTTTGTTTGGAACCACAGTGATGGAAAATATTCGTTATGGTAAACCAAACTCGAGTGATGATGACGTAATTTTTTAAAACAACATTAAAACTTTGTATAAACTTCAATAATTTTTAGGTGATTAAAGCAGCGAAATTAGCAAATGCTCACGATTTTATCAATGGGTTTCCTAAAGGTTACGATACGATGGTGGGTGAAAGGGGTGCAGCTCTTTCAGGAGGACAAAAACAACGAATTGCAATCGCTAGAGCACTTCTTAAAAATCCTGCAGTTTTAATTTTAGATGAAGCTACGAGGTAAAAATTTGTTATTAAATAAATTCTTTAAATTATTGTTAATAACTGTAACTTGAGTGATTATTCTAAAATCTAAATTGATATTTCTTTATGAGCCTCTTAAAGTGCATTCATGGAATTTGGTTGCCTAAAACTTAAAGAATATCTCATCTAAGAATTAATATAACTTAATTTTCGACCGAAAAAATAAATTAATACATTTAAAAATAAGTTGTTCTTCAATTCTTAGGCAACCAAATTTACGTGAATGCTCTTAAATGTGCCAAAAAACTCATAAAACCTAGATTTTGATGAATTTTTAATTAACAATGGGAATTTTAGCGCTTTAGATGCAGAGTCAGAAAAAATAGTTCAGGCTGCTTTAGATAAAGCAAGGACCGGTCGTACAGTAATCATCATAGCTCATCGATTATCAACAATTCAAAACGCCGATATCATTGTTGTGCTAAATAAAGGACAAATCGTTGAGGTATAGTTATTAAAATTTAAATAAATTAACAAAATAACATCTAAATTACTATTTTAGATTGGAAATCATGACACTTTACAAAAATTAAAAGGATATTACTACTCCCTAACTTACCAACAACATTTAGGTGGATAAAACAAGTTTTTATTTAAGTTTGTAAATTTTGTTATTGTAATTTACGTTAATTAAAAAATAAATTCTTTAAATTATTGTTAATAACTTGGGAGTAAGTTTGGTTGCCTAAAACTTAAAGAACATCTCATTTTTTTAATTTTAATTAATATTAAGTGATTTTTTTGGTCGAAAATTAAGTTATATTAAACACTTAAGAATTAATATAACTTAATTTTCGACTGAAAAAAAAATTATATATTTAAAAATAAATTAAAAAAATGAGAAGTTCTTCTATAATTTTTAGGCAACCAAATTTACACGTGAAGTGGCAAAATACTTATAAAACTCAGTTTTTACTGAATTTTGCCCGAAAATTGGGAAAAAAAAATCAAAGCTCTAATCCATAAAAATATAATAAACGAAAAAATTAATTAACTTAATTTTGATTTTTTTAAACTTTTTGTATTAGCTTCTTTTTTCCGTTTCTTTTTATCATTAATCTCTTCCATTTTATCAAACATATCTTCATATTCTACATCTGTAACTTCCTGCGTTTTTGTGGTGATATCCTCTTCCGGTTCGTCTTTAATAACTGGTTTCATTAAAATTTTAGTTAAAGACATTTTTAAATACTCCTACAAAACAAAATTTTATAATAAAAGTTTTAATTAATATTTTCTTTTACTACCTTATGAATTAGCTCTTTATTTTCCAAATTATAAATGCGTAAATGTCGATCTAAAGATGTTGCAGCGACGATGGGTTGAATTGGATCACAAACTATAGAAGTTACGCTTCCTGTAAACGACTTAAATGTTTTTAAACATTTATTATTCCTTAAATCAAGAAGTAACATGTATCCTTTAGTTGTACCCACTAAACATTGCCTAAAAAACATTTCATATTATTAAATAGTTTTAAATAAATTTAATTCACACCCACCTTGATCTAAAAGCAGTTGTTATTGTTGTAAAACTAGCTTTCGTTTCAGTAAACTTAATAACAGGTCTACGCTGGCTTCGTTCATCATATAAAAGTACTTTATTTTCTTTAGTGCAACAAGCCACTAAATTTTCTTCAGTTGGTATGAATGTAATTCCCCGAACTGTAGTTGGAATTGGTAAATTTAACTCATCATGCCCCAACTGAAAATTATTAAATAAAAACTCAATAATAAAAACTAATTTAATACCTACAGATTTTGCTTTAAATATGGCCTCTTTAGTTTCTAAATCCCATAATTTTAAATCATTTCTTTCACCACCAGTTGCTATAATTTTACGCCCATTATTATACACCATACTTTCTAATGTACTCCTCTCGTCCGCATTTATATTTATAACATCATTAACCGTCTTCTTAAAATTCCATATGTTGACTACATTATTATTTCGTCCAATTATAACATGCTTATCAAAACAACCTAAACCAACGACAGCACCTTCACCATCGATTTCTTCTGTTATACGTCGAGAAAATTTATTAAAATTTGTATTATAAAATTTTACAACCCCCTTTTTAGTTCCAATTAATATCTCGTCTTTTAAACCCCATTCCATGGAAGTTATTTCAGAATCTAATTCCTCGAGATTGAATGTGGTTTTCACATCGTTCTCACATTGGCTATCTATTAAAAAAAAATATTTATTTATTAATTTGGGTAATTGTATAAAAATAACTTACAAGCAATTGCACCACGTACAGTACCCACATAAACGTGGAAATTTAATTCTTTCTTCATGTTTATTTATTTAATTATAGGTTATGTAAAAGTGCACGCCGTGTCAAAAACCATAGAAACAAAAATTAATAGAATAAAAGGAGTGTGTTGATTCCTGGGGTGAGTTCAATGAAGCAACTAAACACACCGAGTTAAAATTGACGTCACACGTGTGTACTCGGACTTCATGAATGATGTGTTATTTTGAACTTGTTCACATTGTTTACTAAATTGATTTTTTTTTTTGTTCTTGTTAAAATAAATTCAACACAGTTTATATGTTTAATAATTATAAATAATGTTAGATAGAGAAAACAAAGAAAATTAGAAGAAAAAAAAATATTTATTTAACTGGTGCAAATATCTTAAAGACAATAATATGAAACAACATCAAATATTTATACATCTATATTTTTAACTTACATAATAATAATAATTTATTTATAAATCAAAATAACTTAATTTTTTTACCATTTTGAGGTTTGGTTGTATGTCAATGTCAAATATTGAGGGGTTCTGCGCAGGTCACAACAAAACGACCGACTATTTCTTCTCCTCATTGAACGCACCCCATTAATGTCATTATTTGAATTTTAAACCTAACCTTATTTACAAATTAACAAAAACAAATAAATAATTAAAATTGATGATTGCGAAAAAGTTGGTGAGATCTAATAATATGACTGAGGAGCTTTCAGGCGTTACAGTTGTGATAATAATCGGATTGGGGGCACTAACATTTGTGTTGCTTTTTATATTTGCAAAGCGACAAATAATGAGATTTGCTTTAAGATCACGGCGAGGGCCTCATGTTCCTATAGGACACAATGCGAAAAAGGTATTTAAAACCGTGTTAATTATCTATTATTTAATTTAATTTTTAGTTTTTAAAACGAGAAATCGAAAGGCGAATCGATGCGATACCTAAAATTACTACTGAACCGAAATTAATTGAAGGAGACCCACGTTATATTGTACAACCAGGGCAACAAATACCTATTCATTACTACCGTTTAAAAGCAGTTGATAGCGTTAAATTATTGGGTATTAATTATTTCTTAATTTATGGTGTTATTTTAAATAATTTATTTTAAGAAACTGAAATACGACAGCAAGATAATTGTTTAGTTAGACACCCGGGTGAGAATTTAAGGGCGTATTTATTAACAACATTAGCTGCACCTTTAAATGGAACAGGGCAAAGATTAATTCATCAATTCTGCGATTTGTACGAGCATGCAAGACATGACCCTAGTTATTTTGGGGAGGAAGAATTTAAAGCTTATAATAGATTACTTTTGAAATTAATTGATGCGTAAGTTACTATTCAATAATGCAATTTTTATTATTTTTTTTTATTTTAGAGCCAAGTTATTAAAATCAACTAGTAATAGTAGAAAATCTTCGCCTAATCGGACACCACAGAAGCAAAAAGAGAAAAATAGGAACTTATTAGATCCTTCAAGATTACGGCCATTACCAGGGTTGTTAATAGCAAATAATGATGAGATTTTATGCGTTTCAGATACACGACCTTCTACACTTATAGTGCCATTAGCTGATAATGAAACTTCGGTGTAATTAATCAATTTATTAGAACATATTTCATCCATTTTAATTTTTCGTTAAAAGCAGATTCGTTACGTAAAACCAATAGAGTTGTTTGAAACGCCTCTGTTATGCACTTCGTTTCTTGATTTCGCTTGTAATTATCATTCCAACCAATATCGTACAACCATTCTAATGTCTAAAAAAAAAAATTTGTAGTATTGTAAATTTATATAAATACCGTGCGGACATAAAGTAAATCCCCCCCCTGCTAACTTTTGAACGGTTATGTTTTCGATTCTTAAAATTTGTCCACTAAAGTATTTAATTGCGAACTTTCTAATAAAGGTATTTTTGATTTTGTGGAACTTCCGGTTATACCGGAAGTGGATGGCAACTTTCTTATTTTAAAAGGAACACCCAGTATATTTTTGCATTTTCGTGTTCTCCATAAAAATACCATTAAATTGACCTAGCGTAGTGTGCTCTACTATTAATACTTTCAGAATTACGCCCATTTGAAAATCACATCTTTATGCAACTTCATTTACACAGGAAGTTGGAGCCAACTGCCCCAACTTCCTTATTTTAAATGATTTTCTTTTGCAATTAAATTTAAACAAAATTATGTTTAACCTTAAGTTCGTTAATTTTCCACTTCCGGTGTAAATGAAGTTGCATAAAAATACGATTTTCAAATGGGTGTAATTCCGAAAGTATTAATCGCAGACCACACTGTCCTAGATCAATTTAATGGTATTTTTATAGAGAACACGAAAATGCAAAAATATACTGGGTGTTCCATTTAAAATAAGAAAGTTGCCATCCACTTTCGGTATAACCGGAAGTTCCACAAAATCAAAAATACCTTTATTAGAAAGTTCACAATTAGATTCCTCAGTAGACAAATTTTAAGAATCTAAAACATAACCGTTCAAAAGTTAGCAGGGGGGATTTTCTTTATGTCCGCACTGTATATTTTTATTTTATAACTTACTTGTGACATATACATTGAGTATTTTCGTGATTTTAATAAATACGCTTGTGCGTATGGGAATACATCCAGTAAATTAATAAACGAAATGTAAGGGCTTCTTAAAATGTAAAACCCGGAAATGATTGTTACAGCCATGATGTAAAGTATACACGGAAATAAAACACTATCGACATTTTGTGTCTCAACAATTTCAAACTGAATTTTAACCATCAATTGCGATAACCATTCAGGGCAGTTTCTATTATCTGAGTGTTTTATAAATATTAACTTCAACCAATTGAATAATTCGTCTAAATAACTGAAATTTTTGTAATAATTTTTGAGGTAATTTTGTTGAATATACTTACATGTTTTTAAATGATATTTCGTTTTGGATTTGTTCGAATAATTTTGGTGTTAAAAAGTTATCGAGGTATTTAAATGGGTCGTTTGTGCAAGCTAAGGCTGCGTTACTTCTTATTTTTAAACATCTCGATATTAGGTTGGGAAATTGCGATGGACAGCTTAAATCGTTCAGGTTTTTAATGGGGAATACTTTAATGCAATCGAGTAATATGTCGAATATCTACAAAAAAAATTGTTAAAAATAAATTAAAATAAATAAAAAGATTTTTACCTTTGATTTATAATCCATGTTTTGTATTTTTAAACCAACGATTTGTACGATAATGTGTTTGTTTGCTTCTAAAATACTTTCATCGGAGATAATTTCTTGAAATTGATTAACGATTGTTTGGAGATCGTCGTATTTTTCTTGAGTTATTAGAAGTGTTATAGTTTTTTCAATAAATGGTTTTAAAATCGATGGTTGTACACTGTTTGATAATTGTTTTAACGTTTTGTAAATCATCAAAATATTTTCAATCTAAAAATTATGATTTAAAACAAGTTGTCAGATTATGTAATGTTGTAATAATTACAGGAACTTCTTCTTTTGAATATTGTGTGATTAAATCCTCCATTAATCGCCTTGCAGAGCCTGATATTACACACTGATTCGAAGCTAAGTGAATGCAATATGTAAATAATTCTGGTTCGTGTATTAAATCATGCAGGAAACACCAATTCATTGGTGGTAACGGCTTTGAATATTTTTTGCTGAGGATTGCTAAACATTGGATGTACACTTCTGGGTAGGTTTCACGCCAGTTCAATAACTACAATCAATTTAAAAAAAATCATAATAAAACATAATATAAAAATATGGGATAAGGAAAGGAAATTATATAAAAATCAAGAATTTAAAGTTGTATTTGTTTAAAAATTAAAAAGCATTTTTTACATAAAAATGGTATAAAAGCAAACGTAACATTATAATCAAATCAGTTGTATATTTAAAGCAAACATAATATCATTCATTGGTTGAATTATAGGTAAAGGCAAAGATTCGCCATCATCGTCAGTTTTTTTTTTACCAAAACAAGGATCATTTTCGGTTCTGCATAAATCCTCGATTATAACCCTCTTACGTTGCTTATTCTTATCCATTAAAACAACTTGGAAATACGATTTAATTGAAGATTTTGCCAAAATATGCACATGAATTTTACAATGTGAAATGCAAACTTTATATAAAATTCCACTCCAATTTAAAAAGTAACTTAAATCTGAACCTCTAAGTTTAAAATAAGCGGAATTAACAGCGTTAACGAAATAAAGTTTCGGGTGCTTAATCCTAATGTGTTCCACCAACGTTTCAGATCTTCTCCAAGAACATTTCTTGACGGCAGGACACGGGAAAGCTTTAAATCCGCAAATATTTTCATGAGCATTAAGTTCTGCATATTTTACCATAACTTTACACCCTAAATTTTTGTTAGGGCAGGGGTATTCCACACTTTCGCAGATATCTTCGACGAGGTAGTTACGAATTTTTTTAACCATCGAGACTTTACATAATGGACAGGACTCAAAGTTTTCACAACATATTTTACAAAAGCTGTGTCCAGACTCACACATAAAAACTGGAGGTCGCAATATTTCCATGCATATTGGGCATTCTAGTTTTTTCGCTAGTTGATCCATTTTTTTACTTAAATTAAGTAAAATACTGCGGTAACAAAATAGCAACCGTTTTTAACCACAAATTTTAACGGCTGATTATGACAGGTGACAGCAATTGACAGCTTCGAAAATAAACATAGAACCAAAATGTATAGAGTTGATTAGTCGCTATAATTAATTTATATTAAACTACACAAGTACCAATTAATTAAAAAATGAATTTTAAGACAAAAACTACAGGGACAGCTAAAATGATTGTGGTCAATTCAAATTTTCCGCCGAAAAATCTGGGGAATTTGTTTACTTCAAGTTCATAATAACACAAAATCATGTCAAAATTATAACAAAGTAACTAGAAAACTTCAGATTTTTGAATTTCGTTATTGCGCCTTCTATTTCATAAACGTCAGTTTTTATCAAAATTAATATGAATAAATCTTTGTTTTATGTTAGCATCTGCCTCGAAAATGAAGAAAAACATTATTTTCAATATTTGACATTTGCTGTGAAATTAGAGATTTTGAAAAAAAAAAATTTCTACGCCATTAGATTACTTTTTAGGATTTCAGTTGTACCAACATGCGTATTTGGTTGCCTACATATCAAACCACAATTTTAGCTCACCCTGTATTATAAAAGGTTATTTTAAATATTATCTACGGGTGAATAATTGACGTCATTAATCACACATCAAAAAAAGGCGCCTTCGTTTTGCACAACTAAAATATTTAAAAGCAAAAAAAAATCAGATTTAATTATTAATTAATTCTTATTAATATAAAAATGTTGTAGAAAATTAGAATAACATAAATTATATTTGTACTACATATAATGTAAACGTAACATCCGTTAATGGTAGAATTTCAGGTAAAGGCAAAGACTCGATATCATCTTCAGTTTTCTTTTTGATAAAACATTCATCGTTTTCACCTCTGCAATAACCTTCAAGAACTACCCTCTTTCGTTCTTTATTCTTCACCTTTAAAATCACTTGGTATATGTATGAAACTTTAGAATTCGCTAAAAGGTGGACATGAATTTTGGAGCGAAAGATGCAAATTTTGAATAGAACCCCATTTTTATTAAGGTAATATTCTCCTCCCATGCTTCTTATTTTAGAATAATCATTCAAATGGATTGCATTATAGAAGTAAACCGTTGGGTGGTTATTTTTAATATGATCATGTAACGATTCTGTGATTTTCCTTGCACATTTCTTATCGACTGGGCATGGTATGAGTTTTAATGGGCAATTAGCTTCATGTGCTGGTAACTCCAAAGAAGTTAGCTTTAATTTACATCCTGGATGGCTGCAAGGATATATCAACACAGTTTCGCAAATATTTTCAACCAAAATGTTACGAGTTTTTGAAGTCATCACAACTTTACAAATCGCACATAACTTCAGGTTTAAACTACATGTGCTACAATAACTATGTCCGGACTCACACATATAAATCGGAGGCTGCATTATTTCTGAGCATTTTGGGCACTCCAATTTTTTCAAAATCTTATCCATTTTTAATTAAATTAAGTAAAATTACTGAACAAAGTATCAACCGTTTTTAACCACAAATTTTGAACAATTAATGACAAATGACAGCTTCAAAAATAAACATAGAACTCATAGAGTTGATTGTATTTAAACTACTTGCTTTAAATTTTGTACATTTTTTTTTATAAAATTACATAAGCAATCAATTAATTAAGATAAAAAAACTAATTCTCTACGGGCGAATATTTGACGTCATTAAACACACGTCAAAAAAAGGCGCTTTCGTTTTGCGCAACTGAAATATTTAAAAGCAAAAAAAATCGGAATTTATTTAATTATTAAGTATACAGGGTGTCTCACTTTTTTCCAACAAATTTTTTTTAGATAGTATATGTTTTTTCGACTCCTTAAAAAGTTACAGTAATTTTAAAATTGATAAATTGTCATGATTTTTGTGGAACACCCTGTATAATTTTCTTTCTTATTATGTTTTTTTATACAGTGCGGACATAAAGTAAATCCCCCCCTGCTATTTTTTGAACAGTTATGTTTTTGATTCTGAAAATTTGTCTACATAGGACTCAAATCGCGAACTTTCTAACAAAGGTATTTTTGATTTTGTGGAACTTCCGGTTATACCGGAAGTGGATGGCAACTTTCTTATTTTAAATGGAACACCTAGTACATTTTTGCATTTTCGTGTTCTCCATAAAAATACCATTAAATTGACCTAGCGTAGTGTGTTCTACTATTAATACTTTCGGAATTACGCCCATTCGAAAAATCGAATTTTTATGCAACTTTATTTACACCGGAAGTGGAAAATTAACGAACTTAAGGTTAAACATAATTTTGTTTAAATTTAATGTTACTAACTTAATTGGAAAAGAAAATCATTTAAAATAAGGAAGTTGGGGCAGTTGGCTCCAACTTCCTTTGTAAATGAAGTTGCATAAAAATGTAATTTTCAAAATTCGGAAAGTATTAATAGTAGGCACACTACGCTAGGTCAATGTAATGGTATTTTTATGGAGAACACGAACATGAAAAAATATACTGGGTGTTCCATTTAAAATAAGAAAGTTGCCATCCACTTCCGGTATAACCGGAAGTTCCACAAAATTAAAAATACCTTTATTAGAATGTTCGCAATTAAATACTTTAGTGGACAAATTTTAAGAATCGAAAACATAATCATTCAAAATTAGCAGGGGGGGATTTTCTTTATGTCCGCACTGTATAAATCAACTATTATTTGGATTTTTTCTTTGCCAAATTGAATTTTTTGAACATTATTGACTGTGTTTAAAATAAGTGAAAGACAAGGATAAATTTCCCTCGGTAAAATTTAGCATCTTATTGGCTTAAAGATATACAAAATCCAAAGCATACTTGATTTTAAATAAAAAAATTTAAAATAAAATGAAATTCATACAGGATGTCTCACAAAAATCATTAAATTTTTGAAATTTTTAAATTGCTCTTTAAGGAGTCGAATAAACATAATAGTTCATAGAAAAATTTTTGTTCAGAAAGACATTTACTATATAAAAAAAATTTTTGCTGGAAAAAAAGTGAGACACCCTGTATAATTCTCATTAAGAGGATAGTCGCCAAATTTGAGCGCTTGAGTTTGAAATTCTTTTGATATTTGCAATTTTGGTCATAACTTTATTTCCAGTGGAGCTTTTTTCAAATTTCTTTTTTTGGTATAAAGAAGAGTCTTGTGGCTACCAATTTCTTCTTTTTTTGTTTTGGTAAGTCAAACCAAATAATCATACGGCAGCAGTAAAACGGGCTCTTTACAAAAAATGTTCGCTTAGTGGCTCTTTGAAACATTCTAAAAAACTAATTGAAATAATATTTTTTTGCCAACGCTAGAAATAAGTTAAGATATAAACGAAGACTTTGATGTTGTGTTTTTTGTTTTACATATATTTTTAAACTATTTACAGCATTCCAAAAATTAAGTAAAATTTTAAGAAATTTTTGGGATGCTGTAAAAAATTTAAAAATATATTTAAAACAAAAAAACGCAACATCAATGTCTTCGTTTATATCTTAACTTACTTCTAGCGTTGGAAAAAAAAATATTATTTCAATTAGTTTTTTAGAATGTTTCAAGGAGCCGCTAAGCGAACATTTTTTGAAAAGAGCCCGTTTTACTGCTGCTGTATGATTATTTGGTATGACTTACCAAAACAAAAAAAGAAGAAATTGGTAGCCAGAAGACTCTTCTTTATACCAAAAAAAGAAATTTTAAAAAAGCTCCACTCGAAAAAAAGTTATGACCAAAATCGCAAGTATCAAGAGAATTTCAAACTCAAGCGCTCAAATTTGCCGACTATCGCCTTAATATAAATATGTTGTACAAAACTAGAACATATAAATTATATTTGTATTACATTTAATGTAAATGTAAATGTAACATCCTTCAATGGTAAAATGGCAATATCATCTTCATTTTTCTTTTTGATAAAACATTCTTCGTTTTCATCATTTATTCTTCACCTTCAATATCACTTGGTATAAATACGAAACTTTAGAATTCTTCAATATGTGGATATGAATTCATCAAAAATAAAAAATTATTTTGATGGAACAAAATATTCTTTCAAAAAATAACTCAGAAAGAGAATTTTTTCCTGATATTTTCGCTCATACCTTTGAAAGACTCATAAAGATATTATTTTTTTAAGATAGTTAATCTTTACAGAAAATACTATAAATTAAAAAATATTCAGTCTTGGTATCCTTATAAGGGTAATTTCAAAGATTGGGCGAAAATAAAAACGGAATTTTTATTCATATTTTGCTTTTTTGTCCCTTCATCCACCCCCTAAATGCGCCCTTGAAGTAGTAAACCAATGGGTGATTATTCCTAATATGTTCATGCATCGATTCTGAGAGTATCCTCGCACACTTCTTACGGACTGGGCATGGTAAGATCTTAAAAGCGCAACTGGCTTCGTGTACAGGTAAATCCAAAGAATTTAGTTCTAATTTACATCCTTGATTTCGGCAAGGATATAACAACACAGTTGCGCAAATATCTTCAACCAAAAAGTTACGAATTTTTGAAGTCATCACAACTTTACAAACCGCACATAATTGAAGGTTTAAACAACACTTGCTACAATAATTATGTCCGGACTCACACATAAAAATCGGAGCCTGCATTATTTTCGTGCATATCGGGCACTCCAATTTTTTCAAAATCTTATCCATTTTTACTTAAATTAAGTAAATCACCAGTAAACACCGTTACACACCTAACCTCCAAATATCAAACAACAAAAAGAATCATAGAAGACATATTTATAGAGTTCACCATATTTGCACTACTCGCTTAAAACGCAACACTGTATCATGATTATAAAGTTGCATAACCAATTTAAATCAAATTTTTCTTAAATATTAAGGCATATTTACATTGCGTAATTAAAAAATAAAGACATTACTTACATGTTTTTTCACAAAATGTACGATAGCTCCTAAAACGCTATGATTATATAAATTTTTCATAATTGTAGGTTCTCGTTGATCCTTTAAATCGTAGACAACTTTTCTAAAACCACGCACTTCTTTCGCTATAAATGTAGTTAATAAATCAGCAGCATAATTTAGCCCTAATTTAGGCCCATTTTTTAATAAATTTAACCAACAATTTCCTACAAAATTAAATTAATTAATTAAAAATTAATAATAATAATTAATTAACTAATATCAGAAAATAAATTTTTGATTACCTTGAATAAAATTAAAAATATCATGCTTGGTGTCATCTAAATAAACCTCAGGAATTCCTAAAGAAACATCTTCTAAATTAAAGCAGCTTAAACCCTTGTAAGCTGCTTGAAGCACGATTTCCGATTCAGGAAAATTTTGTGAAAAATACCATAATTGCCTTACAGCTTCCTCCAATAATTTCGCATTATCCTGCTTTTCTTGTTCAGGTACTTCCACTAAACCAACTTCAGACAGCATTTCGCAAATACTAAAATACTCAAATTAAATAGAGAAATCAATTTTTTTATATACAAAACCTTTTAATGACATCGACTCGAGTTTCTTCTTGATATAACGGAAGTAAATAAAACCATGCTGAACCAATATTAATTATATCATAGTGGTATAAATATTTTAAACCTTCAAAAGCGAAGCTTTGGATAATCGAGTTGCCATCTTCTCGTTTATCCGAGAGGATTTTCGCTAAGTAACTCGTAATTTCAGTTCCATAAACTTCTAAACCTAAACTAAAATATAAAATTACTACCATGAACAAAAAAATAACGTATTTACATACTTATGTTTGCAAATATTTCTTAAAACAAGTGCTTTAACCATTTTATCCTCGAAATCATCCCGTTTTTTCCCAATTAAATCCTGCAAATACTGAAAACTTTGCTTATTAACATTCAACAACTCGTAGAAAAGTGTATGCGCCATATTTTCCATTTGTAATGAGCTTTTAGAAATAGTTTTAATTGTAATTGCGATCGTAGGGACGTTTTCTTTTAAAACCCCCATTTTAGGTAAAGCTCGTGCTAGTTCAAGCAAAACTTGAGGGTTATTCGTATTCGCTAGCTTAAATAAAATCACCGGAAGAACTTCCAACGAAATTATTGAATCCTCCTCAACGCATTTAAGTAATAAATTTATCGTTTTTAATAATTCATGAGTATTTTCTGAAGTGTAAAGAGTGCAGATTAAAAAATTTGTAAGTTGCGGTAATAATGGTGATAATTCAAGATTTAATCGACCAGAAATAGCTTCAGTAATTAAAAATGTATCAATATCATACACTTTTATAGTAGTGGTAGTAGTTTTTTCTTTTATTTTAACTTGTGTTGTTAAAATTCCTGTTATTAAAGCATTAATTGATGAATTCAAAGCATTTAAAGCAGAATTTTGTAATTTCCATATTAATAATGAAGTTTTAATATAATTTAACGTTTTTTCTTGAGTAATTCCTTGATTTAAAATAATTTTACCTAAAAATCATGGTGTTAAACAATTCAAATTTTAAGTAAATCTACTTACAAATCTTGAGTATATCTTGAAGATAAGCTAGTGGAGTTATTTTAATACAATCGGCTAAAATTACAAGCAAAATCTCGTTATTAAATTGATCATTCTTGTTTAAATTTTTTTTGAGACTGTAAAGAGCTTGTGTTGGGTCTAATTCAAAGCGAAGCATTTCACGTATACACAATCCCATGAAATAAGGCACCGTTTCATTATTTTCCATCAAAATTTCACAATAACTAACACTGCGTTGTAAAAGCGATGGTAAATTTAGCTTAAAAAAAATCATTAATTTTTCAAAAAATCATTTGGGTTTACTTACCAATATTACTGATGTCGTTTTTTCATCCAAACAATTTTTAAACAAATTAAGCAGCTTTTGTTGAAACATTAAATTCACTTTACGTTCATAATCATACAAAATATAAAGCACAAACGGTTTCATTTTCATAAATAAATCTTTCCTATTAAAATAATTATCATAAATTTAAATAAATATTATGTATGTAGTTTTAATTCTTACCTATCAATTTTTTCCACAGCTTTATTTAAAATCGTAATTAAATTAGCCCAAACGTTATTATCCTTTTTATAAATCGTAATAAATGGATGTGGATTTACACTTATATTATATTTTGCAAAATTAATTTCTTCTAAATTTTCTGATATGAAATATAAGATTCCAGCCAAATTCCTTAAAATAAATTCAAATATTTAAAATTCAAAAAATACTTGCGCGTCAAGTAAATTCATGACGTTTGGCAACACCGCAAATTAGTTTAAATACAGTGCGGACATAAAGTAAATCCCCCCTGCTAACTTTTGAACGGTTATGTTTTTGATTCTGAAAATTTATCTACGGAGAACTCAAATCGAGAACTTTCTAACAAAGGTATTTTTGATTTTGTGGAACTTCCGGTTATACCGGAAGTGGATGGCAACTTTCTTATTTTAAATGGAACACCCAGTATATTTTTGCATTTTCGTGTTCTCCACAAAAATACCATTAAATCGCATTTCTATGCAACTTCATTTACACCGGAAGTGGAAAATTAACGAACTTAAGGTTAAACATAATTTTGTTTAAATTTAATGTAATTAACTTAATTGCAAAAGAAAATCATTTAAAATAAGGAAGTTGGGGCAGTTGGCTCCAACTTCCGGTGTAAATGAAGTTGCATAAAAATGTGATTTTCAAATGGGCGTAATTCCGAAAATATTAATAGTAGAGCACACTACGCTAGGTCAATTTAATGGTATTTTTATGGAGAACACGAAAATGCAAAATATACTGGGTGTTCCATTTAAAATAAGAAAGTTGCCATCCACTTCCGGTATAACCGGAAGTTTCACAAAATCAAAAATGCCTTTATTAGAAAGTTCGCAATTAAATACTTTAGTGGACAAATTTTAAGAATCGAAAACATAACCGTTCAAAAGTTAGCAGGGGGGGAGGGGGGATTTTCTTTATGTCCGCACTGTATATACTTCGAAGAAAATTTCATTAGAAATGTCATCAACAGAGGGCACCTCCAAAATCATTCATTAAACAAAAATCATGCATTAATAGGGGTCATTAATGAATGATTTTGATCAACGAAAAATATAATTAATTATCGATTTATTTCTTGGTAATTTAATTTAAGGTTAAAAATTGTTACTTACGTAGCGTTTTGTAAATTAGCAATAAAGCCTCCAAATAACTCTTCTTTATTAATAATTTCACCTTCTTCTGTCAATTTAATCATTCCAATTATTGTAGTGGTGCAAGTTGAAGTATTTCCATTCAAACATTTTTCTTGTAAAAATTTGAAGTACTTATCAAATTCACTTTTATTCCCACTTTCATGGTACAACTTAATTTTATTAACAACATTTTTAACAACATTAGTTAATGTAATGTGATTTTGTTGTTTAAACTTTAATTCAAGTTCTTCCATGACGTGTATTTTTTTATACTCGTTGACGTTAAAATAAAAAATTGCGTAAATTTCCGATTTTACTAGTTTTTATTTATTTTTAACAACACTTGACTAAACTTACGACTAGTAAGGACCAATGTCAAACTAGAACTGATTTGCTCCTAAAACTAAACCTTAAAACCTAAACATAAAATTGTATTCCAAGGGTGGGGAAAATGGTTAATAACCATCTTAATTTTGTAAATACCCCGGAACCTTTTTCTTACTAAAACTATAAAAATTCTTAATGACCTATCCTAGATAATAATTCTAGGTATAATACTGGTTAAATCTAAATGACCTATCCTAAAGTAATAACATTAAATATACAAGATTAAATAAAATAACAGGTAAATAGACAATAGACTGAAAGAGCTGGATTATAATCTTCTAAGAATTGAAATGAAATTAGTTGGTAACATATGATACATGTGGTTGGGTACAACATTGATTGCGTTCGCTAAAAATCGCTGCAGTGGCCAGTTGGCGTTTTATTAATTCACAATTATTACACTAGATTAATCAGGATTGATTAAATATGCTTCTGATAAAAGTTTTTATTTATAAATTAGTTGATGCTATTAATTAGTAGTGATTTACACGAGAGCAAAAAACATAACCTAAAAAATTATTTACCAAAATTTTGAATAAAGTAAGTACTTACAAAATTATAATAATTGATTGTTTCAATTTTCGTTATTAAAATTAGGGATGCATTAAAAAATTAATTAATAAGTCAATATTTCTTGAAAAAAAAGTAAATAAAAAAAAAGGGTGTGGTTAAGTCACGTTATTGTTAATTACGGGTGATTAAAATTTTTCTTAATTACACTTTTCTAGAGCACCCAAAATATTAAAACGTATTTAATTGATTAACTCTAAATTACTAATAACTAATGTATTTTTTGCTTATTTTAGATGGGATTATCAAGACAAGAAGTAAATCTTCGCAGATTACTGGCTAAGTGCGAGTTAATGGCGAAAAGTAATCAAAAAGATGATCGTTTTCCTCAATATGTTGGTTCGCTTGAAGAAATGCTTAAAGATATAATTAAAATCACCGAGTAATTTATAAAAATTCATTACGAAACAATTTTATTAATTTATTTTTTTAGGATAAAACTACCTGAAGAAGTGATTAACGAGTATAAAACACGGATTTATAATATAAAAGTATCTTCTGGTTTAGAAAATGAAAACGATAAGAAATTCTTTTTAAATGAGAGTTTAAATATATCACAAGCAGCTCGGGAAGAATTATTAGGTAAAACGAATTTATTTTTGAATCGACTATATGTACATTTTTTTTTTTTAGGTTTAAGGCAAAGAACAGTAACAAAAGCAGAAGGTCTTGATGATTTAGAAGAAGCGATAAATTACCACCAAGACATGCAGGATAAAATAGCGACGGATATGTTGCAGTTAACGCAGAATTTAAAAGAGCAGTCGGAGCTAGCCAACAAGATTATCAAAAAAGACACAGAAGTAGTAAGCAAATCAAGCAATTTAACTGAGCAGAATTTTTCGAGATTGAAAGTCGAGTCAGAAAAATTATCAGAACATTCCAAACGAGCTTGCAAGTGCTGGATGTGGATGATGTTGTTGATCGTTTTAGTAATTTTTGTTAGTAAGTATTTTTAGGCTCGTATATTTTAGGATTTTATAATTGTTTATTTTAGATATGGTTTTGTTTATGAAAGTTATGAAGAAGAAATAAATGACCAAAGCAGGGTGGTCAGCAGTATTTTAAATATTTTGTAATAAAAAATTAATTTATGATGGTTAATAAGTGTTTGCTTGGTTTTTTTATTGAAATTTCTAAAATAAATGTGGAAAAATGATTACTTGGAATAAAATTCTTTTGTTTACCGACTAAATTGAAGGATTTATGGGGATTAAATTTTTTATTGTACATTATTAAATATTTATTGTATTAAAAAAAATATATTAAACAGCCTTTAAATTAACAACTTACGATTTACGCCATTGTAAGATTTAGATCGGACATGTTTTTAGTGTAAAATCGATTGAAATCAATCCGATTTAACAGCTGTAATAAATGATGGCTCGAGGATTGTTGATAAAGTGAAAAAATAAAACGCAATAAATTATCAACTGTTAAATCAACTTCCATTTTAATTTTTTGTAACTTTTCCAACTCCTCCTCTGCAAGTTCCTCGTCCCAAAGCTTTGATACGACACAAAAATTATCACATGTTTCCAGTAACGAAAGAATTGTTACATAAATCTAAAAAAAAAGTAATTAAAAAATCTGGTTTAAATTAAATTAGTGCAGTGAATTCAAAAAAACTGAAACCGCTACTATGCAACCAAACATACTCTGTAGTCAAGTGTCACTTTAGCAAAAGCGTTTCTCGGCAGTATTTCTTTTGGTATTTTTTCAAGATATTTCTCAGTGTTGCATAAAAAAAAAAACAGTTTTTTTGAGAAGGTAGGAAACCTAAGTTCCCCACAGTTGGCTACAATGAAATGAATGCGTTGTGCTGCGGTGAAAAAACCATCGCGAATTTTAGTTTTGAAATGCACTGTTTTTTATAAAATTTGCAACACATTGAGAACTGACTTGAAAAAATACCCGAAGAAAAACTGCTGAGAGAAGCTTTGGTTAAAGTGACAGATCAGATTTAAATTTGAATGAAAATTAACACCAACTTAGCATCACTACAGAGTATGTTTGGTTGCATAGTTGGGATTACAGTCTTTTTTGAATTCACTGTATTTATTACAATATTTTTATTTTGAAAATTTAATGTGGGTAATTGATATAAACCACGTTGCTCCGATCCATCAGCGTTCTAAAAATGAATACGTTAATAAACGATCATAAAATTTTAAAATAAAAACCTCGTCTAACGTCATAATGAAGCTCCAACTAAGCAAATTACTTAGGAATATTTTATGAACACGAATTATATCACTAAATTCGTTTGCATTTTTAACAGCGCCTTTTAACATGCAGTAATTGGCTTCGATTACATCAACTTCTAAATAATACTGGATATTATTGACTAAAAACATTAAATGGTGGCGAAGCATTAAAACACCTCGATTACTAAAAATAAAAAATCGAAATCACTTAAATAAACCATCGTAATTAATTACACTTTATTAGCTTTTCCCTTCATGTGATCCAACCAAAGTTTATGCAAATGAATGTGCGTTTTTTTAACCCTCAATAAAAACCCAAAGAGTTTATTGTATAACGCCATCACTTTAGGATGAAATATTATGTGTAACGGCCAACTTACATCAAAGCGAAGCTCGATGTTTAATAAGGAATTTGCGGCTGAAAATTTTAATTAGTATTATTATAATCGTATTTTATTAAAACGAACCATAATCATTAATTTCTTCATTTTTTGATAGAACCAACTTTATTTTAGTGTAAGTTTGATCATCCTCCGTATAAATTTTTCGAGCAGTTTCATTAAATAGTATATTAAGGTTTTTAATAAAATATGCTGTTGGTGTAATTTTAAATTGTTCATCAGCCACACTAATAAATTGTTGAAAAAGCTCTCCACGCCCAAGCGCATAATAATCGCGTATTATTTGTAAGTGATACATAAAATTAGCTTCTTCAATCATTAATTTCCATAAATATTTTGAAAGTTGAGTTTTACACTCGTTAATCGTATCCTCGAATGCAGGTGAATTAAAAACACCTGTTTCCAATCGATGTATTTTCTGAAAATACTCCATACTCCTTCCTTCCCATACGTCACGTTTTGTATTAGTTAAAAGGGAGCCGGTTTCACGCTTCGGATCGTTTTGAACAATCCAAACAACTCGACCCATAAAAAGAATTATTTCAGCTACATCTAAAGGTATAAATGAAGGCAGCATATCAACTCTAATTATAAATTTACGAACTTTAAAACCAGCCGATTTAGTAACCTACAATAAATCACTGATAACGAATTAATTTCAATAATAAATAATAAAAACCTACATTTACATTACTTCCCGAATCTTCTTTATTTTTAAAATCGAAATTATCATCGTTGCATTTGCTATCTTGAATGAAAAATTCAGCGTAATCATCGTTTAAATTACCGTGGACAATCCAGTTGGCTAAATGTCGATAAAAAATCTTGTTTAATGAGTAGATAATTCTAAAATATTTATTGTATTATCGTATTTTTAAATATTAAATTTATTTACGTTTTTGTAGCTTGCACCACGCTGGGTATAGCGTAATCAATATAACGATGTAAACGGCCTACGATTAAACAACCATGTACAGTTTTAACAGTACTGATCATCGATTTTAACATCTCAAAAAGCGTTTCGTATTTTTTTATTATACCAAGGATATAACTTATATTCAATTGGGAATTATCCAATACCGTTGATTCGGTTTTAAAAACCTCATTACGATAATCATCCAATACTGTATTTAAACCATTGGCGAAACCTGTTATATATAAACCCGATTTAATCACCTCATCAGATATATCTCCTAAAACACAAATATTCACCAAATTTCCGCTTAAATATAATATTTACCGTTTGTAAGATTTAATGATGTTTTTAACCCATTCTCCTTTGCTACTTCCGCTCTAAATCGTTCAAAATAATGATAATCAGATGAAATTTTACCAACTTCATGAAACAACTGAAGTTCGGCTGGATGAATAAAATCGTGTGTCTTTAATCCTGCTAATAGTTCCTTAAATTACAGCGAATAAATTTTACAACAATAACACTTTTATTAATTACCTCTAAATTATCCTTTGAATAATGCGGGTTTATTAATGAAAAAAGCAGTTCGTGCATCATTTTTATAAATCAAATAACTTCAAATCAAATAAACACAAATAAATCAAATTTATGAGGTTAGATTTTTTAAATGTGATCATAGAACTACAGGCGCATAGAGTGAATAAATATATGAAATCAAATATACATGGTGGAACAAAAATAATGTTTAATCAAGTTTTTTTCAAAACAATTTTAAAATTATTATTACTTTTAGCTTGATTTTTTTCGTCGCTACCTGATTTACCTGGCTTAAAATCATTAATGCATTTACAAGAAGCTTTTTCTAAAATAGTATTAAAATTCTCTATAATCTCTTTGGTTTTATCAGAGCAATCGTGATAATTTGTGTTATTACAAACATCTTTAACAATTTTAGATGATTTAATTAAATTACTTTCGTCTTGTTCAAGAATTCCAACCGCTTTTTCTAAATGATCGAGTGAATATTGGCTTAATAATCGATTTAAACGTGCTGATTCGCCTGTAATATTATTTTTAAAAGGGCAGTAGCCATATGATGAGTCATGTTCGGCGAAAAATGCGCGTTTTTTTCTTAAATTTTCCCATGTGGTATCGAGTTTTACAGGATCTTCTTCATGTTGCGTGTACTCAGCTTTTACCAACGTTACTTTATTATTTTTTGTTGAGGTTTTTGGAAAATCTCGATCTTCGCAAGTTTTACAACGCCCACATTTTCCGCGACAACATTTACAACACCTGCGGGGTCTTTTATTAAAATAATCAGTCTGTGTAGTGCACGTTTTGGCAACTTGGTTGCTTTCAGTTTGCGCACAAGTATTTGTTTTTTCGCATCCGCAAGAGCAGCAGCAGCAACAATCATCATAATCTTGATCATCAAAATCATATTTGGTAAAGTGCGATTTTGGTAAACGGCGGGAATTTTGAAAATCGTTAAAAGAACCATTTGTTGAATAATCTTGAAAATGGTACCTCTCAAAAGGCCGCATGGTTTTATCTTGACAATAATAACAATTACAGTAGTTTTCTTGGTGGATTTTATATTTCTTTTTTTTCTTGCGAAAACAATTAAAACAACCACATTTTTTGAATGGTTTCCTAACTTTTTTGTGATTAATGTAATGGTTATCGCCATAGTTTAAGCTAAAATTATTTCAATGTTTGTAAATTCACCTGGATTTATATTATTAAAAACTCACCAACAATCGCAATGATGGTTAAACCTTCTTATTCCTGGGTTTTCTTCGAAAATACCATGATTTTTTCTTATTCCTGGGTTTTCTTCGAAAATACCATGATTTTTGCAACAACAGCAAGGTGTAGCTTGTAATGTATTATAATCACTATCATCTATAAATAAAGGCTTTTCATAATAATATAATTTATCCATTTTTCCATCCCTATAAAAATTTTTCATTTTTTTTGCTACAAAACAATTTGACATAAGTCAAAATTACTTTTTAATTAGAATGAGGTGTTTATTAAAAGTAATTATTGTATTAAGCTTATTTGTAGTGGTTTATTCGGGTACAGCTCCTCCAAGTGGAGTTTTTCATACCGCTTTCGACCCCCCTAAAGAGTATCTTGAAGGATTTTACTGCTATCAGTGTGAATCTGTAAGTGGCACAGGCATGCCAGAATGTGATACATCGTTTTTTCTTGCAACTTCCAAAGATACCAAGTTGGATATGTTGCTGCAATGCCCTGAAGACAGAACCTACTGCATGAAAAAAACTGTAAAAACTAGCAAATCGGTGACAAGAACACAAAGGGGCTGCATTAAACCTTACGATGATAATGGATTACCTATTAGGGAAGGTTGTATGGTTAATAATGCTAGCGAGGTTTGTCTTTGTAAGAAAAATTTGTGCAACCGCACCGCAAGCAATGTTAAAATTTCGAATTTTATAGTTTTAAGTTTCGTTTTTTTAATTACTTATTGTAATTAGTTTATATTAATAAAAATTTTATCAATAAATGTGAGTTTTGTTTTATCTATGATCGTTGTGAGCGCTGAGTGGAACGTACCCAAAATAGTACAATTTTAAAGTGGAGGTATTAAAATAAAACTCACTAATGGCCGATCTCACCAACAGTGCTTAAAGAAAGACTTAACAAAGTGCTGCTTACACTTAAGTTCTTCTTAAAATTTTAAGACGTCTCTCCAGTCATATAAAACGAATACTTACGCTAAGTTTAGTAGAGATTGGATTTTGGTGTTCGGTTGGTATTCGGGCGTCGTTCGGCTTCCGTCGCGTCGTTTTATTCTATGATTTTTATTATTTTACCACAGAATCACAATATAATCTTAGAACATACTAGATTATTCTGTGATAATATATAAAATTTTATAATTATGTGTTTTATCTACTGTCTTATATTTGAAATAAAAACTGTAGAAATGTGTCTTTTTTTTAAACGAAAATATTGAAAAAAACATGGGAATTTGGCATGGTTTTAAAATGGTCATTTCTAGTGTAAACTTGTCTTGGGATATCAATATTAATTATATAAATTATAATTAAATTGCTTCTGGAATTATAATGCCATTTGCTAGTTTATTTTCACGAGAAATTATAATTTTTGGGTTAAGTTGAGTTTTAAGTCGGCGATATCGACGACTTAATTTTAAGTTCAACTTAGGCTTTAAGTTCGCCTTTCCAATGACGGTGAGACCCGATAAGGACTACTTAGACATTTAAGTAGTTCTTAAAGTTTAAGTCGTGTCGGTGAGATTGGCCATAAATAACATATAAATATTAGGTATTTTTTTAATTTCTAATGTATTTTATTATAAATAATCACGAATTAACTAAAATAATTATTTTTGTGATGATTTAGACACTCCCAAAATCGAAACGAGCTGTCAATTTTTTTAAGGAACAACTTCACGCTAGTCTCTCTATTATGTAAAATAATTTGAAAGTTCTATGGTTTTTAGCATAAAATAGAGGTTTTTTTAATTATTTATTCAAAAAAATAATCTTAATCGCGTATAAAGTAGCTATTCAAGATAAAACTGATTTCATTTTATGTTTTATCAAGTAAATAATTCTTCCATCATTACGCAGGTGTAATGAACTCACCTGTTTGACATTCACCCCAAAAAAAATAAAAAAATAATAATTCAGGTAAAATTTTTAGTTATTTTAATTTTTAATTATTAATCGTGTGGGTGAGTGTTATCGCGTGCTGTGATTATGCAATTTACCTCCATTAACCTATTAAGTACTCCAATTGAAATTTTCAAATCTAATGGGACTCGTCTGCAATTTACCAATTAATTTTATTAAGTGAAAGTGTAATCATGTCTACGAGATCAATTGGTAATAGCGTTAGGATGGTGTATGATATACAATGGATTGTACCGACGTTACAACAACCTACAAGGTTATGGGCTTTCGCCAGTACAATCACTGTCGCTGCTGTTGGAATATTCAGCAAAATCCTACTGAGTAAGATAATTGTATCGTAAATAAAACGTGGCTCAATGTATTATTCGTAGAGTTTTTTAATCAAACGAAGGTTTACAATAAAAATACGATGATTAAAGCACTGGAAAAAAGGGAAAATAAAGTTCCGCTAATCACTATTTCTAATCATCATTCTTGTTTTGATGATCCAGGCATTTGGGGTGAGTTAACTCATTAATTAATTCGTTAATTTATCCTAGTCATGGCGTTAATATTCATGTGCTAATAATGGAATTTTTTTATGATAAAATTTATTATAGGTTCTTTAAATTGGAGGAACTTATTGCGTCCGACGAAGATGCGATGGTCGTTGGCCGCCCATGATATTTGTTTCACCCGTGGGATGCACTCGTATTTTTTTGCATGGGGTAAATGCGTTCCTATTATTAGAGGTGCTGGTGTTTTCCAAGCGGCTGTCGATTTTTGTATTGATCGGCTAGGAAAAGGTGATTGGGTCCACATTTTTCCTGAAGGTGAGTTATAAAAATTATTTAAGAGAAAATTTGAGCACAAAATTTTGAAATTCGTGTGATTGGTTTTGGTCATAATTTTTATTCCAATGGAAATTTTTTAAAATTTCTTTTTTTGGTATAAAGAAGAGTCTTGAGGCTATCAATTTCTTTTTTGTTTTTGTAAGTCAAACAGCAACAGTGTGACCAAAACTACAGATTCAAATTTGCCAATAAAATATTAATAAAATATTTTTTTGCTTAGGTAAAGTAAATATGACGAAAGAAAACATGCGATTAAAATGGGGGGTAGGTCGTATGATTTATGAATCTCCTGTGACGCCGATAATCATTCCAATATGGCACTTGGGGATGGATGATTTGCTTCCGAACGAACCGCCATACTATTTTCGTTTGGGTAAACAAATTACAATTAATTATGGTGAACCGTTGGATCTTTCTGATTTGGTGAAGGAGTTGAAAGAGAGAAATGCGACGGATGTGGAGGCACGCAAGGAAATCACTGATGTCATCCAGGATGTCCTGCTAAAGCTGCGACATAAAACAGAAGGTTTGCACCAAAAATATTTCCAAAAGCCGTCATGATAGGATTAAATATAAATTTTCTGAAATATTGTGATGTTAATTAAGGTGATAGTCGGCCAAATATTTATATATACCTATTTTTTTAAAGAGACGACCAAATACGATGTAAGTTTTTGGTTAAATATATTATATTTATTGGTGCAATGATTAATTTAATAGTATTTTATTTAATCGTTATTTTATTATATATTTATTTACGTTGAATCAGTGTTTTTAAGCTCAACTTCTTTATTAATCGCACAATCATGAAATAGTATTAAGCGATTGTCGGAGAAAGCCATAACTCTTGTATATATTATGTGTATGATAATAATTTAAACAAATTTCTTCCGTACCTTTTTATATTAACATTTTTTTTATAAAATTATACATATCCAATATCTCTAACAAGGACAAATCAGTGTAGTAAAACAGTTTTAAATAATACACTTTTTTGTAAAATTATTTCTTGCCACTTTTAAATTCATGAATTAATCATATAATATTTATTACTCATTAAATCAACGCTTTTATTGAGTATAAATGTGAGTAATCAAATATTGTATAAATCGATTGAATACATTTTTGAAAATTTATAAATTTAATGGTTAGCTCAAAAATTAATGATTAATTTGGTTGTTATAGTGAGCGAAGATATGAACCTGGAGTCGAAAAAATTACACGGTTTCGCGAAAAGTACAAAATTTACCTGAAGATTAAAGGCATGTTATGACAGTAAGTTGCGTAGTTGAAATTTTATTTTATAATTCGAATTAAAGACGCTGCTTTTTTAAAAACTTTAATTACCACGTTTTTAAAACTGCACTGTTAATTATTTTATTTGCACCCTTTTTTTGATTGTTTTTATTTATTGTAGGAAAATTTATTTAAATGTATTTTGACATTTTTTATTTAATTAAGCAAAACTCTAACAAAAAGCTTTTAAGTTTGAAATGCAAGTTTTTAGAACAAGCAATTGTATTTCTCAATAATTGCAGTTTGAATGACCTAAAATGCATTTATAAAGCTGAGTATGGGACGTACTTCATTTTTTTACTTTTATGATTGCTTCCTAATCATTACCCGGCTGTAATTGCTCTATTTCAAATTTAAATGCACGCTCTTGTTCTACAAAAGCTTCCAGTACTTATTTTTTGTAGCCAAAAATTTGTTATTTAATTGAATTTCTCCAAAAAAGTGTATTCAATCATTGTTGATTTTGTAATTAAATTGTTTTTAATTTAATTGATTTTTATTTATCCCAAAATTTAAATCATTTTAAATAAAAAAATACGCAGCAACTTAATATACAGTATATTTGGTTGCATAACTTATAACTGTGCGCGTATTTGGTTGCCAACTTATATGATGTAAATTTAGTTGCATAATTTTAATCTTTTTATTATTAAAAATTGAGTTATTTAAAAAAAATTAATTTTGTGCATTTTAGTAGAATTTATCAACGCTTGCGTAATTATGATTCCGGGTAATCTAAAAAATTGTGCAAAATATTGACAAAATATCGCTAAATGAAAACAAATTAATCCAGTTTTTGGAGGTTTTCAAATAAAAAACAGGGACAATAGTCGTAAAATCGGTAATAAAAGTTTGATCTTCAAATGTTTATCGTGTTTACATTTTTGGGCAATCAATTACTCATTACTGAAATTTAACGAAAGCTTTGGCAAAACAAACCTTGAGTGATTAATTAATTAATTGGTGCAATTAGTGAATTTGTTGAAATAAATCAATAAACGCTCTAGTAAAAGCGTAATCTAGTTTAATCTTTATTTATAGAATATAAAATGTTAAAGCTTGTTTTTATTTATTTTAAATTAATCTTAATGGCGTGTATTGTTTGCGTACTCAGCGCATGCGCTTAAGTCGCGTCATTAATTAGGGGCGTTCCTTTTCGTGTGCGTTGAATCGGTTGAGTAGTGAGCGAAACTAACCTAACCCGATAAATTTGTTTGTTTACGTCTCGGCATGAGGGTTTAGGAGTTTGTGTAAAAAATCTAAATCGGTTATCAGTCGTGGGATTGGCTTTTATAAAGTAGGTTATATTTACGCTCTCGGATCTTATGCAACAAACGTGAATTTTTCGTCGTGTGGCAATGAGTATTTATCGTGGACGGAACACGAAGGAGTTTTATTTGGCTTCAGCTCTCTACGACTCAATTGAAGATCTCAACGCTAGGTGAGAAACAAAAAAAAACCGTTTTTTGTAAAAATAGTGATTTTTTTGTTGTTAAGTTGAAATGGTGTGACAGGTGAGAGGTTAGGTACTTAAATTAGTTACTAAAATGGTGGTAACCGTGATAGATTTTTGTCGTTTTAATACTTAAGTGATTATTAATTGTTTTTTATGCATTTTTTCTTTTTTTAATTGGTAATCTTTATATTACAAACCAAAAATAAATTTAAT
The DNA here is from genome assembly GCA_963971135.1 of Stenus bimaculatus. Classification (NCBI taxonomy): domain Eukaryota; kingdom Metazoa; phylum Arthropoda; class Insecta; order Coleoptera; family Staphylinidae; genus Stenus; species Stenus bimaculatus. The sequence goes on from OZ020181.1 coordinate 1,524,294, forward strand.
ATAAAGAACAAATAGCCATAAATAATGATAAAATATCAATGTTTTTAATAAATTTATTGTAACAAAAAGTCAAAACAGGAAACGTTTGCAATAATTAAATACAATTATTTTTTTATTTATACAAGATTTGCAATAATTATATTTTTTAGGTTTTATTAATTTTTTTGCAGTTTTTTTGAAAAATTTTATTCCTCAAGTGTATAAAAAAATAAATATTTAATTTCTATTTCCCAAAATTTTTGAAATCAGTGTGACCAAAATTTTAAAGACATTTTTAAATGACCTATCGAAATTTTCAAAAAGGCTTAAAATTTGAGGAATTATCTTTTTTATTAATAAAGACAGTAAAGCTTTTTTTGAAATAAAAAATTAACCCCCATAAATTCAATTTTCATAAATTTATCGAAATTTTAGAAATGCCATCTTTAATTTTCGTATGTGTTAGGTTATATGTCGTAGGTTTTGGGTAATAATTTTATAGTAAAATATCAATTTTCATAAATTTTTCGAAATTTTAAAAATGCCATTTTCTTTAAATTTGTTTTGATTTATTTGGACATATTTCTAAATCTATGCCTTAAGGCCCTTATATCTCAGGTATTATGTCTTATGTATTGGGTCTTATGTCTTAGGTCTTATGTCTTAGATCTTATGTCTTAGATCTTAGGTCTTATGTCTTTGGTCTTATGTCTTAGGTCTTATGTCTTATGTCTTATGTCTTATGTCTTAGGTCTTATGTCTTAGATCTTATATCTTAGATCTTATGTCTTAGGTCTTATGTCTTATGTCTTAGGTCTTAGGTATTATGTCTTAGGTATTATGTTTATGCCTTATTTCATTTTAAGATTTATTTATTAGGTTTTAAGTTATATTCATGTTAACACGTTGATTTCAAAATTATTTGTGCATTAAATGAAATTTTTGGTTTTTTTCTATATTTTTTTTTGTATTGGCGCTTTATTTAAGGTCTGAAAGTGAAGTTATTTATAAATGCTATCAGGGTAATTATTGTTTGCAGATTTTTTTAATGGTTAATTAAAGTCTAGGCAATTGCGGTTTTAAGAATGAATAATTGAAGATAAGTTGCAAGTCGTACGGCGCCGGGTCTTATCAGGACGAATATAGTAATAACGTGGGTGATAACAATGGCTACATTGGTTAAAAATAAAAGTACTAATTATGCACAAATTGATTTAAAAAAATACGCCGCTAATTTACGTTGCATTAATTTTGGAACAAACCGTATAATCATTTTTGATTTATTTTTATTAATTAAATTTATTTAAACTTTGTAATTTGTAGTACTAATAAATATTTATATTACTTCATTAATGAATTTTATCATTAATATTTGTGGGGGACAATAATTGGATTTTGATTTATTTTTATCCAACTTTTCCTAATATTATTTCACCGATATTTAAAACAATATTTAAATAAAATTTTTATGTATTCAAAATTTCTGCCGATTTAAAATTTTTTTTTTTTTAATTCTTATGCTTTGAGCGACTTTATAGATAGGTCAAGTTTAATTAAATTAATATTAAAAAGGGTGGTTTTATAGAGAATTTAAATTAACGTGTCGTGATATATTTTTAAATTTTTAATTATCATAAATAAGTTTACAAAAAATTATTTACCTAACCCCGATTCATTTGCGTTAAATATTTTTTTCATAATCTTTCAGCGAGCTTATAGATAGGCCAATTTTAATTAAATTAAAATTAAAAATAGTGGTTTTGTAGAGAATTTAAATATACGTGTCGTGATATATTTTAAATTTTTTAAATATGTTTAATAATTTCTCAAAAAAATAATAACAAAACCTCGATTTATTTGAGTTGATTAGTTTTTTAACTTTACGCGACTTTATGGATAGGTCAAGTTTAATTAAATTAAAATTCGAAAAGGTGGTTTTGTAATTATTTTAATTCTTTACGACTTGGTATATTTTTTTGTTATTTGTGGCTGGATTTTGTTTAAAAAAATGGTTGTTGCATTATTCGGATTGCACGCGCTAAAAAATGTTTTGAAATAAAATGAAAATATTTTTTCTTTTGGTTCAAGTGAATAACGATAAAAATCTGATCCTGAAGTGTTTTTAATGGGCTAATAAATAAGAAAAAGCAAATTATTCATTAAATTACGCATTACATTATGTTGGTCCGCCCTTAGCGATAATTTTAGGCGCCGTGGTGTTATCACTTATCATTGACAGACAAAAATTGTGCCGAAAGCGCCTTGTGCCGGACATAACCTGACTTAACATTAAGAAATGCGTCCAATTTTTGACGAGACGAGAAATCAAAGTTCACACGATTAAATTAGCAAATAATTTCTAATTCAATCAAAAAAATTACTCAAGATAATTTATATTATAAATAGTTGCGTTTCTTGGTAATAATTATGTAAAATGCGTGTAATACAAGGAGCCTAATTGTTTTAAGCGAGTAAAAATCGGCGATAAATCGGCCAAAAAAAAAATAAAAACCGCTTAGAACCGCTTTACTTGAACTCTCGTAACTTTATCTCGCAGGAATTAAAACAAATTTATTTTATTACCATATTAAACGCTTTCCCGCATCAATCAAATCACAAACGCATAAATTATTAGTGATGTTCAATAAACCCAATTTACTTAATTCACTATTTGTAATAATTCTCATGTTTATCACACTTAAGCTTCATTCATTAATCGAGTTTTATTAGAATACAACTACAAGGAAATATTAAAATTATTCGCGAAATTATCATAATAAAAAAGTTTTGACGAAAAAAGTAATCTCTTGTTGATAATTTTAATTGATTTCGTCCTGTTACAAAGTAATATTAAAAAAATAAGTGGGAATCGCAAGGAGATAACAGTAATTACAACCAGCAAATCAATTAATCAATTAGGAGCATTGTCTTCCGAAAGAAACTACGATAACTTTTAATTCATAATGGCTTTTTCAATCCTCTTTTACTCTAAGCTCGCTTTATAATTCATTCTAATTAAAGATTGCACAAGTGCAAGGTCGCTGCTGATAAAACCTCACGTTTACAACATGTGAAACCGCGAAATTCGCTAATTGTTAAGGACTTTGATCTATTAATTAAATCATGAGCCGGAATAAGATAATTTACTTTTGCGTTCATTGACTTATTCCCTGAAAATATCGATTTTATCACCAAAATCAATTTACGATTTTTAAATCTTAGGTCTTATCTCTTAGGTATTATGTCTTAGTTCTTATGTCTAAGGTCTTATGTCTTAATCTTATGTCTTAGGTCTTATGTCTAAGGTCTTATGTCTAAGGTCTTATGTCTTAATCTTATGTCTTAGGTCTTATGACTAAGGTCTTATGTCTTAATCTCATGTCTTAGGTCTTATATCTTAGGTCTTAATCTTATGTCTTAATCTTATGTCTTAATCTTATGTCTTAATCTTATGTCTTAATTTTATGTCTTAATTTTATGTCTTAGGTCTTAGGTATTAGGTCGTGGTCTTAGGTTTTATGTTTAATGTCTTATGGTGTACAGGGTGTTGTAAAATTAACATATGTGTTTTTTTAGCGCGGTTTACTCTTTGGTAACCGTAAAAGGTGCTGACCCGAATATTGTGCTACCTGGGAGAGGAATCTCGCCACTTCACCTGGCCATCGGCAGTGACGATGCTGATTTCGCGTTGCAGACGACGATTATCCTGCTGCAAAATAAGGGGAACCCCAATGTCCGATCTGATGAAGGGCTGACACCCCTGCACATCGCCGCTGCATGGGGTCGAGCAGAACTGGTTAAACTCCTCCTCAACAGTGGAGCTGATCCTGATATTAAAGACTTTTCGTACCAAACCGCAAGAAATTACGCTTTGGAGGAAGAATTCGACGACATCGCCAAGATGATACAAGAACATACTAGTCAGGAAATGACCTCTTTTTTGGATTTAGGAAAAGGGAAAAGCAATTTCAATTTGACACTTGGTAAGAACAATTCGATCGCTTTTATCCAATTTAATTTATGTATTTTCCAGCGAGCCCCTTCCTGTATTCCCATCCAAGATACCTCAAGTTATTATCATTATTTTAATAAAACCCTTACTAATTTTTTTTATTTCCAGATAAAATCATAGTAAAAAACGGTCAAGCTGTAGCTGAATATGAAGCAATAAAAGACGAGGCTTTAAGCATTGACTTGCAAGTTCTACCTCAAACCAATCCTAACGATTATGTGCGTAACTGGTGCAATACCCTCGAATCCCAAATGGAAAACCTGCAACTCGAAGATTACGAAGTGCATGAACCTCTTCGTTTCGAAAACGTCACCATTTCTCGCCCTAAAGTTCAAATTAACTCGAGTTACGACCAGGATTTCTGCAAATTCAGTGAGAAATCACGGGAGAGTGGCATCACTACTCTACCTAATTCCTTGCTCGAAGATGACTTCGATAACAAGCCTACCAGGAAAATCAGCACCGCCCGATCTAAAGATACCAGCAGTGATTACTACACATGCACAGAAATTTCAGAAAACGCTAATTTATTGGATCAAAATATTTTTGAAATTTCTTCCAATGATTCAGCCGCGAGTATTGACTTAAATAATGCTTTAATTAATAGCATGGCTTCGGATCAAAGCTTCATCAGCGTTTCTGAGGTTTATAGATACATCGATGATGACGAGGGCGTGGTTTTATTTGAGAAACGAATTTTACCAACTGTTAACACGTAAGTTTTTATTTATAACTTTAAAAAATCAAATTAATTATTTTTTGTCTAGTATTGGTAATGCGAATGAACCTGAGAACTTCAATTTAAGTTCGAAGTCTTCGGCTCTTTCAAGCTTACCTAGAAGTTTTGATTACGACACAGACTCTCTTCGAAAAGAGTTGACACGTATTGGATTTGAACCTGGCCCGATAACAAAGACAACAAAAAAGGTTTACCTTAGGAAGTTGTATAACTTGAAAAAAAATTCGGTTGAAGTTCTACCACCAGTTGAAGGAAACAACAAAAAAAGTAAGTTTATGACATGATTTTTAATATGTCAAGTAGATTTTTTAAAAATATTTTTACACGAAAAGGTATTAATTAAATTAATATGATAATATTTAAATTTTTTTATTGTAGTTTATTCGAATGAGATTCAAAAAACGTTGAAAGTTTCTGAATGGTCATCAGATTTAACTCCGTATCGAATTTTGGAGGAAGCAGTGAGTAAACAGTTTGCGAATGTGGATCCAAATCGTAGATGGCGCGAAGGTATCAACAAATCCTCATTCACTTATCTTCTTTTGGATCCGAGGATTTCGCAAAACCTCCCTTGCAGGGCTGAATCGTTATCACCTCAAGAGCGCTGGGAAGTTTTCCTCAACTCAATTTTCTACGTGGGAAAGGGGAAGCGTAGCAGGCCTTACCAGCATTTATACGATGCGACTAGTCTCTATAATCGAGGTGCTGTCACAAAAACGGAAAATAAAAAATTGCAGCATATTCTAGATATTTGGGGGGATAATCAAGGGGTGGTTTGTTTACACGTTTTTCAAAATATCATCCCTGTCGAGGCTTACACAAGAGAAGCAGCTATGATAAGCGCGTTGAAGCTTGAAAATATTGATAATTTAAAGGGAGGTGAATTTTATGGTGTAGCCTCCACTTGGACCGGACAACAAAAGCGCGCTCTAGGAGTTTATTTGCTTTTTAGAGCCATGGGGGTGTTTTTACATGAAGGGGAGCGACAATTAAGCCCGCAGGATATCGATTAAATAACTAAAGAAAGTATTTTTATATTATTATTAAAATTAAATACATATTTTATACTATTTTTTTATTATTAATTACTGTAAAACAAGATAGAATTTACGATGCAATCTGTGATTCAAAATTACGCAAAAATTATATTTATTATTATTAAGCGATTAATATTATTAATTTTATATCGAATACCGCAATTTATGATGCAATATACGATTTTTTACTTATTATTATTTAATTAATAAATAAATTTTTGTAATAAAACTGTTAATTTTATTAATCCAATCAGGTATAGTTTACTTTAAAAAATGTTGATAAACTTGTTTAGTGCAACAACCTGGTGCAAAATAAAAAAACATTTTTAATTTTTAATTAATCTCGTTTATATAATCAATTAGTAGTTTCAAGCTGTCTATAATGGCGATATTAAAAAATAAGTAATTATTTTGATAAGCAGGAATAGTGTAAATAATTTTAACAAAAACACTTAATCACTTTTAGTTTATTGCTTAAGTGGGTCATAAATTTGCAAATCAAGAAAATAATTTCATTTGTTTGAATTAAACACGCGCGGCACGTTAAAATTAATTATTCAAAAAAACGCGTGGTTTCTATTTTGTAACGATTGATAAAATACTTTGTAACAGGTGAACTTAGAGGTGTCATTCACTTGGCAACTATTTTTATTATCCACTTAAGTATCGATGATAACAAAAATCGGACCTGTTTTCTGTTTTAGTTTTAATCTACTCGTGAATACCATCATATCTCATTTAATCGTTGAATTAAAACGACCTTTGAAGCTCCATAAGTTAAGTCAAATTTAATTAAGTAAACATGGTGAGTTTAAAATATTTTTAGGCATTTTTTAAGTGTAGTTTTTAGATTTTAAAGTTTTGCGCGTTGTTGTTACTGGTGTTAAGCGTTAAAGGGCTTGAAAATGGTTTAAGCAGGACACCCCCGATGGGGTGGATGCACTGGCAAAGATTTAGATGTGTTATTGATTGCGAAACTTACCCTGATGAATGTGTTAGGTAAGTTCAAGAAATTTAAGCACCAAAATGTTTATTTTTTTAATTAGTGAACAACTATTTCGTAAAATGGCCGATCTTATGGTTTCGGAAGGGTATCTTGATGCGGGTTATGAATATATCATCGTTGATGATTGTTGGATGTCAAGAGAACGCGATGAAAATGATCGACTTCAAGCAGATCCTCATCGTTTTCCCAGTGGGATGAAAGCTCTTGGTGACTATGTATGAACCGCAAATCACCACGAGGAAATTTTAATTAAAAATTTGTTTAGATCCATTCGAAAGGGCTTAAATTTGGAATTTATGAAGACTACGGGAACTTCACTTGCGGTGGTTATCCAGGAAGTTTATATCATTTAGAAACTGATGCTAAAACCTTCGCTGATTGGGGTGTTGATTACGTTAAGCTCGATGGTTGCTATTCCGATGTTGAAACCATGGAGGATGGTTATGCTGAATTTGGAGGATACCTTAATGATACAGGTCGACCCATGGTTTACTCCTGCAGTTGGCCCGCGTACCAAGAACCAAACGGGCAACACGTGAGTTAAAAAAAAAACAACAACGCTACAACAAATTTTAATTAAAATTTTTAGTCAAATTACGAACATTTGATACGCACTTGCAATTTATGGCGAAACTGGGATGATATTGATGATACCTACGCTAGCATGACGGGAATTGTAAATTGGTTTGTAGCTAATCAAGATAGAATAGCCAAATATTCTGGTCCAGGTCATTGGAACGACCCTGATATGGTAAAAAATCCAAATAAAAAAATCAAAATTAAACAGCCGATTTTCAGTTGATTATTGGTAATTATGGTTTAAGTTTAGAGCAAAGTAAAACCCAAATGACTATTTGGGCCGCAATGGCAGCTCCTTTAATCATGTCTAACGATTTGCGACAAATGCAACCGGAATTTAAAGAAATTTTGCTTAATAGGGACGCCATTGCTATAAATCAAGATCCTCTTGGGGTACAAGGCTTGCTTATATTAACAGTAAGTACCCGGGATAATAATTATAATTTTATTAGTTTTCGTTTTTTGATTAGAAAAATAAAGTCCACGTTTGGAAAAAACCAATTCAACCAATTGTAAATGATGAATACTCATTTGCGATTGGTTTAGTGAGTAATAGGACCGATGGTTTCGCTTACATGGCTAAATTTGAGCTTGAAGAAATTGGTTTGAAAGCACCTAATGGATATACAGTACAAGTAAGTTAATTTTTTAAATTTTTCGAATTTAAGTATATGCAACCAAATATACACGCACGTTGGGTTGCATAATTACATTAATAGAAAATTTAAATTATTTTTGAATTCGGTTATATTTAATTAATATTTAAATAAGCATTTTTTTAATTTTTAAATACCATTTTCATGGTTGCCGATATTATTTACGCAACCAAATATACACGCACGTTAAGTTGCCTAACTATAACGACATATTTTTAAAAACATACAAATTTTTACATCCCGGCGTTTTCTGTGATTAATTTTATTACATAAATATTTAAAACCTTGATTTTAAAATACACAATTCTATAAATACCAATGATGAATAGTTACCATAGCTATACAGGGTGCCCAAAATTCGACCAACAACGATTAACTGAAGATAGTAGATCTAAAAATAAATTGATATGACCCTATTTTTCTATATCCAAATATGCATCCCGGAACAGTTATAAGCCTTCAAAGTTGAATTTTTAAAATAGAAATTTTTTTATTGCAGCCAAAGCAGTAAAGATTTTTTAATGAAATTTTGTTTACATGCTCAATTGGTAAAAATTTGGCTAATCCGCGACTTTTGTAAAGTGTTGGATGGAAGAAGAAGGCATAAAACAGTCAAAAACTTTTTAGGTATTTAAAAATTTTATTTAAAACGTATTTGCTTTTGTGGAGAAATTAAAGTGTAAGATTTTTTGCCCCTTATAAATTTTGCATAGATTGTGCGACTTTTGAATAAATTTAAAAAAATAATTTGGAAAACGGCAAGAATTTAGTCGTTGATGATAACAAGCTAGTTTCAACATAAACTCATAATTTAAAAAAAATGGTTTAATTTCAATAATTAAATTCATATTTAAGTAATATACTAATAAGTCATTAATATCGAGTAAATGCAATGGTTAGTTGGAATTTAAAAAGTGTTTTATTAAAAATGTATGTTGGGTGGCTTAACTTTCCTACCATTTTTTTTTAATTTTATTCAAAAACTACTCAGCTTACGAAAAATTCACAAAGGACAAAAAATGTTCGTTTTTCAGTTTTCTACATGAAAACATAATTTTTAAATAAAATTTATAAATACCTAAAAAGTTTTTGACTGTTTTTTGTTTTCTTCTTCCATCCAACATCATTTGCAAAACACGATTATTAGCCAAATTTTTACCAATTGAGCGTCCGATATTCAAAATCACGTATAAAAAATTTTATTACAAAATCTTTACTGCTTTGGCTGTAATAAAAAATATTCTATTTTAAAAAATCAATTTTTGAGGTTTATAACTCTTGAGGGATGCATTTTTGGATATTGATAAATAGGGTCAATATTCAGTCATATCAACTTATTTTCAGGTCCACTATCTCCAGTTAAACGAATTTTTGATTCTTGGTTGACGATATTATCTTTGCAGCCAAATATATACGCACGTTAAGTTGCCTAACTATAACGACATATTTTTAAAAAAATACAAATTTTTACTTTTACTTTGACTCCATGATTCCAGGAATTTATTTTTTTTAATTTTTCGAATTTAAGTATATGCAACCAAATATACACGCACGTTGAGTTGCATAATTACATTAATAGAAAATTTATATTATTTTTGAATTCGGTTATATTTAATTAATATTTAAATAAGCATTTTATTAATTTTTTTAATTTTTAAATACCATTTTGATGGTTGCCGATATTATTTACGCAACTAAATATAGACGCACGTTAAGTTGCCAAACTATAACGACATATTTAAAAAAAATACAAATTTTTACATTCCAGGAATTTAATTCAAACATCCCGGCGGTTTCTGAGATTAATTTTATTAAATAAATATTTAAAACCTTGATTTTAAAATACACAATTCTATTAATACCTATGATGAATATTGACCATAACTATATATTTTTTATTTTAATTTATTTTTGTAGTAGTTAAGCACGTGTTGATCGATAAAACTTGACTTTTTTTTATCTTTTATGTGCAAGAATATATTATTTCATTTGTTATGGTTATCGTAATGTAAAACGACCCTGCACTTATAATAGATAAAATCGTTTTTCTTTGCTTCTATTATTTCGTCTATATTTAAGTAACTTAAGTAGAATATACTGGATAAGATAAAAGTGTATTGAATTATAATAACATTTTTTTGTATTATTCAAATATTTGAGATGATAAATAAGTAGCATTATACATTCAGTTTTTTTCAACAAAAATAATTGAAACAATCACAGTTTTTTCTAAATTAACATTGAAATTTTACTACAAAATTTCCTTTATTAATGAATGATAATATCATAAACAATTATACAAAATTTTGTAAAAATATTTATAAAAATAAAAAAGTTATTAACAATTTTGTAACTCAAGTTCCAAAAATATTAATGACTGAAATACGAAAATCATGAATTTTCCCATGTTTCCATTGGAATTTTCCGACAAAAATTTTACCATTATTAAGTAGTAGTATCATGAATATATGTACAAAATTTTTTAAATATATCTGCAACAATAAAAAAGTTATTAATAATTTTGTTATTCCAGTCGCTAAAAAAATAGGAAACAACTCACAAAATCCACAATTTTTCAAGTTTCTCTTCGATTTTTTTAACAAAAAAATTTCCAATGATAAATTGGAGTATCATAAGCAATTGTACAAAAATTTGTAAAAATATTTATAAAAATAAAAAAGTTATTAACAATTTTGTAACTCAAGTTCCAAAAATATTAATGACTGAGATACGAAATAATTTATAAAATCATGAATTTTTTCATGTTTCCATTGGAATTTTCTGACAAAATTTTCACCATTATTAAGTAGTAGTATTGTGAATACAGATACAAAATTTTGTATAAATATCAGCAACAATAAAAAAGTTGTTAACGATTTTGTTATTCCAGTCGCTAGAAAATGGGAACAATATCCACAATTTTTCAAGTTTCTGTTGGATCAAAAATTTTAGTTTCCATCTCTTATCACTTTTTTTTTCATTACGGAAATTTTTATGTTGTTTTTGTTTAAATAGAAGTGCACCCCCTTTAAAAATTTCTAGGTACGCCACTGATAAGTATTATCACATTTTTGAATGAAATTTAAATGTTAATTATTTTTTTAGCGTTTCTAACTTAAAAACCCCTTGACCTGACATTAAAGTAGTTAAATAAGCCATATTTATTTGGAAACTTTCTAAAATCTACATAATTAAGCATTCCTAACGTTGGACCAACTTTTACCATGCCATTGACCTTAAGCACGCACCCTACATCTTTAATTCAAAAAATTTCGATTTAATTTTTCAGAATATTTTTGAAAACGAGCAGCCGGAGTATGTGGTTTTGAAAAATGGGTCGCTTTCGCATAGGATCCCTCCAACAGGTGGGTAATTGTGAAATTTTCGATTAATAATTTGCGATAATTGTTTTCACGCGATTGCATTCTGTCGACGAGTTCGAAAAAAATGATAAACGACTCGTCGAGTGAAAAGTAAAAGCGAAGAATTGGAAAGTCCAAAACTTTTACCCGAGGCTGAATTTCGCCTTCTACCATCCTTGAAGAAAATTTAATTTTAATAATAAACAATGAGGAAAACGCTATGTCGCAAATGAAAGTCGTAATTGTTATTACGAAAAAAATAGTTGTAATTATTTGCAGCAAATGTTATTTTATATTTCTCCTTGAATTTTTTTGATCTTTAATTTGTTTATTTTTCGTAGGTGCTGTTTTGCTCAAATTAATTCCAATTGAAGGTGTGTATTAAAATTAACTGTATTTTTTAATTATTTTAATAAATTAATTTACTGACTTAAATCACCTTTTTCTTGCCAAATATTTAGGTTGGTATCATTGAGGACATTTTAGAAACTTGATAATTGTTGCTTGGATTGTACGAAAAACGTGAAATAAAACAAATATTTAAGTAACAATTTTATAAAACTTTATTATATTCGTTAAATCTATAAAATAAACTTACATGTTATTCCCTTATCTTTAAAAATTATAAACAACCATAAATAAAAGCACTAAATTATTCAACATATAGTACATTAATAACAAAAAGACACATTTATATTTATTGATGTAACGACCTTAAACTTTCGTTTAAACCATTATTACTAGCATAAATTAAAGATAATGAAGGTATTTATTTTTTACCATCTTAAAAATTGCAAGTAATAATAAATAATCGTACATAATTAATATCTTCAATAAATTAATTATCCAAATTGTTTAAAATCACTTAATTTAGAAATATCAGCCTATTATTTATTAAGTCTCGTTTAGCACTGGGTTAAAGATTGTATCGAAGGTTTATTTAATAGCAGACTAGATTTGATTGAAAACTTACAATTTCATTATCGTACACTATTTTTATCAGTTGCAATAACAATAAACTTCCCATAGTTTATATTAAATTCGACCCAAAAAATTACCTAAATTATAACAATACAAAAATACTTTTTGTTAATTAATTTAAAATTTATAACACCACCAATAATTTTGAACAGCCAAATTTTAAATAAAAATTAGTAATTAATTACAATTAATTAGTGGTCCTCTTTAAGGCGACAGCCAGCAAATTTGAGCGCTTGAGTTTGAAATTCTCTTGATATTTGCGATTTTGGTTATAACTTTTTTTCAAGTGGAGCTTTTTTAAAATTTCTTTTTTTGGTATAAAGAAGAGTCTTCTGGCTACCAATTTCTTCTTTTTTTGTTTTAGTAAGTGAAACCAAATAATCATACGGCAGCAGTAAAACAAGAATCTTTCAAAGAGCCGCTATGAGAACATTTTTTGTAAACAGCCTGTTTTACTGCTGCCGTATGATTATTTGGTTTGACTTACCAAAACAAAAAAAAAAGAAATTGGTAGCCACAAGACTCTTCTGTGTACCAAAAAAAGAAATTTTAAAAAAGCTTCAATGGAAAAAAAAATATGACCAAAACCACAAATATCAAGCGAATTTCAAAATCAAGCGCTCAAATTTGCCGACTATCCTTCTAAATAACTTCTATAATCTAATTAAAACACCATTAAAATTTAAACAACAATAAAATTACGCCGATCCATTTAAAGCAGCGGGGATTCTCGAATAAAACCTCCGGTGCAATTCATCAACTTTCGTCAAATAATAAGTCCCTGGGAATAAATTATCGATATCGCCTTCAGGCTCATAAGGCGCTTTATGCCCGTTTTTCTCCCTCAAAGCTAACATTGCAGTGAATTTCTCAGGTGACACACACCTACGTTGTGCTAACATTGGTTTAATATGCGCTAACTTACTCACTAATTTAAATAAACCCGAATTAGGTGAGTAATCATTGGAAACTGTTAACGAAAACATAGTCGATGCAAGCCCCGAACCATAAGAAAACATCGCTATTTTATTCCCAGCCAACTCGCTCACATCCTTACTTATTAAAAGTGATACAAGTCCACCATACAGTGAAGCTGTATACATATTACCCACTTGATTAGCAGCGAATAACGAGGGTTTCGTTTTTTCTTCAAACAAACCTTTACTGTAATTTAAAAAATCTCGCTCGACATCACGATTAAAATAACTACTTTTTAAATCAATATTTTTATAAACCTCTAGCGCAGGATGTTTTTTGTGATCGATATTATTTAAAACGCAATCGTTTAAAGCTAAACGCCCAACGGATTTTTGCACCAATTTACAATAAGGCGAATGAAAAATTAGGGCATTAAAATAATCCAAAGTAACTTCCTGCTTTAATTTCGCCGCTTTATTAACGTACAGTTGGTAACAATTATCCAACGCACTCAAATAGCATTGTATTGATAATTTTCCATCGACTACAGGATATTCGGATGCCAAATCAGGTTTATAAAAATCATAAGCGTGTTTCATGTACGTTGCACGTACTTTACGATCGAATATTAAAGGCGCATTAGGGCCTATTAACATGGCAACTGCACCAGCTCCTCCTGTAGGTCGTGCTGAACCTTCTGCATATACCGCGATATCAGCAGCGATTACTAAAGCATAACGACCATCCCAAGCAGACGACTCAACCCAAGAAACAGCGTTAAATAAAGCTGAAGTACCTCCATAACAAGCATTGGTCGTATCAATTCCATCAACGTCAGTAACACCATGTGGCTCAAATAATTGCATCAACACACTTTTAACGCTTTTTGATTTATCGACTATCGTCTCCGTCCCGACTTCAAGTCTACCAATTTCATTATATTTAATATTATGTCTCTCCATCAATCGCTGCACCACTGTTAAACATAACGAATTAATATCTTCACGATCCGAACAGAAACCCATGCGATCTTGCCCTAAACCAATAGTGTACTTCCCAGCAGAAACACCATCGTAAGCCTCCAATTCTGTTTGATCAACATACGTCGATGGAAAAATCATTTCCATGGCTATAATGCCAACGTTTTCAGGCCAACTACCCATTATATAATTATTTTTAAGTAACGTTTTAGCGCACCGCGCGATACTACTTACACCTTACAACACAGTGCGTGTTATGCGAGATTACAAGCCACGGAATTTCTCTTTTCACCAGCCCTACTCTAATACTCCTCCTCCAATTTTTTGTTTAACCTCATTTTATGGAAGTAAACCGACCAGACGTGGTGGGAGCGCCGCTACCGTCAGGATGAGCAGCCTTGAACTTTGATTACATAACACGGTAAGTTTTTTTAAATAATTTATTATTACTATTCCTGGAATTTATTTTTATCTCTTTTTCATTCTAATTTTACGTCAAAAATTGAGGTTATAATTTATTACAGAACAATCAAGTATAGAGCTTGGGAGCGTCTAAAGCTCCGATAATATCTGGACATAAAAAAAATATACAGAGCGGACATAAAGTAAATCCCCCCCCCCCCCCTGCTAACTTTTCAACGGTTATGTTTTTGATTCTGAAAATTTGTCTACTAAGGAATCTTATTGCGAACTTTCTAATAAAGGTTTTTTGATTTTGTGGAACTTCCGGTTATACCGGAAGTGGATGGCAACTTTCACCCAGAATATTTTTGCATTTTCGTGTTCTCCATAAAAATACCATTAAATCGACCTAGCATAGTGTGCTCTACGATTAATACTTTCGGAATTACGCCCATTTGAAAATCGCATTTTTATGCAACTTCATTTACACCAGAAGTTGGACCCAAGTGCCCCAACTTCCTTATTTTAAATGATTTTTTTGCAATTAAGTTAATAACATTAAATTTAAACAAAATTTTTATCCAAGAGATTTCCTGTCAAGATGTGGAAGGTGGTTATGTTAATCAACAAAATTAACGAACTTACTATTAAACATAATTTTGTTTAAATTTAATATTATTAACTTAATTGCAAAATTTTTAATTTAAAATAACGTTGGGGCAGTTGGGTCCAACTTCCGGTGTAAATTAAGTTGCATAAAAATACGATTTTCAAATGGGCGTAATTCCGATAGTATTAATCGTAGAGCACACTATGGTAGGTCAATTTAATGGTATTTTTATGGAGAACACGAAAATCCAAAAATATTCTGGGTGTTCCATTTAAAATAAGAAAGTTGCCAACCACTTCCGGTATAACCGGAAGTTCCACAAAATCAAAAATACCTTTATTAGAAAGTTCGCAATAAGATTCCGAGATACAGAGTGATAAAATTTTATTTAAAACTAATTTTAATTAACGCTATGATTTATTACTTTCAGGTGAAGATGAGTCATGTTTTGAATCATCATCAGTAGTAGCAGAAATCTCGAGGAAAATCCTGTCTTTTTTAACTTTCTCGCCTAATTTCCTAGCTTCTTTAATATTAATATCGTGGCTTTTAACTTTTTTGGTTAAAATATGCTTTTGAAACTCCTTTTCTTTCTCTAGAGTAAGCACGGCCCTTTCCAAATCCTCCACTGAATATTTTGCTAAAATTTCTGTTAATTCAGGTGATACGAGGTTTGAGTTGTAAAGATTTTTTTCTATAGAATCCTGCAGTTTCCGCTTCTTTTCATTGTTTATTTGTATTATTGTGCTGCAAACTGAGCTTAATAAGTAAGTTTGATCACGTGATGGTGGATCTACGTGGTAATTTCTTCCTGGGGTTAAAAATTTGTCTTGAATTATAGAAGTTTCCGATTTAGTTAATTTGCAATAACAATCTGGTTTTTTTGGATTTTTCGCTGGAGGAAAATTGGTTTTTCCACAATGTCTAGCACAGCAATTACAGCATCTACGATTTACTGGTTCAGTTTGTGTAAAGTTGGTTTTATTTTTAATTTTTTGAGGAGAATAGAGTTTTCCGAATTTATAAGGGCAGCAACAACAGCATTCTTCCCCACCACAGATATTAATATAGTCATTTTGCATAACTCCTGGTGAATGATTGAAAGAATTTGGTAATTCACCGTGGTGATTTTTATACAAACACAAACAATTTTCAGGTTTAACGTTTTTTTGATGATAATTCGTAGGAGAATTACGTTGGCGTTCCTTACCACCACATAATTTGCTCAAAAAATTATGACAAATCGATCTTTTCTTCTGAATTTCATGACTACACACAGAATTATTACAATTATATTTATTAATTTAAACTCAGATTTTACCCTGTGTTTCCAGGTTCATAATTTTCATAAAGTTGAGTGCAAGGCATTTTTTCTAAACTTGTTTGAACGAAAGTATGAGATAATTTAGTATTCACTTTTTCAACGAAAGCATCAGAAAATCGCTTAGTTATAAAACAATCCGAACTATTTATATTTTGACATAATCCTGAGCATCGTGGACAAACAGGAGCTGAAGGAGTTAATTTTTCACGGACACAATTTATACCCTTATTAATTTTATCGCTGGTTTTACGCCTTAAATGCTTTAAAGACTTCCAATGGTACGGAAAATCATGAGTTTTAGCATTGATTACATAAAATTTATTACAGTTGCAACGACCAATATGACAATTCTGGTGCACACCTAACAAAGCAGAAATTTTTCAAAAAGTTTAGGTGATTAATTAATTAGTTTTACCACAATTTAGACCGGCATTACTTTCCTTATTAATTACCATTTAAATAAAATTTTGATATAAGTTTATGCATTTTATTGTGCTTTTTATGCAATAAGCATGTCAATGTGACATTTGAAGCGTCTGTTAAATTTTTTATAATAATTAATACAAGTCATTAAAATAATTATTATAATTTCAGTTGTATTTTAAAAAAACAGACCGTCATTAAATATTATATAAAAAATGGTGAAGGCGGTTATGGAGTCATTAAAGGAAATTATTAATAATATAAAATAAAAACCAAAAGTCATATTTTTATTTAATATACCTATTTTTCCACAAAGATGGCGCTAATAACTTAAAAAAATTCTGTCTAAAAAATATGGTAAGTATAGTATTTTGATACAAATCTAGTCCAATAGTAGCGCGTTTATTGAAACTAAAATTAGATAAATTAAATTACAGCCTTAGAACTAAAGATAGTATACAGAAATTTTATAAACAATTAAATAAGGAAATGGGAATTTACAAGTATAGGTTCATATTTCCCGAGGCTTCATTTTCGAGATCTAAGAAAAGCATATTGTTTCTCATGGTGTTAGAATTACCATTTGACATCATGCAAGATGATGGTTGGGCGGTTGTAGGCTGTACAGTTTGTACAGGTGACGAAGGTGGTGAAGGACTGTCGACTAGTGTAATTACACCACTAGGACTTACCGGGTAGCCAGAGCTCGAAACAGAAGAAGGCCCTGGTGTAACCGAAGCGTGGGATTGGTTACTATTAGACGAAATACTTGTCGTATCTGCAAACCATTTTATTTTAATGTAGAAATTATTATAAACACATTAAATTATAAATAAACGCAATTAAATAATTTTAAAGACACGACGAAATTAAAACAACTTATAATTTTTAAAAAAACTATATTAATTTTGTTATAAATAGAAAACATGTAATAATACTAAATAGACTTTTAAGTACACACAATTAATTTGATTTTATTGAAATTGTACTTTAATACTTTAATGACTGCAAAATATTACGCTTAATAAAAAAAATCACAAATTTCGATAAACGTACAACACTAGAGTTAATTAATATCTTCTTTATTTGTGGACGTTTCTTTTCCCTATAAATTTTTGGAAAATAATAAATTAAAACCTCATCACCATAACTTACCTGAAAACTTGATAGTTGAATCAGGTTTTGGATTTGGAGCTCGCCTTTTAGCCAACGGCTCATCATCATCGGAATCTGATAGTGTCAAATCAACGATGCTTTTTTCTTTAGCAGGCACTGGTTGAGATTCTTCAGGAATTTTTAAATTTTGCTTTGAATCAGTTGATGAAGTAGGGTTAGGAATAACCACTTCTGCAAAATCGTTAATTTATTTTTTGTCGTTTATTTACACCTAAATTACCCACCTAAATCATCGGAAATTATTTCAATGGATTCATCGAGAGTTGTTACTTTCGCTACTTTTACTGGAGCAACTTTTTTAAGCTCATTTTGAGCTACACTCCACGAACCATCATTATGGAGTTGGATCTCGTTTGTTTCAGAGCTCAGTTGCGGGGAATTTAGTACATCTTGGAAGTAGCTTTAAATAAAATTAATTAATTAAGCTAGTTTTAATTTAAATTAATTTATCTTACCCATCGATATCTAAATCATCATATATGGCGGGTTTATCACATACAGGGCAATTCCATGTAGGTTTACGTTCATTCATTTGTAAGTAGAGGGAAGCATCGAAGCATTGAAGATGCTGGCAAGTCTTTGCCCTGCAAGGGTTCAACATACGCATTTTTCCAAGTGGGCACATCAATGAGACACGCAGAGAAGTTGTCGCAATTTCACTGTCTATATCTTCATTCAATTTTTCTTTTACTAAAATTATTTGTTGGTAATTATCAAATTTTTAAAAAGTTTAAAAAAATTATTTGCTTAAAATTGCACTAATTTTATGTAAATTTTGACAAATTAGAGAATTTTGCAAAAATTACTTGTTGAAGGTACTTAAAAGATTTAAAAAAAAATAACTAATATAATAATTTTAGTCAATTTAAATAAATTAAAGGATTTTACAAATATTAAAATCGATTTTGTTGAAAAAATCCAAGGGCAACTTTCAGAAATTCGAGATTTTGTAAAAATTCCACTATTTTACTTATTGAAGGTACTTAAAAAGCTTATAAAAAAATAACTAAGTAAGCTAAAAGTAATTTCTTGATCAAATTAAATAAATTAGAGAATTTTACAAATATTAAACTCAAATTTGTTGAAAAATTCCAAGGGGAACATAAAGAAATACGAAATTTTGTAAAAATTGCACTATTCTACTTTTTGAAGGTTTTTAAAAAACTTATAAAAAAATAATTAAGTAAGCTAGAAGTAATTTCTTGATCAAATTAAATAAATTAGAGAATTTTAAAAATATTAAACTCGAATTTGTTGTAAAATTCCAAGGGCAACATACAAAAATTCGAAATTTTGTAAAAATTGCACTATTCTGCTTGTTGGAGGTTCTTAAAACGTTTATAAAAAAATAACTAAGTAAGCTAGAAGTAATTTCTTGGTCAAATTAAATAAATTAGAGAATTTTATAAATATTAAACCCGGATTTGTTAAAAAATTCCAAGGGCAACATACTGAAATTCGAAATTTTGTAAAAATTGCACTATTTTACTTCGTTGAAGGTTCTTAATAAGCTTATAAAAAAATAACTAAGTAAGCTAGAACTAATTTCTTGGTTAAATTATATAAATTAGAGAATTTTACAAATATTAACCTCAAATTTGTTGAAAAATTCTAAGGGCAATATACCCAAATTTGAAATTTTGTAAAAATTGCACTATTCTACTTTTTGAAGATTTTCAAAAAAACTTATAAAGAAATAACCAAGTAAGCTAGAAGTAATTTTTTGGTCAAATTAAATAAATTAGAGAATTTTATAAATATTAAACTCAAATTTGTTAAAAAATTCCAAGGGTAACATACAGAAAAACGAAATTATGTAAAAATTGCACTATTCTACTTGTTGAACGTTCTTAAAAAGATTATAAAAAAATAACCAAATTGCACTATTCTGCTTGTTGAAGGTTCTTAAAACGCTTATAAAAAAATAACTAAGTAAGCTAGAAGTAATTTCTTGGTCAAATTAAATAAATTAGAGAAATTTATAAATATTAAACTCAAATTTGTTGAAAAATTCTAAGGGCAACATACCGAAATTTGAAATTTTGTAAAAATTGCACTATTCTACTTTTTGAAGGTTTTCAAAAAAAATTATAAAAAAATAACTAAGTAAGCCAGAAGTAATTTCTTGGTCAAATTAAATAAATTAGAGAATTTTACAAATATTAAACACAAATTTGTTGAAAAATTCTAAGGGCAACATACTGAAATTCGAAATTTTGTAAAAATTGCACTATTTTACTTGTTGAACGTTCTTAAAAAGCTTATAAAAAAATAACTAAGTAAGCCAGAAGAAATTTCTTGGTCAAATTAAATAAATTAGAGAATTTTACAAATATTAAACTTGAATTTGTTGAAAAATTCTAAGGGGAACATACTGAAATTAGAAATTTTTTAAAAATTGCACTATTCTACTATGTTGAAGGTTCTTAAAAAGCTTATAAAAAAATAACTAAGTAAGCTAGAACTAATTTCTTGGTCAAATTATATAAATTAAAGAGTTTTACAAATATTAAACTCGAATTTGTTGTAAAATTTCAAGGGCAACTTACAAAAATTCGAAATTTTGTAAAAATTGCACTATTCTACTTATTGAAGGTTCTTAAAAAGCTTATAAAAAAATAACTAAGGAAGCTAGAAGTAATTTCTTGATCAAATTATATAAATTAGAGAATTTTACAAATAATAAACACGAATTTGTTAAAAAATTCCAAGGGCAACATACCAAAATTCGAAATTTTTTAAAAATTGCACTATTCCACTTATTGAAGGTTCTTAAAAAGTTTATAAAAAAATAACTAAGTAAGCTAGAAGTAATTTCTTGATCAAATTAAATAAATTAGAGAATTTTACAAATATTAAACTCGAATTTGTTGAGAAATTCCAAGGGTAACATACAGAAATTCGAAATTTTGTAAAAATTGCACTATTCTACTTGTTGAACTTTCTTAAAAAAGCTTATAAAAAAATAACTAAGTAAGCTAGAACTAATTTCTTGATCAAATTAAATAAATTTGAGAATTTTACAAATATTAGACTTGAATTTGTTGAAAAATTCCAAGGCAACATACAGAAATTCGAAATTTTGTAAAAATTGCACTATTCTACTTCGTTGAAGGTTCTTAAAAAGCTTATCAAAAAATAACTAAGTGAGCTAGAAATTATTTCTTGATCAATTTCAATTGGATCCATTTTTAAAAAATCAAACTAGAAAATTCTAATGAAAACATCAAGATTTTGTAATTCAATTTAGGAATAAAAAATATTTACTTATAGCTCTAGTGTGATCACTATGCTTAATTCCTCTTGTGCGCATACGTTGTAGTAAATCAGCTGAAGTGCGCTTGTGGACGAGTGCAATAGTGATTGCATAAGCTCTTCCATAGTCATGGGTCCATTGCACGTTAATAGTGTTTGTGGTAGTTGGGCTTAATTTGATTTGTTGCGTTATATTTACTGGACGCGGTGGTCTTTTTGGTTCCACGCCTTGCTTATTAGTAGGAACTGGATTCTAAAAAAATTAATATTTAACATATATTTTGTTGAAATATCTTTATATTTACGGGAAGAGCGCACTGCTTATTGTTGACTTTAACGATGAGCCCTGGGGGGAAGAAATCTTCTTGCTTGCAAGAAGTTTCCATGAGGCAAAATCTCATTTGTATCTGTTTGATATATTCGACTCTATTACCGTATCGTACATCTCTTGATACGGCAATATCAGTGGCTTGCTGTGGAGTCAGATGAAAATAAAAGTTGCACTCTTGTTGGCGCTGGTTACTCTGTGGAACCAACGTTGAAGGCTTGACTAGCTCCGCAACAATATCGAAAAATGGTAGACGCTTAAATTCTACATCTGGATGAATCGGGTACAGTATATTTGGTTGATTAGGGCTTATACCACGAGGTGGGGCATATTGTGGGTAATGCTGTGTGTAAAGAGAAGGATTTTGATTGTACATATTTGCTGCTGAGCGAGTCTGAAAAATAAAACGTACAATTAATTATTAAAGCGGTTGATGTAATTAAAACCACACCCATAATTTGTAAAATGGACTTCAATAATAATTAAAAAAGTAATGCATATCATAAATAAATAAAATTACCCTTCGATTATAATTTCTATTACGATGGTAAGTGCACAATTTTTTAGAAAAAGTTACTTGCTTGTACGGCATGATTAAGGAATCGAATGATTAAACATGGCTTCCTGTGCCTCAAAGTTATTCCTGCGCAACGCAGAAGCATTAAGATAAAGCGTTGAGCTCAAAAATTTGATGAATAATCAAGAACAAAGGCTCATAAATTTGATAATTTATTAATGAAATAAAAAGCAAGTTTAACCAGTGATAAAAATCAGCTTATTATAGCACAATTTTAGAAACAAAACAAATTTTAAGTCTAAACGATTTGAAGCTGAATTAAGCCAAAAATATAATAGTGTAATTCTGTGCAAAACTGTTAAGCTTTAGAGGAAATATCTGTAAGGTAACCATGGATTTTTCCTGTAAGGACTTAAAGATTTGCAAAGAATTGTACGATTAGGTAAAAGTTTTTGTCTGTCAAATCTATTAAATTTGACAGACAAAAACTTAACTTTTTATGACTAGGCGATAAAATA
This sequence comes from Stenus bimaculatus, assembly GCA_963971135.1. Lineage (NCBI taxonomy): Eukaryota > Metazoa > Arthropoda > Insecta > Coleoptera > Staphylinidae > Stenus > Stenus bimaculatus. Next base: position 1,547,096 of record OZ020181.1, read on the forward strand.
TGTCATAAAATCCAAGCTGAAATGTACGAATACAACATTAGAGATAAATTGCGTTTTTGATGCGTGTTAAACGAGAAACTACTTACATTAAGAGATCGTGTATCGATGCCGTAGGGATGCACAGTGGCACGAGGTACTCCTCCTTGATGCTGCGGCATGTTTGGTGATGGAGTACCAACAGGAGTAGTAGTAGGTGAAGGGCTTTGATTTAACGATCCACTCTGCCTATAAATGATGAATAAAGTAATGCCTATAGAAGCATGAGTGAACTACAACCGAAACCTACATAAAATAAAAATTAATTCAACCAATTTGCTTACTGTATAGTCTTGTAAAGTTCTCTAATTTTCGATTGAATCGGGTGGGAGCGAACTCGCAACAATTCTAAAGCTCGCTGTTGCAATTCGTTCTTTCTACCAGTCTTGTTTCTTCCAGCGTAACCCAATAGCATCTGAAGCTCTGATACGCGGAAAGTTATGAGCATATTCTTAAACGAAACATTAATTTTTATTATGATGAAAATACTTAACAGTTATTACTTACCCGAAGCTCATCTATATTTTCTGTCATTGCACCTTTGCAAACTGTAACCTAAATAATTAGCCCAACGAAACATTTAAAGCTTTTTGTAACAAAACAATAACTACAAAAGTACTGAACAAGGTTTTTATAAATCTAGAGACCCTATTCGCGCTTCACTTGTTTTTTTTCCATTCAACTCTTGACTTTATAATGACTTTTTGAATAATTAGCACAGTTCTTTAAAAACAGCAACTATTTCTTTAACTCCAAAAAACTAACTGCTTTATACTCAAAAAAATACTGAACGCATTTAACGCGGATACTGTCTAACCGCCGACATTACACAAATTATTCAGCGTTCATTTCTTTTCTCTCCTTTTTTATCGCATTGTATTTTATCATTCGTTCTTTGTTTAATTTTATATACACTCCCAAACTGAACGCATCCATGAAAAAGCTAACTTCACCCCAAACAAATTTAATAACCTAACAAAACTTAATACACTACAATTTTATTGAAAAACCATTAATTATAACATAAAATTACTTTAATTACTTCAATTAACATTAAGTACAACTATTGCATATGAAAAAACTTGATTTAATCACAGATTTATAACGAAAATGCTAATTGATTTTAAATCTCCCGCGGTTTTTGCAAGTGCTGACAACTTGGGCAACATAAAAGTTCCTAGTTATTATCTACGCGTCAAGCAGTGGTTATCTTCCGGTTTCATTTTATAAATTTTAACGAATTTTACGAAAAATTGATTTTTTTTTACCCATAGAACAGCTAATGGGACAAGCTATTCGCGATTTTAAGAAAGAGCTCTCCCCCTGTTGGCGAAACTGTAAAGCTAGCATAAAACGTCTGTAGTAACTTTGCCCAATTTGGGCAATATTTATTAAAACTTTGTACAGGGTGAGCTAAAATGATTGTGGCCAATTCAAATTTCCCATCTAAAAATCTAGGGAATTTGTTTGCTTCAAGTTCATTGTAACACAAAACTATGTCAAAATTATAACAGAGTAACTAGACTACACAAAAGCAGAGGCGTAGGTTGAATTTTTACCGTTGTGCCTTCTATTTCATAAAAAAACAGTTTTTATCAAGACTAATTTGCGTAATTCTTTGTTTTGTTTTAGCATCTGCTTCGAAAATGAAGCTCATAATTTTCAACATTTTACATTTGTAGTAAAATTCGAGAGTTAATTCTACGTTTTTTATTTTCAGAAACACAAAACCTTAATAAATAACATAAATTTGTATATTTATTTAGAATTCTTGATTTTTTATGATTATTAAATTCATTTGGAAAAAAATATTTGCTACGCCATTGGCTTACTAGGGGGTTTTCTTTTTAAATTTGTAGTTGTACCAACCTGCATATTTGGTTGCCTACATTTAGTGCGGACATAAAGTAAATCTTGAATCTGAAAATTTGTCTACACAAATTTTCAGAATCAAAAACATAACCGTTGAAAAGTTAGCAGGAGGAGGGGGGGATTTACTTTATGTCCGCACGGCATCAAACCACAATCATTTTAGCTTACCCTGTAAAAAACCACTTAGGACGACTTTCATCTACAGGGTGTACAAAAAGTTCGAAAACGCCCAATTACTTTTGAAATGAAGCATTTTTGAGAAAAATGTTTGAAATAAAAGTTGTACGGTTTGTGGTTATTTATTTAATATTTGAAACATTTTTCTCAAAAATGCTTCATTTCAAAAATAAACGGGCGTTGTCGAACTTTTTGTACACCCTGTATATTCAAACACAGAAACATGTAGATTCAATACTGACTTCGATAGTTCATTAATTTGCCACAGAAGATAAACAGCGCCATCTATTGGTAGTTAAAATTCCCAATTATGGGGCGATTCTAGTGTTTTTGCTTAAACTAAACTGTCACTTAAAAAATTTAAATAAAAGTGTGCAACTGGACCTAAATATCCAAAAAATTCAAGTAATTTTTCAGATATTACTAAATTTTTGGCTAAAACCCTTTTTTTATTTTAATAAATAATACAAAAAAAAATACAAAAAATTACATAACTTTTAGTTTATTCTCTACAAAATATTTACACAATTATACCTAAAATTTTAGCAATAAAAAGTACTAAAAAATACTACGGAGCAGGATTTTTCTCGACATCCTTTTTAGGTTCCATAATGGAATTGTATTTTTCCAAAGATTTTCGGTAGATGAACTTTGCAAACTAAAACAAAAATTCAATATTAGCATATTTTTTTAAAAATTATAGGGCTAATTACAATTATAGGAGGTAACTCTTGCGGGGGATAATTTCCATTTCGAGCCAATGCAGTATTCTGTAATTTAGCCCAAAAATAATGCGTGGCTATCATCCCACCACCAAATATTATAAGAACCCTGTTTTCACCAACAAACTTACGAAATTTTAGCAAAAACGAAGACATTCCTTCAAAAAATAATTTGAGGTTATTTTTAAGTTTAGGGAGTGTCTAAGTATAGGTACAGTTTTATCGTCGAGAAATAACAGAAAAATAATTTAAATTAATCATAATTTAATTATAAATTAAATTAATTGATTAGTTTTTGTGAAGTAAATTGAATTTGAACGATTGCTGAAATAAAAAAAAATCGCAGTATTTTAGACACACCCAAATATTAATAACATCAACATAACCTATAAAATTCCATCTGATTCCATCACGTTGAAATTCTATTTTTTAAGATAAAATGGATTCAGATAATTCTGATTCAAGCTCTGATAATGAAATAAACAATCAATCATCTGATGAAGAAGTAACACAAGAAGAACGTGTAAGTATTATAATTTCCCAGAAATTGAAGCATGTAATTGCAAAAATTTTAGGATAAAATTCGATCAGAAATATCAACAATGAGTTTTGAAGACCTCCAAAAATTAAAAGAACAAATTGGAGCGAAAGTATACGACGAAACAATTTTTGGGGTTAAACCGAAGCCACGTAAAAAATCATTTAAGCGAGTGAATAAAAATCGGCCACGTGAAATGAGTTCGAAAATACGACCTGAAAAAATTAAGATAACACAAGTAGCGCAACCAGTTATTAAGGTTAAAAAGCAGGTGCAAGCTCGTGATCCTAGATTTGACCCTCTCTGCGGAACTTATGATAAAAATACCTTTCAAGAAAATTATAAATTTATTGATGATTTAAAGAAAGATGAAAAAAAGGAGTTGGTTAAGCGGTTAAACGAAACAAAGGATCCTGGTGAGGCGAAAAAAATTAAATTATTAATACAAAGAATTGTGAGTTACACATTACACAAATCCAAAAACGTTTATAAATATTTAAATTTTTAGGATAATCAAGTACGTGAGCGTGAGAAGTATCGAAATAACATCCAAAAACAAAAGCAAGAAAAAAGGATGATTAAAGAGCAGTTAAAACGTGGTGAAAAACCAGAGTATAAAAAGAAATGTAAGTTAATGCTTAAAATCAAACACACATTAATTATGTTTTAATTTCAGCGGTTAAACGCATTGAAGATTTAATTAGTAAATATGAAGAGTTGAAGAAAACAAACAAATTACAAAAACATATAGAAAAACGCACTAAAAAAATATTAAAAAAAGATCGTAATAAAGTTAATCAATAAAGCTTACTTTATTAACCAGTACGTAACATTTTCGCCTCTTTTTTCTCTTGTAACTCCTTTCTTTGTTGCTCAACAATTTCTTTACGCTCAATCAAAAAATTTTCGTAATCCACAGGATCGAGATCACGGACTACTTCAATACCACAACTACGAGCCACACCAATAATCATAGTACACATTTCTTTCATAGTTAAAGTTTCCAATGTGGGATCTACTTTTTTAATTACTGCTATTTCAAAAACGTGTTTTAAAGTAACTTTTCCTGCAATTTCTTGACCTAAAAGCTTAAATTAATTAAAATAAATTAGCAGTTTATTAAATATTACCTGCTTGCATCGCTGCACGTTGTATTCCAGCTGCTTGTTTTAAAAAATAAACTACGGGAGGTTTATTTATAACTAATTCATAACTTTTATCGGGGTTTACAGTAACGCGAGTGGGTAACGGAATTCCTTCCTTAATATCTTCAGTTTTTTCATTAAAATCTTTACAGAAAGCTGCTATATTAATACCTCTCTAAATAATAATGATTTTAGTTATTGTAGAATTTGCAATTTTATTTTTATACCTGTCCTAACATTGGACCTAACGGGGGACCTGCTGTAGCCATACCAGCAGGAATATTCGTGCGTAATTTTCCATGAGTTACCTTTTCAACCACTTTTTTTACAGTTTTTAAACGAGCCGCCACTTTAGACATGGTTTTTTCAAAAAATTAAATTAAAAACGGTATGAAAATTTTAAGGTTAAATAAAATATGGTGTGAAATTAGCAAGACTTCAACTGTCAGTAGTTCAAACGCGTTGCTAACTTCATGTTGATTTTGAGAGTTATTAAAATAATTGTTGTATTAAAATGATTAATTGCTAAAAATATAATTAAATTAATGTAATTTATTTTATTAATAAATTTTGTGAATATAAAAATAAAGATTTTTCGATTACAGTTTTCTGTAAAAAAAATTACGTTTGACACTTGTCAAATTTTTATATAACCTCCAAAAAAATCTGTTAACAACAATAATTATTAAAAGTTGCACAATATTAATCTTAATGTAAAGTAAAGTACCTAAAATAAGGTGATTAAATAATTTTAATTAAAATAATTCCTAAATTAATTTTAATATTTTTTAGATGGTTTATTTAGAAGATTCGTGTAGTAAGCAGTGTACTTTAAGCAGTCATGGGGAATTAATAGCAGCAGCTTTAACGAAAAGGGCTGTAACTGATGCAGCACTCTGCGCGTACCTTAATTACATTTGTGAAAGTTGTGCGTCATCAAATATTAATAATGTTTACCCCTTACATGTCGCTGCATCATGTGGAAGGACTAATATTTGCCGTTGGTTGATTTGTCAAAAGCAAGCTCGAATTGATGATAAGGATAGAGAATCATTTTACACGCCTTTACATCGTAGCATTTTTTATGGAAAAATAGATACTGCAGTAGCTTTAATTAAATTAGGTGCAAATATGCATGTGATGGATCAAGATTATTTAACGCCCCTAGATCATGCAGTTCAGGATAATTTGGTGCCAAATTCAATCGCAGGTGAATTTATTTATATGTGGGGATCTAATTCGAATTACACATTAGGGCCGTTGCAAGGTAAACAATCACCGGAACTTCTTGAAATGTTTCACAAAATCGCACCATTTGCTCAAGCTAGTAGCGTGTGTTTAAGTAAATTTCATACAGTTATTGTCACTAGAGATGGAAGTGTTTATGTTTATGGCCTGGGGCAAGGTGGACGATTAGGTTTGGGTTCGGAAAAGAATTTTTTAGAACCACATCAGGTTGATTTTGGGGAAGAAAAAATTGTGCAAGCTTGCGTCGCTCGTGATCATAGTATGTTTTTAAATTCAACAGGAGCTGTAAGTAAAACCGAGCTGAAATTACATTCATATTTTTTTATTCGAAAACGAAAAATGTAAAAAAGTGACTGATTATTTTCATTCTTTTTTACATTTTTTGACTTCTGGTCTGATTTTGAAAAAAAATTTTATCCAGTTTTGCTAAGGACTGTATGTTTAACAAAATAAAAAAAAATTGAGCCCTTGCCTTTTTTTGTTTTCGATTAAAAAAATTAAATGTGAAAAAGTGACTGATTATTTTCATTATTTTTTAAATTTTTTGTCTTCTGGTCTGATTTTGAAAAAATATTTAATGCAGCTTTACTAAGGACTGTATGTGTAACAAAATATAAAAAAATTGAGTTCTTAAATTTTTTTGTTTTCGATTAAAAAAATTAAATGTGATAAAGTGACTGATTATTTTCATTCTTTTTTAAATTTTTTGTCTTCTGGTCTGATTTTGAAAAAATATTTAATGCAGCTTTACTAAGGACTGTATGTGTAACAAAATATAAAAAAATTGAGTTCTTAAATTTTTTTGTTTTCGATTAAAAAAATTAAATGTGATAAAGTGACTGATTATTTTCATTCTTTTTTAAATTTTTTGTCTTCTGGTCTGATTTTCAAAAAATATTTAATGCAGTTTTACTAAGGACTGCATGTGTAACAAAATATAAAAAAATTGAGCCCTTAAATTTTTTTGTTTTCGATTAAAAAAATTAAATGTGAAAAAGTGACTGATTATTTTCATTCTTTTTTAAATTTTTTGTCTTCTGGTCTGATTTTGAAAAAATATTTAATGCAGTTTTACTAAGGACTGTATGTGTAACAAAATATAAAAAAATTGAGTTCTTAAATTTTTTTGTTTTCGGTTAAAAAAATTAAATTTGAAAAAGTGACTGATAATTTTGATTATTTTTTTAATTTTTTGTCTTCTGGTCTGATTTTGAAAAAATATTTAATGCAGTTTTACTAAGGACTGTATGTGTAACAAAATATAAAAAAATTGAGTTCTTAAATTTTTTTTTTTTCGAATAAAAAAATTAAATGTGATAAAGTGACTGATTATTTTAATTCTTTTTTAAATTTTTCGTCTTCTGGTCTGATTTTGAAAAAATATTTAATGCAGTTTTACTAAGGACTGTATGTGTAACAAAATATAAAAAAATTGAGTTCTTAAATTTTTTTGTTTTCGATTAAAAAAATTAAATTTGAAAAAGTGACTGATAATTTTGATTATTTTTTAAATTTTTTGTCTTCTGGTCTGATTTTGAAAAAGTATTTAATGCAGTTTTACTAAGGACTGTATGTGTAACAAAATATAAAAAAATTGAGTTCTTAAATTTTTTTGTTTTCGATTAAAAAAATTAAATGTGAAAAAGTGACTGATTATTTTATTTCTTTTTTAAATTTTTTGTCTTCTGGTCTGATTTTGAAAAAATATTTAATGCAGTTTTACTAAGGACTGCATGTGTAACAAAATATTAATAAATTGAGCCCTTAAATTTTTTTGTTTTCGATTAAAAAAATTAAATGTGAAAAAGTGACTGATTATTTTAATTCTTTTTTAAATTTTTTGTCTTCTGGTCTGATTTTGAAAAAATATTTAATGCAGTTTTACTAAAGACTGCATGTGTAACAAAATATAAAAAATTGAGCCCTTAAATTTTTTTGTTTTCGATTAAAAATATTAAATGTGAAAAAGTGACTGATTATTTTCATTCTTTTTTAAATTTTTTGTCTTCTGGTCTGATTTTGAAAAAATATTTAATGCAGTTTTACTAAGGACTGTATGTGTAACAAAATATAAAAAAATTGAGTTCTTAAATTTTTTTTGTTTTCGATTAAAAAAATTAAATGTGAAAAAGTGACTGCTTATTTTCATTCTTTTTTAAATTTTTTGTCTTCTGGTCTGATTTTGAAAAAATATTTAATGCAGTTTTACTAAGGACTGCATGTGTAACAAAATATAAAAAAATTGAGCCCTTAAATTTTTTTGTTTTCGATTAAAAAAATTAAATGTGAAAAAGTGACTGATTATTTTCATTCTTTTTTAAATTTTTTGTCTTCTGGTCTGATTTTAAAAAATATTTAATGGAGTTTTACTAAGGACTGTATGTGTAACAAAATATAAAAAAATTGAGTTCTTAAATTTTTTTGTTTTCGATTAAAAAAATTAAATTTGAAAAAGTAAATGATTATTTTAATTTTTTTTTTTTAATTTTCTGACTTCTGGTCTGATTTTGAAAAAAACTTTTTATGCAGTTTTATTAAGGACTGTATGTGTAACAAAATATAAAAAAATTGAGCCCTTAAATTTTTTTGTTTACGATTAAAAAAATTAAATGTGAAAAAGTGACTGATTATTTTAATTTTTTTTTAATTTTTTGCCTTCTGGTCTGATTTTGAAAAAACTTTTTAAGCTGTTTTATTAAGGACTGAATGTTTAACTAAATATAAAAAAAAATGAGCCCTTACATTTTTTTTTTCGATTAAAAAAAGTAAATATCAAAAAGTGACTTATTATTTTCATTCTTTTTTAATTCTTTTGACTTCTGGTGTGATTTTGAGAAAATATTTAATGCAGTTTTACTAAGGACTGTATGTGTAACAAAATATAAAAAAATTGAGTTCTTAATTTTTTTTGTTTTCGATTAAAAATATTAAATGTGAAAAAGTGACTGATTATTTTCATTATTTTTTAAATTTTTTGTCTTCTGGTCTGATTTTGAAAAAACTTTTTAAGCAGTTTTATTAAGGACTGAATGTGTAACTAAATATAAAAAAAAAATGAGCCCTTACATTTTTTTGTTTTCGATTAAAAAAATAAAATCTGAAAAAGTTACTGATTATTTTCATTCGTTTTTAAATTTTTTGACTTCTGGTCTGATTTTTAAAAAAAAATTGATGCAGTTTTACTAAGGACTGTATAAGTACCAAAACAAAAAAAAATCGATACCTTACATTTTTTGTTTTCGATTAAAAAAATAAAATCTGAAAAAGTGACTGATTATTTTCATAATTTTTTTAAATTTTTTGACTCTTGGTCTGATTTTGAAAAAACTTTTTATGCTGTTTTATTGAGGACTGTAGCGTGTATTCAACGACCGTGATGAAAATTTTAGAGACGTCGTTAAAGTTAATCACGTCTTTAAGAAAATATTTCTTATGAAGAAATATTTTTTAATCACGTGATTAACGATAACGACGTCTCTAAATTTTTCATCACGGTCGCTGAATACACGCTTGTATGTTTAACAAAATATAAAAAAATTGAGCCCTTACATTTTTTTTGTTTTCAATTAAAAAAATTAAATGTGAAAAAGTGATTGATTCTTTTCATTTTTTTTTTTAATTTTTTGACTTCTGGTCTGATTTTATGTAGTTTTATTAAGGACTGTATGTGTAACTAAATATAAATAAATTGAGCCCTTACATTTTTTTGTTTTCGATTAAAAAAATTAAATGTGAAAAAGTGACTGATTATTTTCATTCTTTTTTTAAATTTTTTGACTCGTGGTCTGATTTTGAAAAAACTTCTTATGCTGTTTTATTGAGGACTGTATATTTAACAAAATATAAACAAATTGAGTTCTTAAATTTTTTTGTTTTCGATTAAAAAAATTAAATGTGAAAAAGTGACTGATTATTTTCATTATTTTTTAAATTTTTTTGTTTGTTTTCCAATAAAAAAATATGAATTAATGCATTTAAATGTAACTTCAGTCCGGTGTAATTAAATTGAAATAATTAAAATATTATAATTAATTTAATGGTTTTAGGTGTATTCGTGTGGTTCTAATTTACATCGGGTTTTGGGTATAAATCCAGCGCCTAAAGAGCTGCATACTCCACGATTAATAAAACTAAAGGCACAAATAATTGGAATTAGTTGTAGCCTTTATCATTCCGTAGCATGGAGTTGTGATGCAATTTATACGTGGGGATTACACGCCGGGCAATTGGGACACGAGAAAAGCAATGACGAATTTATTGTTACTCCAAAAAGAGTTGCGCAACTTGTACTTAACATTGATAGAAAAATTATTTCCGTTGCAACTTCCCAGGGAGCTACAGCTATCGCGGTGAATAATGGAGATGTTTATATTCTACACGAGTACCAATGTAGGAAAATTGTATCACGGTAAATAATTTATTAAGTAATTAACTTGAATAATCTTTAATAATCTTAGCGAGTTGGGAATAATAAAAATTGAATTATTGGGAGGAAATTTGGATTTAAACAAATTGGAAACAACAAATTCGGAATTAAAACTAATCGCACTTACATCAATGATGCAAATTTTTATTTGGCAAGAAAGCGATCCTCAATTAACCCGATGCGTTCTATCATTAAACCGTGATATTAATATACGACAAGTAGTTTTAAATAATAAAGGATTACTACTTTTAAGCAGAAAACGTGAAGTTTTTAAAGGATTTATTAAACCACGCAAGAAAAAAACTGCAACGGGTAAAAGTGGGAATTTTCATACTTTTTTGGATCGTCCGGAATGCTCCATGGTGCAAATTGAAAAAGTGCCCAAACTTTATGGATCGGATTTTATCACAAGTGATTTGGAAGGCGAAAATTTCGCTTCAATTAATGTAAATATAATTATTTATAATTACTTTAATAATTACTTTAATAATTAATTTAATTATTTTAGGTAAACGTTAAAAATTGCATCAAATTTTTCCCTGATATTTTAGAACCGAGTTTAAAAAACGATATTAAAAACCTTTATAACATCGAGGATTTAATGGATGTTACTTTTAAAGTTTCCAACAAGATTTTTAAGGCCCACAAAATCATTGTAGCAAACGCTAGCGATAAATTATCACGACTCGTTACTCAAGATACAATCGTGATAGATTATATTCATCCAGAAATATTCGCACAAATTTTAAACTACATTTATACTGGCAATTGTGATTTAATTACCGTTGGAACTTGTCCTTCGAATTTATTGAAAATTACTGAAAAAAAATTGGTTGAAACTAACGTTACTAATGGACAACAATCTGCGTATCAAGTTTACAGCAAAGATTTGAATAAAAAAGTTGATTCAATTAAATGCAATCCATTATTTTTATTGCAAGAAGCGGCTAAGAAATTAGAAATTGGTGCTTTGTGTAAACATGTCAATACTTTTACTTTAATTGGTGATGAAATCAGGATTAAAAGTAATAAAGAGTTACGTGTATTAAAAGGAATTCAATTGAATTTTAATGGTTTTGATGATATCGCTGATGTTGATATTATTTGTAAAAACGATGATATTCTTAAAGCACATCGGTGTATTTTATCGGGCAGATGTGAATATTTTTTTAATATGTTTTCGAGTAGGTGGATTGGGAATACTCGTTCAAAAATTAATTTACCATTTATGCCAGCGATTTTAAAACATTTCTTAACGTATATTTATACCGATAATATTGAAGTACTCGAAGATATTGAAGCATTATCGAATCTACTAATTCTCGCAGATCATTTAATTTTACCACGATTGATAACTATATGTGAATCATACTTAAGCTCTCTAATCTCGCTAAAAAATTTATTAAAAATCATAGAATTGGCGCATGCTTTAAACGCAACGCAATTAAAGCGAAGTTGTTTTGAATTCACGTGCTTAAATTTAGCGTTTGTGCTTGAAACTCGGTTACTGGAGAACCTCGAGGTGGAAATGTTAGAAGAGCTAACACAGTTTTATTTGGTTTGGAATGATAAAATGAGTAGAAGAGTGATTACGCCATTTTCAAATGCAGAGAGTGATGAAGTTGTTAATTTCATAGCCAATTCTCACCCGGTTAGCATGGATTTTGATGAAGAGGTGGTGCGAAGTAGTTCTGGTAAGAAATTAAGACGAAAAAGGCGGTCACATAAATCCATTTTAAGTGATAAAAAGGAGGTTAATATTATTTCACGTGATTTAACCCTCGAGTTTGTTGATTTTAATGTTAAGCCTAGTGATATTCCTGAACGATTACAAGCGATTAATTCAGCTCGAGAGAAATTATTGCACGAGCCCGAAGAAAATTCGTTTATTTCTTTAAATAAAGTGCTTAAAGAGCAAGATTTTCCAGATTTATTAGGAAGGAAAGATACTGATGATTTTGTTACTCCACTTGATGGTGGTAAAAAAGAACGTTTTGATAAACACAGGATGCAACGATTGTCGCAAAAGCAACGTAAAAGATTATCTTCTTCTGAAAGCGAAACCATTAAAGAAACAATTATTGGTGAGTAATTTAATTAATAATGATATTTTAATTAATGTTTTTCTTGTAGAAAGTCCTAAAAATCCATGGAAAATTGTTGACGTTACAAGTCCCGTTGGTTCACCTGTTCTTAAAGTTGATATTGATAATATAATCACTCATGAGAAGAAGCTTAAAGAAAATTTTAATAAAATTAAGAGCAAGTTATTGATTTATACTCAGGTAATTGCGATTTTATCAATTTATCACCCTCTACTGTCTAAATATTTTTCAAAATTGACGCCAGCGTCGATAGATAAAAATTCAGGATTTTTTTTCAAAGTGTAAACGTGCTCCAAAAAATTTGAAATTTATGTGAGACTTAAAAAGAACATACATCTTTATAAAGCAACTTGATTTTTTAAAAACGGATGATAAAAAGTACCCTTTCGGAGGCTTTGCGTTAAAAACGTCTGATTTTGGGGTAAAAACAAAAAATTGAATTTGGACTGTTGGTGTGGAACCGAAATTACTTAATTTTTGAAATGGTGGTGATGATGATTATTGTTTCAGATGGAAGATAAAGCTTTGGAGGAGTTGAATAAATTTTACAACAGTGATAATATTTTTGATGAAATTATAAGCGTTGAAAGAGTTTCGAATGTGGGAATGGTTGCTACGCCTTCATGGTTTAAAAGATGACAAATGATTTAAAAACAATTTAATTTATTTACAGTTACCTATGTACATATTTAAGTAATTTGAGTTTAATAAAAATTTGTAAAAATATTTATGCAACCAAGTTTACATTTGACCCCATCTCAGGTACACGTTGGTGCACCTGTCGCCTGGTCTTTGGTTCAACCATTTACCATTACCATTTCTCAACAACCTGTTGAGCCGGGCACGCAGGCCCATAACGAAGCTGTGTGCGCCTCTCAGCTTCAAATTTTTTTTCAAAACCGCCGTGAAGTGATTTGTGTGTTTTTGTGCTAAAATTTATAGTGCTTTCATAAAGGAGTAATTAAAATAATTGTATATTAAATAGCGATACTTGCAGGATTATTTTAGTGCTTAATTAGTTATGATTGATTAATCAGGTAATTAACTAATTAATAAAACTATATTGTAATTATTGAGTTGCGTCATTTATTATTTTTAGCGAAAGTTGTTTTTTGGGTGTTTGCATTAAAAATTATTTAAAAAAAAACAAGGCGGCCTCGATTTTTTTATTATTTCATAATCAGTTTTTTATAGCCAGCAATTAAAATTAAAAATTTTAAAAATCCTTCTCGCACTTTAAAACTTAAAAACAAATTTTTGGAAAATAGTCATTTTTTATGATTTTTTCTCGTATCTTTTTCCTTCATTTTCAAGATTTTTTGGGTTAAAAATATATTTCTTTGTTTATTAGTTTTTTTTTAAAGATTTTACATAAGAGAATAAAATTTATATTTCTTTTTCGTTTTTTTATGAAAATATTTGAATTTTACCATGTTTCCACTGGAATTTTTCTACAAAATTTTTACCATTATTAAGTAGTAGTATCCTGAATTTATGTACAAAATTTTGTAAAAATGTCGGCAACAATAAAAAAGTTATTAACAATTTTGTTATTCCAGTCGCTAAAAAATAGGAAACAACTCGCAAAATCAACAATATTTCAAGTTTCTGTTGGAATTTTTTTAACAAAAAATTTATTACTGATATATTGGAGTATCATAAACTCATATGCAGAATTTTCTAAAAATATTTATAAAAATAAAAAAGTTATTAACAATTTTGTAACTCAAGTTCCAAAAATAATGACTAAAATACGAAATTACTTATAAAATCATGAATTTTCTAAAGTTTCCATTGGAATTTTCCTAAAATAATTTAACCGTTATTAAATAGCAGTATCATAAATTCATATTCAAAATTTTGTAAAAATATTTATGAAAATAAAAAAGTTATTAACAATTTTGTAACTCAAGTTCCAAAAATAATGACTAAAATACGAAATTACTTATAAAATCATGAATGTTTTCAAGTTTCCATTGGAATTTTAAAAAAAAAAAATTAACCATTAATAAATAGTAGTATCATAAATTCAAGTACAAAATTTTGTAAAAATATTAATAAAAATAAAAAAGTTATTAACAATTTTTTAACTCAAATTCCAAAAATAATGACTAAAATACGAAATTACTTATAAAATCATGAATTTTCCATTGGAATTTTCCAAAAAAAAAATTAACCATTAATAAATAGTAGTATCATAAATTCACGTGCAAAATTTTGTAAAAATATTTATAAAAAAGTTATTAACAATTCTGTAACTCAAGTTCCAAAAATTATGATTAAAATATGAAATTAATTATAAAATCATGAATTTTCTCAAGTTTCCATTGGAATTTTCCAACAAAAATTTTACCATTATTAAATAGTAGTATCAAAAATTCGTGTGAAAAATTTTGTAAAAATATTAGAAACAATAAAAAAGTTATTAACAATTTTTTAGCTCAAAACCTAAAATATGGATTTTCTTAAAAAATTACGTTTCAATTAAAATTTTCCAGTAAAACGTTTTCCATTATTTTACCATGGTATATTAAACATATAGACAAAATTTTGTAAAAATGGTAATAACAATAAAAAAGTTATTAACTATATTTTCTTACTCAACACGAAATTTGACTAAAATAATCAAAAAATTTCCTAAAAAAATTATACCGTTAAATTTAACAATGGCGCTTATAATTTAACGTATATTTTTTATATTTTCAACAACATTTTTATAATTATAATTTTTTTACACTCACTCTTCTTTAATTTTCATAAAAACGCGAGAATTTTTTTTTTAATTACGGTGGAAAGTGGAAAACTACTGGCGTACCCAAAGAGGGGGGGGGGGGTACACATGCACCCCCCTTTTTTTCAAAATCAGACCAGGAGGCAAAAAATTTAAAAAAGAATGAAAATAATCAGTCACTTTTTCACATTTAATTTTTTTAATCGAAAACAAAACAATTTAAGAACTCAATTTTTTTATATTTTGTTACACATACAGTCCTTAGTAAAACTGCATAAACAGATTTTTCAAAATCACAGTAGAAGTCAAAAAATTTAAAAAAGAATGAAAATAATCAGTCACTTTTTCACATTTAATTTTTTTAATCGAAAACAAAAAAAATTAAGAACTCAATTTTTTTATATTTTGTTGCACATACAGTCCTCAATAAAACAGCATAAGAAGTTTTTTCAAAATCAGACCACGAGTCAAAAAATTTAAAAAAGAATGAAAATAATCAGTCACTTTTTTCACATTTAATTTTTTTAATCAAAAACAAAAAAATGTAAAGGCTCAATTTTTTTATATTTAGTTACACATACAGTCCTTAATAAAACTGCATAAAAAGTTTTTTCAAAAATCAGACCAGAAGTCAAAAAATTAAAATAATCAATCACTTTTTCACATTTAATTTTTTTTAATCGAAAACAAAAAAATTGAAGAACTCAATTTTTTTATATTTTGTTACACATACAGTCCTTAGTAAAACTGCATAAAAATATTTTTCAAAATCACACTAGAAGTCAAAAAATTGAAAAAAGAAAGAAAATAATCAGTCACTTTTTCACAATTAATTTTTTTAATCGAAAACAAAAAAAATGTAAGGGCTCATTTTTTTAATATTTTGTTACAAATACAGTCTTTAATAAAAATGCATAAAAAGTTTTTTCAAAATAAGACCATGAGTCAAGAAATTAAAAAAAATATTAAAAAAAATAGTCACTTTTTCAGAGTTTATTTTTTTTCGAAAAGAAAAAAAATGTAAGGGCTCAATTTTTTTATATTTTGTTACAGATGACTGATTACTAAGGACTGTATTTGTAACAAAATATAAAAAATTTGAGCCCTTACATTTTTTTGTTTTCGATAAAAAAAAATAAAATCTGAAAATGTGACTATTTTTTTAATTTCTTGACTCCTGGTCTGATTTTGAAAAAACTTTTTATGCAGTTTTACTAAAGACTGTATCTGTAACAAAATATAAAAAAATTGAGCCCATACATTTTTTTGTTTTCGATTAAAAAATGTAATCTGCAAAAGTTACTGATTTTTTTCATTCTTTTGTAAAGTTTGTGACTCCTGGTCTGATTTTGAAAAAACTTTTTTTACAGTTTTACTAAGGATTGAATCTGTAACAAAATATAAAAAAATTGAGCCCTTACATTTTTTTGTTTTCGCTAAAAAAATAAAATCTGAAAAAGTGACTATTTTCTTAAATTTTTTTTTAATTTCTTGACTCCTTGTCTGATTTTGAAAAAACTTTTTGTGTAGTCTTACTAAGGACTGTATTTGTAACAAAATATAAAAAATGAGCCCTTTTTTCTAAAAAAAAAATATGAATGTAAAAGTGAATGCATTTAAATGTCAAAATTTACTTGTTAAAATTGCGCCCCCCTTTAAATATTTCTAGGTACGCCACTGTTTTTTCGGATTCTTGGGTTTTTTCTATTTTTTTTTCGCATTTTTTAAGGTATTTTTTTTACAATTTCAATTTAAAAAAATTGAATATTCATTTTTGAGTTGTAATTTAAATCAATGATGGTTATAAAACTAAAAAATGGGTTGAAAGAATAAGTTCTTTTGTAAAAGCCGCGACTTCTCGTATTATCTCGTATTAATCCTTGATCCTTGTTGGTGAAAAAAATAAAAGTTGGGTCTTCGGGTTGTGTAATAAAATTTTACAAGCTGCTAAGCGCTCGTATAAAGCCCAAAAATCCTGGCCAAGCTTTTCAATTTCTACAACTCTGAATGCCGGACGATAAAAAATGATTATTTTATACAATTTAGTGCCCACCGTAAATTCTCGAGGGGATATAAAATTCGAATTAACGCCGTTTGATATTATGCTACCCATAAACATGTCCGAGACAAATAAATAATCACCACGAGATGACCACGACATTTTTTTTTGATTAATCATTTTATTGTTTTACTTTATTTATTTTAATTATTTAATAACAAGTTGTTTTTAATATTTTAAAATGTTAATTTTAGATGTTAATCTCAAGAATTTAAATTTCTAAATCTCAGTGCTTTTAGTAGTAGAGGCATATTTTATAAATTTCAAACGCTCATTTAATTCGCGACATAAATCTTCAAGGAAATTAGCATTTCCTTTCCATCGAGCCAAATTAAATATTCAAATGCGTTAAGATTTATTTCGCCCCGCCTCATTAGAGTGCCCGTTTGATAAAATCACTCACCCTATTTTTAATTTTAATATTTTTGTGTGGTCTTATTTATTTATTAAATTGATAGGAATTTAATTAATCTTAAACGCTATAATTTTCTTAAATTACCCGATTATTTTATCCTAAGGCTTGTATGAAAAAAAACCCGATTTTAATTAAAATTAAAACTGATTTAATCACGCATATTTTTTTTGCAATTTTTTTAAATTACGTGTAGAATTTTTCGAAAAAATTTTTATAGCCAGGATACATAAACCTAATTAAAATGAGGGTTTTTAATAAAAAACTTTATGACGTACTAAAATTAATTAAATTCATTTTTAAAATTCACACTTTTAAAAAATTGATACAATTTATATTTTTTGTAGGTGCTTTGGATTACATGAATTACACGAGCAGCGAAGTTGAAGGATATCTTTAAGGGTAAGTACTTTATTAAATTAAAGTGCGCTTAAAGTCTCTAATTATCAGTAATTTTTACCTTGCGGCTACAAACAAGTTTATATTAAAATTCTCCACGCATAATAATTTAATCTTCGCGATTTAATATATAAAATTAATTCTTTAATTCGCCTTTATTTAATTTTAACGAGTGAACAAATCAGGGGGTAATTATAGAGCGACGTTCATTCTCTAACGGATAATGGCTGTCGTTTAAGCGCATGCGCATTACAAACGCGTTTCTTAAGTACACGCAAAATATATCGTTTTGATGCATAAAAGTAAGTAAAATGTAAAAGGTTTTTTGTTGCAAAGTAAATATGCGTTATGTGATATGCATAAATCATTAGGTAAATGATGGTAAACATAAAGTACGTCGTGGTATGTAAAAAATGTGATGCTTTGAGCATGAAGCGTATCTTATGAAGCAATTTAATCATTGAAAATTGGCGGTTTACCAGCAACCGTTTCTTGGATTTCTGTGAGAACGCTCATAATTCATTCGCAATAAAGCGAAACGCCTGATGCCAAAAGCTACAACATTTCTCGACTTTTAATTTCCTCTTACGTACAATGAGAAACTGACTTTCATAAAATCCCTGCTTCTTGGAATTTTTTAATAATTGTATTTTTCAAGAGAAAAACCAAAATAATTGCTATCCAAAAATTTTATTTAAGGTTTTTCGCGTTTTTTAGCAAAACGGTAAGTTTTATTATAAAATTATTTCAGACAAATATTGTAGACAATATAATTATCTATAAAAAATGTCTTTATACTTTTTTTCCTAAGAACCACCGTTTCTGAGATATAACGATTATAAAAGTTGTAATTTTCATAAAATGCACATTATTCGTCAGATTCATAATCGTCTAATATTCACGATAACGGGTACATTTTTCAACCAAATTTCAAAAACCCGGTCTCAAATTAAAGGGAAATGTTTGTTTTATAATCCTATCGGAATAGATTTTTTTTACGCGACGGAAAAGCTTTCAAAAGCGCTCCCGAAAAAGTCAATTTTTTCGAGCATCCTCCGCGCCGAATTTCAAAAATCGTGGATCCGCCGGGTTCGGAATAGAAACGACTAAATCGGGCCCCGTTTTTTCCCACATCCTCATTTACTATATCCAAAATTTCCGACCCTCCTAGGTAGTGAGGGCGAATTTTTCTTTGAAAACGTCAAAATATCGCGTTTTTTGCGAAAAAACAAAAAGGTAATATTGCTTAGCTTTTGACTGGAAAAAATCGCGAATGGCATTTTAGTAAAGAAGAAACAGACTTACGTACTCAAAATTTTTGTTTGTATCTCATATTCTGACGTTTGAAAATCGGGGTACAATTTTGGACATTTTTTAATAAAATTTAAAAAATCGTACCTACCAAATGACTGGACCGATTTTAACGAAACGCGGCTTATATTGTGGCTAAAAGTATCATTAATCCCTAGAAAAATAATCGGTTTTATCCGGCGCGTCCAGCGGCGTCGGGATGTTTTTTTTTTTCAAAAGCGTAGAAAAATATCGATAAAAAACGGCGCGTAAAGAAAATTAGTAGAAGGCCAAAACGGGACAAAAAATGAAAAATCGTTACACGTGACCTGCAAGAGGATTGATCGAATGAGGTCGGTTTGAAGTTTTGAAATCTCTATCTTTTTATTTCACCTCACATCGACCTATTAAAATCAAAATTATATTTTTTCAACCCCCAGTGACCAAAATAATCGCTTTAAAGTAACGACACATCCTATCGTCTAACTAAAATATGCGTTGAAATGAGATTTTCAAGTACTACTACGCGTCACGTTGACTTTTTTCAATTTCGAAAAAAACTCAAAATTTTAATCGCGCAAAAAACTTTGCAAAAAAATGCGATTTTGACATTTTTTTTTACCCCTCTGCCCCTTAATAGATTTTAACGAATGATGGCTTATCTTAAAGGTTTTTGCGTAGGCTTTCACCCAAAAAAAGATTCGTTTTGATATCTTTATTCGTTTAGAAGTTATGACCGAATAACCGTTGAAAATTTGAAAATTTCACTTTTGGACGAAGCAATTGTTATGAAATTTTTGATTAATCGGAAAATAATTAATTTTGGCCGATTTTAACGATTTATGGCTTACATTGACCGATAGAAAAATATTTTTACTTGTATTACAGCTTCAGTGATTTGTATACGTGGCGTATGAAGATTACAACTTTTTCAACTTTTATAATCGTTATATCTCTGAAACGGTGGCTCTTAGGAAAAAAAGTATGAATACATTTTTTATAGATAATTATATGATCTACAATTTTTGTTTGACCTAATTTTATGATAAAACTTACCGTTTTGCTGAAAAACGCGAAAACCCTATTTTTAAGAGCTTTGACTTTGAATAAAATTTTTTCCAGGTACGGAATCGATGGGGATTTTTCAGAATTCATTTATAATGTTTTTCCGAACATTTATACCAATTTTTAGCTCTACGCTAATTTTTGCATCTTTACTACTATTTTTAGGGCTAAATTGACTGGATTTAGGATCGGAAATTACATATAAACAATGTTTTAAGAATAAAATTATCAACTAGATAATAACCTCCTACAATTACTTATACCAAATGGGGTACAAAGGTTCATACATTAAGGTGTTCTCCAAAAGAAGAATTTTGATGAAAAATGGTTAATTTGGAAAACTCTAAATAGATTACCATGTAAAACAAGTAGACATTAAACAAATTTAGTGAAATGGAGCTTTAAGGTTGAAGATGAACTTTGTTTAAGTGAAAATTTACATAAACCGTTTCCTAATATGCAAAAAATTAAATCACAATTGTTCATATTTGGATTTTGTACACGCTTCACCTGCTGCAATTGAATTTGGTAGTTTTTGGTCATCTACTTTATAATAATAAAGTTTTTTTTTTAAATACCAAAATTTTTCAAAATTTTAAATATTAAAACTAATTTTGGTTTTAAATAATTTTTTTAGATAAAATTGACGTTTTTGTGTTCTAAAATTCAAAATTTTTGTATAACTTTTTTAATTTTGTACCGAAAAGTTTTTTATTATCCCGTGGTGTAAATGTAAAAAAAATAAAATTTAAATTTTTGACAAAAATGAAAAAAAAATCTGTTGTAAAAATCGAATATAACTCTTTTGTTTATCAACAGATTTTAATAATTCTTGTTTAATTTTGTGGTTAAAACCTTTAATTTTTTCATGTATTAAGGTAAAAAAAAAATTTGGTTGTAACTTTTATTTTTTGTAATTTTAAAATTTAGTAGGTTCTTAAAAAATTGTCGATAAAATCTAAAATATTTAAGACTGAAACAAGTCTAATATTCCATTAAAAAGTCAATAAATGTAGGTTTTTAATGTGCGTTTAAAATCAAAATTTGGTTAAAAAATGGCGGAGTTATTAACGTTTTTTTGAAAAAGTTTTAATTAAAATGATTAAGAATTTCGGTTAGACTCTAAAAAGGCACTGAAGTAGGGGTAAGGGGGGCGATGTGCTTTCTTTCGGCGATATTTGAAGGTTAAGATTTTTTTTGAGATTCAAATTTCATAAAACTGAATATACTACAGTTGTAAAATTTTTTTTAAATACCAACATTTTTCAAAATTTTAAAACGTGATTTCTATAAAAAATGGGGCTTTAGTAAATAATTAATTTTTTTTATTACAAAAAAAAGGAAAATGTATATACAGGGTGTCCCATTTGACGTTGGACTGTATGGGTATCTTTGTTATTATTGGAGATAGAAAGTCGGTTAAATGGACAAAGTAATAGAGATTTTTTCGGATATTAATAATTACAGTTAAAATTTGAATATCGCATCGTTGAAACGCTATCTTGAAAAAACAAGAAAATGCGATTTTCAAAATATGGCTATAACTTCATTATTTTCGGTGGTACCAAAAAATATTTGGACTTAATAGACAATTTTTGTGTACAATGCAGTAAAATAAATGAATATTTTTTTTCGCCAACGGATTAACCGGAAATGAACCAAACTTATTTTTTTCTTATGGCAGCCATATTGGATTTGCACATATTCGGAATTAGTGTATTTTTCTGAGTAATTTGATATATCATATGTAATATTTTAAGAAAAATAGAAATAATTTTATTTTACTAACCAAAAATGGCCTTGAATAGATGTAAACTGTCAATACATATTTGTTTTACATTTAATATTTTAAATAGTGACATTTATGTTATTGACAATTTACATCTCTTAAAGTCCAATGTTACTTTGTAAGATTAAATAATTTTATTTTTTTTTAAATATGACATATGGTATACCAAATTACTCAGAAAAAAATACTTATTCCGAATATGTGTAAATCCAATATGGCTGCCATAAGAAAAAAATAAATTTGGTTCATTTCCGGTCAATCCGTTAGCGAAAAAAAATATTCATTTGTTTTACTGCATTGTACACAAAAAATTGTCTGTATTATGTCAAAAAACTTTTTTGGTACCACAGAAAATACAGAAGTTATAGCCATATTTTGAAAATCGCATTTTCTTGTTTTTTCAAGATAGCGTTGGAACGATGCGATATTCAAATTTTTTATAAATGAATTATTAATATTCAAAAAAATCTCTACTACTTTGTCCATTTAACCGACTTTCTATCTCCAATAATAACAAAGATACCCATAGAATCCAACGTCAAATGGAACACCCTGTATACAGGGTGGTGATAATTTCGATGCTCACCATTGGTATCTTTTAAAGTGGAAGAGATACGAGGTCGGTTAAATTACAGAAAAGTTGCGCATTTTTATGGCCATTAAAAATCTGAAAGAAAATTTAAGATATTTAAACTCATTGCAAAATTATGGTCAAAAATCTAAAAATGTGATTTCAGAAAATAATTTATATTTTCCAAACCATTACTGCTACATCAATTAAATTTGGTAGCTTTAAATTGTTGACTATTTTGAGTTAAATGTCGTTAAAAAATAATTTTTTGGCCTCCGAGATTCGAAGCCGCGATATTCAACTTTTTTATTTCTTATGGCCGCCATATTGGATTTTTACCTCATCAGATAATAAATAATAATACATTTCCAGATTACTAATTAACATTAATGTGTTCCCTTAGAAAATGTGATAAATTTGAAAATTTGTATAAAAAACAAATGAAATCAATGTTTTATGGACAGTTTCCATGGTTACCATAAAAATATCGCCTCAAATGAATCTTTAAATTTGATCAAAATTCTAATTATAAAAATGCAAAAATACTTTAATCATTTTATTAGTTTAATATTATAAAGACACCTGTTATTTACATAAAATGCTCTTATTGCAGGTCATTTGTTTATTATTATTATTTTCTTTATTATTAGAGCAATTTTGAGGAGATATTTTTATGGTAACCATGGAAACTGTCCATAAAGCAGTGCTTTTATTTGTTTTTTATATAAATTCTTAAGTTTAACACATTTTTAAAGGAACATATTAAAGTTAATTAGCAATCTGAAAAGGTATTATTATTTATTATCTAATGATGTAAAAATCCAACATGGCGGCCATAAGAAATAAAAAAGTTGAATATCGCGGTTTCGAATCTAGGAGGCCAAAAAAACTTCTTTACTTTATTTTACTCAGAATAGTCCCTAATTTAAAGGTACCAAATTTCATTGAGGTAGCAGTAATGGTTTGGCAAATATAAATTATTTTCCAAAATCACATTTGGCCATAATTTTACAACGAGTTTAAATATCCTAAATTTTCTTCCAGATTTTTAATGGCCATAAAAATGAGCAACTTTTCTGTAATTTAACCAACCTCGTATCTCCTCCACTTTAAAAGATACCAATGGTGAGCATCAAATTAATCCACACCCTGTAGACTCTAAAAAGGGGCCAAAGTGGGGGTAAGGGGGCGGCATTTTTCAAAATTTTAAATGTTAAAACGTGATTTCTATAAAAAAATGGGGCTTTAATAAATAATTATTTTATTTATTACAAAAAAAAGGAAAATGTATACGGGGTGTTGCAAAATTTTTTATCTTCTAATTTAAAAAATATACAGGGTGTCCCAAAATTCTGCTCAGAAGAAAATCCTAGAAAGTAGAGGAGACTTTATCGACAAAACCCAAATAGTCAGGGTCGGAACAGCCCAGTTTTTTTGACGGGTCTTTGTGAATTTTGTGCTCACACAAGATGTCGATAATTCGAATTTTTGATATAGTTCATAAACTATTTGATCAATTTAAATAAAAAAAATTGTAAAGTAAAGCTAATTAATGCCGCTTTGACTTAAAAATAAAAAATTGACATAAAAATATTATTTTTTCACAAAAATAATGAAAATTCACTTTTTTTCTTTATACTTTCGGTCATATCACAGTAAACTGTCAGGAGGCAAAAATTACTCTCTGAACCCCTCCAGGCTACGCCATTGGTGCGCAAGCAATGCGCAGGCGTGACTTATTTAGTGTAGCAGTTTATGGTGGATAAGATTGTACTTTTGTGTGGTATTTTGTCGAGACGACCTTCGTTTAAAAGAAAATAACTCGCGTCAGACGAAATTGCTTTCGCGTGATCGCCCAAATTATAGACGCTTCATAAGTGGCGCATGGTTTACTAAAAACGAAGAGCCTTAATTATAGAACAAGGCACCAATTGATTACACGTTTATCTCTTTATTGGCTTTTTTAATCGCTTTTATGTTTTAATTTATAAATCATATTCAATCAAATTCCTAATTTTTATTTTAAATATTCATTGATGAAACGTTTAGGTTAAATAAACGACGTGACTTACCGGTGCCTTTTGAACCTTTTTGTAATTTACGACCCACAAACGTCATGTTACCAATGTTGGGTGCTCAACAAGTGAGCTCAACGCTTCTACCTTTTCACTTACATAACATTTACATCTTTCCACCTTCTTTAAATTATATTATAACACCTTTTAGTGGATAGTTGTTGAAACTCTCACGTTTTCTCCAGTTTTATCATTTATCTTTGATCATTCCTTGTCATGAGAAGCCGAGAATACTACAAACAATGGCGGCATGCTCAGCCACTATAAACTCCTTTGTTAAGTCCCGCTTGACTTGGTAATGGAATATTTACTAAGTGTTGGATTAAACGGGTCATTAATTGGCTAATTAAAATGTCGCGCCCTCCTAAAACAATACTACACCAACTCCCCTCTTTAGGATAACGAATACTACTAATCCTTGGACCCTATTTTAATACTCCACATCCATCACCACCAACAAAGACCTTACGACTTAAACTCTACTCAAGAAAATTGCTTCATTTTTTATACTGAATTTTAGTGATTTTATTATCAACAACAAGCACGTGCTTTAACAATTACCGTTGGAATCAATGCTCAGGATTATTAAACGCATTGTTTCGATTTATTAAACGGTTATTTACCGTTATCCTTGCACCTGTGGTGAGCCAACTTGATGCGACAAAAAACAACGAGAAGATTTCTTCAATACAAGATGAAAGTGATGAAAAAATGCAATAATTAAAGAGTAACAACATGTTTTAATTAGGAATTTTAAAAAATAGTTTGTACGAGAAGAGAAATCGTTATCGCTACAAAGAATGCAGGTTGGGTTGGTAACAATGGTTGCAAACATGCGGTCGTTACTAATTGCAATCTTGTTCATTGTACGCGTATTTTCCTGCCCGTAGTTAATCTTCAATTCGAATTCTTCTCAAACCCTCCATAATTCCCAACGAATGCTACATTTACTATTCTAAAGCCACGTATACACAATTACACGTTTCTATACCCGATACAAATTAATTTAAAATCAGCAACCACTTATACGTTGTTTGGTTGGAACACAAACGTACACTAACTCCATTGCGCATGACCATAATCTTCAATACACGGTTTTTGGGGAAGTTGGAACAAACCTATTATAAACTCATTTTTTCAAGTTATTCATGAAAATCGATGATATCGATGAATGTCATAAATGTTTCTTTTCCATTCATTTTATGTGTAAAGGTGCCTTTAGAAAATCAAGCGAATTATTTGAATTAGTGATGGCGTGAATTACTAAAATAAGTATAATCTTTGTGAAACTTTACGACAACAGTTGTAGTTTTTGTCCATGCAATGTTAGCACTTTCGAATATAAATCAATAAATCTCCTCTGATCTTCACATGCTGTGAATATAAAGGAAATAATTTTATGGCGTTCCTCGCTGAGTTGAATTTATATAAAAAAAAAACATCATTCGCTCAACCATGAAACCAATTTACATCTCGCATTCTTCTGATAAAGCACAAGTTCGCACGGCGTGAAACGGTTTTAAACCAATTTCGGAGAGATTTTAAAAGTGCTCTCCAGGAGTCTGTTCCCATTTCTTTAGAAGAATTTCGACCGCGGTGTGGGGTCAGATAAGATAGTGCAACTTTTCCGTGATTAATTCCAAAAGCTTAATTGCTCCCCTAAAAAGATTATTAAATTTATTACCCTGTTTGGGGATTTCATCCTTGACTAGCAAAAATTACTACTTATTATGCAACAAAATTCGAGTTTCCTCATCGTTAACTTGCTCAATTTTAAAAATAACCGAAACGTCGCCGTGGGCTTTTTCTACTTCCCTCCTCCAAGATTAAATCACACCGGTATAATTACGTGTTTGTGTTTGGAAAGGCTTTGTAGTGATCAAACGTAGGTGAGAGTAGTTTTAGGTGGGCGAAACTTGAAAAAAAAAACCTAGAACTGTTCATCAATTTTTTAGACTAGATCTTATAAGCTGCAGAATTATTTAGATTAACCGCCCATGATGGGAAATTATACATTTTTAAAAAGCTACATGAATCTATTTTAAATCAAAAAAATATTTGTTTAAATATCTTTTTTAGTTTTTGAATTATGGCATAAAACGTAAGCTACCAAATTCCAATTTTAGTACAAATTTTATTTAAAAAATTAATTTCTTAAAAAATATTCGTCGGAATAAAACGTTTAAGAGCTTAAAATACGTGTATTACAATATTTCATTTAGTGGCGTTAAAAAAGTTTTTGTAAACTAAAAAATAAACCCACTGTAACCGTTTTTGTATAAAATTCTTTTGATTTTTTTGTGAAGAATTGGATAACTCGATTTTAATGAAATATTTTTTAAATTATGTATAAATTTTAAAAGTTTTTACTGTAAAAATTTCAGCTTCGTATTGTCACAAATTTTAGAGAAAAGTAATAAAAATTAAAGCGCTTTAGTGGAAGAGTTGCCAAGCGGAAGTTAAGAAAATGGCCGCAATGCGAGCGCTTGCGTACAGCATTTAAATTTTCTAAAGCCGAGATCACATTCGCACAATTTAAAAGATATCATATCTTTATAACTAAAGCTCGTAGAGACATCAATTTTTTTATTGTGTTAATATAAATATTCATTTACAACAGGTCGAGTTAAATTATAAATTCGTGGATAATAAAAATTTTAAGACGCATTCCCACGAGGTGATAAAAAATAATTTCGGTATTATAAGCGAGCTTTGTGTTTTAAAAAATGTTTCCAGGAATTGTATTTACCTTCTATTTCCAAGTGACTTGTTTAAATGCCTACCCTTCTAATTATCCTTCTATGTATTCGGATATTTGTCGGACGTATATGGACATTTATGTGACGCCGAATGTATCCGGATATTAGTCGGATGTATTCGAACATTCATAGGACTTATTCGGACATATCCGGATATCGGTCAGACGTATTCGAACATTGATCGGACATATTTGGATATTGATCGAACGTATTCGAACATTGGTCGGACATATCCGGAAATTGATCGGAAGTATTCGGACATTTATCGATCGTCAGACGTATCCGGATATTGGTCGGACATAATCGGATTTTGGTACATTGGTAGGACGCATTCGGAAATTTTTCAGACGGATCCGGATATTAGTCGGACGTATTCGAAGATTGGCCGGATGTATTCGAACATTCATAGGACTTATTCGAACATTTGTCGGACATATACGGATATCGGTTTGACGTATTCAAACATTGATAGGATGTATTCGAACATTGATCGGACATATTTGGATATTGATCGAACGTATTCGAACATTGGTCGGACATATCCGGAAATTGATCGGAAATATTCGGACATTTATCGATCGTCGGACGTATCCGGATATTGGTCGGACATAATCGGATATTGGTACATTGGTAGGACGTATTCGGACATTTTTCAAACGGATCCGGATATTAGTTGGACATATTCGAAGATTGGTTGGACGTATTTGTACATTGATAGGACGTATTCAAACATTGGTAGAACATTGGAACATTCTCATTTAGTTGGGAATTATTCAGAGTACTACATTTTAAGTTATTTGGAAAGCACCTAATGTAGACTCTGGCTTCGGTTATCTTCGTAACAGTGGCGGCCAATAATGTTCTTCCGAAGATCCACGATCACGGTAATTACTTTTCATCTCAACTACTCAAGAATGCGGTTCGGTCGTTCTCGTAAATCCGATTATACGCCAGTACACTTCGGTAATTTCCGCCATTAATTTTTTTTATAAATTCGTTTAAAAAAACATTCGTCGGAACATAACGTTTAAGAACTTAAAATTCATGTATTATTAACTTTTACTTAATGGCATTAGAAGCGTTTTTAAAAATTAAAAAATAAACCCACTAGAACCATTTTTGTATAAAAACGTTATGATTATTTTATAAAAAATTGGATGAATCGATTTGAATTAAATATGTTTTAAATAAAGTAAAATATTTAAAAGTTCCTATTTATCGGACATCCGACGTATTCGAACATTGGTACGAGGTATTCGAAGATTGATCGGACGTATCCGGAAATTGGTCGGACGTATTTGGACGTCGGTAGGACGTAGTCGAACATTGGTGGGATGTATTCGGACATTGCTCGGACGTATTCGGACATTTATCAGACGTAGGACGTATCCGGATATTGGTCGGACATATTCAGACATTCGGAGATTTGTCAGACCCATCCGGATATCAGTCAGACGTATTCTGACTTTGGTCGGACGTATTCGAACGTTGATATGACGTATTCGGACATTGATAGGACGTATTCGAACATTGGTAGGACGTTGTCGAACATTGATGAGACGTAGATGGACATTCATCAGTCGTCGGACATATTCAAATATTGGTAGAACGTAAAGGAACATTGATAGGACGTACTCGAACATTGGTTGAGCGTATTCGGACATTGCTTGGAATAAATCGGATATTTATCAGACGTCGGATTTATATGAATATTGATCCGACGCATTCGGATATTGGTTGGACGTATTTGGATATTGTTCGGACGTAGGATGTATTTGTACTCTTAAATGGATATTTCAAAGTAGTTCACTTTGCCCCGCTTGGAACCCACTCGCGTAGTTGGAAATTATTTATAGTACTACATTTTAGGTTACTTGGAAAGCACCTAATGTAGAGTCTGGCTTCGGTCATCTTCTCAACAGTTGGGTTTTTCCGAATACACGAGTACATTTCGGAAATTTCCGCCACTAATTTTTTTTTCTAATAAATTTAAAAAATATTCGTCGGAACAAAACGTTTAAATGTGTTTTTGATAAATTAAAAAAAAAACCACTGGAACCATTTTTGTATAAAAACTTTATAATTTTTTTATGAAAAATTGGATGAATCGATTTAAATAAAATATGTTTTAAATAAAGTGTAATACTTAACAGCTTGTACTGTAAAAATTTAAGCTTCATACTGTAAGTAGTTGTATAGAAAAACACTTAAAATTAAAGCGCTGTAGTGGAAGCGTCGCGAAGCGGAAGTTAAGAAAATGGGCGCGCTGCGAGCGCATGCGTACTGCACTTAAATTATCTAAAGGTGCGTTTACACATTAATAAATTTAAAAAAATCATATCTTTATAACGAAACCTCGTAGAAACATCAATTTTTTTTTATTGTATTTATATAAATATCACTATAATTTAGAACACCTCAAGTTAAATTATAAATTGGTGGATAAAAAAATGTAAAGACGCATTCCCACGAGGTGTTAAATAATAATTTGGTTTAAAAAATGTTCCCAAGATTAAATAGTAAGTATTTACCTTCTATTTCCAAATGACACGTTTGAATGCGTCGCCTTCTAATTTAGGTTATTAAATCCCATCAAGGCGATCCATCTTTGATTTACGCTTTCAATCTGAAGCATCATCGGGATTGATGGGTGCTCGTTAAATTTATTACCGAATAACGGAGCAGGATTGGACCATAAAAAAAATCTCCCCTCGTAGGACCCGTTAATAATTTCCGCTCTTATTATTTCGCCAAACATGCTATTTCATTAACCCGAAATATCTGGAGGCGAGAGGGGAATCCTGGCCAATATCACGTTCCTGAAAATCCTGGACGTTAAATAGCCAGTTTATTACCCTGTTTAATCCGTTTTTATTGTTTTTGTACAATAGTAAATCATGAAGTGATGATGGGAAGACACTTTTGACAGGTGGAGCTACCGATTAGCATGAATGGTTGGCGCCCGACGTGGGGCTTGACAGTTTTTGTTGTAATAAATTGTCCTTCCTATAATTGCTGAGTTTTTACATGACGAGAAATATGATTGTCTCGGGTTGAGATTAAGAGATCAAAGACAATTGCTGAACATAACCATAAATCAGACATTACCTTGCAAAAGCTGCTTTTTTCGTGATTCGCATCATCGTGAGCTTTGGTAGCTCACAGTAGCTCCGAGTAATGTTAGTAACGTTGCTGCTTGCATCGCCTTATTTGCATATGCTTTTAGATAACGCATTCGTTCTTCGTTTTAACGAGCTGCAATCAGAACTGGATTACCATTTGATGTATGGGTTCGTTGCGCTTATTTCGATCACCTTACAACTATTCCAATATAACTGCTCACTAATCCCAACTACCTTATTCATCTCCTCATTCAAACATAAAAACAATAGTAAAGTAAGGTTAGGTTAGTCGTGGAAATTTGATTAGTTTAATTGGAATATTTATTTCGCTGTCGGAATTTTTGAAGCGGTCATTCGCTTTGTGGTGGATGTCTAGAGTTTAATGATAAGACACGGCCATAAAGCGGACTTTATTGCATCTGGAAACTGGTTTTAATGATGGACAGGTATACGCGGCGGAATTTAGACAAAAGATGGCGGTAAAGGGGTAAGAGACGCGCGAATTTCACTTTCGGAATTATCGGTGCTTCTCGAGATGTTTACAAGTTATGACAGACGAGTCCCGAATAAGCAAATGTATTCGCTTTGTTTGCGTCTGATACTTGCTAATTATATTACAAATTTATGCACGACGAGTCACGAGGTACTTGCACGTTCTTTACGATTCTATGAATGGGAATTGATGTACACTTTCCACTCTCAACTCAAGTATTAACGATTTGTTTTACCTTTACAAATTAAAATCGTGATAAACATGGTGTAGTCCGGAAACTGTGGCTGCATCGAAATATTACTGGATCGAAAAGTTGCTGAACCGAAAATTGTTTGGTCGAAATATCGCTGGATCGAAACATCGCTGCGCCGAAACATTGCTGGGTCGAAATATCGTTGCATCGAAAAATGGAAGGGATGCTGCCCACGCCAGACTTTATACCTCGATGCGTACCCCCTCCCCATTTTCGATGCAGTAATGTTTCAGCGCAGCGATGTTTCGATGCAGCGACTTTTCGACCGTGCAATGTTTCAATGATGTCTCCCAATTTCTTTGTTTCCGCTAAACTAAAAAAGGTAACATGTTTGTAATTAAAAGTCCAAATTAGTGATGGGCGAATGTGTTTGCGTCGATTAAGGCGATGGCGGGTTGAGGTCGTTTAGGGCAAGTACTAGTCGAGAGATAAACCGGTTGTCGTCCAGTTTAGTTGAAGAAAAACAAAACCGACATAAATTAACTAATGGAAATAATTAATAAAGCCATAAAGGTTGGTTGGAATCTCGTCGATTTGTTTTACGCCATGCAAGCCCGAGGCGCGCGCATTTAACTCCTATTTACTTTTCAAAACTACAACAATTTGTCTTGTTGATTGTTGATAAATCGCGCTCGAGATCCTTATCGTGTCCGACTCCGAAATTCATTCGCTCCCCAATAAATAAAATTTTGATTTAATAAAAATGGCATTTTTAAAAGCCCCAATGCACGCAATTACTGCGCTTCCCGCCATTATTTATCCCATTTCACTTTTTAAAGATGGCCGGCTGTGAAATAAGTCGCGATACCATCGCAACTTCAACTTCCCGCTTTTATTTATCACCTGTAATAAGCAGCTTGCGGCCCCAACTCTCTTTTATAAATTCTCCAGTGCGATATCTTTATTCAAATTATTAAAAATCACACGCAAATTACCCCATCTACCACATACCACCACAAAACTAACCTCACTTTTCATCTCAATTTCATTTAAAAAAAAAGAACTAAAATTATCATAACTATTAAACTATTTAATGGGAAAATGTTTCTAAAAACTGCTTCAAACGTTGTGTTCATGTTCAAAAATAAAAAAAAAAATGGCGACGATAGCCATTAAGGTTCTTGGTAATTTGGCGAAATGCGCAACTACAGCTGCGTTCCGAGTGGGACATATGCATTTTTTACTGCATATGCTACATACAGCATTCCGAATGGTATGCGCGCATATGCACTACTTCAATTTGAAACGCTTATACATGGTGTTATACAAAAAGTTCGGCAACGGCCGTTTATTTTTAAAATGAAGCATTTTTGAGAAAAATGTTTCAAATAAAAGTTGTACGATTTGTAGTGATGCACTATCTGGAAATATTGCTGATGACCTTGAACAGTAAGATGAAGGTCAACCGATAATCACATATTTTTTTTAAATAGGAGCAACCCATTTTTACTGCAGATTATTATAGCTTGCTTTCAGAGGTTTACGGAACATATTTTTTTTTTTTTTCTAAAGTAAATAGGTTGAAAGTTACAAGGGTTTAAATGTTCAATACATAAAGTTTGGCAACGTTGCTTTATTTTGGAAATTAAGCGTTTTAAAGAAAAATGTTTCAAATAAAAGCTGTACGATTCTTAGTGACGCATTTTTTTGAAATATTCCTATGACCTTAACAGCAAGTTGAAGATCAGGCGATCAGGTCTATAATTACTGCATATGCGACATATTCGAACATTGGTCCGACGTTTTAGAACATTGGTCGACGTCTTAGAACATTGGTCGGACGTATTCAGATATTGTTCGGACGAATTCGGACATTGATCGGACGTCAGATGTATTTGGACATTGTTCGGATGTATTTGGACATTGTTTGGATGTATTCGGACATTCATCGTACGTATTCGGACATAGTAGAACATTGTTCCAACGTTTTCGAACATTGGTCAATGTCTTTGAACATTGGTCGGACGTATTCAGATATTGTTTGGACGAATTCGGACATTGATCGGACGTCGGATGTATTTGGACATTGTTCGGATGTATTCGGACATTCATCGTACGTATTCGGACATAGTAGAACATTGTTCTGACGTTTTCGAACATTGGTCGACGTCTTTAAACATTGGTCGGACGTATTCAGACATTGTTCGGAAGAATTCTGACATTATTCGGACGAATTCTGACATTGATCGGATGAATTCAGACATTGATCGGACGTCGGATGTATTTGGACATTGTTCGGATGTATTCGGACATTCGTCGAACGTATTCGGACATGGTAGAACATTATTCCGACGTTTTCGAACATTGGTCAATGTCTTTGAACATTGGTCGGACGTATTCAGATATTGTTCGGACGAATTCGGACATTGATCGGACGTCGGATGTATTTGGACATTGTTCGGATGTATTCGGACATTCATCGTACGTATTCGGACATAGTAGAACATTGTTCCGACGTTTTCGAACATTGGTCGATGTCTTTGAACATTGGTCGGACGTATTCAGACATTGTTCGGAAGAATTCTGACATTATTCGGACGAATTCTGACATTGATCGGATGAATTCGGACATTGATCGGACGTCGGACGTATTTGGACATTGTTCGGATATATTCGGACATTCGTCGTACGTATTCGGACATAGTCGAACATTGGTTCGACGTTTTCGAACATTGGTAGATGTTTTTGAACATTTGTCGGACGTATTCAGACATTGTTCGGACGAATTCTAACATTGTTCGGACGAATTCTGACATTGATCGGACGAATTCGGACATTGATCGAACGTCGGACGTATTTGGATATTGTTCAGATATATTCGGACATTCGTCGTACGTATTCGGACATAGTCGAACATTGGTTCGACGTTTTCGAACATTGGTAGATGTTTTTGAACATTTGTCGGACGTATTCAGACATTGTTCGGACGAATTCTAACATTGTTCGGACGAATTCTGACATTGATCGGACGAATTCGGACATTGATCGAACGTCGGACGTATTTGGATATTGTTCAGATATATTCGGACATTCGTCGTACGTATTCGGACATAGTCGAATATTATTCTGACGTTTTCGAACATTGGTCGATGTCTTTGAACATTGGTCGGATGTAGTCAGACTTTGTTCGGACGAATTCTGACATTGATCGGACGAATTCGGACATCGATCGGATGTATTCGGATATATTCGGACATTTTTCGTAAGTATTCGGACATAGTCAAACATTGATCCAACGTTTTTTGAACATTGGTGGATGTCTTTGAATATTGATTGGACGTATTCGAACATGGGTGAAAGGTATTCGGACATTTTTCAGACGTATTCAGACATTGGTCGGTGGTATTCGGACATTGGTCGGGTATATTCGGCCTATTTTATACAATAAGTTTGAATTATCTTAATTTCCGTAATTTGCGTTAGATTTAGTGTCACAATTGAAATATGATGTGAAAATGTTTGTAATTGCTTGATAATTTTGCGGCGTGTGGAGGAAATTAAAAGTCGATCAACAAAATGGCGGAGCGTGCTTTCGTAACAAGAAGATGTATGCCCTGGGATTTAATTTAAATCGCATTATTAGTCTAATGCGTTCTTAACGGATTATTATTTTAAGCGTGGGATAATTTACACGAGTGTAATTTATTTTTAATTAATTCACAACTCAAATTTATTAAACAAATATAAAGGAAGATTAATAAATTTAATTACGAATTAACGTCATCTCGAGTTAATAAAATTTTTCATTAGATTTAATCGAGGATGAAATTAAATATTTTAATGCAGGAAATTAAAAAAAATTATTTAAAGTCATTAATTATTTTTTCTTTAAACGTCAATACAAGAAATTTCTCTGTTAGTTGAGTCTATGGTCATGTTCGTACCACTTCGTACATTTCCGATGTAGATCGTATTTTTTCACCACTTTTTCCCCAAATAAAAGTGTTGAACACAAAAATATCGAACGTATAGGCGTTGAACTCAAAAATGTTAAAACGAAAAAATGCCAAACGCAAAAATTTCGAAATGCAAAAATGTCAAAACTCTGACTAGAACAAAGGGCCGAAGGAGAAAAAGCTGAACGATAAAATGTCGAAAGAAAAAAGCCGAATGATAAAATGCCGAAAGAAAAAAGCCGAATGATAAAATGCCGAAAGAAGAAAAAAGCCGAAAGATAAAAGGCGGGTTAAATTTTGGTTGATTTGGCGGTTTTTTTCATTCTTTCGTCTGCCTTTTTTTCCATGTCGGTTTTGTGTTGTAGAGTTCCTTTTTTTGGGCCTTGTGATTGCGTCGGCATTTTGTCGTTCGGTCTTTGGTTAATTTGGTCTTTTGTACAATTCGGTCTTTAGGTATTGGGTTTAAATTGGAACTCAAAGAACTGCAATGGCCGAAAAACGCTGAACTCTGATGTGAGCTACATCGAATGCGCTCGGCTCTCATTCGTGCATGATCGGGAAGAACCGCAATGGGCGAAACTCGCCGAGTAACATCGAATGCGCTCGACTGTTGTTCGTGAATGATCGTAAATAACCCTAATGGCCGTTTATTTTAGTACTTATCCCTGCAAATTTACTGCGATTTCCATTACAATTGTTTTGAGGAATGCTTGGGATTTAATGTTGGGAGCGTGAATCCGTGCGCACGTTTTAGGTAAAGGATGTATAAATATTTGTATGGAAACGCAGGGATTTTTTGCAGAAAGTCGTGATGCACCTACGTGCCGCGCCATTAAACAAAAACAAGCGAGCGCAGGAAACAATAAGCGATTTAATAATTTTACGTTGACAAAAACGAAAGATTTATTCTTAAGGTGAGTGTACACACGCCTTGAGCAATTAAGAGGCTTCGGTGTAAAATAAATCGTGGTTAGTTAGATTAGTTACATCTTTCGATTAATTAGTGATGTTATCTTCATTGATTGGAGCACGAGAGATAAGAAAGAGCAAATAGTCATAAATTCGAGTTGGAACTGGTTATTGTAAATTAATTTCGCATTTCGCGTGGGTTTAAGATTGAAGAAAAGTTATAATCGATTAATCTATTTATTGCGGCGTAATCTTGTCGTGTAATAAATTTGGAGAGCTCCACACTCTCCTATAAAAGCCTATCGCACAAATAAACCACGACCAAGCCATTTTAATTCTTTTTATTGCATGCACATTAGATTTATCAATGTTTTATACTCGCGAAATAACAATACCTTCATTTTATTACTCCAGATGTTGTAATTTGAATTAACTACTAATCAAAACTTGTTCCTTATGCCCATTTTCAGACTCTTCATTTATTAAGAAAATTATTCATGTAAACTAGAAACAGTTATTATTATTATTAAGCTGCTCACGTGAGATAATATATTTGTAATAGTTTTATATTAATTAATTTTCATATTGTTAATTTATAACGCCATAAATAATGTGCAGAAAAAATGTACACACCTTTATGGAAATAATTATTTATTTTAAATTAAAAACAAACGCGGAACTTATCGTGTACTGAATCTTTAATTAATTCTCATTTATTAAAAAATCTAGGCCGAAGTCATAAATACCTTACTTTATAAATGAAGCGTGGTAAAAATTAAAAAAAAGTGGCGCGTTTTTATTTTTTTATTGAATAATTAAACGCGTGATTAACATTAAAAATATGTCATCCCCTACAGGATTAAATTATGTATTTAAATAATTTAAAAATTTTTAATTTGATTAATGTTGGTATATCTAAGATGTCGTTAGAAAATGTGTTTTTTAAATTTATTATTTAAAAGCTGTTTATTATTCAAGACAGGAGCTAGGTGCATGTTTTTGTAAACCAATTATACTTTACGAAATGATTTACACCAGCAATGCATTAAATAAATAAATAAAATAAACGAGTTAAAATTCTTAAATAAGCTACTTATCTGGAAATTAATTAATTCCCACTTATTACAAGATTTGAATTATTATTAAAATTCCTGCTTGTATTTCAGATCTTGCGGAGTGGAGCTAATCCTCAAGCTGGTCTTAAAAGGTGAGTTTTTGCTACATTTTATGATTTTTGTAGAAACGAGGGAGGCGTAGAGTTGCATTACTGCACGCATCGGTGTTCTTGAGTGCCTTCAGAGCATCTAAAGTCCCAACCTTCGTCCTTCGTCCCACGCTCGCCTGCTTTTCTAAGTGGTCCCACTTTCATGCTCGCCCGATTGTTTAAGAGTTATTACCGCCTATTACACTTGCAGCCAAGATTTATAACAATATTGGTCCCAAAAATGTAATTTAAAATTTCGGTTTATCAAGAAGAAATGCGATATGTTTGAACGAACGCGTTGCGAAACATTTTCCAGTCGAGTTGTTTGTACTTTGTCTTTACCGTTTTGGAAATTGCTTAAACGAGCGTTTAAAGACGTGCGGTAACTAAATATCCTTTGAGGTAGCTCTCCGAGGAGTAACCCAATCCTAAAACGCGCCTTAATCCCAAGGTAGCTGCTTTTATATACGCCAATATTTACCATCAACGTCTACAATAACACTATAAATATTATTTTATAAAAAATTTTAACACCCAGTATATTATAAAATTTTTGGATTCCTTATCAAAAAATAATTATACCTTGTATAAACTTTTATGTGTGTATTTTCACTCGTTTTGCCGATATTTGCTATTTAAGCGAAATTTTTGAAAAATCACTGCTCTAAAATTAATGACAATTGTGGGTTGATATGGCAAAAAAATCATCTAGTTTACAGCTATTAAATTTGTGGTGAGTTTTTGTTAGCCTCAGTTAGTGCTCTACAAACTTCATTTTTTGAAAGTTCCAACTTTTCATTCAACAGTTCGAACTTTGAAATAGTTCGAAACGTTCGAACATTATGCAAACGTTCCAAAAATGTTCGGATTCAGAAAAAGTTCGGGTTCGGAAAAAGTTCAAGTTCAAAAAAAATCCGAGTTCAAAAAAGTTCGATAATATTAAACTTCAAAGTACAACATACATATGTATACCAGGTGTCCACGAAATTAGGGCCAAAATTTGAAATTTTACCATGTTATATGGCATAAGAAAATGCCCAATTTTTTGTAGTTATTATTAAATACTGGTAAGTTGTAAGTAGGATTGTGACAAACAAATATTTTCAGAAATTTCAAAAA
This sequence comes from Stenus bimaculatus, assembly GCA_963971135.1. NCBI lineage: Eukaryota > Metazoa > Arthropoda > Insecta > Coleoptera > Staphylinidae > Stenus > Stenus bimaculatus. The sequence goes on from OZ020181.1 coordinate 1,585,511, forward strand.
AAAATTTTGATTTTTTTTGGTAATTGTTTTAATAAAATTATTAAAACTACTCTTAAATTATTTAAATACGTAAAATTAATCGTAAATTATGAATTCCATTTTGAGAAACTAATTTCTATAATTTTTTTGCAAATAGCATGATAGTGAGGTCAGCCCCTATTTTTTCCGATTAGAGTGATACTCAATATGTACTTAAGTTCGGACATGATCGAGTTTGAACTTTATCAAGTTCGAACTTTATCCAGTTCGAATTTTATCGAGTTCGAACTTTTATTATTATGTCGAGCGGGTTCGAACAGTTCGAACTTTTTACTTTTTAACGTTCAAACTAAGCTCGAAGCTCAAAAAGTTCGAGTTCGGTGAACAGCACTACTAGCTTCAATAAATTGACCAATTAAACGAAATTTTTAAATGGACACCCTGTATATTTTAAACTAATTTGCCGATTTTTCGGGTGGTTCCGGTCTTAGTGGGGATTAGAAAATTTACACGGGGTGTTGTGAACGAAAAAGTAGTATTTTTGAATTTTATTCCAGGTCACTCGTTATAAAAACAGCCGATATACAGGGTGTTGTAAAAAAAGTGTTTTTCGGCGATATTTCGAAAATCGATTTTCGTGATTCTTTTGGGAGTCTCTCCACCTCGCCTATCCGCCTCTTCTTTTGTTAGAACCTTTTTCGCCCCGGATTTTTGCAGGGCCGGCCCAAAGCTTTTTCAAAAAACGGGGAAAATTGTATAAAATCAGTAGATTTTTTCCAAACGGTGGTCCTGATTCGCAATCGAATAAAGGGTTGCGTGACGCAGAGTTTTTTTTTTAATTTTTTTGCTCAAAAATTCCTTCCGGAACGGATTTAGCGTCAAAACAAAATAAGTCTCCTCCGAGGGCGCACAAAATCTGAAAAATCGAGGAAATCTGAAGAAAATAAAATATTTTCGAGAGCGATATCTTTAAAATTTGACCTCGCACGAGCCAAATAAGAAATTTTCTGATTGTTCTGATTTTTCTGATTTTTTTGTTTTTTTTGATTTTTTTCTGATTTTTCTGATTTTCTTCAATTATTAATTTGTTTGATTTGGAACTAAAGAAAGCGAGATTGAAATTGCTTGCGAAAAATGTGTTCATCGAACGTAATCAATTTTTTTCAAAAATTTGCAATTTCACTTCAGAATTGAAAATTAAAATTTTTGAATTGGGTAATAAGTGACACTGCTGATCTGGATTAATGTTAAATAGTTGAGTAAAACTCTCGAGTCTTCTTGTATCCAACTTTATTATAATAATATTAATAAAGTTGGATACAAGAAGACTCAAGAGTTTTACTCAACTATTTAAAATTTTTGATTGTTCTGATTTTTTTGATTTTTCTGATTTTCTGATTTTTCTGAATTTGCTGATTTTTCTGTTTTTTCTGATTTTTCTGTTTTTTCTAATTTTTCTGTTTTTTTTTCTGTTTTTTCTGTTTTATCTGTTTTTTCTGTTTTTTCTAGTTTTTCTATTTTTTTTCTGTTTTTTTCCATTTTTCTGTGTTTTTCTGATTTTTCTACTTTTCTGATTTTTCTGAATTTTCTGATTTTTCTGTTTTTTCAGATTTTCTTCAATTATTAATTTGTTTGATTTTCAACTAAAGAAAGCTTGGGAAAAATGTGTTAATCGACCGTAATCAATTTTTTTCGAAAATTCGCATGTTCACTTGAAAATAGAAAATTAAAATTTCCACAAAATACCCTTAAAATGTCCTGCCAAAACCTTCCCCCACAAATTTAACGTTTGTATACCATTTCAACGACAATACACTTTCATCGACATAGCCTTTTGATTGTTCTGATTGTTCTGATTTTTTCTGATTTTTCTGATTTTTCTGCTTTTCTGATTTTTCTGGTTTTCTGATTTTTCTGCTTTTCTGATTTTTCTGATTTTTTTGCTTTTCTGATTTTTCTGGTTTTCTGATTTTTCTGGTTTTCTGATTTTTCTGTTTTTTCAGATTTTTTTCATTTATTAATTTGTTTGATTTTGAACTAAAGAAAGCGATTGGAATCGCTTGGGAAAAATGTGTTAATCAAACGCAATCAATTTTTTTCAAAAATTCGCATTTTTACTTGAAACTAGAAAATTAAAATTTCCGCAAAATACCCTTAAAATGTCTTACCAAAACCTTCCCCCACAAATTTAACGTTTGTATACCATTTCAACGACAAAACACTTTCATCGACATAGCCTTTTGATTTTTCTGATTTTTCTGATTTTTCTGATTTTTCTGATTTTTCTGATTTTTCTGTTTTTTCTGATTTTTTTGATTTTTCTGATTTTACTGAATTTTCTGATTTTTCTGTTTTTTTCTGTTTTTTCTGTTTTTTCTGATTTTACTGAATTTTCTGATTTTACTGAATTTTCTGATTTTTCTGATTTTCTTCAATTATTAATTTGTTTGATTTTCAACTAAAGAAAGCGATTGGAATCGCTTGGGAAAAATGTGTTAATCGAACGCAATCAATTTTTTTCGAAAATTCGCAATTTCACTTCAAAATTGAAAATTAAAATTTCCTCAAAATACCCTTAAAATGTCCTACCAAAACCTTTCCCCACAAATTTAACGTTTGTATTCCATTGCAACGATAATACACTTTCATCGACATAGCCTTTTGATTTTTCTGATTTTTTTGATTTTTCTGATTTTTCTTATTTTTTGAGTTTTCTTATTTTTCTGATTTCTACTTTTTAAATTTTTAAATCATTGCCGTTTCGGAAGAGTAAGTTTAAGGTTGTGTTGGGGCGTTAAAATCCGAAAAAAAAAAACTTTCAAATTTGTTATTATTTCCATAAAATACTGAAGAAAAAAATGATTTTTTGTTCGCTCTTTTTATTGTGTTATTGATTTGTGTTTGTGGATAACATTTCAAGTAATATTAGTGCGATCCAAAAACATAGTGATTGCTGAAATGTCAGAAACGTCATCTTAGCGCTTCTTTTAAGACCGCACCTGAAATTGACCCTTAAACATTAGTGAATAGGTACTCTTTTCGCGTTCTCGGATTATGAAGTGCAAAGGTCTAACTCTAAAATATCAGGCGGTTTTTTTTCTGAAAAATGGCTTCGTTTAAAAATAATTGTTTAGTTTTACTGTATTAACGGTATTTAAAGGAGATAAATAATAAATTTAGTAATAAAATTGCAAAATCTTTAGTAAAAGATATAAAAAGGAGCATTTAACTCCCAGCATTTTCCACTTTAATACCCTGGCCTGACATCTCTCGATCGTTTCTCGTCGTAATTTGCGTGTTTATGGCTTTTGCGACTATCGTCGGCCAATTTAAATTGTCCTCTCATGCTCGGTTCGAGCGGAATCCGCTTTTACGTAAATTGCCACGCAATTCTACTCCACTCTTCATACACGACCACAAATTACCTCCATTTTATCTCCTCCATTGTTGGAATAAAAAAGACGATTTAATTTGGTGTCGTAAATTTTTTTTGCCTAGATTATATAGTTTCGAGCACGTATCTCACCAAAAAAGTTTTAATTGTCTTTGCTTATTAATTTAATCATTGTGTTTAATGAACCACAATACACGAAATAAGACATTATTTCATTAATTATAATGACTTAATTTTTGAATTCTTTGGTGCATTGATTTTCTTTTGTAATAAAGATTAAACAAAATGGTTGTAAGCTTCGTCCTAGAATTATATCAAGTCGTAAATCATCAATAAAAAAAGTTTCCCTGTTTGGGCTAATGACCGCTGCACGAAATTAAGTTATTTGTTTTACTTTCAGCTGTCGTGATTTATGTGCGACATTTTAGGGGTTGATGCGAGTAAAAAAGCGTGCCACGTGCACAAGATCGAAATTTCAAATTTTTCAATTTCAAGAAACGCGATTTGTATTTAAAGGATGAATAATGTACGCGGAAGTATACGTACTTCAAAACTCATTATTCTAGGGGGGGAGAGGGGAAAATTAATGTGCACCGCCACTGGATGGGGCAGCCAACATTTAAATAAAAGCCGCAGGAGTTGCAAAGTGTAAAACTACAAGAAGATACAAATCGTCGGCTTTTTCCAACCACAAGACTTGAACCACACCTTATGCACCTCTCATAACCTACCTTGTATGGTTATAATGATTTATCGCAAATAAAACCATGCGTGTATTGATATCTTCACTAACTCCAATTTAATTCCTGAAATTGCTAACGTTGAAAAATAAAAAAGAACGATCACAGTTTTTCTAAAATTATTATAAACAATTTTCCAAAATTTTGTAAAAATATTTATAAAAATAAAAAAGTTATTAACAATTTTGTAACTCAAGTTCCAAAAATAATGACTAAAATACGAAATTACTTATAAAATCATGAATTTTCTCAAGTTTCCATTGGAATTTTCTAAAAAAAAAAATTAACCATTAATAAATAGTAGTATCATAAATTCATGTACAAAATTTTGTAAAAATATTAATAAAAATAAAAAAGTTATTAACAATTTTGTAAGTCAAGTTCCAAAAATAATGACTAAAATACGAAATTACTTATAAAATCATGAATTTTCTCAAGTTTCCACTGGAATTTTCCAATAAAAATTTAACCATTATTAGTTAGTAGTATCATGAAATCACGTGCAAAATTTTGTAAAAATATTAGAAACAATAAAAAAGTTATTAACAATTTTCTAGCTCAAATCATAAAATTCGTACCTAAAATCTTCAAAAAAATTCGAATTTTCAAGGTTTCCATTAAAATTTTTCAGAAAAACATTTTCCATTATTTTACCATGGTATATTAAACATACAGACAAAATTTTGAAAAAATATTTATAACAATAAAAAAGTTATTAACTATATTTTCTTACTCGAGTCACAAAATTCGAACGAGATACAACACCTTTCGTATTTTTACCCCGAAATCGGACGTTTTTTGCGAGGAGCGGCCAAAAGGGTGGTTTTTTTCGTCCGATTTGAAAAATTCCGGTTCCGATGTAAAGATGAATGTTGATTACAAGTGTGGTTCGAATTTTAAATTTTTTGGACCTCCCAGACATTTTCAAAAAAATTCCCGAAAATGGTCGATTTTTTCGCTTTTTTTCGGGTTTTCGGCGGCGTTAACTTTGAAAAATAGCAACTCCGTCGGATTCCAAAGGGAAGCGATGAAATTAGGCCCCTTTTATTCTAACATCCTGGGGATTACCGTGACCGATTTTTAAGCCTCTCGGCGCAAAAGTGTGACGTCACGACCCCGAGACGCAAATTGTACAATTCTAGCGTTTTTTCGGACGGAAAAAGTACCAAGAATTTTTGGCTTCGATTAGAAGTTCGGCAGGAGGAAAAAAATCGCGATTGCTTCATTCCTCATCTAAATTCTACGTTTTAACCTTAAAACGGGAGTTTTTTTTGATACGTTTACTCTTTATGTCGTTTTGGTACCCCCAAAGTGACGCTTTATTTTTCGTTCTATTTTGACGCCATCTTTGAAAATTCGTAACTTTTTATCGGAACAACCTGTAATACTCGAATATTTTTTATTTTACTTATTTGGTATTTATTTATGAGAAAAAAAATCGGCACCTTGAAATTTTTACCCTGGACCTTGGAAAAAAATCGAACGTAAAATATTAAAAAAATCGGATAAAACGCGGTCCAACCTGAAATCATCTGGCTCCCGCAGTTTTCAAAATTTTTGCAATTTTCTTTCACAACTTTAAAAAGGAATGTTTTTTACTGTGTATAGGCTACTCAGATTTTTTATATTTGGTAGGGTTAGGAAATTACGTACAAATAAACTCGAAATTGATTCTAGGGGTGAGTGGCTCCCGCCGGGTCACTTTTTAACGGATTTTCAATTTTAAAAATACTTTAGAATCTACTCGTTGAACCCAAAGCCCCCACGCATAGGGTATTTTAAATTTCGAAAAAATATCGAAAAAAAAATTTTTTAATATCGCATTTTTAAAAGTAGTATTTTATGGGTCAAATTTACCCTTTAAATTACATTTCAACCCTACTTTATGCACCTTCCCTAAAAACTCTTTAGGTCCACTTTACGTCATAAAAAGAATCACTTCGCTATCTCTTTCCATTTTCGAATTATCACCCAAAATGTAGCTAAAATAAGCAAAATCTCCGTTTGGAGCCAAAATTTCGGTTTAAAATTTTTCACTTTTCACAAAATAATTAATATCTTCGAAACTATTAACACCACCGAAACGTTTAATAGCTTAAAATTCGCACAGTCACCTCCTTCACCAAATCCCGTGAAAGTTTTAATTTTCGGTTTAAAATTGCGCCGTCCAGAACCGTATTTGTACCAAAATTTGGCCAAAACTTTGCGATTTTTTTCCAAATAAACCATTTAACCGATTTTAACCAAATATTTTTTAAAACGTGTCTATCTACGGTGTTTACTTTTGGTAAAAATTTGAAACTGGTAACTTTTATATTTTTCGAGAAAAAAAATAAAAACCGATTTCTATTGAAAATTTCAAGCCCGTAACCTTAAAAATATCATAAATTTTTTTTTCGAATTTTTTTCAAAATCGATCCCGCAAATGATAGATATTAAAAAATGGATAAAATGTAGGGATTCACCTGCCCTCTACAACTGTCCAAAAAAATTTTATTCCCTAAAAACTCAAAAAAGTCAAAAATTTTTACAGTAATGTATCTCAAATAATAATTAAATTTAAATAAATTTTATATGTTAATATCAGTAATTTTTAGAAATTTATCTGTACGAATTTTTGTTTCTTAATTTTAGTTATTAAGCGAAATAATAATTTTTCAAAATACACCTTTACTCATTTACCAGAATGCCACATTTTCTATAAAAATTCATAACTTTTGAACGAAAAATCGTAGAGACTTGAATTTTTTTTTATTTTTTTCTAAATTCTTTATACCTTAAATATAAATTAATAACTTTCAAATTTTTAATTTGAAACGAAACACACTTGTATCTTCACTAACTCCAATTTAATTCCTGAATTTGCTAACATCGAAAAATAATAAAGAATAATCACAGTTTTTCTAAAATTATCATTAGAATTTTACTAAAAAAATTTCATAATTAATAAATGATAATATCATAAATAATTGTACAAAATTTTGTAAAAATATTTATAAAAATAAAAAAGTTATTAACAATTTGTAACTCAAATTCCAAAAATATTGACTAAAATACGAATTTACTTATAAAATCATGAATTTTCTTAAATTTCCATTGGAATTTTCCCAAAAAAAATTAACCATTATTAAATAGTAGTATCATAAATTCCTGTGCAAAATTTTGTAAAAATTTTAGAAATAATGAAAAAGTTATTAACAATTTTCTAACTCAAATCATAAAATTCATACCTAAAATATGGATTTTCTTCAAAAAAATACGAATTTTTCAAGGTTTCCATTAAAATTTTTTAGTGAAACATTATTCATTATTTTACCATGGTATATTAAACATATAGACAAAATTTTGAAAAAATATTTGTAATTATAAAAAGTTATGAACTATATTTTCTTAAACATATTGTAATAAAAAAAAAATTAATTCACTAAAATGAATGAAATCTTTATGTTGTTTTTGTTTAAATGGATGTAGAAATAAATGTATTTTTTTACTTGTTAAATGTGGAGCCCTTTTTAAAAAAGTCTGGATACGCCACTGGCTGACAACGTAACAAATGTTCAATAAAAGCAACCCTTGTGACTTTTCTAATAAATTACGAAATGTGTTGCACACTGGTGCCAACTGCTAATAATGTCCCAACTTCGCAATGATGGATCTCTTATGATCAAAATCAATCTTTTTGGTGCACCTATAGTTTTTGTGTAATCTTGGCGGAATGTGCGTAATTATTAGGTTGCTCCATTAATTGGCAATTACAGTAATTGATTCGATTATAATAAGGAATATTAGTATTAATTATTAGGTCGTAAATTTATTTGAATTAATGCGAGCAGCGCTGAGAAAAAGCCTCGAGGTGTTCGACTTCTTTTCCATAAAATTGAACCTGATTCTTTCAACCTGAGATCTCGGATCCAGCTTTATTAATTTACGCTTTACTAGTTAAATAGAAAGTTCGGAAAAAATTAAATAACGTCACGGAAATGAGGACAAAGGAACGTTACACTTCATCTACTTCTTTGTGAATCTTGATTAAAACTATGACTCTTCGAAAGTTTACATTCTTATTCATATTTACAATTATACATTTTTAAAAATTTCTCCAATATTTTTTTAAGCGATAAAAAAAATCACACTTATAAATTTGATATTTTTAAAAACCTACAAGAATCTATTTTAATACAAAAAAAAATTTATTTCAATACCTTTTTTCGTTTTTAAGTTATAGCGTAAAATTTTGGTGCAAATTTTATTTAAAAAATTATTTTCTTAAAAAATATTGGTGGTAATAAAACATTAAAGAGCTTAAATTTCGTGTAATTTTACGTTTTATTTAATGGAATTAAAAACGTTTTTATAAATTAAAAAATAAACCAACTAGAACCATTTTTGTATAAAAACTTTATGATTTTTTTATGAAAAATTGGATGAATCGATTTGAATGAAATATGTTTTAAATAAAGTGCAATAATTAAAAGCTTCTACTGTAAAAATTTCAGCTTCATACTATAACTAGTTGTAGAGAAAAACAATTAAAATTAAAGCGCTGTAATGGAAGAGTCGCGAAGCGGAAGTTAAGAAAATGGCCGCGCTACGAGCGCGTGCGTACCGCACTTAAATTTCCTAAAGCCGCGCTCACACTCATTTACATTAATTTAAAAAAATCATATTTTCATAATTAAAGCTTCTAGAAACGTCTAGTTTTTTATATTATATTTAAATAAAGCTCAACAAACGTTTTAAATTGAGTATAACTTATTTATTTATATTTTATCGACAGTAGTTGTTTTAAGTAACAATTCGAACCAATTCGGTTAATATTGTGAGTATTTACGACTCAACTCACGTCTTGTGTTTTAAAACTCGTCTCGTAGTTGGTAGAGCATTCGTAGGTCTCGTCATTGCTCTTTCTTTTCTTGGGGAACGTGAAACGATTGCCGGATAGGGCAATACGCGCCAGGATTACAGATGTCCCGAGTTTCCGATAACCGAGGCAGGAATTTTTAAAGAAAGTTCGATTAAGAAATTTCCACCCCACCATCAGATTTGGCGTTAATCCAGGCTGGTAAATCCCCTCTATTACTTCCTCCAAGAATGTTTTCACGAAAATGAACTCCCCGATCGAACAAAGAAATAAAACTTTATTATCGAGTTGAATAATTTGTTAATTGCTTTTTAAAGAATGTAATTTACGGTAACTGGTAACTAGTAACTGGTTGTAATCTGAGTTGTAAATTATGAGCTTGTAGTTAGTTACTGAATCCATAAAATGCTCGACGCATTGTACATTAAGAAGCACGCACACATCTTTCGATAAAGTAAATTATGATTTGCTCACATCGTTCATTAGTCCCACCAATTAGATATTTTTTTATTGATTCCCACACTTAAATTTCAACACAAAAATAAATAAAAATCATAAAACCATTATTTATTGAGGTTTTAATGGGATATCATCACTTGCCACACCTAGAGCAGTAATTTTAAAGCAATTTCCCTGAAGATGTTGTCCAAAAATCCACTTACAAAAAAGTATTTTTCTTAAAAAACTAAGCTAACTGCAGTTTTTAAGGTTTTAATGTTGATATCTTCACTCATTACACCTGGAGTAAAAATTTTGGAATAATTCTTCTAAAGATGTTGTCCAAAATTTTAATTTTTATATGTACAGGGTGTCCCATTTGACGTTGGACTGTATGGGTATCTTTGTTTTTATTGGAGATAGAAAGTCGATTAATTGGACAATAATTCATGTACAAAAAATTTAAATATCGCATCGTTCCAACGCTATCTTGAAAAAAACAAGAAAATGCGATTTTTAAAATATGGCTATAACTTCTTTATTTTCTGTGGTACCAAAAAAGTTTTTTGACTTAATACAGACAATTTTTTGTGTACAATGCAGTAAAATAAATGAATATTGCTTTTCGCCAACGGATTGACCGGAAATGAACCAAACTTATTTTTTCATATGGCAGCCATATTGGATTTACACATATTCGAAATTAGTGTATTTTTCTGAGTAATTTGATATATCATATGTAATATTTTAAGAAAAATAGAAATAATTTTATCTTACTAACCAAAAATGGCCTTGAATAGATGTAAACTGTCAATACATATTTGTTTTACATTTAATATTTTAAATAGTGACATTTATGTTATTGACAATTTACATCTCTTAAAGTCCAATGTTAATTTGAAAAATCAAATAATTTTATTTTTTTTTAAATATGACATATGTTACACCAAATTACTCAGAAAAAAATACTAATTCCGAATATGTGTAAATTCAATATGGCTGCCATAAGAAAAAAATAAGTTTGGTTCATTTCCGGTCAATCCATTGGCAAAAAAAAATATTCATTTGTTTTACTGCATTGTACACAAAAAATTGTGTGTATCATGTCCAAAAACTTTTTTGGTACCACAGAAAATAAAGAAGTTATAGCCATATTTTAAAAATCGCATTTTTTTGTTTTTTCAAGATAGCGTTGGAACGATGCGATATTCAAATTTTTTGTAAATGAATTATTAATAAACTATTTTTTCCATTTTACCGACTTTCTATCTCCAATAATAACAAAAATACCCATACAGCCCAACGTCAAATATACAGGGTGAGTCAGACCCTTTATCTCGAAAACAGTTTGTCGCACATCGAGAGAATAAAAATTTTAATTACCAAAGTGAACCCAAAGAATCCATTGGTGCACTTATTATTTTCCGGAACAAACCGGAAGTGCCCGGAACCGGAGGTAACTTTGATTTTTTAAATGGCAACATAAGTCGAGTATGGTATCGTTTAAAAGGTCTTTTAAAAAGAAACAACTTTTATTAAAATATTTTTTTAATATCTTGCATAATTAACAAATTAAACGAAAAAACATAAACAAACAAGTGACAAATGGTTTCTTAAATTATGGAAAAATTAAAACACTACCATCATCCCAAATATGGGTAAGGGTAGAGGCAATTATGAATTTTAAATGGAAACTTGTAACTTTTGCATTTTTCGTTTCGCTTGTTAAAAATAATCAACTTTTTAAGGTTATGTATTTTCCTTAATTCTAAAAATAAAAAAAAGTTGATTATTTTTAACGAATAAAGCGATAATAACTGCAAACACGAGTTTCTATTTAAAAAAATCTCTCTTGCCCATTTTCCGATGATGGTAACGATTTAATTTTTCCCTTTAAGAGACCAATTGTCACTTGTTTGCATATTTTTTTCATTTAATTCTTTAATTATGCAAGATATTAAAAAAATATTTTAATAAAAGTTGTTTCTTTTTAAAAGACCTTTCAAACGATACCATACTCGACGTATGTTGCCATTTAAAAAATCAAAGTTACCTCCGGTTCCGGGCACTTCCGGTTTGTTCCGGAAAATAATAAGTGCACCAATGGATTCTTTGGGTTCACTTTGGTAATTAAAATTTTTATTCTATCTATGTGCGACAAACTGTTTTCGAGATAAAGGGCTGTTACGGGTTGTCTGACTCACCCTGTATACAGAGTGTCCCTAAAAGGTCTGTACAAAACGATACCACATACTCCTGACACCAAAATAAAACGATTTAACTCAACTTATCTCTATCCAAAAGTGCTTTGTTAAGGTGCTACAGACCATTAAAGTTCTTAAAAGTATTTTGTTTTTTTTTTTAAATTACTAAAAATTGGTTCATACGATCATAACATAAAACCAAAACCAAAATTAATCGATTTAACCACTTTTATCTTTATCCAAAAGTGCTTCCTTAAGCCTCTATTGACCATGAAAGTTATTTAAAAATATAAAAATTTTCAAGGTGGCTAGATATTTAATGAAGCACTTTTCGATTAAAATAAGTTTGGTTAAATCATTTCATTTTGGTCTCAAGAATATGTGGTGTTACTTTGTACAGACCTTTTGGCGAAAAATTTAAATATTTTTCTAAAGTTAGGTTATGCACCACGTGGAAATATTTTTTTCTGCCTAAACTAAAGGAGTTAGAAAAATTGTATAAGAGACAAAAAAAGTTTACAATTACACTGTTTAGCTACAAGTAAAGTTTTATGAATTTTTATTCAGCCATTAAAAAGTTACAAGAAAATTTGCATGTCGATGACCTATTTTTGACCACTTACATAATGTGAAAAAGGAAAAACAAATTGTCTAAAAATACCTTTTTTCATTACATAGCCACATAACAAATTTTGTTATGATCCTATGAACCAATTTTTAGTAATTTAAAAAAAACAAAATAGTTTTAAGAACTTTAATGGTCTGTAGCGTCTTAACTAATAACTTTTGGGTAGAGATAAGTTTGGTCAAATCGTCTTAGTAGTATGAGGTATTGTTTTGAACAGACCTTTCAGGGACACCCTGTATAATAAATAATTTTTTGGTTAAAAGACATTTTGAAACGATTATATCACCTGGAGGTGCAATTTTTAATTTTTCCTTCGAAGATGCTGTCCAAAAAAAAACTTCCCAACTGCTTATTTTTAATGAAAAATTGTGTTACTAATCACTTTAGAGTCTCTTTGTTTGATAGTTTGGTAGATAATTAATTAGTTGAAATTGTGGCATCCATTGTAAGTCACGTGATGTATGATGTGGGGTTTAAAAGCAAACAAACGTGATGAAGTGTACGTTTAATCATTAACTTAACACGTTAACTGCCGCCCATATATTGATATCGTGGAACGCTGAGAGCCAAAGTAAATATCTTGGGCATTTTTTATTTAATTAAAATTTTGAATGCAGAGACTTTTTTATAGTACTTAATTTAGATAAAATAAGTAAAAATATATAAACGACGACCGGCCGTCGTATGGCCTGATAATGAATAGTATTTATTAGGAGGCCGTACGACGACCAGTCGTCGTATGTATTTATTTATTATTTTATTGTATTATTTTATTGTGTTATTTTATTGTATATTTAACAATATTATAATATTTCCTTATAAAAATAATTTCTTTCTAAATAAAGCGCCAGTTGTATTTTTGAAAGTGGTTGTTGGAGTTTATCGTCTGTAGTGATTCGAAAATGGCAAATTTTAGTAAGAATTCAACAACTCGTTCATATAGTGATAATTCTAGTGAAGACGATTTTGATAGTGATGATATGAAAGGAGATCCAAATTATTCTGAAAATGAAAGTGAAAGTGAATCGGAATTAAGTGAATCCATTTATCAACAACTATTAAATATCGAAGATGAATTAGTTGAAACGAATGACAATAATTTTTGTACTTCTTCAAATGATGAATGGAAAACTATAGGCAGTAACTCGTCTGTACAACAGCCGGTTTTTATACAAACGTTCAAGGAAGGAATCAAAAATATAAATTTAACTGCAAGTGACCAACCGATAAAATATTACGAAATATTTATAACTCAAGACATTATGGAACACATAACGGATCAAACTAACCTTTATGCTGCACAATTATTGTCAACAAAAATAGTCAGTAGAAGTAGTCGATTGAATCAATGGAAAGATTCCAGTCCACAGGAAATGAAAAAATTTTTTGGGCTTCTTTTATGGATGGGATTGGTTAGATATCCAAAATTATGTGATTATTGGAGTACAAAGCGAATATATAAGAATAGTATTGCCCCAAAAACAATGCCGCGTAACAGATTTGAAATATTATTAACCATGTGGCATTTTTCAAATAACAAAGAAGCTCATGGCGATCGACTACATAAAATAAATATTCTCAGGAACAAACTTCAAGACCTTTATCAACATTATAATGTACCCGGCGAATGTCTATGTGTGGATGAGACAGTAGTTCCATTTAGAGGACGTTTATTATTCCGTCAATACATTCCAAATAAACGACATAAGTATGGAATTAAATTGTTCAAAATTTGTGATATTACTGGATACACCTACGGAATAGAAATTTATCAAGGGAAGCAAGAAAAAAATCAAATAAACGTTTCACTATCAACTGATATTGTTCTCAAGCTAGGAGAAAATTATCTTGACGAAGGCCGTTTATTTATTACGGATAATTATTACACGTCAGTAGAACTTGCAGAATATTTATTAAACAGAAATACACATCTTACAGGGACACTTAGAAAAAATAGAAAACGCATTCCGAAACAGGTGGTAAACAAAAACCTCTCCAAAAACGAAATTATTGGAATGCATAATGAAAAAGGAATAGTTGTAGTTAAATGGAAAGATAAACGAGATGTTCTTATGTTGTCTACAAGACATGCAACAGAAATAACCTCCACAGGTAAAAACAATAGAAAAAAAGAAGAAATTTTTAAACCGAAAATAGTTCAAGACTACAATGCAGGAAAAGCAGGTATTGATTTATCTGATCAATTCTCCAGTTACTCCAATGCAATACGAAAATCTGTGAAGTGGTATCACAAAGTTGCAATGGAACTTATTTTTGGTACTTCTGTGGTAAATGCGTATATTATCTATAAAAAGATATCTCAAAAGAAATTATCCATTACTGAATTCAGGGAGTATTTAGTCGAAAGTTTACTTGACGTCGACGACGATAATGACGAAAATATAACAAATAATTCAAGAAAACATAAATTAGAAGAAAATGGAGAAGTCGATGAACGAAATAGAAAAATCAGAAGACGTTGTGTCAGCTGTTATTCTAAAAATCGTCGAAAATATGGAAGCCGTGAAGCAGATAAAGGAAGTGTAACACCTCGAGTTATTACATACTGCTCACAATGCCCGGAAAAACCTCCAATGTGTGCCAATTGTTTTATAAAAAATCATTGAAAGGTCCATAAATTTAATTTAATTTAGAATTTACTTGTTTAATTACTTATATGTAAATAAAATAGTTTTCTACAAAGTTTTTGTCATTTTGAACATTCACTTACATTTACCTACTATTGAAAACATATTCAAACAATTATCATTTTCTTTCGAAATGTAATAGGTTTCTAGGACGAGCAGTCGATGTTTTTCACATCATAAACATTCATATGTGGCAACTGCTCACATATAACACTAATAAATGTAGAGAAAGATTGACTTTATGTTGCTGAAACTACAAGCGTTATTACGACGACCGGTCGTCGTATGGCGCATTCAGTCAGAAATGCGTACGACGACCGGCGCGTCGTATGGCAGTTAACGTGTTAAAGAATTATCCACGCCGGTCTGCTCGTAAGTCAATGGAGAAACAAATGATGCCTGTCTTCTCGGTAGCGCCCAATTTAAATCGATGAAACCCAAACAATAGAAACAACCGAATTTTAATTTCCTCCTGCTTTGAAGTAATTAACATGTCACACGTAGGTTTCATAATTAATTTACAAATACAATTGCTATTTAATTAAATAACGAATGTGCTTCGGTTATAATCGTAGAAGATCGTAGCGACGGCAGCCATTAGGGTTCTTAAATAAGATGCGCGCGGTTCCAGGGTTCTCTCTAACCGCGCATGCGCGCGCGTTTCATAACTCAACAGTAAAAAGTTTATTACAATAAATTGTTCTGCCCATTTTTAAGTAATTAAAGATTAAATTGCAATTTTGTTGTATAATTATAAGTACGATTTTTATGTTGAAGAATGTTAACCCCGCATTTTCTCACGGATTAAGCGTATTTCATGGTTGTGTCGTGCATGTCTGGGGATAAAAGGCGAAATGTAAAATTGGTTTGCGCAGAAATGTGAAAATTATGCGTGCTTTTTGAATATTTTAATTAATCCTACACTTAGCGTCTTTGTAAAATCTTGTTTATTCCAATAAATTATGGGTGTTACTCGTGATAAAGTTTCAATTAAAACCTTTATTTGTGTCCTAGGCTCATTAAATTATAGTAAGACAGGTTATAACTGCTAATAAACTTTATTTAATGCTAATACTGCAAAAAGTTAGGTTAGGTTACGAGCGTGGCGCCCAACGTGGGGCCAATTACTCCACTATTTATCACCGCCTCGTAATTAAAACACTATTTTAAATTGTATTAAATGTAGCTTAAGCGCTTCAAATCTTTCCATTGTAAATATCACGAGAAATTAAGGCGTGTTTTTTAAAACGAGTGGGCGTCATTGTTTCTGGTGCGATTAGATTTTTGTGAATGTTGCTGAGATAAAACAATTGATTGGGCAACATTCGGCACGAATTGGATTTTTTAACTCCAATACAAATACGTAATTAAATTCGATCGTGATTACAATTTATGATCGAAAATAATTTAAATCGTGACGTTAATAATATTAGAGTTTACATACATAAATATTAGGTTTAGTTTCATATTCACAGCAATAAAAATTTGTTTTATAGTATGATAACAATTAAGGTTGTTTTAATATTGATATCATGACTTAGTAGACCTGGAGTAGCTGTTTTGGAGTAATTCCCTTGAAGATGAGCCCCAAAATTTTATATTTTTACACACGAAAAAGCGCAATTTAAGCGTAAACGATTATTTATTGAGGTTTTATGTGATATTATCATTTCGTACACCTGGAATAGCAATTTTGTAGTAATTCCCCTGAAGATGTTGTCCAAAAATTTATTTTTCCACTTACGCAAAAATAATTTTATCGTGTATTTAAAAAAAAAACTGAACCATAGGAAGTTATGATGATGGTTTTTATATTAAAAACGCAAAATAGACGACTGTTAGTGATTTTGTAATCATCTAATTTTTTTTGAGGTTTTAATGTTGATATCATCATTTAGTAAACCTGAAGTAGCCTTTTTGGAGGAATTCCCCTGAAGATTTTGACCAAAATTTTATTTATTTTTTTTTCCGTACGAATTTAAGCGTGTATTTAAAAAAAATAATTGTAAAGGTTTGGTGGTGAATTTTATGTTTAAAACGCGAACTAGAAGACTTCCAGTATTTTTTTCAATACTTTAAACTTTAAATTTTGATAATATTTCGTACAAAAACTGTTTAAAAAATATTTTAATAATTAATTTTTTGCTTAAAAGATATTTTGAAATAAGTATAGCACCTGGAGGTGCAATTTTTAAATTTTCCCCCGAAGATGCTCTCCAAAAAATACTTCCCAACCGCTTATTTTTATTGTAAAATTGTTGAAAACCGTGATTCGTCGATGAATTTATAACAAGTTGTAGAAATTTTTACTAATCACTTTACTAATCATTTTAGAGTTTGATAGTTTTTATTATGATTTTCTCGTACAGTTCATTAATGGTGCCTATTAAAATTTTTTAATTGATTCCCACATTTAGACTTTTTCTCACAATTTCACTCCACGCATTCTATTTCTACTTTTTCTTTAATTTAATAATTACACCTAATTGAATTTTGTAAAGAAAAAGAACTCAAAACTAAATAAAGAAACTTTATGTCATTTTTTCGGAAGTAAATAATTTGATATTATCACTTAGTAGACCTTGAGTAACAATTTTGGAGTAATTCCTCTGAAGATGTTCTTCAAAATTTTAATTTTTCGTACATGAATCAGTTCAATTTGAGCGTATATTTTTGAAAAATTGAAAAACTGGTGGCTTTTATGTTTAAACATTTTTTTGAATACTTTAACGTTTAAATTTGGATTATAATTCGTACAAGAACTATTTAAATATAATTATAACAACCAGTTTTTCGCTTAAAAGACATTTTGAAACGATTATAACACCTCGAGGTGCATTTTTTTAATTTTTTTAATTTTTCCTCAAAGACGCTATCCAAAAAAACTTTCTAACTGTTTATTTTTAATGTAAAATAAAACTTCATAACAATTTTTTGAGGTTTTAATTTGATATCATTACTTAGTAGACCTGGAGTAACAATTTTGGAGTAATTCCTCTGAAGATGTTGCCCTTTATTTTAATTTTTCACACATGAAAAGCCTCAATTTGAGGGTATGTTTAAAAAAAACTGAATTGAAAAAGATTTGATGGTGAATTAGACGATTTTGAGTATTTTTTTCAATACTTCAACGTTTAAATTTGGATTATGTTTCGTACAAAAACTGTTTAAAAAATTATAGCAATTAGTTTTTCGCTTAAAAGAAAATTTGAAACGATTAGAACACCTGGAGGTGCAAGTTTTAAATTTTCCCTCGAAGACGCTGTCCAAAAAAAATTCCTATTTATTTTTAATGTAAAATTGTTTGTTCAAAAAAATTTTTTTAGCTAAAAATTATAAAATTTACTTTTACTCCGAAATGAAGCTCCGGAGCGACTTACAATAAGAGTACCTTTTCTGTAGAACGTTGATTAAGGATTATTTTAGTACTTTTAAAATTATCAAAAACGTAAAGAATCAAAAGATATGATCAAAAAAGTTGATGACCCCCCCACATGTAACGCCCCTGAAAATATTTTTTAAACTTTTATTGGCTGAAAATGTGTATCCTTATGTGAAAAAACTGTGGCTAAAATTTTAAATTAATATCTCTTATAATATTTATTTTATTAACAAAAATATATTTTTTTTGAAAATTTTTGAAGTGGTATAACTTTTTAAGAAAACATTTCTGGACAATACATTATAAGTCAAAAATGTTAAGTTTCACTTCCTCTATCACCATAAAAAAATTGTCAAAGTTATTCAGGGACACCCTGTATATTACTTATACAAAATTGAGCTTTGTAAAGAAAAATAAAAAAGAAATTTCATAACAAGTTTTTTCGAGGTTCTAATTTGATATCATCACTTAGTAGACCTGGAGTAACAATTTTGGAGTAATTCCTCTGAAGATGTTGTCCGAAATTTTAATTTTTTCACACATGAAAAAGCGTGTATTTCTTAATAAACTTATTTCAAAAAGTTGTGATGGTGGTTTTTATGTTTAAAACGCAAAATAGAAGATTTGATTGTTTTAAAAAATATACAGGGTGAGTCATACCACCCGTAACAGCCTTTTATCTCGAAAACAGTTTGTCGCACATCGAAAGAATAAAAATTTGAATTACCAAAGTGAACCCAAAGAATCCATTGGTGCACTTATTATTTTCCGGAACAAACCGGAAGTGCCCGGAACCGGAGGTAACTTTGATTTTTTAAATGGCAACATAGGTCGAGTATGGTATCATTTGAAAGGTCTTTTAAAAAGAAACAACTTTTATTAAAATATTTTTTTAATATCTTGCATAATTAACAATTTAAACGAAAAAACATAAGCAAACAAGTGACAAATGGTTGCTTAAATTATGGAAAAATTAAAACACTACCATCATCCTTAATATGGGTTAGAGTATGTATTTTAAATGGAAATAACTTTTGCATTTTTCGTTTCGCTTGTTAAAAATAATCAAATTTTTTAGGTTATGTATTTTCCTTAATTCAAAAATAAAAAAAAAAGTTGATTATTTTTAACGAATAAAGCGATAATAACTGCAAAAAAGAGTTTCTATTTAAAAAAATCTCTTGCCCATTTTCCGATGATGGTAACGATTTAATTTTTCCCTTTAAGAGACCAATGGTCACTTGTTTGCATATTTTTTTTCGTTTAATTTGTTAATTATGCAAGATATTAAAAAAATATTTTAATAAAAGTTGTTTCTTTTCAAAAGACCTTTCAAACGATACCATACTCGACCTATGTTGCCATTTAAAAAAACAAAGTTACCTCCGATTCCGGGCACTTCCGGTTTGTTCCGGAAAATAATAAGTGCACCAATGGATTCTTTGGGTTCACTTTGGTAACTAAAATTTTTATTCTATGTGCGAAAAACTGTTTTCGAGATAAAGGGCTGTTACGGGTGGTCTGACTCACCCTGTATAATAAA
The DNA here is from genome assembly GCA_963971135.1 of Stenus bimaculatus. NCBI lineage: Eukaryota > Metazoa > Arthropoda > Insecta > Coleoptera > Staphylinidae > Stenus > Stenus bimaculatus. The sequence continues at coordinate 1,605,328 of OZ020181.1, forward strand.
TAATTTTTCGCTTAAAAGATTATTTGAAATGATATCACCTGGAGATGCAATTTTTAAGTTTTCCCTCGAAGATGACTTCCAAAAAAAAACTTTCCAATTGCTTATTTTTAATGAAGAATTGTGTTATTAATCATAAAAAATAAAGTGGGGTTTATTTAGAAAACGTGTCGCGGCAGCGGCCATTAGGGTTGTTTAAAATAAACACGTGCGTGCGCAACAGCGTAACGCATACTTTAGTGACTTAACCTTGCAGCGGCCATTAGGGTTCTTGCGCTTGCGCACAATCGACTTTCTACCACCAAATCTTCATAAACGCTATGAAATTTTAATATAATATGTAATGAATCACAAAATATACAAGGCGTTGATTTGTTTTTTTATTTATTAAACCGTTTTTAAGTTTCGTAGGTGTTTTGTGTTCGTTAACATCATGCGGTACCGGATCCTTTATCAGGCCATAAATATTTAACGCGATATTCAAATAAGAGCCGCCTTCATAAATCAAGTAGCACGCGCTACTACAGGTTCCCGGAGGACAAGTGCTTGCTATTTCTTTTGTTGTCCTGCTCCACATGCGATTATTGTGCTCCACCATTAATTTCCCGTAAAAAATTGCTTCGCCGATAACGGATAATGCAATGAATTTTCATAAAATTGGAGTATCCGAGATAAAATTCTAGGAAAAGAAGGTTTTGACATGCAAGGTTTAAGAAGATTTATCTTAAATCTTGATACTCGTCCTTCTGTTTCAGAGAAAATGGGTCTTCATCGACGCGGCTTTTGGTGGCTTGTGCTGAATACAAAATGGGTTTTATGCCCGATATTATCTTTATTTCATGCCCCCAAGATCTGACGTTATGGCGCATCATGTCTTAGGAATAATAAAATGAGGAAAACCGTTCTAAATTTTCATTTTGTCCTTGCTGCAATTTTATAAAACGTCCATTTTTATTTATGCAGATTTTACTAAAGTGTTATTTATTTATGCACATGTTACTCTTCTTACCCTTCAAATCACACGTGGGTAAAATTTCCTTTTAACATGCAAATTAGCTCAATAAAAAACAACAACATACGCCCTAAGCAATCACAAAACCGAAATGGAGTTGTTCTCTCATTTAATCACTATAAATTTCCTCGCTTTTCTTAAATCTACGATAATATTTTTCCCCAGTTTAAAGTGCTTTCCTCCGCCGCAAGTTCCAAACAATTAAATCTTGCTTTCGGTTTCTATAATTGAAAAGTTTGCAAGTATTTCATTGTATTAAAAGTGTGTTTAGTGCAAGTCGTGTTGTTTTGGACATGGAATGATCTCTTGTTGCTGCTGTTTTGTGGACACAGTGTTGAAACCGGTTGCCTCCAGGTTGGAAGTTCACCTGCCCCACGTCCTTCTGTCACTCATTCGTCATGCGTTTTTTGCCCCTGCTTCTGAAAAGTTGTCTCCGTTAATGGCAATAAAATCTTTATTTCAAAAATGGCTTTTATTCACAAATTATTTTCAAGTGCCATCATTAGCTTAATGGGGGAATTGAAAGGGTTGAACCAACCTCTTCAATTTTCGACATTAATTGATCACGTTTACATTTATTTCAGCATTTACTACTAAAAGCTTCAATTGATACGTATTAATCATCATCAGCAATAACAGTCTGAAATTTACTCCGGATCGCTACAAATTTTAGCATTTGCCACCAAAATGATAACGTAACCTACTTCTGACGTCATCATATAAATTCCACATTCGGCAGCTTGTGTTTTTATCCCGAAATCGAACGTTTTTGCGAGTAGCCTCCAAATGGATAGTTTTTTCGTCGAATTTAAAAAAAAATAGTTTCATTATAATGGGGATGTTCAGTGGCGTAGCCAGGAATTTCAGTCAGCAGGGTACAGACTCTAAAAAGGCACCCAAGTGGGGGTAAGGAGGTGGCGACAAATTTGAAATGTTAAAAGTAACCATATTTTAAACCGTTTTTGTGTTTTCAAAATCAAAAATTTTTGTATAACTTTTTTAATTATTTTCGGATTTTAATTTTTCATTTTGTACTTAAAAGTTTTTATTATTCCGTGGTGTAAATATAAAAAAATAAAATTTGCTGTTTTATTGTAATTTTTAAATTATTGTAATTTTAACATTTTGCAAGTTCTTAGAAAATCGGCAATAAAATCAAAATTATTGAAACCACACACGAATTTAAGAAGTCTCTGCAAAGATAATACTTATTGGTTTTTATTGATTTTTTTAGGTCAAAAATTGGTTAAGAAATGGCGGAATTATAATTTTTTTCGAAAAAAAAATGATCTAAAATTATCAATTTTTAAGTTAACTCGCGATTTTAAAGCTAAAAAAGAACTAAAATTACAAAACCTGCAATTGTGGCTTAAATTACAGTACAAACTTTAATTTGAGTAATTTTTGCAATTTTATTAAATTGAATTTTTTATAATAAAATTAGTAATTTCATGTCCTAAAAATCAAAATTCTTGCATAGCTTTTTTGTTAATCAACCCATTTTGATTATTCTTGTTTTATTTTGTGTTTAAAATCACATGTGAAAAATTAAAAAATTTAATTTTCAATTTGTTTATAGTAATTTCGTTTTCTTTTTGTAGTTTTTAGATTTTACAACTTTAAAAAACGGTGATAATAACGAAAAAATTAAAACTCAAACAAATTTACTTTTTCATTGCAAAAGCAATAGTTCCAGGTTTTTAATGTGTTTCTAAAATAAAAATTTGTTAAGGAAATGGCGGAGTTATTAATATTTATCGAGAAATTTTGACTTGAAATTGACTTTTTTAAACAAACCCAAAAATACTTCATGTGCTAAGCCAAAAAAAATGTTGAGTGTATTTTTTGTAATTTTAAAATTTAGCAGGTTCTTGAAAAATTGTCGATAAAATCTAAAATATTTAAGACTGAAACATGTTTAATATTCCATTAAAAAGTCAATAAATATAGGTTTTTAATATGCGTTTAAAATCAAAAATTGGTTAAAAAATGGCGGAGTTATTAACGTTTTTTGAAAAAGTTTTAATTAAAATGGTTAAAAATTTCGGTTAGCAGGGTATAGATTCTAAAAAGGCGCTCAAGTGGGGGTAAGATGGTGGTGTGCCCCCTTTCGTCGATTTTTGAAGGTTAAGATTTTTTTTGAGATTCACAAAATTCACAAAACTGAGTAAAACAGATATAAAGTTTTTTTTAAATACCAACATTTTTCAAAATTTTAAATGTTAACACTTGATTTCTAGAAAAAAAATGGGGCTTTAATAAATAATTAATATTTTATATATTACAAAAATAAAATATATATTAATATTTTATATATTACAAAAATAAAATAAAAAATGTATACAGGGTGTCGCAAAATTCGACCAACACCGGTTAACTAGAGAATGTTCTAATTTTTCTAGCAACTTTTTTTAAGAAGTAAATGTCATTCTGAACTAAAAATTTCCAATGAACTATTTTATATTTTTTGGACTATTTTGGAAGTTACACCATTTCTAATATTGTAAAATATTCAAATTTTTGTACAATTTTTAATTTCTACTTAATCAGAAAAACATTTTAGATTCTTCTTCAAGGCAATTTCAACGATTTTCACATCAAATCCATTTTCTAGTTAAATTATCGAAAATGAAAGAAGTTGATGTGTATACTTAATTTTTTAGCATTATTAATGTTGAAGTTACATACATATTCTTTGAATATTTTTTAATGCCTCGAGAAGATTAGTTTCGCATAACAATTTTACAAAATTTTAATAACAAAACCTATATTTTTGGACATTTTTGAGTTTTGGAATTTCAACTTTTAATTGTCACGTAAACAAGAAACCGTTTTTTGGATTTAAAAAATACATTTTTGGGATAAAAAAAATTTATAAATACCTTATGCACCAACCCTCCAAACCAACTGATGAATTGAAGATTTCATGGATACATTTTTTTTAAAACCTAAAGGCACTTTTTTTATTTGCACTTTAAATTACCACAAATAGCACTAATTTCACAAGTAATCGGATTTTCGAATTTGCACTCCCGTAAACCGCACTTTTACCGAATACCGGATTTCGCGAATAACCGAACCAAAACGTCCAGATTTTTTGGAAAAAATTTACACTCGCGCACACTTCGCTGTGGATTCTTCCAAATTTTCAGCTCACTTATACACAATTTTAAGCACTATTATTTTAAACGAAAACAAAGTAAACATTAATTAATTTAGGATGAAATTACGATCGATTAAAATTACTTCGACTGAACTGGACGAATTCTAACCGAAAACTGAATTTGTCCAGCAACCAAAATTTTTTTTTTAGCCTTGAGGTAAGAAGACAATTGAGCTTGAATAAATTAAATTTCAGTTTTCAAAAGATGAGTAATGATAATACAATAAAATATTTTATTGGTCATACTTTTACTTGCATATTATAATTTTTAAAACTTAAATAAGAAATATTATTCTTCATAAAAATGTACTCGTACAAAATTTTGTAATAATTCAAAATTATTAACGTTGAATCTACAATCATGTAAAAATTTTGAATATTTTTTAATGTCTCTAGAAAAATAGTTCTGCAAATACAAATAAATTTCAATACGTTTTTATTAAAACATCAAAAAATTATGGGTATTAAAATCTGAATTTATTACACAATTTTCAGACTTATTTTACTAATTTTTTACTTCCTTTTAATCACCTGAATTATTTTAATAATTATTAAAATAATTCCAATGATGTTCCGTTGTAGTTCTTTTTGTAGTTTTTAGATTTTACAGCTTCAAAAAACGGCGATAATAACGAAAAAGTTAAAACTCAAACAAATTTACTTTTCCATTGCAAAAGCAATAGTTCCAAGTTTTTAATGTTTTTAAAATAAAAATATGTGTAGGAAATGGCGGAGTTATTAATATTTTTCGAGAAATTTTGACTTGAAATTGACGTTTTTAAACAAACCCAAACATACTTCATGTGCTAAGCCTAAAAAAAAAATTTTGAGTGTATTTTTTGTAATTTTAAAATTTAGTAGGTTCGTAAAAAATTGTCGATAAAAGCTAAAATATTTAAGACTGAAACATGTTTAATATGCCATTAAAAATTCAATGAATGTAGGTTTTTAATGTGCGTTTAAAATCAAAAATTGGTTAAAAAATGGCGGAGTTATTAACGTTTTTTGAAAAAGTTTTAATTAAAATGGTTAAAAATTTCGGTTAGCAGGGTATAGATTCTAAAAAGGCGCTCAAGTGGGGGTAAGGGGGTGGTGTGTCTCCTTTCGGCGATTTTTGAAGGTTAAGATTTTTTTTGAGATTCACAAAATTCACAAAACTGAGTAAAACAGATATAAAGTTTTTTTTAAATACCATCATTTTTCAAAATTTTAAATGTTAACACTTGATTTCTAGAAAAAAATGGGGCTTTAATAAATAATTAATATTTTATATATTACAAAAAAAAAATAAAAAATGTATACAGGGTATCGAAAAATTCGATCAACACCGTTTAACTAGAGAATGTTCCAATTTTTCTAGCAACTTTTTTTAAGAAGTAAATGTTATTCTGAACTAAAAATTTCCAATGAACTGTTTTATATTTTTTGGAGTATTTTGGAAGTTACACCATTTCTAATATTGTAAAATATTCAGATTTTTGTACAATTTTTAATTTCTACTTAATCAGAAAAAAATTTTAGATTCTTGTTCAAAGCAATTTCAACGATTTTCTCGTCAAATCCATTTTCTAGTTAAATTATCGAAAATGAAAGAAGTTGATGTGTATACTTAATTTTTTAGCATTATTAATGTTGAATCGACATACATATTCCTTGAATATTTTTTAATGCCTCGAAAAGATTAGTTTCGCATAAGAATTTAACAAAATTTTAATAACAAAACCTATATTTTTGGCAATTTTTGAGTTTTGGAATTTCAACTTTTAATTGTCACGTAAACAAGAAACCGTTTTTTGGATTTAAAAACCTTTTATGACCTCTGCATATGACAGCCACCAAATATAATTCGAAATACATAAAATATGATCAATAAAAATTGCTTTACCCCATAAATATTAACAAAATTATTAATTCAAATTTTTGTTTTAAAATACGTACCAAAAATTTGCACAACATTTCCAACTTATCCAATCACCACCATTTTTCCATCCTGCGGTATTTTCTTTCTTTCCAGGTAAAATCAGATACATAATTAGAAAATTATGTGTTAATTTCCACACCACCCAGGAGGTATAACACTTAGTGCGCTTTTTTTAAAGTGGTTTCCCCATTAGGCCTAATCCACTATGGTTTTTTTTTAAATTAAAAGGTACTTACTTAAATATTTCGGATTTTAGTACTTCATTTTTTTTTTGTTTCGACTTCACTTCACTAAATCACTTATTTCACTATTATCACTAACACTGTGCTTTTTAAACCGCATTTTGTACCGCATTTTGTACCGCATTTTGTACCGCATTTTGTACCGTATTTTGTACCGCATTTTGTACCGCAAGACGCATATTTGCTGTAAAAAGTGTTACAGCCCGCAATTTTTGGGATAAAAAAATTTTATAAATACCTTTTGCAGCAACCCTCCAAACCAACTGATGAATTGATGATTTCATGGACACATTTTTTTTAAAACCTAAAGGCACATTTTTTATTTGCACTTTTTTTATTTGCACTTTAAATTACCACAAATGGCACTAATTTCACCAGCAATCGGATTTTCGAATTTGCACTCCCGTAAACCGCACTTTTACCGAATACCGGATTTCGCGAATAACCGAACAAAATCGTCTCGAATTTTTGGAAAAAATTTACACTCGCGCACATTTCGCTGTGGATGACTTTTTGCTTCCAAATTTTCAGCTCACTTACACACATTTTTAAGCACATGTTATTTTAAACGAGACCAAAAAAAAAATTAATTAATTTAGGATGAAATTACGATCGATTAAAATTATTACGACTAAATCGGGCGAATTCTAGTCGCAGACTGAATTTGTCCAGCACCCAAATTTTATTTTATAGCCTTGAAGTAAGAAGACAATTGAGTTTTACAAAAGATGAGTAATGATTATACAATAAAATATTTTATTGGTCATACTTTTACCTGCATATTATAATTTTTAAAACTTAAATAAGAAATATTATTCTTCATAAAAATGTCTCGTATAAAATTTTATAACAATTCAAAATTATTAACGTTGAATCTACGAACATGTAAAAATTTTGAATTTTTTTAATGTCTCTAAAAAAATATTTCTGCAAATACAAATAAATTTCAATACGTTTTTATTAAAACATCAAAAAATTATGGTTATTAAAATCTGAATTTATTATACAATTTTCAAATTTATTTTACTAATTTTTTACTTCCTTTTAATCACCTGAATTATTTTAATAATTATTAAAATTATTAAAATTATTCCAATGATGTTCCCGTTGTAGTTCTTTTTGTAGTTTTTAGATCTTACAGCTTCAAAAAAACGGCGATAATAACGAAAAAATTAAAACTCAAACAAATTTACTTTTCCATTGCAAAAGCAATAGTTCTAGGTTTTTAAAATACAAATTTGTTAAGGACATGGCGGAATTATTAGTATTTATCGAGAAATTTTGACTTGAAATTGACTTTTTTAAACTAACCTAAAAATACTTCATGTGCTAATCCAAAAAAAATGTAGAGTGTATTTTTTGTAATTTTAAAATTTAGTAGGTTCTTAAAAAATTATCGACAAAATCTAAAATATTTAAGACTAAAACATGTTTGATATTCCATTAAAAAGTCAATAAATGTAGGTTTTTAATGTGCGTTTAAAATCAAAAATTGGTTAAAAAATGGCGGAGTTATTAACGTTTTTTGAAAAAGTTTTAATTAAAATGGTTAAAAATTTCGGTTAGCAGGGTATAGATTCTAAAAAGGCGCTCAAGTGGGGGTAAGGAGGGGGTGTGTCCACTTTCGGCGATTTTTGAAGGTTAAGATTTTTTTTGAGATTCAAAATTCATAAAACTGAGTATACGCATCCAAATTTACTACAGATGTAAAGTTTTTTTTAAATACCAACATTTTTAAATATTTTAAATGTTAACACCTGATTTCTAGAAAAAAAAAATGGGGCTTTAATAAATAATTAATATTTTATACATTACAGAAATAAAATAAAAAAATGTGTACAGGGTGTCGCAAAATTCGACCAACATTTAACTTGAGAATATTCCAATTTTTTTAGCAACTTTTTTTAAGTAGTAAATGTCAGTCTGAACTAAAAATTTCGAATGAACTATTTAATATTTTTTTGGACTATTTTGGAAGTTACATCATTTATCGAAAATGAAAAAGGAAATTTATAAACTCCATATTTAAACAAAATTCTTCAAAATATGCAATAATTTTTATTTACTTTTTTTAACATTTTTTTTTATTTTTCGAATAAATTCTAAACTATGGAAAATATTAAAAAAATATTTTAATAAAAGTTGTTTCTTTTTAAAAGACGTTTCAAACGATACCATACTCGACTTATGTTGCCATTTAAAAAATCAAAGTTACCTCCGGTTCCGGATAGTTCCGGGTTGTTCCGGAAAAAGATAACTTCATCAATGGATTTTTTGGGTTCAGTTTGGTAATAAATTTTTTTATTTCGGCCCTGTACGATAACGCGTTCTCGAGATAAATGGGTGCCCCGGGTGGTCTAAATCACCCTGTATAACCCAAAAATATTAAAAAAAAAAATAAATTTCAAAAGAGATTTTAATTGCAGTTTGAACTTCAATTTAAGTAATTTTTATTTTTTAAATTGATTATTATTTTAATCCACTTTTTTGACAAAAATGAAAAAAATCCTTTTGTTTATCAACCGATTTTAATAATTCCTGTTTAATTTTGTGCATAAAACCTTTGATTTTTTCATGTGTTAAGCCAAAAAAAATTTTGGTTGTAATTTTTATTTTTTGTAATTTTCAAATTTAGAAGGATCTTAAAAAATTATCAATAAAATCTAAAATATTTAACACTGAAACATATTTAATATTCCATTAAAAAGTCAATAAATGTAGGTTTTTAATGTGCGTTTAAAATCAAAAATTGGTTAAAAAATGGCGGAGTTATTAACGTTTTTTGAAAAAGTTTTAATTAAAATGACTAAGAATAATAGTGAGTATACATAGTTTTTTTAAATACTAATATTTTTCAAAATTTAAAATGTTAAAACATTATTTCTAAAAAAATGGGATTATTTTTTTATTTATTACAAAAAAAAATGTATACAGGGTGTCGCAAAATTCGACCAAAACCAGAGAATGTTCCACTTTTTCTAGCGACTTTTATTCCGTAGTAAATGTCATTTAAACTAAAAATTTCCAACATATTCCATGTCATATTTTTTGGACTCTTTAAGAAGTTACCCCATTTTTAATATTGTAAAATTTTCAGAAATCGTTAACTTTTTTGTAAAAAATGAGATTGTAAAATTTTATACAGGGTGTCCCATTTGACGTTGGACTGTATGGATATCTTTGTTATTAAGTCGGTTAAATGGACAAAGTAGTAGAGATTTTTTCGAATATTAATAATTTATTTACAAAAAATTTGAATATCGCATCACTCCAACAGTATCTTGAAAAAACAAGAAAATTTTTTGGCTTAATACAGACAATTTTTTGTGTACAATGCAGTAAAACAAATGAATAATTTTTTTCGCTAACGGATTGACCAGAAATAAATCAAACTTTTTTTTTTCTTATGGCAGCCATATTGGATTTACACATATTCGGAATTAGTGTATTTTTTTGAGTAATTTGATATAACATATGTAATATTTTAAGAAAAATAGAAATAATTTTATTTTACTAACCAAAAATGGCCTTAAATAGATGTAAACTGTCAATACATATGTGTTAAGATTTATTTTACATTTAATATTTTAAATAGTTACATTTATGTTATTGACAATTACATCTCTTAAAGTCCAATGTCACTTTGTAAAATTAAATTATTTTATTTTTTTTTAAATATGACATATAGTATACCAAATTATTCAGAAAAAAATACTGATTCCGAATATGTGAAAATCCAATATGGCTGCCATAAGAAAAAAATAAGATTGGTTCATTTCCGGTCAATCCATTGGCAAAAAAAAATATTCATTTGTTTTACTGCATTGTACACAAAAAATTGTCTATATTAAGTCAAAAAAAATTTTTGGTACCACCGAAAATAACGAAGTTATAGCCATATTTTGAAAATCGCATTTTCTTGTTTTTTCAGGATAGCGTTGGAACGATGCGATATTCAAATTTTTTGTAATTGAATTATTAATACTGGAAAAAATCTCTACTACTTTGTCCATTTAACCGACTTTCTATCTCCAATAATAACAAAGATACCCATACAGTCCAACGTCAAATAGGACACCCTGTATAAATATTGATAATTATTGAAAAAAAAATCGTATAGATTTAAATTTTATGAAAATTCGTTGGGTGATTTAAGGTCGAGGGGGTCGAAAATGTCGCGTTTTGAAGTGAGTTGCACTTCACATACAAAAGCGCGTTTTCCCATTGTCGTCGAGATTGCCACACCTGCTGCCTGCTGCTGTTTCCCGTGGGACGTGGGACGGGAATCCGGGAATGGAAATGTAAAACGGGACTTTGCATTGTAATTTCCTCTTCACTTAAGCACCGCTCCAGAACTCAATCGAAATGGTTAATAAAAGTCGCAATTTACACTTTTTCAAATCGTTATGAAAAATCGAACATAATGTTTTGTACCAGTCAAACGGAAATTACAATAAAACCATCAATTTTAACTATTCATACCAAAAAAATGCATACAAATTAATCATTTTTTTAGTTTTGAACGTTGATATATTAGCCATTAAGGTTAGTCTCGGCGTTATACGAGCGCGCACGATTGCAGACGAACCTACGCGAACCATGTAACGCTCTTCACTTAAGTTAAGTCATCAACATTTTTTTTTATATTTCAAGAACCAAAAAAGATATTAACGCGATTTTTTTTTCTATAATAAAGTATATATTAAGGGCTTTGAAATAACATATAATAAGTTTAGTAGGATAGAATAGAACTTGATAAAATTGATAAATGAAAGTGGAGTTTTTTTGTATAAAAATCTATTGAGGAATTGAATTGTCCTTTTTCCGCAAGTAATTGAAGATTCCTGCGGATCTGACAATTGTTGGGAAGGAAGAGTAACGATCTTAATAAAAGCAGTCGTTGTAGTTTGTGGAAAGCGGTGGAAATCCGTAAAGCCACTCCACCTTTCTCTTGTTCGCGAGGTTTTCTCGTTTCGCAACCGCCTCCTTTAGCCATGGCCACATTATTCAGTCGTAGCTTGGAGCTGCAACTCTAAAAATGAGGAATACAATGGCGAGACGGCCTTAATCAACGAGTTGCTTTTCGAAGGGAGATGAGGGGCAGGAGATAGGAGAACAATCGTTCCAAGGGAGTGCAGAGTGCTGCGGGGACGGCGAACTTTCTCGGCCTGCAAATGTCGATAAAAGACTAGCTAGCATTAAGAAAAAGTTTGAGTAGAAAGTTACTACTACACTAAAATATTTTAATATACCTAGTTTTTTTTGTAATTTATTCGAGCGTGTAAACTTATAAATCGGCGTGTAATCGAAACGCGATTAGTTTTCCATTAGTTTCCTTAAATTTGTCTGCAAGTTGATGACAATGCATTTTCTACGGTCACGAACCCCCTTCCTCTTCCCCCATCACACGACACTGATCCTTGATCCTGATTTATCGACCATATTTTTTACTCAACATATTTCAAACTTATTTAAATAAATCTTTTTATTTTCATTAAAGAAAAGTGCAAATATTTAAGTAGCTAGGGGTTGATGTTAATGAAGCGCAAATTATGAACGCTTCTGAAACATTCCAAGGGTTAATTTAAAGCGACGAACTTAAAAAACTTCAAGTATCATCCCCTCGTCGTTATTTTCATTTTCCTCCTATTTTCCTCAACGATCATAAAGCGTAATCCCACTTTTCTAATAATCTCAAGAATGGAGTTTTAAAACGTCCAAACTTTTAGGGGAGCTAGTGATATAAGAGCGACACCCCGCGGCGTTAATCGCAACTTTTTTGAATTTATCGCGGTTTTTATTTTTTTAAAACTACTTTTATACCCCACAGCGTTTATATATGAAAAATTTAAAGTGTAACGCGCAATATTAAGAATCGTAATGGCCGCCAGGAACGCGCAAGCGCGCTGCAGCGTTCACACGAACATAACCCTTACAACAATTGAAATTTCGTGGTAATTATTAGCGACACATTTAATGATGTACAGCAGTGGCTTATGTAAAAACGTGTAAATGTAAATTTCAACATTCACCTTAAATTTATGATCAATAAAAGCAATAAATTCGATAAAGAATTTGCGTTGAATATTCAAATTTGTAGGATTGAGTTGAAGGATACGGTTTGTGATAATTTATGCGTGTAGTAGTGCATGTTATTGAAAAATAAAAGCTCGACGAAGCGTTAAGCCGATTTTAATAGAAAGCCATTAAAGCGATCTGATCTAGAATTCGAGAAATTGATCCAAGTTTTGGTGCAACAAACGCCGAAAGAGTGAAAAAGAAGCACATTCCAGGACCGGCTTTATTATCATAACAGGGAGGTAATTAAGGCACCGCGTGGGTCTCTAATTAATTTAAAGAAATGCCTTTTTAATTTCGATCGATTTGTGAGATTAGAATTAAATGGTGAGAAAGTTGATTTTGCGTTGGCACGCGTGTTTTGATTTAATTCGGGTAAATTCGCTATTAAATCGTATTTAGCGGGACGTTTTATCGTTTTACGAGTGACCCGCTCGTAAAGCGTCCGCTCATCCTCCATTTTACGGCCCCATTTTTCGGGACCTTTACATCCAGTTGACTCATGTATATCAACACGATATTTAAATATTTTAAAATTCATATCACCCACGCCGCCCTGCTTTTTAGAGGCGGATGTAAATGGCATGCAATTAACAAGCCGGTGATAAGCCCTCAGGATCGATCATTTTCAACAGGCGCGCGCTTTCAATCAGAACAAAGAGATCTTTACTTTCAAGCTCTAAATTTAAACACCTACAAATTTTCATACTTTAATTGCCTCTTATTTCGTTAAACGATAGAAACGAATTTACACGAATTAGCTTCGGTTATATTCGTAACGATGGCAGCCATTTGGGTTTTATTCTCGATGCATTGGTTAAGCCAATTAAACACAAAATGGGGTTCTACTCGATTAAACGAGCGTACACGAATCATTCGGTTACATTCGTAACTGTGGCAGCCAATTGAGTTTTACTCCCGACACATTTGTTAAGGTTATTTAACACAAAATAGGGTTCTACCCGATTAAACGACAGTACACGAATCCGCTTCGGTTACATTCGTAACTGTGGCAACGATTTGAGTTCTACTCTTGACGTATAAGTTAAGATTATTTCCAAATAAACACTAATCATGATTCTACTCGCTCAAACGACAATTCACGAATCTGCTTCGGCTATAATAGTAACTGTGGCAGACATTTGGATTCTATTCTCGACGCGTTAGTTAAGTTTATTTTTGATTAAACACAAAAAACTGGTTCACTCGATTAAACGACAGTAAACGAATCCGCTTCGATTATTTTCGCAACTGTGGCAACCATTTGGGTTCTACTCTCGACGCGTTGATTAAGGTTATTAAACACAAAATATGGTTCTACCCTATTAAACGACAGTATACGAATTCTCTTCGGTTATATTGGTAACTGTGGCAGAGATTTGGGTTCTATTCTCGATGCGTTCGTTAAGCTCATTTTTGATTAAACATTAAAAAGGCTTCTACTCGATTAAACGAGAGTACCCGAATGAGCTTCGGTTATTTTCGCAACTGTGGCAACCATTTGGATTCTACTCTCAACGCGTTGATTTAAGTTATTAAACACAAAATATGGCTCTACCAAATTCAACGACAGTGTACGAATCCACTTCGCTTATATTCGTAACTGTGGCAGCGATTTTGGTTCTACTCTCGACGTATAGGTTAAGCTTATTTTCAATTAAACATAAATCATGATTCTAATCGCTTCAACGACAGTACACGAATCAGCTTCGGTTATATTCGGACCTGTGGCAGACATTTGGATTCTATTCTCGACGCGTTGGTTAAGTTTATTTTTGATTAAATACAAAAAACTAGTTCACTCGATTAAACGACAGTAAACGAATCCGTTTCGATTATTTTCGTAACTGTGGCAACCATTTGGGTTCTACTTTCGACGCGTTCGTTAAGCTCATTTTTGATTAAACATTAATAAGGCTTCTACTCGATTAAACGAGAGTACACGAATGAGCTTCGGTTATTTTCGTAACTGTGGCAGATATTTGGATTCTATTCTCGTCGCGTTGATTAAGCTTATTTTTGATTAAACACATAAAAAATGCTTTACTCGATTAAACGACTGTAAACGAATGAGCTTCGGTTATTTTCGTAACTCTGGCAACCATTTGAGTTCTACTCCTGACGCGTTGATTAAGGTTATTAAACACAAAATATGGCTCTGCCGAATTAAATGACAGTATACGAATTCGCTTCGGTTATATTGGTAACTGTGGCAGAGATTTCGGTTCTATTCTCGATGCGTTCGTTAAGCTCATTTTTGATAAAACATCAATAAGGCTTCTATTCAATTAAACGAGAGTATACGAATGAGCTTCGGTTATTTTCGCAACTGTGGCAACCATTTGGATTCTACTTTTGACGCGTTGATTTAGGTTATTAAACACAAAAATATGGTTTTACGGAATTAATCGACAGTATACGAATCCGCTTCGGTTATATTCATAACTGTGGCAGCGATTTAGGTTTTACTCTCGATGTATAGGTTAAGCTTATTTTCAATTAAACATAAATTATGATTCTACTCGCTTCATCGACAGTACATGAATCAGCTTCGGTTATATTCGGAACTGTGGCAGACATTTGGATTCAATTCTCATCGCGTTGGTTTAGCTTATTTTTGATTAAACACAAAAAACTGGTTTACTCGATTAATCGACAGTAAACGAACCTGTTTCGGTTATTTTCGTAACTGTGGCAACCATTTGGGTTCTACTCTCGACTCGTTGATTAAAATTATTAAACACAAAATATGGTTCTACGGAATTAAACGACAGAATACAAATCCGCTTCGGTTATATTCGTAACTGTGGCAGCGATTTGAGTACTACTCTCGACTTGACGCGTTGTTTAAGCTGATTTTTGATTAAACAAAAAGCAGTGGTTTACTCGATTAAGTAACAGTACACGAACCTGCTTTGGTTATTTTCGGAACTGTGGCAACCATTTCGGTTCTACTCTTGACACGTTGATTAAGGTTATTAAACACAAAATATGGTTCTACCCTATTAAACGACACGACAGTATACGAATTCGCTTCGGTTATATTCGTAATTGTGGCAGCGATTTGGGTTCTACTCTCGACGTATAGGTTAAACTTATTTCCAAATAAACACAAGTCATGATTCTACTCGCTCAAACGACAATAAACGAATCCTCTTCGGTTATAATAGTAACTGTGGCAGACATTTGGATTCTATTCTCGACGCGTTTGCTAAGTTTATTTTTGATTAAACACAAAAAAAGTGGTTTACTCGATTAATCGAAAGTAATCGAACCTGCTTCGGGTATTTTGGGAACTGTGGCAACCATTTCGGTTCTACTCTCAACGCGTTGATTAAGGTTATTAAACACAAAATATGGTTCTACCCAATTAAACGACAGTATACGAATCAGCTTCGGTTATATTCGTAACTGTGGCAGCGATTTGGGTTTTACTCTGGATGCGTTCGTTAAGCTAATTTTTGATTAAACATTATCAAGGCTTCTACTCGATTAAACGAGAGTACACGAATGAGCTTCGGTTATTTTCGCAACTGTGGCAAGTATTTGGGTTCTACTCTCTACTCCTTCTAATTGCGCACGAACGTGCTTCGATTACATTCGGGTATGAGCGTCCATTAAAATTATTTAAAAAAATGACATCATACAATACGTTGTTATTTTTAAATTTATTTGCTAAAACTACTCTTGAAGTTTAGAAAAATCATGTCTATGCTCGTTGAAGTAAAAAATCTCAATTACTCCTCAGCGAGGTTTCTTTAAATTAATCAACGATGGTGTTGGGAAAATTCTGTAATTTAGTAATTCAACACCTGATTGAATCATTTATTCATGAAGTTAGGTAGTGATATTTAAGGAGGCCTTGCAAGTTTTTAATTATTTTTAGATGAGAACACCTGTTCAATTAGTTCAAGTGTTTAATTCCATCAACATTCGTTTTTCGAATTAACTGGGAAAGTCGTAAAATGAATCATTCGCCTGATTGACATCAACCCTCTTCGCTATTTCGGTATTTACGTTTATTTCAGATGCCTCCCCTCCCCTTCTTCTCCTCACCTCATAATCAACAATAAAAGACATACGCTTAACACCCCTCGCATAACTTTAAACAACCCTTAGTACAAGAAAATCCATTTTATATAACATAAAAATAGGATTAAGCTGTAAAATGTGATTTATTTAAAAAAACTACTTTAAATTTTTTTTTGTTGCAGGTAAATGCGCATGCGTTTTTCAGGAAATTTCACGTGGTGTGCAGGAATTCTGCAGCAATGCGCGTGGTTTCAGAATCCTGCAGCCTGAAAGCTCGAGCTTTCAGCTTTCCTTGCTTCAGGCTTCAGTTGACTCCAAACCTCGAATAAGTGCGGCCGCGTTTACACGAATCCTTCACTAAAATACGCGATGTACGCATTTTTAAGTGAATAATAAAAGTGCATCAAAATTAAAAAAAAAATAGTTGCAAGAATTTTCGTGAAAACCCATCGAGTATAAATGGTATGTTTTATTATAAAAAAATTTTTTACGTTTACTAAACTTTAAATATCTTCAAGAGTTTTGTAGCTATAATATTGAATCTTATACCATTATTTTCGTATTTTATTCTAGTTTTTTGTGACACCATTCCTCCTATGGTATCTTTAAAACTTTTTGTTGTAGACCCAAAAATGTAAACAATACTTTTCGGATTTTTTTGTTTAGTTGACGTTTACAAAACTTTAAATATCTACTCAAGTTTTGAAGCTACAATAATGTTTCGTACATCATTATTTTCGTATTTTATTATAGTTTTTAGTGATATCATTCTTCCTGCTGTAACCTTAAAATTTGTTGTTGTAGACCCAAAAAACAAATCGATAGCTAAAGCGTTTTTGAATTTTTTTTTCTTGACGTTTACTAAACTTTAAATATCTACAAAAGTTTTGAAGCTACAATAATGTTTTACCTATCATTATTTTCGTATTTTTACATAGTTTTTAGTGATATCATTCTTTTTGCTGTAACCTTAAAAGTTTTTGTTGTAGACCCAAAAAATTAAATCGATAGCTAAAACGTTTTTGAATTTTTTTTCTTGACGTTTACAAAACTTTAAATATCTACAAAAGTTTTGAAGGTACAATAATGTTTTACCTATCATTATTTTCGTATTTTTCCATAGTTTTTAGTGATATCATTCCTCCTGTTGTAACATCAAAACTTTTTGCTGTAAACCTACAAATGTAACCGCGTTTTTTCTTAATTTTTTAAACATGAGACCCTATTTTTTGTGATTTTTTTTATTTTGATTGATATGATACGTCATGGATCGTGGATGTTGGAGGCTGCGTTTCCTGCTTTTAATGTCCATTTCTGACGGCTTTTTAATAAAATAGCGGCCAAGATTGATACGCACATGTGTCTCTAATGACAATCGCTCATAATTGACTTGCTTACTCCCAGGCATGAGCACCAGAACCTCACAACTTCAATTATAAATTTCAAGATTCTTGTTGGATCTTGATGGCTGCAATATTTCATTATGGAAAGCAATTTTAAATATGCAAAACGAAATAACATTTTAATCAATCTCGAAGATCTTATATTTATATTTCAATTATTTTCGGGTATATTCGGGTTCTTCCGTAAATACACGAAGCCACTTCGGGCAATCTCGTTATACCAAAAAATGACAGTATTATCAAAATTGTTGTTTTTAAGTAATTTCTTGCGAATTTTCTTGTGGGTATAAGGTGTAGGCAGGTGCAGTGAAGAACCGGTGACCTAGATCCGGTCACGAGTGAGCGTTGACCCGTACAACGGGCACATATCGAAGGGCTCAAGAACTCGGCCCGGTTCTGGAAGACGCATAAATCCGGTAACCGGTAATTGTCGCAGTGCACGCAACACCGACACCTTCCCTTCTTATCGCTTATCACATTTTCGAAATAATCTCTGCAATATTTCTCTTCACAAATCTGATAAAATATAATTACTCAATAAATCTTGGACGATTTTTTACGATTAAAAAATAATCCTATTATCAGTTATCACCAAACGAAAAAATTAAAGTAATTAAAACTTTGCAGCGGTTAAAAGTTAGTCGATTAAATTTTTAATTAAAAAATTGCAGATCGAGTGAGTAATGTGAACTTTACCGGCTCGAGTTAATTACAAAAGCATGTTTTCGTCTTGTAATTTTAAGTTTTTAATAACAGGGCCGGGATGAAGGTTGAAGTCGAGGGCTGACCACTGCGTCGGCCTTGACTTTCTTCTATCGCACAATCTCACTTGTATTACCTGAACTGAGCCGGCTATAAATCACGACTTTTATTCGAAACCATGGGAATGTTTAGTTGGGTATTTTGCATAGTTTAGAATCGATTATTTGGGCCGGAAATTGATGGCTTGTAGAAGGGATTACGTGCGTGCAATTATACACGACGCGATTTAATTAATAAGCCTGATCAGGACGCTAATGGCTTCTGATAAACAAAGCTACGCATTATAGAGGATTAGCTGCGATTAGATAAACGATAACTTATCAAAACCACTACGAAATAATAATCACAACACAACAAGTAAAGCACATCCTAAAAGAGAATTAAAAACACCTAAAAAATTTCAAATCGATAGTTACAACGGTTCTCAAGTTATAACCATAAACGTGTGTTTTTATAGATTTTTTTGTTAGCGTTTATTAAACTTTAAATAGCTACAAAAGTTTTAAAGCTACCATAATGTTTCGTTTACCATTATTTTCGTATTTTATTCTAGTTTTTAGTGATACCATTCCTCCTTTGGTATCTTTAAAACTTTTTGTTGTAGCCCCAATAATGTAAACGCCAAATTTCACGATTTTTCTTTAGTTGACGTTTACAAAAATGTAAATAGCTACATCAATTTTAAAGCTACAATAATGTTTCGCACATCATTATTTTCGTATTTTCATGTAGTTTTTAGTGATATCATTCCTCTTACGGTAACCTCAAAACTTTTTGCTGTAGGTTCAAAAATGTAAACGCCAAATTTAAGAAGTTTTTATATTACGCTAGATTTTTGTTTAGTTTAATCAGAATATATGTAAATAATGTTTTGGAGGGTTAAGTTATGCACAACGCGAGTTTAATAACGCATGTAGGGCATGTAGCAATCAAGCTATCGAGTATTCGTGTATTCTCTCCTGTGACATGTATTGCCTATTAATTTTCACCTGTCGCATTAATTACGGCTGGTGAATAATTTGCGCAGATGCACTCCTTTGCGCCCATCCCAAGCACACGCCGCTGTAATCGTCCTAATTTGCTTTCTTCTCGTTTGTTGCAGGTGAGTGATTATGCACGCCCCCTACTTACAACCTGTTGCGATTTATCACCAACGACTAATTGAAACCTGCAATTATCACCTTTCAACACCTAAAAAAATATCAGCGAAAACAATAAAAACCATAAAGCCGCGTTTACACCGGAGAAATTATCAATCATAAAATTAGCTTTTAGTAATTTTAGACATTAGCGTCGCATAAAGGCGCGGGGCTTTTAGCGTTGTAATAACCATTATTGTTGAAAATTCAGGATATAACGTCTATTGTGCTCGCTTTATGCATGAATTATAACCGCATTTTTTGCGAAAATACTAGAATTATTAATAATGACTTGTAGTCGTATTTATTTATTAATTAACCCAATTTTTACGTACGGCACTGGCTTATGACTTGCATTAAAACGCGTTATTAATCAAAATACCGCGCTTCCTCTGATGTATAATTAAGAAACGAAACACTACTATTCCAGTCAAGGAATGCTCAAAAAGGGGCGTGGAGTGCATGGAGAGCGCCAGAATTTTTGATTTTAAGGATGGGAATACTAGAGGGTCTTGTTGTTTGTCTTATAACTCGAAAACCATTAATCCTACAGAAATAATGTTACACCTTTTTGAAAGCTGATAAAATTTCCTACATTTTTCATTTTTACAAAAAGTTTCTATCTTCGACCGTTCTCGAATTATACGCTTCTGAAAAGAATCTTGAAATAGACCAACAGCGTTTTCTGGAAATGGACGATTTTTAGAAGCGGATAACTCGAGAATGGTTGAAGATAGAAACTTTTTGTAAATATAAAAAAACGTAGCGAATTTTACCAGCTTTCAAAAACTTGAAGTATTTTTTATGTAGGACTAATAGTTTTTGAGTTATAAGCAAATAACC
The DNA here is from genome assembly GCA_963971135.1 of Stenus bimaculatus. Classification (NCBI taxonomy): domain Eukaryota; kingdom Metazoa; phylum Arthropoda; class Insecta; order Coleoptera; family Staphylinidae; genus Stenus; species Stenus bimaculatus. The sequence goes on from OZ020181.1 coordinate 1,625,920, forward strand.
TAAAATCATCTATTTCCAGCTATTGGTGTATTTAAAAATTCTTTAATAACTCAAAAAATACTAGTCCTACAGAAAAAATTACTCATACCTTTTTCAAAACTGATAAAATTTCTTACATTTTTCATTTTTATAAAAAGTTTCTATCTTCAACCGTTCTTAAGTTGTCCGCTTCTGAAAAGAATCTTGAAATACAACAACAGGGTTTTTTGAAAATAGACGATTTTCAGAAGCGAATAACTCGAGAATTATTGAAAATACAAACTTTTTATTCAAATAAAAAAATGTAGGAAATTTTACCGGCTTTTAAGAAGTAGAAATATTTTTTACGTAGGACTAGTAGTTTTTGAGTTATAAACGAATAACCTAAAAATCGTCTATTTCCAGCTGTTGGTGTATTTCAAAATTCTTTTATAACTCAAAAAATACTAGTCCTACAGAAAAAAATAGTTTCACCTTTTTGAAAACTGATAAAATTTCTTATATTTTTCATTTTTACAAAAAGTTTCTATCTTCAACCGTTCTTGAGTTGTCCGCTTCTGAAAAGAATCTTCAAATACACCAACAGCGTTTTTTGGAAATAGATGATATTCAGAAGCGGATAACTCGAGAATGGTTAAAGATACAAATTTTTTGTTTAAATAAAAAAATTTAGGAACTTTTACCAGCTTTCTAAAAGTAGAAATATTTTTTATGTAGGACTAATAGTTTTTGAGTTATAAGTGAATAACCTAAAATGGTCTATTTCCAGCTGTTGGTGTATTTCAAAATTCTTTTATAACTTAAAAAATACTAGCCCTACAGAAAAAATTACTATACCTTTTTGAAAACTGATAAAATTTCCTACATTTTTTATTTTTACAAAAAGTTTCTATCTTCAACCGTTCTTGAGTTATCCGCTTCTGAAAAGAATCTCGAAATACACCAACAACGTTTTCTGGAAATGGACAATTTTTAGAAGCGGATAACTCGAGAATGGTTAAAGAAACAAACTTTTTGTTTAAATAAAAAAATTTAGGAACTTTCACCAGCTTTCAAAAAGTTGAAGTATTTTTTTATGTAGGACTAATAGTTTTTGAGTTATATGTGAATAACCTAAAATACGTCTATTTCCAGCTGTTGGCGTATTTTAAAATTCTTTAATAACTCAAAAAATACTAGTCCTACAGAAAAAATGATTGATACCTTTTTGAAAACTGATAAAATTTCTTACATTTTTTATTCTTTCAAAAAGTTTCTATTTTCAACCGTTCTTGAGTTATCCGCTTCTGAAAATAATCTTGAAATACCCCAACAGCGTTTTTTGGTAATAGACGATTTTCAGAAGCGGATAACTCGAGAATGGTTAAAGATACAAACTTTTTGTTTAAATAAAAAAATGTAGGAAATGTCACCAGCTTTCAAAAAGTAGAAATATTTTTTATGGAAGACTAATAGTTTTTGAGTTATAAATGAATAACCTAAAATCGTCTATTTCCAGCTGTTGGTGTATTTCAAAAATCTTTTATAACTCAAAAAATACTAGCCCTACAGAAAAAATTACTTATACCTTCTTGAAAACAAATAAAATTTCCTACATTTTTCGTTATTACAAAAAGTTTCTATCTTTAACCGTTCTCGAGTTATCCGTTTATAAAAAGAATCTTCAAATAAACCAACAGCGTTTTCTGGAAATGGACGATTTTCAGATGCGGATAACTCGATAATGGTTCAAGAAAGAAACTTTTTGTAACAACAAAAAAATTTAAGAAATTATATCAGCTTTCAAAAAGTAGAAATATTTTTTATGTAGGACTAATAGTTTTTGAGTTATAAGCGAATAATCAAAAGAGGTCAAAATTTAAGATTTTCCTGGAACTTCTAAAGTCAATTCTGCCCCGCTCCATGTACTTTAAGCGCCTTTAACTCACTGAAACGCATGCGTACAATGTTCTTTCAGCAACTTTTACGTTGCTGTTGCGTGCAATATTTAATTGAAACTTTTTAATTAACACTAATTGAATTGGGGGATAATTTTATTCCAAACTACCCAATTTTATTTAAATGTGTAACTCAATTTACGCCGTTTTTTCTCCCCTAAAATCGCTCTGAAATTCTAAACAGGCTCCTGACTTTGATGGATGGATTTTACTTAGGTTGGTATTTAAGTAAATTTGAGCAAGAGCGGTGCTTTCGACACTTTGGCTCAATATGTTGAAGTCGAGTGATTAACTCGAAATAGTTTAAAGCCATATTTAATTCAATTTTGTTGTTGGATTATCATAAATCATTTTTAAACCAGCAACGCGCTTGTAATGCCCATCGTAAAGGACGTTTCGGATTACAAGAGGACATTTACAGCTTTTGAATCGATTGAGAAGCCGGGCTCAGGTGATGAATATCCTATAATCCACGTGTGTGGCATTCCAGGAGTAAAAGGGTTGCATGAATTATTTTTAGAAAGAAATTTTACGACCAACAAAACACGCCTAACATCCGCAGGAAATAATCTAAAAATACCTTAATTGACTAATTTCATAAATAAACCTGCGTTTATACTAATAGCCATTTTAGAAGCGTTAAAAAATAAATTAAGTGTAAACAATGTAAGTAATTAATGATTTTAAAAGGGCAAGCAGAGTAACTTAAACCCAATTTATTTATAACTCGAAATTTTTTCTTAATAAAACCGCACACACGCGATGTGGTTTTTAAAAGGTAAATTCGAACCCACTTGGAATTTCTTGAGGCGTTTATTATTAGTCCTGACAAGGAGTGCCCAAGTGGAACGCCCTTCCGAGTCTTGCATCCTGGACTAAACCATGCAATTTCTAAAAAAAATTGTTTTAATCACATATTTTTAACGGCGATTTTGATTAATTACTATTTCATTAGTTTTTCAAATTTTATAGCTCAAGTTTTTTTATTCCCAGGTACTTAAAATCCTCACTCATCAAGTCGATGGTGTAACGAGTTAATTAAAAATTAATAAGGTCGAAAAAATCTTTCTTCAAATTAATTGAATAGCGTGTTAAACCATCATTAGGTAATTAATTTGTGTTTAACCTGCAAACAAAACATTAGTGGAAACAATTTTTGCTCTAGACGTCGCATTTTTGTAGTTATAAATATGCAATTGGTATTTTTAAATAGGGGAAATAATAACGAAAATAATGATGGGTCAAACTTTATTGTAGCTTTATTAGTTTTGTAGTTATTAAAGATTTTCGTAGAGTCTACGCGTGCGGTATCAATTTGTAGCTGTTTACAAAAACGGTATAATCTCCTAAAGTTTTAAAGATATTTTCGAGCGTAATAGCTCATTATTTTCGTAATTTCCGCCGCTTTTTCAAAATCTCATTCCTCCTTCTTCATTTAATAAATTGCGGATTTTATAGCTACAAACGTGGGTAAGTTTCACCTAAAACACTTTATGCATGTTTTATTTTAATGGAATAAAGTTATTAATGAAGCAATTTATGACTATTAGTGTTGTGCGTCTTCTCGGTACATAAAAGTGAAGAAGTTAGTAGGAAGAAGCATAAAGTTTGAGCGATCTGGCTTGGACGAATTGCGAAAGATAAGATCGACACGGTCACGCTCCGTTCGTTCCTGTCTGCGTTAATTTATCTCACCCAGACCCAACCCAGAAGAAAAAGAGTGGACGAGACTTGGTTATCTTTTTACAGGATTCTCACTTGTTTCGCTAGCATTTCAATTTCTGCACTTCACATCAAATATTTCAAAAACAAAAGTTTAATATGACAATCCCTTTTGATGTCTCCTTCCTTCACTACTGAAAATTAATATTCGTAGGCCTTTTGTGATGCACGAGTCGCTTGTTTGCTTTACTTGGGTGAGAACAATTGGAATACCAAACTAGAACTGCGATGTGTTATCAATAAAACGAGCCGCATTTTGTATCATTGCGAGGAACGAGCAGTCACTCAACGTCGTCGACAGATAACATTGGAAAATCGCGCTGCTCCATTGTTAAGCCGATAAAAACGAACGCATTGTTTCCAAAGCGGCGTTGATTAACATGACTCTTCATTTGTAACACCCACTTTGATAAGCACCAATATACATCACCATAAATCGCTTTTTTAAAAAACAAAAATCAATGTATAACCTTATTTTGAGTATGGTGGTGAAAAAAATAAGTTTATAACTTAAACGGTTTTTGAGATATTGGAAATACGAATCATGCAGCAATTAACCCACTTATGACGTCATTTCATTAGATCCGTACCCGGTCGCAAGAGGGAGATCGCTTAGTAGTCCAGTCATAAAATGCGTGAGTGGGTTTGGTTTTTCGTTTATAACTTAAAAACTATTAGTCCTACAGAAAAAAATACTTATACCTTTTTGAAAACTGATAAAATTTCTTACATTTTTTATTTTTACAAAAAGTATCTTTAACCGTTCTTGAATTATCCGCTTCTGAAAATCGGCTATTTCCAGAAAGTGCTGTTGGTGTATATCAAAATTCTTTGATAACTCAAAAACTATTAATACTACAGAAAAAATTACTCATACCTTTTAGAAAACTGATAAAATTTGTTACATTTTTCATTTTTACAAAAAGTTTCTGTCTTCAACTGTTCTAGAGTTATCCGCTTCTAAAAATCGCCCATTTCCAGAAAACGCTGCTGGCCAAATTTTAATGTTGCCTAGGGTGACAAAATGTGTAGATCCGGCTCTGCTGGTTTGGAATAAAATTATCCCAGGAACGTATAAATTGTAGAAAGAAGAATGTACGCATGCGTTTCAGTGAGTTAAGCGCGCTAAAAGTACATGGAGTGGGGCAGAATTGACTTTAGAAGGTGAGACAAGCTCAGCAAAGTTCTAGGAAGATTTTAAATTTTAATTGCTTTTGGTTATTCATTTATAACTCAAAAACTGTTAGTTGTACATAAAAAATACTTTTACTTTTTGAAAGCTGGTGAAAGTTCCTAAATTTTTTTATTTAAACAAAAAGTTTGTATCTTTAACCATTCTCGAGTTATACGCTTCTGAAAATCGTGTATTTCCAAAAAACGCTGTTGGTGTATTTCGAGATACTTTTCAAATGCGGATAACTCAAGAACGGTTGAATATAGAAACTTTTTGTAAAAATGAAAAATGTAAGAAATTTTATCAGTTTTCAAAAAGCTATAAGTAATTTTTTCTGTAGGACTAGTATTTTTTGAGTTATTAAAGAATTTTGAAATACACTAACAGCTGGAAATAGACGAATTTTAGGTTATTCGCTTATAACTCAAAAACTTTTAGTCCTACATAAAAATACTTTTACTTTTTGAAAGCTGGTAAAATTTCCTACATTTTTTTTTATTTTTACAAAAAGTTTCTATCTTCAACCATTCTCGAGTTATTCGCTTCTGAAAATCGTCTATTTTCAAAAAACCCTGTTGTTGTATTTCAAGATTCTTTTCAGAAGCGGACAACTTAAGAACGGTTGAAGATAGAAACTTTTTATAAAAATGAAAAATGTAAGAAATTTTATCAGTTTTGAAAAAGGTATGAGTAATTTTTTCTGTAGGACTAGTATTTTTTGAGTTATTAAAGAATTTTTAAATACACCAATAGCTGGAAATAGATGATTTTAGGTTATTTGCTTATAACTCAAAAACTATTAGTCCTACATAAAAAATACTTCAACTTTTTGAAAGCTGGTAAAATTTCCTACATTTTTCTACGTTTACAAAAAGTTTCTAATTTTAACCATTCTCGAGTTATCCGCTTATGAAAATCGTCTATTCCAGAAAACGCTGTTGGTGTTTTTCCAGATATTTTTCAGAAGCGGATAAATCAAGAACGGTTGAAGATAGAAACTTTTTGTAAAAATAAAAAATGTAAGAAATTTTATCAGTTTTCAAAAAGGTATAAGTAATTTTTTCTGGAGGACTAGTATTTTTTGAGTTATTAAAGAATTTTGAAATACACCAACAGCTGGAATTTTAGGTTAGTCACCAATAACTCAAAAACTATTAGGAATTTTTGACTTTAAGAATGTGCGTACTAGAGGGTCTTGTTTTTTTCGCTAATAACTCGAAAACCATTAATACTACAGAAATAATATTACACCTTTTTTAAAGCTGATAAAATTTCCTACATTTTTCATTTGTACAAAAAGTTTCTATCTTTGATCGTTCTCAAGTTATTCGCTTCTGAAAAGAATCTTGAAATAGACCAGCAGCGTTTTCTGGAAATGGGCGATTTTTAGAAGCGGATAACTCAAGAACAGTTGAAGATAAAAACTTTTTGTAAAAATGAAAAATGTAGAAAATTTTATCAGTTTTCAAAAAGGTATAATTAATTTATTTGGTAGGACTAATATTTTTTGAGTTATAAAAGAATCTTGAAATACACCAAGAGCAATTTCTGGAAATAGACGATTTTCGATGGGAATATTAGAGGGTCTTGTTGTTTCTCTTATAACTCAAAAACCATTAATCCTATTGAAATAATATTACACCCTTTTAAAAGCTGATAAAATTTTCTACTTTTTTCATTTTTACAAAAAGTTTCTGTCTTCGACCGTTCTTGAGTTATCCGTTACTAAAAATCGTCTATTTCTAGCTGTTGGTGTATTTCAAAATTCTTTTATAACTCAAAAAATATTAGTTCTACAGAAAAAAATATTTACACCTTTCTGAAAACTGATGAAATTTCCTACATTTTTAATTTTTACAAAAAGTTTCTATCTTCAACCCTTTTCGAGTTATCCGCTTTTGAAAAAAATCTTGAAATAGAACAACAGCGTTTTCTGGAAATGGACGATTTTCAGAAGCGGATAACTCGAGAATGGTTGAAGATAGAAACTTTTTGTAAAAATGAAAAATGTAGAAAATTTTATCAGTTTTCAAAAAAGTATAATTAATTTTTTCGGTAGGACTAATATTTTTTGAGTTATAAAAGAATCTTGAAATACACCAACAGCAATTTCTGGAAATAGACAATTTTTAGAAGCGGATAACGCAAGAACAGTTAAAGATATATACTTTTTGTAAGAATGAAATATATAGGAAATTTGATCAGTTTTTCAAAATATATGAATAATTTTTTTGACTTTAAGGATGGGAATATTAGAGGGTCTCGTTGTTTCTGTTATAATTCGAAAACCATTAATCCTATTGAAATAATATTACACCCTTTTAAAAGCTGATAAAATTTTCTACATTTTTCATATTAACGAAAAGTTTCTATCTTCAACCGTTTTCGAGTTATCCGTTACTAAAAATCGTCTATTTCCAGCTGTTGGTGTATTTCAAAATTCTTTTATAACTCAAAAAATATTAGTCCTACAGAAAAAAATACTTACACCTTTCTGAAAATTGATGAAATTTCATACATTTTTAACTTTTACAAAAAGTTTCTATCTTCAACCGTTCTCGAGTTATCCGCTTGTGAAAAGAATCTTGAAATAGACCAACAGCGTTTTCTGGAAATGGACGATTTTCAGAAGCGGATAACTCGAGAATGGTTGAAGATAGAAACTTTTTGTAAAAATAAAAAAATGTAGGACGTTTTACCAGCTTTTAAAAACTAGAATTATTTTTTGTGTAGGATTAATAGTTTTCGAGTTATAAACGAAAAACCAAAAAAAATTAGGAGTGGATTACTGCCTCTTGCGAGCGGGCACGAAACTAATGAAGTGGCGTCTTAAGTGAGTTGAGCATTCCTTGACTGGATTATAACTTGAATCGCTTATGAGGTGCGCGCGCATCGACGCCATGACGGATTGTCGCCACGCAATTATCAACCTTAATGTATACCATTTGTGCTGTAACTTTTTTATTTACCGTTCGATTTTAATCAAATTTTGTAATTGTGTGATTTAATCAAGGGCTGTTTTGATAAATATTATAAATTTGATTTATTCAAATATGTGGGGTGATAAATGGGCCCCTTTGATAAAAAATGTGTTGATGAATATTCTGGTGTGTAAAAATATTTGTGTTATCAATTAATTCTCCCCTTTAGTGTTTATCTGTTTCAACCCTCACGTGGTGAACATTTCGCTAGACCACAGACGTCGGCGATTGATTTTTCCCATGTGCACGTCCGAGGGTCGCGCGTAAAATTCAATCTTCGCCTTGGCTCGTGCGGTTTCGTTGAAATTAATAAAAAAGGCATCAACCCTCTCGTCCCTCAGGGGTCCCCCCTCGCCCCCCCAATGCATGAGTTGTACACAAGCACACTTCTAATCGTATCATATCGCCATGTCCGCCCGCTTAGTCACCCTCTGGGGAGGCGCCCCTCGCGCCGCGACGTCCTGCCCCTGCAGCAACGGAGGGGCACCCCTCATTGCAGCGTCTAATCACTTCAGTTCATACGCATCCACGTGGAGGCCGGTCGGATACTCGCGCGAAAAATGTGAAAATTTGCAAAAATGCGGAAAAGAACGTCACCACAGTTGCCGGACGTGCCGATCCCCACGCCGCCCCCCATGGCGGATCTCCAGATAAGCACCAGGTTCGACTATCAAGCACGTGGTGGTCACCTCAGACGTCTTCTCACATCCAGAAGCGTCGAATTTGGAAGATCCCCACTCTTAACCCGAACGCAAGCCTTCGGAACTTACCATTCCAACCGGGAAGTACCCAACAACCCTCTAGATAACCTCAAAAGGACCCACACGAGAACCTTGGAGGACATCAGAAACTGTGGTCTACCCACGTACACCCCAGAATTAAATTTCGACTTTCATGACGCCAATCAAAGCAAATACTTGGGTAAAGATAGCGACCTCGCGCAAGAACTCGAGGAAGTAAAATCGCTCTCCCATGAACTCCAAATGAAATTCGGGGAATACCAGGATTCCTTCACGTACTTCAACGAACACTACATGTCCGATATCGATGAAAACGAGGAAGTGGCTGAATTTTGCGCAGATTTTCCGCGAGAATATCCAAATCGGAGACATTCGGATACCGCGAACATGTGTCCTCCAGCGACCTTGACGACCCTTAAGGTCCACAAGTGTCTTAGAATGCCATCACCAATTTTAGTGCGGAAAGGGGACTTTCACGACAGTTTATCCTCGTTTAAGAGCTCTGAATTCGCCAGCCCTTCCTTGGGGAAAAGGATTGACTTCAATTTGAGCACCAGTGCACCGAATGTCCTCAAGAGTCCTTGCAGGACAGTTATTAAAATCGCCAAAATAAGGTTAGTTTGAAGTATTGATTGATTCGGGGGTGAATCATCATTTGCTTGCTACAATAGGCTTTAATTAACACGGTAGAGGGGAGCTACCCCAATATTCCAACCTGCTGGCCCATAAATCTTAACGCGTGCAGCTGCATAACGCATCCGAATTTATCAAAGGATCTACTCAACTAGGACATTTTGATGAAACTCTAGATGATTATTTACCTTAAAGAAATAGAAGTACAGTTTTTTTAGGAATAATTGAGACGTGAAAATACTGAAAAAGAAAAACCACGTCCTTATATCCCCAGGGGTTGTTAAAGAATAGACTCGTCAAAACTAAGTTTGTTATCAAATTCACGCTTGGTGGAACAACTTCTTCGGGCTTCAAGATCGATCATCCTCCGACCAGAATATAAATAAACTCACGTTACTTCTTATTTTTTTAATTAAATTATTTAATGTCATCTTATTTATGAGTGGTTTAATGGAGTAAAATTGATAAGAGTTTAGTGCGAAGCCAAGGAAAGTAGTAAATTTAATATCCTTATGTCATAAAGTAGAAACCGTAACTCTCTTATCTCGAAAAGCGAAGAGGGTTCCTCCCATCTGCCGGTCAAAATTAAATTACAAGAAAATGGAATGCACTTCCCATCTTCCCAACCAAAACACAAAACAAATCGAAACGATACCCAAGGGAGAATAACAAACATAAATAAATTTAGACCACACAAAAAATCTATATCTAGTAAAACCATATTTTAATATTAGTATTTTACGAGAATATAGATAGGTCAACTTTAATATTTCTTAAAAAAAATTTATTTAAATTATTTTTAATATTAAAACGAAGGGTCTAATATATTTTTTAAGATTTTTAAGTGTTTTAAACGCGTTTATTTCTAAAACTGATTTTTTTAGTCTGAAGATAATCGAAACACATGTCGTTTTTATTGCTGTTTACTCCTTAGGTTTACTCCTAAAGTCCAGTCACGTATCATATTGGAACATTTGTGCGTGCACCCGCGGCCATTTTTTTGTATTTTTTGTTTTTGTTTATGCTGAACGCGTAAGGCCTCGACCCGACCCTGCAAGGAAATTGGAAATCGTCACTCACACATAAACGTCATCAATCTTCCAACCGTTTTTTTTTTTAGATTTTTCTACAATTGAAATTGTTATTAAATTGATAGTTGAAGATTGATGACGGCATTGTTTGTTACACTTCCGCGGTTTGTTGCTCAGCCGCAAGAGTTGACCTTAAATAAATAACGGTTTACAGGTTTTAGATAATAAAATCAAGAATTTCCATCAAATTTAATTTAAAAACATTAAAAGTTTTTTTTTTAGTTTAAAATTTTAAAAGCACATAAACTACTATAATAAAAATTTTAAAGTAATTAAAATTTTTCTTATAACTTTTGCAATTTTATATACCGAGGGGTGCACAACAAATGACCAATGATGTAGCTTCCTTATTTCTTATCCGATTTTAATAAGTGATATGTCAAATTAAATGGTTTGAAGAATACTACTATCAGATAATAAAAGATTAATTTTTCTTTTGAAAACATCAGAGGAGGACGAGGCAATTTTTCTTTTTCAAATGGCAACATATTTTTTTCGATTGAGAAAATTCATAAACAAAAATAATCTAGACCAATTATACCAATATTTTTTTAAATTAATTTTTAAAAAAATTTTTTCTTATTTTTTTTTTATTTTTTTTAAATTTAATTCAATTGTTTTTTTTTGTTTTTTAATTTATTATTAATAAATTTAAAAATTATTAATAAATTAAAAATTATTAATATTGAATTAAAAAACAAAATTGGAAACTCAAAAACAAAAAAAAAACAATTGAATTAAATTAAAAAAAAATTGTAATAAAAAAAAATTATAAAAATTAATTTAAAAAAAAATTATTGATATAATTGGTTTAAATTATTTTTTTTTAATGATTTTTTTTAATCGAAAAAAATATGTTGCCATTTGATAAAATAAAAGTAGCCTCCTCTGGTGTATAAAAAAATAAAATTAATCTTGTATTATCTGATAATAGTATTCGCCAAACCATTTAATTTGACATATCACTTATTAAAATCGGATAAGAAATAACGAAGCTACATCGTTGGCCGTTTTTTGTGCACGAACATGCTTCGGGTACCCTCGTGATGCCGACTATTATTTTTCATCCCGATTATGCCCGATTACACTCGAATGTCAGTTTTTAGACAAAAAACGTTATATCTCCTTCATTTTTTAATCGATTTTCAAAATTTTTGTTGCTCCTGCTTCAATTTCCTACAATTTAAATATTTTAGGTACTTTAATGTTAATTTTGGTAGTAGATTTGAACAAACAGTGGTTTGGAAGTGTAAATAAAGTAACGCAACCCTTCCATTTCTAATTCTGTCTATTGTAAATGGAGTTAATTATTCATCACATTAGCCGCATTAAAACGTCAACGTAGAAGCACACGTGTGGCGCTGAAGCAATTACCACCCCAACAAAACAAACAAAAGTCAGGGCAAAAATTGGCGCCGGCCACACGGTTTGTTTTAAAAAATAATAAAAGAGCGTCGGTTTTAATTAAACCCGCAACAGAATTCGCACTCGCTTAAATCAACGTAACTGCGAGTAACGCCATCTAAAAATACGACATTTATTTTCATCAAATCTAATATACTGAGTGTCCTAATTTAAGTACATTTTGCGAACGACTATAAATAATGAGAGTGCAAATTGTCATTTTTTTGTTGAAAAATCTAATATAGCGTTTATATTCAAATAAAAAAAAAATTTAAAAACATAATTTTTTTTTGAAAAAAAGTAAAATAAAAAAAAAATTTAAAAAGTAGATATTCCTCTGCATTTTAATATAAATAAAAATTTAAGGTTGGTTTTAAAATAAAAAAAAAATAGTTTGTCTATCTACAGGGTGTCCCATTTGACGTTGGACTGTATGGGTATCTTTGTTATTATTGGAGATAGAAAGTCGGTTAAATAGACAAAGTAGTAGAGATATTTTCGAATATTATTAATTCATTTATAAAAAAATTGAATATCGCATCGTTCCAACGCTATCTTGAAAAAACAAGAAAATGCGATTTTTAAAATATGGCTATAACTTCTTTATTTTCTGTGATACCAAAAAAGTTTTTGGACATAATACAGACAATTTTTTGTGTACAATGCAATAAAACAAATGAATATTTTTTTTCGCTAACGGATTGACCAGAAATGAACCACACTTATTTTTTTCTTATGGCACCCATATTGAATTTACACATATTCGGAATCAGTATTTTTTTCTGAGTAATTTGGTATACCATATGTCATATTTATAAAAAAATAAAATTATTTGATTTTACACTCTAACATTGGACTTTAAGAGATGTAAATTGTCAATAACATAAATGTAACTATTTAAGATATTAAATGTAAAATAAATCTTAACACATATGTATTGACTGTTTACATCTATTCAAGGCCATTTTTGGTTAGTAAAATAAAATTATTTCTATTTTTCTTAAAATATTACATATGATATATCAAATTACTCAGAAAAATACACTAATTCTGAATATGTGTAAATCGAATATGACTGCCATAAGAAAAAAATAAGTTCCGTTCATTTCCGGTCAATCCGTTGGCGAAAAAAAATATTCATTTGTTTTACTGCATTGTACACAAAAAATTGTCTCTATTAAGTCCAAAAAATTTTTTAGTACCACCGAAAATAACGAAGATATAGCCATATTTTAAAAATCGCATTTTCTTGTTTTTTCAAGATAGCGTTGGAACGATGCGATATTCAAATTTTTTGTAAATGAATTATTAATATTCGAAAAAATCTCTACTACTTTGCCCATTTAACCGACGTTCTATCTCCAATAATAACAAAGATACCCATACAATCCAACGTCAAATGGGACACCATGTATATCATTGTTTGAAATAATTACTTTTTCAAAAATGACATTTTTCGTTTATTTTCGGAATAGCTCGTAATTTAAGATGGGTGTATAGATAAGTTGAGATATGGTGTATTTGAATTAATTAATTTTGAGTGAAGAATTTCGTTTGTTTTAAACTTTAAGAGGGCAGGTGTATTTCGAGATGGTGTTTACCTTGGTTTAATCCGGTATATCTTTCACCTTAGATCTAGCTACCCCTTGTGTGCAGGACGAATCGGGGTGGATTAGATTATGTCTAGAGATGAAAGCCGGATTCCAGCACCAAAAGCAAAACAAATCCCATTACTTTAAAGTAGGATTTGCTGAATATCTGCATTTACTCACTAAAAGATTTGAATACCAAACAATCTTTTAAATATTAATAATCTGATTTAAAAGGTTATCCCTTAGCTCATTATCGCGCCCTTAATATTAACGAAGCGTGGTAATTAACACCAGAGGGTAATAATGCTGCATCATAATAACTCAGACAGTCATTCAACTTTAAATGCAACAATAGGGATGAAAATATGTCAATACGACGATTTCAAGTGCAATTTAGTTTGTTGCTGTATACAGAGTGTCCCAATTTCCGATTAAAAATATCATAAATTCCGAGCCATTCCAAAGATAAACGGAAAAACCCGAAAAAAATCAATTTTTCAAAAAGTCGATTATTTCGTTAACTACAAGTTACAAAAAAGTGTTTCGAATAAAGCTTATTCCATTCGTTTCGAGGAACTTAAATAGGATTTTTACAAAAATATTAGACAATCGGTCTTCAAGATATCGATAGCAACTTTATTTTTTTAAATGAGCGTCATATTGAATTTTTTATAAAATAATTTAGAGTAATAAACATATGTCATATTGTTCATTTAGTTAGTGGGACACCCTGTATATATCAATGCATGTTAATAAGGATTAAGGATCAATACATACATCATGCATGTAGAAACAACAATAATGCAATTCGTATTTGCATCATGTAATCAGAATGATGAGATTACAAGACGAATCAGCCCCGTTGTGCTTGTTTTCCGGATTATAATTTTCGACGAAATTTAATTAAATACTTTCGTGCATTTTTATGAAAGAATTTTTTGTTGGAATTTAATTTTCGGGATGTAATTTATGAGGGGAGTATTATATTGCTTTTTTTATTTGCAACTAAAATTTGGTGATTTTGTTGTTAAGTCGTAGGGTTAAGGGTGGTTGGGTTGAAAAGGTGAGCGATCGTTGGTTTGGTAGAGTTGGCACGCCTGACAGTGTCCCGGCGCCTTCGCCATAGCAACGACGCCGCCTGATTTATTTGCGACCTCCTCGTGGCCCACAGCGTCTCTTCTATTCAATCTTACATTTAGAAAGACATCCACATAATGATAAAATAAGGATTTACTCGAAAATTTATTAGCTAACAAAAAAAGAAAATACAGGGTGTCCCGCTTTTTACATTAATGCGATACCCTCTATTTACTTATTTTTACGTTTAAAAAAATTAAATATACCACGTTATTACGTATTTTAAGTGGTGCACGTTTTAATTTATTTATGAAACAATTCAAGTCGTTGGAAAAAATAAAAATATATCAAGTTATAAAGAACTAAATTCTGCATAAAATTGAATTTAAATTTTTTAATTCAAAGAAACTTGACCTATCTATAAGCTCGCACGAAAATTAGGTAGGAGTAATTTTTATTATCGTGTAAAAGTAGTGCGCGTTTTAATTTTTTTTATTAAATATTTCTACACATTATAAAAATTAAAAATATATCACGTTATAGAGTATTAAATTCTATACAATATACTATTTTTATTTTTTATTTCTTAAAAATTTGGCGTTTGTATATTCTCGCGCGAAAAAATAAAATGTGTAATTAAAAAAATTTATATGTATTTCTCCATAAGAGGTTTTTTCGATATTACTTTTTTTCTATTCAACCTAAAGGTAAACAAAATATATCATTAGAAAATATATTAAGTTATAAAGGACTAAATTCCAAATAAAATTAAATTAAAATTTTTTAATTCAAAGAAACTTGACATATCTATAAACTCGCACGAAAATTAGGTAGCAGTAATTTTTATTATCGTGTAAAAGTAGTGCGCGTTTTAATTTTTTTATTAAATATTTCTACACGTTGGAAAAATTAAAAATATATCACGTTATAGAGTATTAAATTCTATACACTCTATTATTTTTATTTTTCATTTCTTAAAATTTGCCCTATGTATATTCTCGCGCGAAAAAATAAAATGTGTAATTAAAAAGATTTATATGTATTTCTCCATAAGAGGTTTTTTCGATATAACTTTTTTTCTATTCAACCTAAAGTTAAACAAAATATATCATTAGAAAGCTTAATTCAAGAGAATTATCACAATATTAATCGCCATGTTTGTCCGTTCCAATCAAGTAAGTAATCACGCCATAAACAAAAGTCTACGTTAAATCACCAAACAAATGTAAAATTTTTTTAATTATTATTATCCCACAAAAAATTGTGACCACTCAATAGATTGCATTTTTCATATGGATTGCGGTGATGTTAATTACAATGCTTGTCCGTTTTGTTTTAATGATTAATTAGCAAAAAACATAATTTTTCTTGTTAATAATTATACAAATTCAAGTTTACAGATGAATATCTTTTTGTGCAACCACATCACAAAAAAATTAATTATACTGAAAGATCGGAAATTTAATTGTGATGACCATGGTATATCTCATTATTCTTGTCCGTCAAGATTTAACCTTATATCGATCCAGCAAGAAAAGTCTTCACCCTAATTTTCATAATTTTGTTTATGGCGTGTTTACAAACTTAATCGGGATGGACAAGCATAGCAATTAATACTGTTATAATGGTCTTGAATCAAACTTTTTAATGATATATTTTGTTTAACTTTAGGTTGAATAGAAAATAAGTTATATCGAAAAAACCTCTTATGGAGAAATACCAACGATGTAGTTTCGTTATTTCTTATCCGATTTTAATAAGTGATTTGTCAAATTAAATGGTTTGAAGAATACTACTATCATATAATAAAAGATTAATTTTATTTTTTTAAAAATCAGAGGAAGAGGAGGCAACTTTTCTTTTTCAAATGGCAACATATTTTTTTCGATTAAAAAAATCATTAACAAAAATAATCTAAATCAATTGTACCAATAATTTTTTTTTTCATATTTTTTTTTAATTTTTTTTTATTATTATTAATTTTTTTTTTATTTAATTAAATTGTTTTTTTTTTGTTTTTGAGTTTTGAGTTTTTTATTTTTTTTTAAGTTAAACTGAAAACTCAAAAACAAAAAAAAAACAATTGAATTGTACTAAAAAAAAATAATAATAATAAAAAAATAAAAAAAATAAAATAAAAATAAATTAAAAAATTAATTAAAAAAAATGTTGGTATAATTGGTTTAGATTATTTTTTTTAATGAATTTTTTCAATCGAAAAAAATATGTTGCCATTTGAAAAATAATAGTAGCCCCCTCCTCCTCTGGTGTTTAAAAAAATAAAATTAATCTTGTATTATCTGATAATAGTATTCGCCAAACTATTTAATTTGACATATTATTTACTAAAATCGGATAAGAAATAACGAAGCTACATTGTTGGCCGTTTTTTGTGCACCCCTCTGTATAACATTTTTGTTATGGTTCGGAAAAATTGGGCCATTTTATTTTTTCGCACGCGAATATACATAGGCCAAATTTTAAGAAACGAAAAATAAAAATAGTATAGTATACAGAATTTAATACTTTATAACGTGATATATTTTAAATTTTTCCAACGTGTAGAAATATTTAATAAAAAAATTAGAACACGCACTACTTTTACAAATAAAAATTACTCCTACCTAATTTTCGTGCGAGTTTATAGATAGGCCAAGTTTTTTAGAATTAAAAAATTTAAATTTAATTTTATTTGAAATTTAGTGCTTTATAACTTGATATATTTTAAATTTTTCTAACGAGTAGAAATATTTAATAAAAAAATTAGAACACGCACTACTTTTACAAATAAAAATTACTCCTATCTAATTTTCGTGCGAGCTTATAGATAGGTCAAGTTTTTTAGAATTAAAAAATTTAAATTTAATTTTATTTGGAATTTAGTGCTTTATAACTTGATATATTTTAAATTTTTCCAACGTGTAGAAATATTTAATAAAAAAATTAGATCACGCACTACTTTTACAAATAAAAATTACTCCTATCTAATTTTCGTGCGAGCTTATAGATAGGCCAAGTTTTTTAGAATTAAAAAATTTAAATTTAATTTTATTTGGAATTTAGTGCTTTATAACTTGATATATTTTAAATTTTTCCAACGTGTAGAAATATTTAATAAAAAAAAATAGAACACGCACTACTTTTACAAATAAAAATTACTCCTATCTAATTTTCGTGCGAGCTTATAGATAGGCCAAGTTTCTTAGAATTAAAAAATTTAAATTTAATTTTATTTGGAATTCAGTGCTTTATAACTTGATATATTTTGTTTAACTTTAGGTTGAATAGAAAAAAAGTTATATCGAAAAAACCTCTAATGGAGAAATGTATGTTAAATTTTTATTTCTGGAAAGTTTGTTGCTATTTATCCTTGTCTAATGAGAGTATACCACCGCACTAATTGTCAACGTGATTTTTAAATTGATGAGACACTCTGTATTAAGCAAATTTAATTTTCGTTCTTATAATTTAAAAAATGAGGATAATTCTTAGTCTTTTAAAATAATGGCGCAATTATTTAAAATATTTACGGGTTGTAAAATTGCGTTAATCATAGCGTACGAAGAAAACCAATAAAGTACGTGCATAATGCGAGCGCGTTCGGCAGCTGCGCTTTCGGTATCCGGTTCTTCGGTTGTGAAGTTCTCCGGTCACGCGCGTCCAAATTAAATTCTGCGGTCGCAGGATCAGAAACTGAAAAATGGCGCAGCCTTCTAATTTAAAAACAAAACCGAAAAGCGATTACCTGAGTGAATTCAGTGGAATCACTAGAATCACTGGAATCACCGGAATCACCCGACTGGAAATTTATTGCGTTAATTTAGAATTAATCGAGTGAATATCGCGGCAATCGAAATTATTTACAAGAAAACGTTATTGTGTAATAAAATTGATTTTTCTAATCAAATTTTTCACGCTCCATAAATTCAAATACCTAAATTTATACCACAATATTACATGTTATTAAAACGATTCACACGAAATTAATAACAATTATTTTTTAAGCAAATTTTATAGCCGCAACGGTTGTATCAATTTTAAACCCGATTTATGCGCAATAAACATTCTAAAAATACCACCACGCCATAAAAAATTTAATCATCTATAAAAGCATGTTTTTGGTTTTTAATTTAATTCAAGCTGACCTATTCGTATGGTCGTTTAAAAAAACGCGATTTGAGTAAACGAATTTTGCTTTAGTGGTAATAAATCTATAACGCACACGATTTGCTGAAGGAAGGGATGTTTATTGCTTATTTTCGGACGATTTATCGGTTACACCACGTCTTATTGGAACCCTCGAAATTTATTACCACCACGTCATAAACAGGTGCGTTTTCGTTGAGCCAACAAAAATTGATTTTTCCTTTCCTTGTTGAAATTTGGATCACGTTATTATATTACTCCGTCTTGAAATTAGTGAATGCGGAGTTCATTTGTTTTCGTCTGGAGATGGCGTATGCAAATAGGACGAAACGTTGAAAAATGAGAGCGGCGCTCCCCCGCGACGCCGACGCTTGAAATATTCATAGCTCTCAGGAAATTTAATGAACAACGACGCGAGCGAAGCGTCTAATAAACAAGACGCTCCTGTCATCACAACAATAACCCATCTCGGATTTATAAAACTTTCATCTAAGTACCTATAATAAATGGATGCAAGAATAAAGCGAGATAACAATGCGAATTTTAAATTAAAAAATAATAAATTATTTCACCCTCGTGATTTTTTTTTTCGCGAATTATAGACTCCAGCACATGTGTCGCTTTTTTATTACCGCCACTAAATTTGAATATGAAGTGTGGCTCAAAAAATGCGACACGTGTTGGGGCGGCGCTTGTGACGTCATAAAACGGCGTCGCAGGTGTCGTAAGGCCGTGAAGAGCTCGTTACGCTTCCCCAGGGACCCAGTGGTTAAATCCAGAGCCGATTGTTTTTATTTTTTTACCCATAAACAAAAATAGCTGTGCGTAAAATAAAAATATCGGTTTACAGATTGCTATTTTATGAAAAACTGATTTTCCTTTGTATCCCAGTAGCCGCATTTATTTATTTAAATAATAAAGCGCTGTAGGCAACTCAATATACATATCAGCGCGTGTAACTGGTTGCATAACGTAGAGCGTTAAGTTGGACGAGCGCGCGCATGCAGTTCAATGCACGCTCCCCCACTCTTACTTAATTAACCGCGTTCGTTTATACAACTCATGCTACGTGCATCACTGGTTGTATAAAATCATTCATCTATTCTATTTCTTTGTTTCAGGTGAGTTTGGATTAATGGAAAAACTGTTGAATTGAATTCAGAAGTAAGGTAGGATTAAATAAACAAAATAACGGTTGGTGTAAATGTTGTTAACGGGGCCGCAGAGACCAAAAGGCATTAACAAATATTAAAAGCAATCCTCGCGTTCATCGTTCGGTCTCGTTTGGGCTCCAATTTGCATAGCAATAATGACCCTAAACCATTTAAATATTACGGCGGCGCTCGTTACATTTATTAATACACAAAAAGGGATGAATACGCGCGAATTAATTTTAGTAAATAATGCGAACATTGCGAGAGCTTTAAATTAATTAATTCTATGCTTTGCCAAATTTCCAACCGAAATTTTTTATTAAAAAGCAAAAAATTAATTCGTTAAGCATGTGAAGAATCATGATCGAAACTAATGTTTTCTTCGAAATCAACAATCATGTTGACAATTAGCGCGGTGGGCAACTATTTCGTGGTGGTCTACTCTCATTAGAGACGGATAAACCCGGTGTGGTCCGGAAAACTAATTACGATTCACATTCATATTGTCATCAGACGTAAATTGGGCAATTAGACACCATCTCGTGGGAAAATACCTTGAATCAAACAGAAGCTTCAATTAATAAAAAATTTTCGCACGAGAATATACATAGACCAAGTTTCAATAATCCAAAAAATAAAAATAGGATTTTATTCAGAATTTAATACACTATAAAATGACATATTTTAAATAAAAAATTCGTATAAAAATAAAATTACTTAATTTTCGCGCGAACTTATAGATAGACCAAGTTTTTTAAAATTAAAAAAATTTAATTTAATTTTATGTGGAATTTAATCCTTCATAACTTGATATATTTTAATTTTTTCCAACGGCTTGAATTATTTAATTAATAAATTAAAACGTGTACCACTTTCGCGCCAAAATAAAATTTACCCAATTTTCGTACGACTTAATAGATATACCAAGTTTTGCGGAAATAAAAATTAAAACTAGGGTTTTGTAAAAAATTTAATTCTGAATGACGTGATGTAATTTTTATGTCTGTGGTGTTTTTTATAATTTAATTAATTTAAAAAAAGCGTGGTGTTAATAATATAAATTAATATAGTAAATAATTTATTAGTGCAATCATCATTATAAAAATTATCTACAAAGCAAAAAACTGTAATAACATGGTATATCTCACTTTCCATTCCTAATATTTAAATATTTTTTCATTTTGATTAATTAAGATGATTATTAGTAATAAAGCTTATCCGTGATCTGAGAATAAACTTGGGAACTTCTGCGAGCTGCGAGCGAGTTAAAAGTGGGAGGCTCTGCAGAATTGCCAATTAAAAGAAAATATTTTAATGCGTTGGCAGGACTGCGGGGGGAGGGGGGAGTTGGTGGAATGTGGAATGTGCACGGCCTGGCGACCGACAATAATTACCTTTTTGTGACTGTCCGGATCCAGGTCTACGATGACCATCCATCACCGGCGCCGTACGACTCCAATCATTATGCACCTTTACCCGAATTCGCCACGCCAATTTACCTGTCATCGCAATTTGCTCCTATTTCCAACATCATCATTACTAGAAACTACTCTTATTGGCTTAAACACGATTTATTTACAATCGATTTTAGTTTACTGGCAATTACTAGATTTTATAATGTCGATTTTGATGATGATGATTTCGTTGAAAATTTTGATGATACTAATGATGACAAAAAAGAAAAAAGTTACTCGTACTTTTGATGATGAAGCAAATTATTTCTTTATAATCGATTTTTGTTTACTGGTATTTACTAGAATCTATAATGATGATTTTGATCATGATGATAAGTTGGTGATGTTGATGTGACGGTGATATTAATGTATGTTGCCTAACATAGCGATGAATGATATTTTTCTAAAAATGTTGATATTTTCGATGATTACGTTGATGATGATGGTGGTGGTGATATTGAACAATGACAAAAAAGTTACTCCTACTTTACAATCCTAATTTATAATGATGGTAAGTTGATGGTTGGTGAGGATGATATTTTCGATTATCATGTTGATGATGATTAAGTAAAAAAGTTACTATTACTTTTAATGATAATGCTGATTACTACAATTCATAATCACTTTTAATTTACCTGTTCTTACTAGAATTTATAATGATGATCTTGATCATGGTGATGATGTTAATACGACTGTTATATTAAAATAGGTTGCCCAATATAGCGACGAATGATTTTTTATAAAAACGTTGATATTTTGGATGATTTAATGATTAATGACAAAAAAGTTACTCCTAATTTATAATGATGATAAGTCAGTAATTGGTGATGATGATATTTTTGATTATCATGTTGATGATGATTAAGTAAAAAAGTTACTATTACTTTTAATGATGATGCAAATTATTACTTCATAATCAATTTTAATTTACCTGTACTTATTAGAATTTATAATGATGATCTTATTTATGGTGATGAATGAGTTTTTGTAAAAACGCTGATATTTTTGATTATGATGATGATGATTAATGACATAGTAATGAGAAAAAGTTACTCCTTCATTTGATGATGATGCAAATTATTACTTTATAATCTATTTTCTAATACTAGAATTTATAATGATGATTTTGATTATGTAGATGATAAGTTGGTGATGATGATAATATGACTGTGATATTAAAATAGGTTGTGCAATCTAGCAATGAAAGATTTTTTGTAAGAACATTGATATTTTCATTCATGATGATAATGATGATGCTGATGATTAATGACAAAAAGTTGATGATGATAATATGACTATTAAAATAAGTTTTCCAATATAGCGATGAATGATTTTTTTATAAAAATGTTGATATTTTGGATGATGTGACGATAATGATTAATGATAAAAAAGTTATTCCTGCTTTTGAAGATGATGCAAATTATTTCTTTATAATCTAAATTCTAATACTAGAATTTATAATGGTGATTTTGATTATGTAGATGATAAGTTGGTGATGATGATAATATGACTGTGATATTAAAATATGTTGTACAATCTAGCGATGAAAGATTTTTTGTAAAAACATTGATGATGATAATGATGATGATGATGATTAATGACAGAAAGTTCGTGATGATGATAATGTGACTATTAAAATAAGTTGTCCAATATAGCGATGAATGATTTTTTTATAAAAACCTTGATATTTTGGATGATGATGACGATAATGTTTAATGACAAAAAAGTTACTCCTACTTTTGAAGATGATGCAAATTATTTCTTTATAATCTATTTTCTAATACTAGAATTTATAATGATGATTTTGATTATGTAGATGATAAGTTGGTGATGATGATAATATGACTGTCATATTAAAATATGTTGTGCAATCTAGCGATGAAAGATTTTTTGTAAAAACATTGATATTTTCATTCATAATGATAAATGATGATGGTGATTAATGACAAAAAGTTGATGATAATATAACTATGAAAATAAGTTGTCCAATATAGCGATGAATGATTTTTTTTATAAAAACGTTAATATTTTGGATGATGATGACGATAATGATTCATGACAAAAAAGTTACTCCTACTTTTGAAGATGATGGAAATTATTTCTTTATAATCTATTTTTTAATACTAGAATTTATAATGATGATTTTGATTATGTAGATGATAAGTTGGTGATGATGATAATATGACTGTGATATTAAAATAGGTTGTGCAATCTAACGACGAATGATTTTTTGTAAAAACGTTGATATTTTCGATCATGATGATGATGATGATTAATGACAAAAAGTTGGTGATGATGATGATATGACTATTAAAATAAGTTGTCCAATATAGCGATGACTGATTTTTTTTATATAAAAACGTTTGATATTTTGGATGATGATGACGATAATGATTAATGACAACAAAGTTGCTCCTACTTTTGAAGATGATGCAAATTATTTCTTTATAATCAATTTTAATTTACTGGTACATACTAGAATTTATAAAGATGATGATGATATGATGGTGATATTAATATACCGGGTGTCCACGAAACTAGAGAATTTATTTATTTATGAAAATAAAAATTTGAAATTTGACTATGTTATATGGCATATGGCATAAGAAAACGCATTTATTCGACTAAAAGAATTTTCAATTTCACTTCCGGTTTTACCGGAAATGGCAGCAAAAGTAAACTAACACCCTATTATTTTGTACTTATTATTAAACATTGGCAAGTTCCAAGTATGTTTGTGACAAAAAATATTTTTTTCTGAACGCTCCTCAAAAATTTTGGATTTTTTTTTATAAAATCTATTAAAATTAATCTATTATAATTAATATTGCCCAAAATAGCGACAAATATTTTTTTCTAAAATCGATGATGACAATAATGATCATGAAAATAATGGTAATAACAAAAAAGGTACTCCTACTTTTGATGATGATGATGATACAAATTATAACTTCATAATCTATTTTAATTATGATAGTAAATTTGGTGATGACATGATGCTGATATCAAAATAGGATGTCAAATATTGCAAATAGAGATTTTTTAAAAAAGCGTTTCTATTTTTAACACTGATAATGATGATGATTAATGACAAAAAAGTTACTGCTACTTTTGATGATGATACAAATAGTACTAATGATTTTGAGTCAAACTTTTGAACCACTTTATTCTGTGTGATTTTTGTAGCAATCTTGATAATAATGTTAATAATGAAAACGGCAACAATGATGAGAATAATGTCAATGTTGATAATGATAACAGTAATCACAATGATGATAGCGATGACAACGATCACAAAGATGACAGTGATGACAACGATGACAATGATGACAACGATGACAACGATGACAACGATGACAATGATGACAACGATGACAACGATGACAATGATGACAACGATGACAACGATGACAATGATGACAACGATGACAACGATGATAATGATGACAATGGTGACATTATAGTATATTCAGCGACCGTGATGAAAAATTTAGAGACATCGTTAACGTTAAACACGTGATTAAAAAATATTCTTCATAAGAAATATTTTCTTAAAGACGTGATTAGCTTTAACGACGTCTTTAAAATTTTCAACACGATCGCTGAATACATGTTAATGATGACAATGCTGGCAATGATGACAATGCTGGCAATGATGAGAATGATGACAATGATGACAACGATGACAATGATGACAATGATGACAATGATGACAATGATGACAATGATGACAACGATGACAACGATGACAACGATGACAACGATGATAATGGGATTTAAAATTGATGACAAAGATGATAATGGGATTTAAAATTGATGACCCTAATGACTATTAATGATGTTTTACGTTAGTTTGGCGTTCTGATCAATATTTTTGAATTAATATTCGTTTCGCATGTTTCGTGTGGAAACTTCCCTTTTCCATCAAAGTTTTTAGATTATCAGCATCCCTAGCGTGGGTTTATGGCTTTATTCTCGTACAACACGCTCAGGCATCGTTATGCTAATCGTTCATTTCATTTTCGGATGCTTTTAGTAATTTCGGGGCAGAGCCTCTTGGGCTAAGACCAAGCGGTGAATACTGAAATTGCCGAATATGCATAAGAAGCACTTGTTCATTGCGTGTAAAGCTATTTTTATGAGCACGTAATTACGTAGCGCTTGTTTACAGCTCGGAATAATAAATAAAAAACGCGTTATTTTATGAAAATACGCATAAAATTACCGCTATTAGTAGCTTCACTTTTATTACAGCTTAAATTTATTCATTTTAGCTTCAAGGCGAATGATTAAAAGTCGTTATTAAGTGAGATTTTAATAGACTACTACAAATCATAGGTGGCGCGGTGAAATTATGCAACCAAGTTTACACTACGCTCGCTGCATTAACGCGAGGTGTATATTTGGTTGCTTAATTTTAATAAAAATTATTGGTAATTAATTCGTGTTCGTCTCCGGGCGCCAATTTTGGGCAATAAATCATTCTGAGCTACTAATTGCTGGAAATTTGTTAAGGATTATCAGCGAGATGAAATTGTAATTGAATGTGTTTAGCTGTTCTGTAATCGTATGCGGGAATGTAATTTTGAAAGAAAAATTAATGATACAACGCTGTGTTTAAGTAGGTGTGAATAAAGTCGGCTTATGACCGCACATCCTTAATGTCACGTGTTATTAATCTTTTAATACACCCATTTGTTAACCACTAATATAAAAATTAGTTTTTGTAAAGCGATTATTTTTTCCAGAAATATTTTACGTATTTTTTTTTTAAATATGTCATGCTTTAGAGTGCTTAATTAGTTTTAAAATTATGTTTTTGATTTTGTATTTCATGAAAGTTGGGCTATCTATAATCTCGTTTGAAATATACTAAATTAATAATTAGTACTTAAATCGTTAATTAAATTAAATCTTTATAATCCGCCATTTCCTGTTCATAAACATAGTTTTATCAAATTTATCAAATTAGAAAAAATATGAAATTTTTTTAGGGTGTAGTCTTGGTTGAAACTCGTTTCCTGTCCTATAAAAATGTCTCTGAAGTTATGTTTACACTAATTAATAACTAATTAGGCGGGCCGTAAATTTTTCAAATTTTCGGTAAGCGAGAAATTTTATAGGCGCGTATTTTACGCCCCAAATTGGACCACCAACGTCGTGTTTTTTGGAATTTAGTATAAATTCTAATTTGGTTTTTGTTTTGGTGAAATGTTGAAATAATTGCTGCTCTAATTAATTTATTTTCTTGTGTAATTTGCACGCTTTTCAAAGCCGGGAGCGATTTACACTTTAATCCGCCATTTTAAAAGCGAGAACAGCGCGTTTAAATTAATAATAACACGGTTAATGCTTGTTTACAATTGCTAATTATTATTGTACCCATTTTCTTTAACGCACTTTACATTTTCTAGCACTTCATAACACTTAAGACTGCGGAATTGTGCGAAAAACACAACAACCGTTTGTTATTTTAACATTTTTGCATAAATTTTGGAGAAAAATGGCTAATAACATTTTTACCAATGTACATAGAGATTTAAAAAAAATTCAGTAGAAAGCTAAATCTATCATCTTTTAACTGGTATCAAAATTAATACACAAATAGTTGATAAAATTTTGAAAAAAAATCAGAGAGAAAAAAAAATAATAATTTTTTTTTTTTTTCAGTATTTTAAATTTTTTTCCAAAATAAGACCTATTACAGTTGTGTTTTGTTGTGGGTCTAATCTTCCAGAAAATTTTCAAAAAAATCAGTAGAAAGCTAAATCTATCCTCTTTTAACTGGTATCAAAATTAATACACAAAAAGTTGATAAAATTTTGAAAAAAAATCAGAGAAATAAAAAATAATAAAAATTTTTTTTTTTTTCAGTTTTTTAATTTGTTTTCCAAAATAAGACCTATTACAGTTGTGTTTTGTTGTGGGTCTAATCTTCCAGAAAATTTTCAAAAAAATCAGTAGAAAGCTAAATCTATCCTCTTTTAACTGGTATCAAAATTAATACACAAATAGTTGATAAAATTTTGAAAAAAAAAATCAGAAAAAATAAAAATAATAAAAAATTTTTTTTTTCAGTATTTTAAATTTTTTTCCAAAATAAGACCTATTACAGTTGTGTTTTGTTGTGGGTCTAATCTTGTAGAAAATTTTCAAAAACTGAAAAAAAAAATTTTTTTATTATTTTTTGCTGTTGCCATTTAATAATTTAAAAATCTGTCATTATTTTAGTTTCGCCTAAAGTTTCAACTGTACACCTGGGCCTTAAAATAGAAACTTTTCGTAATGACTGTACATTTTATAAAACTCTGGTGTTTTTATCAGTAATGAACAACCCCTGTGGGTTTGACCATTGCGATAAATTTGATATTAATAGTTGAATCTGAAGTTTATTGCGGGACGTTTAAATTAGTGTGAATAATAATAGGTTCCCTTTGTTGGGACGAATTTAATTTAAGCCGAGGGCGGTGATTTTAGTCCTACTACAACGGTCAAAACTTAAATTAACGTAAATTGTGCGAAAACTTTGGGAGCGATATTACATACTTTAAATCAATTTGAACTTTTTTGATCTAAGCCTGTCAAAAAGGCAATTAATTTCGTTTGTTCGCGCAGTGGATGATTTAATCAGCGTGATTAATTTATTAATTGAGTTTCGCCTTTCACTTGTTATCTCGTGCCGAGATTGGGAATTATGAAAAATGGCCGCGCCGACCAGAATAATACCTTTAATTTTTTCCTCTCAATCCTTAATCGTCTCGAGATAAATTGCTTTTAATCGTCATGCTTGAAACTTCCATCCTCAATGGAATGTACCATCATGTTCCGATTGATTAATACTCAATTGACCCTCCACCAATTCGACACCCAACATTCCTAACGTTTAAAAATAAAATACTCAATTTTTTTAAATTTAACACAGGAAATACTAAATAAAAATTACATGATACCCATCCTTACAAATAATTGTTTAGGTTCCAGCAAAATTTTTTTAAATATGTCCCCCTGGAAGAGAGTTGAAGATGAAGTAGCAAGTTTTACCCCCCCATTTTAAACCGTATTTCCACCTCTACGCTCTTCCAGAATTTTATTTTGAAGAAAAATTGAGTAAAACTTAAAGAACTATTTATAAATATAAGCATCATATAGTTTTTATTTATTATTTTTTATGTTTACCATGTAAAAATGTTAAAATACTCAACTTTTTTAAGCTGCAGAAGAGATAAATGGGTAAATTAACTTTTTTCAAGTTCTTCGCTGCTTTCTCTTAACTCTTTTGATTGTGCTTACGATTAGGAAGATCAAAGCGTTGTCGTGGCAGGCGTGGGATTTTTAATTTGATTTATTCGCTGCAATTAAAAGTGCTGCCGTTTCATGCTTCCACTTCTACAATTCGCCCCATTTTTAACCAAATTTTTGTGTAAAAGCCCAAGAAAGATAATGAAGCGCAACTAATGAGTACAAAAAAGATAAATCGAAATGTAGGAATAGCGTGATGTTAACACGTAGCGATTGCTTCTCGCGTTTCGTAAACGTAAACACTAAGAAACCCAATTAAATCTTTATAAGAAAAAACTAATCACCTGTAATTAAGCCTAATTTAAAAAGCGTTTCTACTTCAATTTTTAAACCGCTACATCAACAACGCGCGCTGTTATTAATTTTTTTACTAAAAACCAATCGTAAAACAATAATCTAAAATATATCTTCCCCTGCCACCTTTAATTATCTACACGAAAATATTTTTAATTTTTGAAATCGTGAAAGTTCGCCTATCTAAGATCTCGCAGAAAACATCACTTAAATATTCGCAACTTTAACGTTTTGTATTATGGGTTTATAAAAATGGTTATGTATTTTATTTTTTGTTGTTGATTGATGTTGGGCCCCACACGTGGGGCGGTAAATCAGTTGTCGGCGGTATTTTCCCGCGTTTCTTTTGTTCTGGGTCAGAAACTGTTACTAAAAGCGAGTTTCCGACGAAATTGGTTTGCGGCTACTGTTTTCTGGAAGGAAACCGGTCGAAAGATAGAAGACCTGCAATTATCGGATCATGGAGGAGGGTCTATGGTCTCCATTCTCTGCACGCGAACCAAATGCCATCAAATATCCGGAATACCGAGAAAAAAAAATACCAAGAAAGCTCATATTTCATAAAAAATAAATTCGTGATTTTTTTTCACTTTTAGGTTAAAATATAGTGATTTTTTATGATTAACGTTTTTAAACCCCTTAAATCTAATTAAATTCAAAAAAAATTCGTTTAAATATCTAATTTTATTCAAAAGTTATGATCCAAATTATCTTAAATTTTAATAAAAAATTAATATTTTAAAAACTACTCGTGTTATAAAAACGTATAATAGCTTAAAATTTTAGGAAATTTCTCTTCTATAAGTTGATACCAAAAAAAATGTAATCCAAGTAAAAATACGACCTCCAGGGGCATTTTTGTGCGCAAATTTATGATTTTTTTGGAGATTAAGTGATTTTTACAAAAATTTTAATTAAGAAAAGTTCTGTTCCATCAGAAAAATTTTCTGGAACGAAATATGAGAACTACGGTGCCATTTTTATGTCTGATTTATCCAAAAAAATCCAATATACCAGGTGTACACGAAATTAATTATTGCTATGTTTGTGACAAAAAAATTTTTTTTGAACTTCAAATTTTTTGGGATATTTGCAAAAAAAACACGAAAACTTGTTTTTCAAAAAAAAATTTTGAAAATTCAAAAAATTTTTTTAGTTCAATAATTGCGTTTTCTTGGGCCATATAAGATTTCAAATTTTTGTTCTCATAAATAAAGAAATTACAAGTTTCGTGTACACCCAGTATTTTTATATTAACAAAAAAAAAACGGTTTTTATAAGAAATTTGCTTTTTTAATATTTTTTTTTAAATAAAATAAAAATAGAGTTGCTTATTAGAACTTATTTGAAACCTGAAAAATTTGTGTTGATACTTTTTTTAGTCTTAAAGTTATTATCAAAAATGCATCAAAAATTCAATTTTGGTTGAGTTTTACTAAAAAATTAATATTTTTAAAACTACTCGCGTTATAAAAACGTATAATATCTTAAAATTTTAAGAAATTTCTATTCTATAAGTTGATACTAAAAAAAATTAATCCAAATAAGAATACAACCTCCAGGGCTATTTTTGTGCGCAAATTTTTGGATTTTTCGCAAAACTCCCAATTAATTGATTTTTTAATATATTTTTTAAAATAATATTTATTATAAAAATAGAATCGCTTATTAGAACCCATTTGAAACCGTAAAAAATTGTCTTGATATCTTTTCTAGTTTTCAAGTTATTTTCAAAAATGCATCAAAAATTCAATTTTCATTGCGTTTTACTAATAAATTAATATTTTAAAAACTACTCGCGTTATAAAAACGTATAATAGCTTAAAATTTTAAGGAATTTCTATTTTATAAGTTGATACTAAAAAAAATTAATCCAAATAAAAATACAACCACCAGGCCCATTTTTGTGCGGAATTTTTTTGATTTTTTGCAGAACTCCCACCTAATTGATTTTTTAATATTTTTTTTTTGGAAAAATAAAATAAAAATAGAAATGCTTATTATAACCTATTTGATACCTGAAAAATTTGTGTTTGAAAAAATTGTGTTGATACCTTTTTTAGGTTTAATGTTATTATCAAAAATGCATCAAAAATTCAATTTTAATTGAGTTTTACTAAAAAATTAATATTTCAAAAACTACTCGCGTTATAAAAACTTATAATAGCTTAAAATTTTAAGGAATTTCTATTCTATAAGTTGATACTAAAAAAAATAATCCAAATAAAAATACAACCTCTAGAGCCATTTTTGTGCGCAAATTTTTTGATTTTTTGCAAAACTCCCAATTAATTGATTTTTCAATATTTTTTTTTGAAAAATTAAATAAAAATAGAATTGCTTATTAGAACCTATTTGAAAAAATTGTGTTGATACCTTTTTTAGTTTTAATGTTATAATCAAAAATGCATCAAAAATTCAATTTTAATTGAGTTTTACTAAAAAATTAATATTTTAAAAATTACTCGCGTTATAAAAACGTATAATAGCTTAAAATTTTAAGGAATTTCTATTCTATAAGATGATACTAAAAAAGAATTAATCCAAATAAAAATACAACCTTCAAGGCCATTTTTGTGCGCAATTTTTTTGATTTTTTGCAGAACTCCCAATTAATTTATTTTTCAATATTTTTTTTAAATAAAATAAAAATAGAATTGATTATAAGAACCTATTTGAAACCTGAAAAAAATGTGTTGATACCATTTTTAGTTTTAAATTTTTTATCAAAAATGCATCAAAAATTCAATTATGATTAAGTTTTACTAAAAAATTAATATTTTAAAAACTACTCGCGTAATAAAATCGTCTAAAAGCTTAAAATTTTAAGGAATTTGTATTCTATAAGTTTATACTAAAAAATCATTAATCCAAATAAAAATACAACCTCCAGGGCCATTTTTGTGCGCAATTTTTTTGATTTTTTGCAGAACTCTCAATTAATTGATTGTTTAATATTTTTTTTTTGAAAAATAAAATAAAAATAGAATTTATTATAAAAACCTATTTAAAACTTGAAAAAATTGTGTTGATACCTTTTTTAGTTTTAAATTTTTTATCAAAAATGCATCAAAAATTCAATTATGATTAAGTTTTACTAAAAAATTAATATTTTAAAAACTACTCGCGTAATAAAATCGTCTAATAGCTTAAAATTTTAAGGAATTTCTATTCTATAAGTTTATACTAAAAAATCATTAATCCAAATAAAAATACAACCTCCAGGGCCATTTATGTGCGCAATTTTTTTGATTTTTTGCAGAACTTTCAATTAATTGATTTTTTAATATTTTTTTTTTGAAAAATAAAATAAAAATAGAATTTATTATAAAAACCTATTTAAAACCTGAAAAAATTGTGTTGATACCTTTTTTAGTTTTAAATTTTTTATCAAAAATGCATCAAAAATTCAATTATGATTGAGTTTTACTAAAAAATTAATATTTTAAAAACTACTCACGTTATAAAAACGAATAATAGCTTAAAATTTTAAGGAATTTCTATTCTATAAGTTGATATTAAAAAAAAATTAATCCAAATGAAAGTACAACCTCCATGGTCATTTTTGTACGCAAATTTTTTGATTTTTTGCAAAACTCCAAACTAATTGATTTTTTAATATTTTTTTTTTGAAAAATAAAATAAAAATAGAATTGCTTATTAGAACCTATTTGAAACTTGAAAAAATTGTGTTGATACCTTTTTTAGTTTTAAAGTTATTACCAAAAATTCAATTTTGGTTGAGTTTTACTAAAAAATTAATATTTAAAAAAATACAAGGCCAAATAAAACGTACAATAGCTTAAAATTTGCAGGTTAAGTCGCTTTATCAGAAAATATCAAAAATATTTTGGTGGGATTAAAATTGTGTACTCTAGATCTAAATTTTATAAATGTATGTGAATTATTTCGAAAAACAAAATTTTAAAAAAAAAATTTTTGACTTGTGTTTAATTATTTAAAAAGCTCTTTAAATCTACTTTAACACTAAAAAAAAATTGTTGTGATATCTCAATTATTTTTTGAGTTATCACTTTTAAAAACTTGATTTAATAAAAAATTATAAACCTTTTACTAAAAAATTAATATTTAAAAAACTACTCGTGTTATAAAAACGTATTATAGCTTAAAATTTTAAGAAATTTCTATTCTATAAGTTAATATTAAAAATATTAATCCAAACAAAAATACTATCTCCAGGGCCATTTTTGTGCGCAACATTTTTGATTTTTTGCAGAACTCCCAATTAATTGATTTTTTAATATTTTTTTTTTTGAAAAATAAAATAAAAATAGAATTGATTATAAGAACCTATTTATAACCTGAAAAAATTGTGTAGATACGTTTTTTAGTTTTAAAGTTATTATCAAAAATGCATCAAAAATTCAATTTTGATTGAGTTTTACTAAAAAATTAATATTTTAAAAACTACTTACGTTATAAAAACGTATAATAGCTTAAAATTTTAAGGAATTTCTATTCTATAAGTTGATACTAAAAAAAAATTAATCTAAATAAAAATATTACATCCAAAGCCATTTTTGAGCGCAAATTTTTAGATTTTTTGCAGAAATCCCAATTAATTTTTTAATATTTTTTTTTTTGAAAAATAAAATAAAAATTAAATTGCTTATTAGAACCTACTTAAAACCTAAAAAAATTGTGTTGATACTTTTTTTAGTTTTAAAATTTTTTATCAAAAATGCATCAAAAATTTATGAGTGTTACAAAAAAATTAATATTTTAAAAACTAATCGCGTTATAAAAACGTATAATTGCTTAAAATTTTAAGGAATTTCTATTCTATAAGTTGTTATTAAAAAAAATTAATCCAAATAAAAATACAACCTCCAAAGCCATTTTTGTGCGCAATTTTTTTTGAAAAATAAAATTAAAATAGAATTTCTTATTAGAACCTATTTGAAACCTGGAAAAATTGTATTGATACCTTTTTTAGTTATAAAGTTATTATCAAAAATGCATCAAAAATTCAATTTTGATTGAATTTTACTAAAAAATTAATATTTTAAAAACTACTCGCGTTATAAAAACGTATAATAGCTTAAAATTTTAAGGAATTTCTATTCTATAATTTGATATTAAAAAAATATATTTTTTTGCAAAAAGTTGGTATAAATACAGACATTGTGGGTAATAATTATAAATCAGATAATAAAGTTTAAAATTACTTTTGATTGCAAATTATGATTAAAAAAATAAAATGTATGAACTAATTAACCTTATTAATTGATAAGCAAATTTTAATTAATGCGGAATGTTGGAGCAAAAGCGCGGAATCGTATATTTTAATTACGTTTATAATGGCGTTGTTCACTTTAAAATTAAAATAGCCATTTCATTTAAATAAAACAATTAAAAAACAACTTTCTAATTTACATAATAAAGTAAGGAGGAAAAAATAGAGAAACTAATTATTTGTAGTTTAAGGTTTGTTTATTGAGTGGTTAAATTTTAAGTGTTCTATTATAATTAGGGTTGTTTTACATGGGTTATAAATTTAATTATATGAATTTAGCGCGTTTATGTACAGTGGTGCGCGTTTTTAACGTTCCTACTTGATTTTTTCGTGAATCATTGATTGTGGTATTTAAGTTAAGTGTTTTTGTGGGGATGCAATTTATTTATGTGTGATTTTACGATTTAGGGTAAGTGGTGTGGTAGTAAATCGTGGCATCGTATAAATCTCGACGTTAAAGTGCGACGACGATAATGCGTCGATTTATATTAAGTGTGAGGAGGTCCTCGTTTATTTTTTTGATAAATGAATTATGCAAAGGAGGTCGTAAAACGTTCCTTTACGCCCTGACGAACATATTCGATGGAAATTGTAGTAAAAGCGAGGCAAAAGGCGATATCTAATCCCGGCACGTACAGATTTTAATTAATATCTGCACAGGCCGTCGCAATAATAATAATAATAATAATAAGCGATGGCGCGTGTGGGTGAGATTAGCCTTCTTAATGGATGAGCAAACTTTCATCAAAGTGAAATACTTCAATATTATAGCTACTACCAAAATTCAGGCGTTAAAATATTTTAATGATTATACAATAAATTTGTAATGGTTGCACTAAAATTCAGGCTAGGCATCGTGATTAATTAAGTTTTAAGTTTCCTCGTTACTCTCTCGACACCTGTCTTCTCTCGTAAATTACTAACTACCGATAACTTTAAATGGAGAAGATGTTGAGAGACGTTAGCTTTTCCCCCAAAAATCATTAATTAAATTAATTTAAGTCATTTCAATCACACGTTTGATGCAATAAATCCTAGAAAAGTTTAGTAATTAAGTTGGATTTTTATAGCATTTCTTTTTAAAACTTTAATTCCACTTTTGCACTTTTAACTGCACGTTTCTTCCCTCTAGAGGTCATCCACGAAATTTATGGTTTTCATATTCCCTAAGAGGAAGATGTGCCTCTTCCATTACGCGACGGACGACCTGTGAAATTAACACCCTCACAGATTATTTATCATCTAATATACCCCCATTTATTTACTTTATTAAAAAAAAGGAAGACGTATACAGGGTGTTACCTTCGTGCTTCAACAAACGTCAGAGTTAGAAACTAGAGAAAATTTAATCGAGAAAAAAAGTAGGAGTGTATCTTTTTTAGTTTTGGAGATACAGTGTGTTTGCAATAAAAAATGGGTATACCGCGAGGTTCAGTACTGGGACTAATTTTATATACAAAGTGTCCCATTTGACGTTGGACTGTATGGGTATCTTTGTTATTATTGGAGATAGAAACACAAAAAATTTGAATATCGCATCGTTCCAACGCTATCTTGAAAAAATAAGAAAATGCGATTTTTAAAATATGGCTATAACTTCTTTATTTTCTGTGGTACCAAAAATTTTTTTTAACATAATACAGACATTTTTTTGTGTACAATGCAGTAAAACAAATTAATATTTTTTTTCGCCAACGGATTCACCGGAAATGAACCAAACTTATTTTTTTCTTATGGCAGCCATATTAGATTTACACATATTCGGAATCAGTATTTTTTTCTGAGTAATTTGATATACCATATGTCATATTTAAAAAAAAATAAAATAATTTGATTTTACAAACTAACATTGGACTTTAAGAGATTTAAATTGTCAATAACATAAATGTAACTATTTAAAATATTAAATGTAAAATAAATCTTAACACATATGTATTGACAGTTTACATCTATTCAAGGCAATTTTTGGTTAGTAAAATAAAATTATTTCTATTTTTCTTATAATATTACATATGATATATCAAATTACTCAGAAAAATACACTAATTCCGAATATGTATAAATCCAATATGGCTGCCATTAAAAAAAGATAAGTTTGGTTCATTTTCGGTCAATCCGTTGGCGAAAAAAAATATTCATTTGTTTTACTGCATTGTACACAAAAAATTGTCTGTATTATGTCAAAAAACTTTTTTGGTACCACAGAAAATAAAGAAGTTATAGCCTTTTTTTTTTAAATCGCATTTTCTTATTTTTTCAAGATAGCGTTGGAACGATGCGATATTCAAGTTTTTTGCAAATGAATTATTAATATTCGAGAAAATCTCTACTACTTTATCCATTTAACCGACTTTCTATCTCAAATAATAACAAAGATACCCATAGAATTCAACGTCAAATGGGAGACCCTGTATACAGGGTGGTGATTATTCCGATGCTCACCATTGGTATCTTTTAAAGTGGAGAAGATACGAGGTCGGTTGAATTAGAGAAAAGTTGCTCATTTTTATGGCCATTAAAAGCTGAAAGAATATTTAAGATATTTAAACCCATTGCAAAATTATGGCCAAAAATCTAAAAAATGTGATTTTAGAAAATAATTTATATTTTCCAAACCATTGCTTCCACATCAATGAAATTTGGCAACTTTAAATTGTTGACTATTCTGAGTTAAATGACGTAAAAATTTTTTTTTTGTTAGCCATGTTAGATTTTTACATCATCAGATATTAAATAATTATACATTTTCAGATTGCTAATTAACTTTAATATGTTCCTTTAGAAAATGTGTTAAACTTAAGAATTTGTATAAAAAACAAATGAAAGCATTGCTTTATGAACAGTTTCCATGGTTACCATAAAAATATCTCCTGAAAATTGATCTAATAATAAAGAAAATAATAATAATGATTCTTTTTTCATTTTGTACCTAAAAGTTTTTATTTTTCCGTGGTGTAAATGTAAAAAAATAAAATTTGATATTTTAGTGCAATTTTTGGATTATTGTAATTTGAACATTTTACAAGTTCTTAAAAAATCGGCAATAAAATCAAAATTATTGAAACCACACACGAGTTTAATAAGTCACTGCAAAGATAATACTTATTGGTTTTTATTGATTTTTTAAAGTCAAAAATTGGTTAAGAAATGGCGGAATTATTAATTTTTTAGGAAAAAAAAATGATGTGAAATTATCAATTTTTAGGTTAACTCGCGATTTTAAGGCTAAAAAAGGACTAAAATTACAAAACCTGCAATTGTGGCTTAAATTACAGTACAAACTTTAATTTGAGTAATTTTTGCAATTTTATTAAATTGCATTTTATAATAAAATTAGAAATTTCATGTCCTAAAAATCAAAATTCTTGCATAGCTTTTTTGTTAATCAACCCATTTTGATTATTCTTGTTTTATTTTGTGTTTAAAATCACATGTGACAAATTAAAAAATTTAATTTTCAATTTGTTTATAGTAATTTCGTTTTCTTTTAGTTTTTAAATTTTACAACTTTAAAAAACGGTGATAATAACGAAAAAATTAAAACTCAAACAAATTTACTTTTCCATTGCAAAAGCAATAGTTCCAGGTTTTTAATGTGTTTTTAAAATAAAAATTTGTTAAGGAAATGGCGGAGTTATTAATATTTATCGAGAAATTTTGACTTGAAATTGACTTTTTTAAACTAACCCAAAAATACTTCATGTGCTAAGCCAAAAAAAAATTTTGAGTGTAATTTTTATTTTTTGTAATTTTAAAATTTAGTAGGTTTTTAAAAAATTGTCGATAAAATCTAAAATATTTAAGACTAAAACATGTTTAATATTCCATTAAAAAGTCAATAAATGTAGGTTTTTAATGTGCGTTTAAAATCAAAAATTGGTTAAAAAATGGCGGAGTTATTAACGTTTTTTGAAAAAGTTTTAATTAAAATGGTTAAAAATTTCGGTTAGCAGGGTATAGATTCTAAAAAGGCGCTCAAGTGGGGGTAAGGAGGGGGTGTGTCCCCTTTCGGCGATTTTTGAAGGTTAAGATTTTTTTTGAGATTCACAAAATTCACAAAAGTGAGTAAAACAGATGTAAAGTTTTTTTTAAATACCAACATTTTTCAAAATTTTAAAAGTTAAAACCTGATTTCTACAAAATTTCTAGAAAAAATGGGGCTTTAATAAATAATTAATATTTTATATATTACAAAAAAAAAATAAAAAATGTATGCAGGGTGTCGCAAAATTCAACCAACACCGGTTAACTAGAGAATGTTCCAATTTTTCTAGCAATTTTTTTAAGTAGTAAATGTCATTCTGAACTAAAAATTTCCAATGAACTATTTAATATTTTTTGAACTTTCTTGGAAGTTACTCCATTTCAATATTGTAAAATATTCAGATTTTTGTACAATTTTTAATTTCTACTTAATCAAAAAAACATTTTAGATTCTTGTTCAAAGCAATTTCAACGATTTTCTCGTCAAATCCATTTTCTACTTAAATTATCGAAAATGAAAGAAGTTGATGTGTATACTTAATTTTTTAGCATTATTAATGTTGAATCTACATACATATTCCTTGAATATTTTTTAATGCCTCGAGAAGATTAGTTTCGCATAACAATTTTACAAAATTTTAATAACAAAACCTATATTTTTGGCAATTTTTGAGTTTTGGAATTTCAACTTTTAATTGTCACGTAAACAAAAAACCGTTTTTTTGGATTTAAAAGCCTTTTATGACCTCTGCAAATGACAGCCACCAAACATAATTCGAAAATCATAAAATATGATCAATAAAAATTGTTTTACCCCATAATTATTAACAAAATTATTAATTCAAATTTTTGTTTTAAAATACATACCAAAAATTTGCTTAACAGCAATTCCAAGTTATCCAATCACCACTATTTTTCCATCCTGCTGTATTTTCTTGATTACCAGGTAAAATCATAGGTACATAATTAGAAAATTATGTGTTAATTTCCACACCACCCAGGAGGTATAACACTTAGTGCGCTTTTTTTAAAGTGGTTTCCCCATTAGGCCTAATCCACTATGGTTTTTTAAAAATTAAAAGGTACTTACTTAAATATTTTGGATTTTAGTAGTTCGTTTTTTTGTTTCACTTCACTAAATCACTTATTTCACTATTATCACAAACACTGCGCTTTTTAAACCGCATTTTGTACCGCATTTTGTACCGCATTTTGTACCGCATTTTGTACCGCATTTTGTACCGCATTTTGTACCGCATTTTGTACCGTATTTTGTACCGCATTTTGAACCGCATTTTGTACCGCAAGACGCATATTTGCTGTAAAATGTATTACAGCCCGCAATTTTTGGGGTAAAAAAAATTTATAAATACCTTTAGCACCAACCCTCCAAACCAAATGATGAATTGATGATTTCATGGGCACATTTTTTTAAAACCTAAGGGGCACCTTTTTTATTTGCACTTTAAATTACCACAAATAGCACTAATTTCACAAGTAATCGGATTTTCGAATTTGCACTCCCGTAAACCGCACTTTTACCGAATACCGGATTTCGCGAATAACCGAACCAAAACGTCCAGATTTTTTGGAAAAAATTTACACTCGCGCACATTTCGCTGTGGATGAATTTTTGCTTCCAAATTTTCAGCTCACTTACACACATTTTTAAGCACATATTATTTTAAACGGGAGCAAAGAAAAAATTAATTAATTTAGGATGAAATTACGATCGATTAAAATTATTACGACTAAACCGGACGAATTCTAGTCGCAGACTGAATTTGTCCAGCACCCAAATTTTATTTTTTAGCCTTGAAGTAAGAAGACAATTGAGTTTTACAAAAGATGAGTAATGATTATACAATAAAATATTTTATTGGTCATACTTTTACCTGCATATTATAATTTTTAAAACTTAAATAAGAAATATTATTCTTCATAAAAATGTACTCGTATAAAATTTTGTAACAATTCAAAATTATTAACGTTGAATCTACAATCATGTAAAAATTTTGAATATTTTTTAATGTCTCTAGAAAAATAGTTCTGCAAATACAAATAAATTTCAATACGTTTTTATAAAAACATCAAAAAATTATGCGTATTAAAATTTGAATTTATTGCACAATTTTCAAATTTATTTTGCTAATTTTTTACTTCCTTTTAATCACCTGAATTGTTTTAATAATTATTAAAATAATTCCAATGATGTTCCCGTTAAATCATCGAAAATTTAAAAAATTAGCGGCTAACCCGGAATTTTTTAGCTATTTTTGAATTTTTTAAATTCAGTTTTGTATTTCCACTTAAACAGAAAAATAATTAGATATTTTTTTAAAGCAATTTAGGCGATTGTCTGTTAAATTATCAAAAGTATTAAAAGTTGGACTTTAAATTTTTTAAATAAATTAAAGGACAACACAATTATTTCGACTGCTTTAATTAAATAGAAAAACTTATTTTATTTTTATTTTATACCTATGCTTTTATTTTATTTTATATTGTTAATTCTAATTGTTTATTCTTAGATTCTTTAAAAACCTGAAGATGTGATAAAATTATCCCGAAATCGATAGTTTTTAAGTTAATTTATACAAAACGTATAAATAATAAAGTTGGACTAAAAGAAAATAATAATAACAAGTTTTTCTATTTAATTTAAATTTTTTATTTTAATAAATAACATTTTATTTTTTTTTTGTCCGATTTTAAGAATTTCGGTTTCGACGTAACATCCCTCTGTTGATTTCAAGTGTGGTTCGAATTTTAAATTTTTAGGACCTCTCCGACACTTTGAAAAAAATTCCCGAAAATGGTCGATTTATCTCGCTTTTTTTCGGGATTTCGGAGGCGTTAACTTTGAAAAATCGCAACTTCGTCGGATTTTAATGGGAAGCGACGAAATTTGATCCCTTTTATTCTAACATCCTGCGGACTTTGAAAATTCGTAACTTTTCATCGCAATATCCTGTAATACTCGAATATTTTTTATTTTACTTACATGGTATTTACTTATGAGAGCAAAAATCAGCACCTTCAAATTTTTACCCTGGACCTTGGAAAAAAATCGAACGTAAAATGTTGAAAAAATCGGGTAAAACGCGGTCCAACTTGGACCCATCTGGCTCCCACAGTTTTCAAAATTTTTGCAATTTTCTTTGGCAATTTTAAAAAGGAATATTTTCTACAGTTTATAAGCTACTCAGATTTTTTATATTTGGTAAGGTTGGGAAATTACGTACAAATAAATTTGAAATTTTGATTTTAGGGGTGAGTGGCTCCCGCCGGGTCACTTTTTCACGGATTTTCAATTTTAAAAACACTTTAGAATCTACTCTTTGAATCGAAAGATCCCACGCATAGGGTATTTTAAATTTCGAAAAAATAACGAAAAAAAAATTTTTTTCTATATCACATTTTTAAAAGTTGTATTTATGAGTCAAATTCACCCTTTAAATTACATTTCAACCCTACTTTATGCATATTTACTAAAAGCTCTTTAGGTCCACTTTACGTCAATAAGAGAATCACTTCGCTATCTCTTTCCGTTTTCGAGTTATCACCAAAAATGTAACTAAAATAAGCAAAATCTCCGTTTGGAGCCCGAATTTCGGTCTGAAATTTTTCACTTTTCACAAAATATTTAATATCTTCGAAACTATTAGCACCACGGAGACGTTTAATAGCTTAAAATTCGCACAATCACCTCCCCCAGCAAATTCCGTGAATGTTTTAATTTTCGGTTTAAAATTGCGCCGTCCAGAATTACCAAAATTTTGCCAAAACTTTGCGAATTTTTTCCAAAAAAACTATTTAACCGATTTTAACCAAATATTTTTTAAAATGCGTCTATACACGGTGTTTACTTTTGGTAA
Organism: Stenus bimaculatus; assembly: GCA_963971135.1. Taxonomy (NCBI): domain Eukaryota; kingdom Metazoa; phylum Arthropoda; class Insecta; order Coleoptera; family Staphylinidae; genus Stenus; species Stenus bimaculatus. The sequence goes on from OZ020181.1 coordinate 1,667,716, forward strand.
AAATTTTAAACCGGTAACTTTTATAATTTTTGAGAAAAAAAATAAAAACCGATTTCCAATAAAAATTTCAAGCCTTCAAAAAATTTCTCAAAAATTTTTTGTTTCGAATTTTTTCAAAATCGACGCTATAAATGAAAAATAATAAAAAATCATGGCCTACTGAACCAAAGTTATATTTTTTTAAATGGAACACCCAGTATATTATGACATTTTTGGATACCTTATCAAAAAATAATTATGCTTTGTATAAACTTTTATGGGTCTATCATCACTCGTTTTGCTCATATTTGCCATTTAAGCCAAAAAAAGATCAATTTTTGAAAAATCACTGCTCTAAAACAGATAAACATATTGGTTTGAAATTTTGTGAAAAATTTTTCAACATCGTCTAGTCTACAACTATTATGTCAAATTTAAGTTTGTGATATTTTTTTATCAGGGTGCCTTATGAAATGCAAATTGAACAATTAAACGAAATTTTCAAATGGAACACCCTGTATATTTTAATATCAATCGATGGCATTTTTTACAAGCTTTCTATTGATATAATGTTTGTATGGTCGTTTATCAACGGTTTAGGAGATATTAATATCCAAACTGAGAAACAGTGAAAAAAAGACAAAATAGTACTCTTCATGAATTTTGTTGAGGATTTTTTTTTATATTTGCCTATTATTTATGTTTGTCTTTCTCAATTTTGCTTTTTTTATAATGTTGTTTTATTGCAATAGTAGTTTTTGTTGTTTTATAACAAAAATAAAATCGAAATTTGCAATTATCAATTTTGGTTTTCTAAGTCTCAGTATGCTTTGAAAATTTAGCAACTGATGTTCCAAGGAAACCCTTATTTTGTTGAGTTTTGTTTTAACGCCTTTTTCTGTACTTTTGGCAATAACTAAACCGATATAGTGAACTCTTCCAAAGAAGAAATGGCAATTATGCTGTAATACTGAAATTTAGAAAACCAAAATTGATAATTGCAAGTTACGATTTTATTTGTGTTGTAGAGCAACAAAAACTGCTTTGTAGTATAATAACATTATTAAAAAAGCAAAATAGAAAAAGACACAAATAAGTTTTAGGCAAATTATAAAAAATCACCAAGTGTGCTATTTTGTCAATTTTCACTGTTTCTCAGTTTGGTTATTAATATCTCCTAAACTATTGATAAGCGACCATACAAACAATATATCAATAGAAAGCTTGTAAAAAATTCCATCGACTGACGTTAAAATATACAGGGTGTTCCATTTGAAAATTTCGTGTAATTGTTCAATTTGCGTTTTATAAGGTACCCTGATAAAAAAATATCACAAACTTAAATTTGACATGATAGTTGTAGACTACACGATGTTGAAAAATTTTTGACAAAATTTCAAGCCAAAATGTTCTTCTGTTTTAGAGCAGTGATTTTTAAAAAATTGATCTTTTTTTGGCTTAAATGGCAAATATGAGCAAAACGAGTGACGATAGACCCATAAAAGTTTATACAAAGTATAATTATTTTTTGATAAGGAATTCAAAAATGTCATAATATACTGGGTGTTCCATTTAAAAAAATATAACTTTGGTTCGGTAGGCCATGATGGGACACCCTGTATATATCGAAAATATTTTTAAATTGTGGGGCATGCATATATCTATATGTTGGTGGAAACCGCAAGTCGATATGTTTTATAGCAAAGAAACTATAGACTGTGGGTCACCCTGTATATAAGATTTTAAAAAGATACTTTAATCAAGTAATGAGTGTTGAATCATAAAAAAAACGTAAGTAATCCTACTAATTGTTTTTATCAAAGATTCCGCTGGGTAATTAAGGTCTTCCGATTGAAGTTAAGAGAGCTTTAAAGAATCGATATGCATTTTCGATTTCATTCTTGTTACTTGTTGATTCTTCACGGTATGCCCGTGTTAGGCCAAGGTGGGAAAGGATGGAGAGTGGCCAGGAGGTACCTTTACATGGGTACCACTTGCAGGTTGCTCAGTTGCTCAGGTTACCATTAGTCAGTCGCCATCCTCGCGCGCGGTCTACCGCAAAACGCATGTCTAAAAAAAATCCCAGTGGGTACCCGAAAAAGTGATCAAAAACTTGGAGTTGCATTTGTGGTGGTACCAATCTTCAAATCGGTAATAGTGTGATTAATCATTCCAGACGAGAATAATTACGATTTTGATTAAGTGCGATATAAATTCATTAATTTTCTTACGTTATCCATCTTCGTTGCGTTCACTGTTGACGGTTAAATTGAAAGAAAAAGTTAACTTAGATCACAACATGTGATAAACCGTCGATAATTACTAATATAAAAACAATTCAATATTTTAGAAATTTCCTTTAATTTACGTTTAAAATTGTTCGATTTGTAAACTGCAATTAAGCCCATTTAAAAAATGAAATATGAAAGGGATTAAATTTTAATCTGAAACCTCTGAAGCAGGTAGAATTTGTATACAAATAAGCCTTTCAAATTGATGCACCTCAAGTAAAAAAAAACCGACATATGCTTACCGCTGAACAAAAAAAATCATAAATTCAACTACAAGCTTTTATTATATTTTTCAGCAATAAATTAAACCATGTCATCAAATCAATTCAATCAAGTGCAGACAATAAACAACAGTTCTTCCGCAAATGTATTAATGTGCAAACAATGGTGGAAAGTGTGTTGGATGTACGGGGATCAAGAAAAGTATTATCGCCAATTATATGCGAGGAAAACTAAACCAGCTTCCCCTAGCGCTGATTCGGGTAACTCCGGTGATAACCGAGTTTACGCGAACGTATCCCTTAACCAATGCAGTGCCAACTTCCAAAGTGCTTCGTTTTTTACACCTATAAAAAACGAGGAGTGTACCGATTGGGAAACTCTGGATTTACCTCAAGAAAATGCTATTAACATCGAGTAAGTTTCCATGTAAAAATACCTTCGTGTAGAATTTCACAAGACATTTTTTTTGTAAATTTATCTCTTGCAAGAATTTATATTTTAAAAGCGTGGGCGCGACTGCAATTAGTTTAAAGTGACGCTAATTTATTTACTAGAAATCAAAAACAATTACAAACTAAGACTAAACAAGTAAACGGATATGTTAATTTTCTTATTAATCTGGGTTAGAGCAAGATTTATTATTAAGAAAATGGTGATTAACAGGAAACAACATGTACTGATTGACCTTTAGTAGATCGTTTTAATTAATAAATATCTACATTACAAATACATACTTTTACAACAAAAAATATTTAATTATTAATAATAAATACAATTATACATGCTTAAGTATGTTCCAATTAACAACGTAATTATTTTTTTTTGGTTTTTCGCTTATAACTCGCAAAGTAAGCTTTTTACGTAAAAATTAAAAAATATTAAAATAATGAGGAGAAAAAAACCTACAAATCATGTTCTTATCATTTTTTTCGTACGACGTAAGGTTTCCGTTTAAAAAATGTTTTTTACTATTTTCCAAAAATTACTGATTTTTCAAAGCTTCTTTGAGCGAAAACTATAAGTCATATAAAAAAAATGATTGAAACATGAATTGTAGGTGATTTTCTCCTCTTTATTTTTGTGTCCTATCAAATTTTGCGTAAAAAGCTTAATTTACCTGTTATCAATCAAAAACCAAAAAAAAAGTGGGTTTTGGTGTTTTTTTTTATAATATCAGTTATTTGTCGAAATTTTTTTTGTTAAATAACATTAAATTCGTGGTAAGCATCCCAGAAAAAATAAATTTAGCCGCTAAAAATAATTATTAGATCAGAAATTTCCACTTCAAGTTTTTTTTAACACCAATTTACTGGATTACTCCAGTTAAATGGTAGTTTGAAGTGGAAACTTCTGGTGTAATTGTTTTTAGTGGCTTGACTTATGTTTTTTAGGGTGCTGAACACGAATCTGAAGTTGTTCAATAAAATTTTTTTCGGCAAGTATTAGAAATCATCAAAAAACACTAAAAATCACACTTTTTTTTGGTTTTTGGCTTATAACTTGCGAACTAAGCGTGTTACGTAAAAACTGATATGGTATTAAAATAAAGAGGAGAAAATTACCTACAATTCATGTTCGTATAATTTTTTTGTACGACATAAGGTTTCCGTTTGAAAATGTAATTTTTTATTATTTTCCGAAAATACTGATTTTTCGAAGACTCTTTGAGCGAAAACCATTTGCCGTACAAAAAAATCGTTAAAGCATGAATTGTAGGTAATTTTTTCTTCTTTATTTTCATACCAGATCATTTTTTGCGTAAAAAGCTTACTTTGTAAGTTATCAATCAAAAACAAAAAAAAAGTGATTTTCTCAGTGTTTTTTTTGACGATTTTTCATATTTTTCGAAAAAAAAATTGTTAAACAACACTAAAATCGTGTTAAGCATCCCAGAAAAAATATATTTAGCCGCTAAAAACAATTATTACATCAGGACTTTCCACTTCAAGTCATTTTGAACACCATTTAACTAAATTAGTCCAGTTTGATGTGGAAAATTCTGGTGTAAATTTTTTTAGTTTCTTGACTTATGTTTTTTACGGTGCTGAACACGAATCTGAAGTTGTTCAATAAAAATTTTTTCGGCAAGTATTAGAAATCATCAAAAAACACTAAAAATCACAGTATTTTTTTGGTTTTTGGCTTATAACTTGCAAACTAAGTAAGCTTTTTACGTAAAAAGTGATTTAGTATTAAAATAAAGTGGAGAAAATTACCTACAATTCATGTTCGTATCATTTTTTTGTACGATTTGAGGTTTTCTCTTAAAAATGTATTTTTTTAATATTTTCCGAATATTACTGATTTTTCAAAACCTCTTCGAGCAAAAACCATATGTCTTATAAAAAAATGGTTAAACTATAAATTGTAGGTAATTTTCTCCTCTTTATTTTCATACAGGTTCAATTTTTGCGTTAAAAGTTTACTTTGCAAGTTATTAATGAAAAACTAAAAAAAAAGTAATTTTCAGTGGTTTTTTGACGATTTCTCATATTTTCCGAAAAAAAAAATTATTGAACAACACCAAAATCGTGTTAAGCATCCCAGAAATCATAAGTTTAGCCATTGAAAACAATTACTACATCAGAACTTATCACTTCAAGTTATTTTTGAACACCATTTTACTGGATTTTAGTCTAGTTAAATGGTAGTTTGAAGTGGAAAGTTCTGGTGTAATTTTTTTAGTGGCTGGACTTATGTTTTTTATGGTGCTAAACACGAATCTGAAGTTGTTCAATAAAATTTTTTTCGGCAAGTATTAGAAATCATCAAAATACACTAAAAATCACAGTATTTTTTTGGTTTTTGGCTTATAATTTGCGAACTAAGCTTTTTACGTAAAAAGTGATCAGGTATTAAAATAAAGAGGAAAAAATTACCTACAAATCATGTTCTTATCATTTTTTTGTAAGACATAAGGTTTCTGCTTAAAAATGTGTTTTTTTATTATTTTCCGAATATTACTGATTTTTCAAAACCTCTTTGAGCAAAAACCACATGTCGTATAAAAAAATGATTAAAATATAAATTGTAGGTAATTTTCTCCTCTTTATTTTCATACAGGTTAAATTTTTGCGTAAAAAGCTTACTTTGCAAGTTATCAATGAAAAACCAAAAAAAAAGTGATTTTCAGTGGTTTTTTGACGATTTCTCATATTTTCCGAAAAAAAAAAATTGTTGAACAACACTAAAATCGTGTTAAGCATCCCAGAAATCATAAATTTAGCCATTGAAAACAATTACTACATCAGAACTTATCACTTCAAGTTATTTTTGAACACCATTTTACTGGATTTTAGTCTAGTTAAATGGTAGTTTGATGTGGAAAGTTCTGGTGTAATTTTTTGTAGTGGCTTGACTTATGTTTTTTAGGGTGCTGAACACGAATCTGAAGTTGTTCAATAAAAATTTTTTCGGCAAGTATTAGAAATCATCAAAAAACACTAAAAACCACAGTATTTTTTTGGTTTTTGGCTTATAATTTGCGAACTAAGCTTTTTACGTAAAAAGTGATCAGGTATTAAAATAAAGAGGAGAAAATTACCTACAAATCATGTTCTTATCATTTTTTTGTAAGACATAAGGTTTCTGCTTAAAAATGTGTTTTTTTATTATTTTCCGAATATTACTGATTTTTCAAAACCTCTTTGAGCAAAAACCATATGTCGTATAAAAACATGGTTAGAATATAAATTGTAGGTAATTTTCTCCTCTTTATTTTCATACCGTTTTAATTTTTGCGTAAAAAGCTTACTTTGCAAGTTATCAATCAAAAACCAAAAAAAATGTGATTTTCAGTGTTTTTTTGATGATTTCTCATATCTTCCGAAAAAAAAAATTGTTAAACAACACAAAAATCATGTTAAGCATCCCAGAAAATATAAATTTAGCCGCTGAAAACAATTACTACATCAGAACTTTTCACTTCAAGTCATTTTTGAACACCATTTTACTGGATTAGTCCAGTTAAACGGTAGTTTGAAGTGGAAAATTCTGGTGTAATTTTTTGTAGTGGCTTGACTTATGTTTTTTAGGGTGCTGAACACGAATCTGAAGTTGTTCAATAAAAATTTTTTCGGCAAGTATTAGAAATCATCGGTTTTTGGCTTATAACTTGCGAACTAAGCTTTTTACGTAAAAAATGATCAGGTATTAAAATAAAGAGGAGAAAATTACCTACAAATCATGTTTTTATCATTTTTTTGTACGACATAAGGTTTCCGGTTAAAATTGTGTTTTTTTTATTATTTTCCGAAAATTACTCGTTTTTTTCGTCTCTTTGAGCGTAAACCATATATTGTACAAAAAAATGGTTAAGACATGAATTGTAAGTAATTTTCTCCTCTTTATTTTCATACCTGATGATTTTTTGCGTAAAAAGCTTAGTTTGCAAATTATCAATCAAAAACAAAACAAAAAAGTGATTTTTGGTGGTTTTTTGATGATTTCTCCTATTTTCCGAAAAAAAAATTGTAAAACAACAACAAAATCGTGTTAAGCATCCCAGAAAATATAAATTTAGCCACTGAATTCAATTACTACATCAGAACTTTCCACTTCACGTTTTTTTAACATCTATTTACTGGCTTAGTCCAGTTAAATAGTAGTTTGAAGTGGAAAGTTCTGGTTTAATTGATTTTAGTGGCTTAACTTATGTTTTTTCGGGTGCTGAACACGAATCTGAAGTAGTTTTTTTTTTTCGAAAATTTTTAGAAATCATCAAGAAATGTGTTTTGGGTTATTTTTCAAAACTAATGATTTTTCAAAGTATTTTTGAGTGAAAACCAAATGTTGTACGAAAAAATGGTTAAAACAAAAATTGTAGACCATGTAATTATCTATAAAAAATGTCTTAATACTTTTTTTCCTAAGAGACAATTTCTGAGATATAACGATTATAAAAGTTGTAATCTTCATAATATGCACATTATTCGTCAGATTCATAATCATCTAATATTCACGATTACGGGTACATTTTTTAACCAAATTTCAAACGCCGGGTCTCGAATTAAAAGGGAATGTTTGTTTTATAATCCTATCCGAATGGATTTTTTTTAAGCAACGGGAAAGCTTTCAAAAGCGCTCCCGAAAAAGTCGATTTTTTCGCGATTTTTTTCGAGCGTCCTCCACGCTGATCTTGAAAAATCGTGGATCCGCCGGGTTTGGACTCAAAACGACCAAATCGGGCCCCCTTTTTTCCCTAATCCTCATTTACTAAATTCAAAATTTCCGACCCTCCTAGGTTAATCTTGTGGTGAGGGCGAATTTTTCTTTGAAAACGTCAAAATGTCGCGTTTTTTAGCGAAAAAAACAAAAAGGTAATATTGCTTAACTTTTGACTGTAGCTGGAGGAAAAAATCGCGAATGGCATTTTCGTAAAGAGGAAACAAACTAACGTACCCATAACGGAGCACTTTTTCGAAGTTTTTGTTTGTATCTCATATTTTGACGTTTGAAAATCGGGGTACAATTTTGGACATTTTTTAACGAAATTTAAAAAATCGTACCTACCAAACGACTGGACCGATTTTAACGAAACGCGGGTTATATTGTGGCTAAAAGTACCATTAATACCCAAAAAAATAATTGGTTTTATCCGGCGCGTCCAGCGGCGTCGGGATTTTTTTTTTCCAAAAGCGTAGAAAATTATCGATAAAAAATGCCGCGTAGAGAAAATTGGTAGAGGAAATGGGGCCAAAACGGGACAAAAAATGAAAAATTGTTACACGTGACCTGAAAGAGGATTGATCGAACGAGGTCGGTTTGAAGTTTTGAAATCTCTATCTTTTCATTTCACCTCACACCGACCTATTAAAGTAAAAATTATGTTTTTTCAACCCTCAGCGACCAAAATAATCGCTGTAAGGTAACGACACATCCTATCGTCCAACTAAAATATGCGTTGAAATGAGATTTTCAAATACTACTACGCTACGCGTTGACTTTTTTCAATTTCGAAAAAAACTCAAAATTTTAATGGTGCAAAAAACTTTGTAAAAAAATGCGATTTTGACAATTTTTTTTACCCCCCTACCCCATCATCGATTTTAACGAATGATGGGTTATCTTAAAGGTTTTTGCGTAGGTTTTCACACAAAAAAAGATTCGTTTTGATATCGTTATTCGTTTAGAAGTTATGACTGAATAACCGTTGAAAATTTGGAAATTTCACTTTTGGACGAAGAAATTGTTATGAAATTTTTGATTAATCGAAAAATAATTAATTTTGGCCGATTAGAACGATTTATGGCTTACATTGACCGATAGAAAAATATTTTTACTTGTTATACAGCTTCAGTGATGTGTATACGTGGCGTACTTATGCATATTATGAAGATTACAACTTTTTCAACTTGTATAATCGTTATATCTCAGAATCGGTGGCTCTTAGGAAAAAAAGTATTAACACATTTTTTATAGATAATTATATGATCTACAATTTTTGTCTGACCTAATTTTATGATAAAACTTACCGTTTTGCTGAAAACCGCGAAAAACCTATTTTTAAAACTTTTGACTTTGAATACAATTTTTTCCAGGTACGGGACTTTTCAGAATTCATTTGTAATGGTGTTCCGAACATTCATATGTAATATCACGAGTGGTCAAATTTGAGTCGAATATTTTTTATTGTCATTACCACGAATGTCATTTGGGGTTAAGTTTTAATAATTTGTGCACCCTTGCATGTTGCATTAATTTACTAACTATTTTCTTGTTTGTATATTTTTAATATTCTTTAACTGTACTTCAAAGACTTTCTAAACGATAATTAATTACTCCCTCATCCGGTGCGTTCTCTCAATTCCCACTTTCGGAACAGGAAACCCAAGATGGTTGAAATCTACAAGAAAATTGGTTTCTTCATTTTCAACCACCTTGGGAACAATATCTCTCTTTGCTTTCAACCACCATTTCTTAGACAACAAGGAAAATTTTGCTCAAAAGACTTTTACAAGAAACTGGTGACATGATTGTAGTGAATATCGCATGCGGCAAAAAGTGTGAGTTATGAGCATTGATTTGGTACTGCAGTTTATCTAAAGGTGCGTTTAGACGTTGCGACAATGTAGCACATAGTTGAAAGTAGAGTAGTATTTGTAAGAGGTGATTGGGAAGAAGAAAGACTGGTTTAGTCGTGAATTAAAACATCTTTGTGTACATTTTGTAGTTGAATAATTTATAAAGTAATATTTTCGATTCGTCACGCATGTGTTGACGCCATGGCGTAGTGGTTGGGAAGAGTTCTTGCTCTTCTTCGTGCTGGCCTCGGGCTCGTTACATTAATTGCAGTAGAGAGCATTAAAAGTGTACAGGAATTGGGGGGAAAAGGGTGAAGGGGAAAGTTACGGCAGCAAAGTTAAACGCCGTCATTACCGGCGAGGGTAATAATTACGGAAGAAACGCAGCGAGGATCTTGAAGCCCGAATTCCTAGCAGATGATATCTTTTCTATTAAGATTCTACGTTTAAACTCCTGTCGATAATCTTAACAATCTTAAACACGCCACTTAAAAACAGCTCATCAACGATCAGCCACGAGCGTAAACAACTAGATTTATAAATTATCATGCAAAAAATTGAAGGAGTTAAATTTAACAACCATTTATTTTTATAATAATTTCCTTTAGTCGTAAAGTAGCTCATTACGAAATGAAACCTTTAGGAAATGATTAATTTTTCCACTTTCGCTCTTACAACTTTATTGCAAACATGTCATAAATAATGTCGTAATTCCTGTAAAGCAGTGTCCACAAAAGTAATAAAGGTGGTCTCAGGTCCCAAGTGTGGAGCTCTCGTAATTCTGCAGAGCAATGCAAATAAAAACGGTTTGAAACTGCTGGAATGAGAGCAATGAGAATCGTGCATCGCAATTCATCTCTCGGTTGCACATCGCAGGCCAATCAACCATATGTCGTTTATGTACTTACAGGCAATAAACTTGTGTTTAACATAAAGCGAGCAAACATCGATAAATAAATTCCTTCCAACATTGCTTTATTGCCACTGGATTTTGAATTTCATGCGTCACTAGTGACATCTTCAGAGGTCACCTTTTATGACCATCTTTACGACACGTTTATTAATTAAATACTCTTTAACGACGTGCTACAATCAAGATTATGAATAATTATGACACCTAATGTACAATCATGTCAGCGGTCCCAAACCCAAGAACGCGCCATTCTCGTTGTAGTGGGGGAAGATTTATTTTGCGTATTGTTAGTTAGGTTAGTTATTTATGCGAGGGTATAAAACTGGTCGTGGTAACTTTATAATTTTATTACCCCAACTCGTAAATATTTCGAAATTTTGCAATGTTTTATTTATTCGTTTTAAAGTCACCTGTTCAATGGTCAATAAATAGTCGCCTACATTTAAGAAGACGTTTCCGCGTGCGGTTTACCTCCAGGTAACGCGACACGATCCCATTGATATTTCCACGCCGACGATAATAACGATAAAGAATGAAATTGATCGCCCAATACTTTCACAACATATCATATACGTACACTATTTTTCCCACGTTAAATCGCACACCTCCAACTAATATAACAAATGTTTGGAACACACCTCACCCCAACATCAAGGACCTACAAATTTTGCGCCAAAAAATTTTCATCACCTTGAAGCTAATATTTACTAGGTGCATGTCGAGAAAATTCATGAGATAATTTAAATAAACAAGGTGAGCGTGTTTAACTCACAATTGTTCGTAGAGAAGAATGCGCCCTTCAACCTCTTTTAGGGTCCTATATTTATGTCCCAGGAATTTTTAGGGAAGGTAATTTATGAGCTGTTATCTACGACAATTTGTCGCGACAGAAAAATTTAAAGCTTGCTGCACACAATTATAACGACTGTCGAGAGGAAAAACTGATGACATTAAGTCGCTTCTATTCTTAATTTTCTCACGCTTCTTTTTTTCTATGCGCGAAAGGAATTTTTATAAAATACGACTTATCAGTGAGATTATCAGGGAATTGTTTTCTAATTAGGTAATAAATTAGTCTGAAAAAATACCTAAAACTTTTTATGCGACATTGTTTTTGCTTTGAAAATTCAATAGTAAAAACAGATTTTTTAAACAGAAATCTTATGCAGTATAAAATAATGATAAAAACGGGAATTGTCTCCTTTTTATTATAATACAGAATCACTCTTTACGTAAAAAGTTTACTTTGCAAACCAAAAAACTGCGATTTTTGGTGTTTTTTGATGATTTCTAATATTTGCTGAAAAAATTTTTATTGGGCAGATTCGTGTTCAGCACCCTAAAAAACATAAATTGAGCCACTAAAAAGAATTATAGAAGAAATTTTCACTTCAAACTTCCATTTGATGTGACTAATCCAGTAAAATGGTGCTCAAAATAAGACTTCTAATGTAATTATTTTTAGAAGCTAACTTATATTTTTTCGAATGCTAAACACAAATTTAATGTTGTTTAAAATTTTTTTCGACTAATATGAGAAATCATCAAAAAACACTTTAATTTGGTTTTTGATTGATAACTTGCTAAATACGATTTTTACGCAAAAATTGATTCTATACTAAAATTAAGAGGAGAAAATTAGCTACAATTCATGATTGAATTATTTTTTTGTACGACGTATAGTTTTTGCCCAAAATGGCTTTAAAAATGAGTAATTTTCGGAAAATAATTAAAAAAAAAAACACATTTTTAAGCAGAAATTATAAGTCGTACAAAAAAATGATAAGAACATGAATTGTAGGTAATTTTCTCCTCTTTATTTTATTACTAGATCACTTTTTACGTAAAAAACTTACTTACAAAGTTATAAGCCAAAAACAAAAAAAAAACACTGTGCTTTTTCGTGTTTTTTGATGATTTCTAATATTTTCTGAAAAAAAAAATTATTGGACAATTTCTGATTCGTGTTCGTCACCCCAGAAAACACAAGGTTAGCCAGTGAAAACAAAATTTTTTCGGCAAATATGAGAAATCATCAAAAATAAACACAAAAAAAAACTTTTATTTGGTTTTTGATTGATAACTTGCAAAGTACGCTTTTTACGCAAAAATTGATTCTATACTAAAATAAAGAGGAGAAAATTACCTACAATTCATGTTTTAGTAATTTTTTTGTACGACTTATGGTTTTCACCCCAAATGGCTTTTAAAAATGAGTAATTTTCGGAAAATAATAAAACACATTTTTAAGCAGAAACCATAAGTCGTGCAAAAAAATGATACGAACATGAATTGTAGGTAATTTTCTCCTCTTTATTTTATTACTAGATTACTTTTTACGTAAAAAGCTTACTTAGCAAGTTATAAGCCAATAACCAAAAAAACACTGTACTTTTTGGTGTTTTTTGATGATTTCTAATATTTTCTGGAAACAAAACTATTGGACAATTTCTGATTCGTGTTCGTCACCCTAGAAAACATAAAGTTAGCTAGTGCAAACAATGTTTTCGGCAAATATGAGAAATCATCAAAAAAAAAACACAAAAAAGACACCTTTTTTGGTTTTTGATTGATAACTTGCAAAGTACGCTTTTTACGCAAAAATTGATTCTATACTAAAATAAAAAGGAGAAAATTAACTACAATTCATGTTCTAATCATTTTTTTGTACGACTTATGGTTTTCGCCCCAAATGGCTTTAAAAAATGAGTAATTTTCGGAAAATAATAAAAAAACACATTTTTAAGCAGAAACCATATGTCGTACAAAAAAATGATAAGAACATGAATTGTAGGTAATTTCCTCCTCTTTATTTTATTACCAGATCATTTTTTACGTAAAAAGCTTACTTAGCAAGTTATAAGCCAAAAACCAAAAAAACACTGTGCGTTTTGGTGTTTTTTGATGATTTCTAATATTTTCTGAAAAAGAAATTATTAGAAAATTTCTGATTCGTGTTCGTCACCCCAGAAAACATAAGGTTAGCCAGTGAAAACAAATTTTTTTCGGCTAATATGAGAAATCATCAAATAAAACACAAAGAAACACTTTATTTTTTGTTTTTGATTGATAACTTGCAAAGTACGCTTTTTATACAAAAATTGATTCTATACCAAAATAAAGAGGAGAAAATTACCTGCAATTCATGTCCCAATCATTTTTTTGTACGACATATGGTTTTTGCACAAAATGTCTTTAAAAAATGAATAATTTTCGGAAAATAATAAAAAAAACACATTTTTAAGCGGAAACCATATTTCGTACAAAAAAATTATAAGAACATGAATTGTAGGTAATTTTCTTCTCTTTATTTTATTACCAGATCACTTTTTACGTAAGAAGCTTACATACCAAGTTATAAGCTAAAACCAAAAAAATCATTGTGATTTTTTGGTGTTTTTTGATGATTTCTAATATTTTCTGAAAAAAAATTTATTGGACAATTTCTGATTCGTGTTCTATACCCCAGAAAACATAAGGTTAGCCAGTGAAAATATTTTTTTTTGGTTTTTGGTGATAACTTGCAAAATAACCTTTTTATGCATAAATTGATTCTGTACTAAAATAAAGAGAAGAAAATTACGTACAATTCATGATCTAACCATTTTTTTGTACGACATATAGTTTTCGCTCACCCTGGAAAACATAAAATTAGCCAGTGAAAACAAAATTTTTTTGGCAAATATGAGAAATCATCAAAAAAAAACACAAAAACACTTTTTTTTTTGTTTTTGATTGATAACTTGCAAAGTAGACTTTTTACACAAAAATTGATTCCATACTAAAATAAAGAGGAGAAAATTACCTACAATTCATTTTCTAATCATTTTTTTGTACGACTTATAGTTTTTGCCCAAAATAGTTTTAAAAAATAAATAATTTTCGGAAAATAAAAAAAAACACATTTTTAAGCGGAAACCATATGAAGTACAAAAAAATGATAAGAACATGAATTGTAGGTAATTTTCTCCTCTTTATTTTATTACCAGATCACTTTTTACGTAAAAAGCTTACTTAGCAAGTTATAAGCCAAAAACCAAAAAATCATTGTGATTTTTGGTGTTTTTTGATGATTTCTAATATTTTCTGAAAAAAAAAATTATTGGACAATTTCTGATTCGAGTTCTATGCCCCAGAAAACATAAGGTTGGCCAGTGAAAATAATTTTTTTTTGGTTTTTGGTTGATAACTTGCAAAATATCCTTTTTATGCAAAAATTGATTCTGTACTAAAATAAAGAGAAGAAAATAACGTACAATTCTTGGTCTATCCATTTTTTGTACGACATATAGTTTTCGCTCAAAGAGGTTTTGAAAAAATCAGTAAATTTCGGAAAATAGTAAAAAACACATTTTTAGGCGGAAACATTACGTCGTACAAAAAATGATGAAAACATAAATTGTAGGTAATTTTCTTCTCTTTGTTTTAATACTAGATCACTTTTTACGTAAAAAGCTTAATTTACAAGTTATAAGCCAAAAACCAATATAAACTGTGATTTTTTGTTTTTTTTTTGATGAGTTCTAATATTTTCCGATAAAAAAATTTATTGTACAACTTCAGAAAATCCTTAAAAAACATTGAAAACAATTAAACCAGAACTTTTCACTTCAATTATCATTATCCTGAGTAGAAACACGATATTGTGACAATATTGTGATGATATCGTACACAATATTATAATATTTATTGTGTAAACATTGTATCACAATATTTGCACATTTTAAAATGTTGACCCAAATAATGCTGTGATAATATTATGAATTATGAGAATATCTTTTTAATATACAGGGTGTCCAATTTGACGTTGGACTGTATGGGTATCTTTGTTATTATTGGAGATAGAAAGTCGGTTAAATGGACAAAGTAGTAGAGATTTTTTCGAATATTAATAATTCATTTACAAAAAAATTGAATATCGTATCGTTCCAACGCTATCTTGAAAAAACAAGAAAATGCGATTTTCGAAATATGGCTATAACGTTATTTTCAGTGGTACCAACAATTTTTTTGACTTAATATAAACAATTTTTTGTGTACAATGCAGTAAAACAAGTTAATATTTTTTTTCGCGAACGGATTAACCGGAAATGAACCAAACTTATTTTTTTCTTATGGCAGCCATATTGTATTTACACATATTCGGAATCAGTATTTTTTTCTGAGTAATTTGGTATACCATATGTCATATTTAGAAAAAAATAAAATTAGTTGATTTTACAAACTAACATTGGACTTTAAGAGATGTAAATTGTCAATAACATAAATGTAACTATTTAAAATATTAAATGTAAAATAAATCTTAATACATATGTATTGACAGTTTACATCTATTCAAGGCCATTTTTGGTTAGTAAAATAAAATTATTTCTATTTTTCTTAAAATATTACATATGATATATCAAATTACTCAGAAAAATACACTAATTTCGAATATGTGTAAATCCAATATGGCTGGCATAAGAAAAAAATAAGTTTGGTTCATTTCCGGTCAATCCGTTGGCGAAAAAAAATATTCATTTGTTTTAACGCATTGTACACAAAAAATTGTCTGTATTAAGTCCAAAAAGATTTTTTGGTACCACTGAAAATAACGAAGTTATGGCCATATTTTGAAAATCGCATTTTCTTGTTTTTTCAAGATAGCGTTGGAACGATGCGATATTCAATAGAGTCCAACGTCAAATGGGACACCCTGTATACTTACCCAAATATTCCTAGAAAATAGCGTGATTATTAGTAGAATTTTTTTCCCATGAGAATTTGGTTGATCATCAAAAAATTCGTTTTTAATTGCACATTTATAAAATTGTTGATAATTATGATAGTTGTATATTTAATGTTGTGCAATCATATCCTAATTTGTTTCCTTTTTGTTGCAGGTAAGTGGCCGTTCTTTTATGTCTTCCGATTCGTTGAAGAAACAATCAAGGGGGCGCCATTCCAGCGTAAATACGGGGTTGAGCCACCCCAATTATTATGCATGTAATGACCGTTTTTTTATGAGTTGCTTAATTTTAATGAGCTTCTTTGTTAAAAAGAACCGAGCACAAGGAAAGAGGATAAACTTATTTACACAACATTAATAAGCCAAGAGTTATAGAATTAAAAAAATGCAAAAAAGCTAAACGATCTTCCCTCTTGCGGTCGAATGCGGAACTAATGAAATTAGAAGTAGGTTCACGAATTTTTACGTGTACGGTTGTTAGGAATTTAAATATTGTTTAAAATGGCGATTAGCACTCTCTTCTATAAATAACGAGTTAATTTTTGGGTAAAACAGCGGGATGAATTTGTTTATTCGGTCATAAAATTTTATCGGTGTCGTATCATTAATATTTTATTGTTATAAAGTGTGTTATTAAACGCTTTTTATAGGAATTTAATGCAGGAACGCGTTATTTAAATCTTAAATGGCTTTATTAGAAATTTCAAATTTGAAATAAATTAATGACGTTACGAAATTTTTCATAATCACATCCAAATATTCTCATTCATAAATATCAACACTAATTTTAATAAATTAGCGGCAATTATTAATTTTATTTATCAATAATATCTCGTGGAGGAAAATCGTGGTTAATATTAATTTTACGTAACTCGCTTTGTCACAATTTAAACGCTCCAATTTCTCAGGAACCTATAATTTAAAAAATTACTAAATGCTAATTTATTTAAATAATAAGGCCTACGTTAGCTTCCAACATTTCAAGAGATCTACCAACACAATTAGCAAGAGATAAAATAATCAACAACCTCAGTAATTTAATTATTAAGATCAAAGATAAAAATTATATTCTAAAAAAAATGAACCTTATTGCATTATACAATAAGGAATAAATTGGCGTGTTTTGATTTGCCAATTGAAGTTTTTTAAGGTTACCATCGCGCATGCGTAATATTTTAATGTTTCATAAATTCTTTAGATTATCCACGTTTAAATGGAAGCCAATTTAATGGTAGATTAGAAAAAGGGACTTGAATTATTAGTAAATAATATTAGATAAAAATGTAAAAAACTAAAAGCTTTAGTCATAAATTCAGCAATTTACTCGCGACACCGTAACAAATTAACAATAAATTCGATAATCATAATCATGATTAGCTTTTTAGACGGGAAGCTATCAATTAAATTAAACTAAAAGTATTTTTGGGCGATAATGGATATTAATTTAAGTCGTGTAGAGTGCACATCGATTATTCAACAACACACGTTGCTACAACTTTACGACTGTTTATTACAATGTCGACAGGCGAGCTTCATTTGTTCAACGATTCGACGATTAAAATTCCGTGCGTCTCAAACCACTCGAGAACATCAACATCAACGTCACCTCGACATCCCAACAAAACTCAATAAAAACCGTCTCACGCACGAATATTCTAAATCCGTGCTTAAGTGGCATTAGCGCGAGTTATGGCAACGTCGCACTGCCTTAAGCGCGTTGCGCCGCGTTCTTATGCTAATTCACGCGCATCACATGCATACAAATCACTAACCACGCCCAATTATTAGAAATTAGAGTGGGGGCCCATATATATTAACTTATAAAACGCGCTACGCTCTCAATTGAAATTATGGATAGCATGACTCGAATATTTAATTCCAATCTTAATTAAATTTTATTTTTAATTAACACTGACCCTATTCAAATTATGAATGTAATACTAATAGTTTTATTAAATAACCTAACGCACAACAAGCTTTTTTTGTTGTTATTACATTGCGAAACAGTTATGTACTAGAATCACTTAAATACGCAACAATCGTGCGAAACAAACGGTTAATAAATTTACGTATTCAAAAAACAGTTAATTTTAATACAATTTTCGAAAAAAATATTTTGAGATGAAAATCAATATACAGTGCGGACATAAAGAAAATCCCCACCTTGCTAAGTTTTGAACGGTTAGTTTTCGATTCTTAAAATTTGTCCACTAAAGTATTTAATTGCGATCTTTCTAATAAAGGTATTTTTGATTTTGTGGAACTTCCGGTTATACCGGAAGTGGATGCAACTTTCTTATTTTAAATGGAACACCCAGTATATTTTTGCATTTTCGTGTTCTCCATAAAAATACCATTAAATTGACCTAACGTAGTGTGCTCTACTATTAATACTTTCCGAATTACGCCCATTTGAAAATCACATTTTTATGCAACTTCATTTACACCGGAAGTTGGAGCCAACTGCCCCAACTTCCTTATTTTAAATGATTTTCTTTTGCAATTAAGTTAATAACATTAAATTTAAACAAAATTATGTTTAACCTTAAGTTCGTTAATTTTCCACTTCCGGTGTAAATGAAGTTGCATAAAAATGCGATTTTTCGAATGGGCGTAATTCCGAAAGTATTAATCGTAGATCACACTATGATAGGTCAATTTAATGGTATTTTTATGGAGAACACGAAAATGCACAAATATACTGGGTGTTCTATTTAAAATAAGAAAGTTGCCATCCACTTCCGGTATAACCGGAAGTTACACAAAATCAAAAATACCTTTGTTAGAAAATTCGCAATTTGAGTCCTCCGTAGACAAATTTTCAGAATCAAAAACATAACCCTTCAAAAGTTAGCAGGGGGAAATTTACTTTATGTCCGGACTGTACATACAGGGTGATTTTTTTAACCCAAGCGTATTCTTTAATTAAAAACTTAATTTGGTCGCGTAGAAAGTTATAAATTGTGCGTAAGGAGGCTAGGAAAAATAAATTTGTTTAGTGTGCGCCTGTGAAAGGCGGGAAAAATATAAATCACGCCTAGAGTCGAGGTGAATTATTAAGAGGTTAGTCGAATTATGAGACGTGGATTAACTTCCATTTAATAAAGTTGCTACGAGATTTATTCGCTTACAAACTGGAAATTAATTATGCGAAGCTCACGATGTCGTTGCGGTATTTCACTCGACGAGATTATCTTATACAAACTTCACCTCAATCACCACAAGAAAATTGATTTTTATTAAAAAAATTTGAGTTCAAAAATTTAAAAAATCTCTCTGTACCGCACTTAAGTACAATTAGTATTTTCATATACAATTTTTATTTTTCAAATATTTTCACTTGCAACCGCTTGGTTTTGTTTTGAAAAATAAAATTAAGGTTTTTCCAAAATTACAGTGTTATTAATAAAAATTTTAAAAAAATAAAAATTTCATATGAAAATATAACTTGGGTTTAAGTGCTGTACAGAGTTATTTACCTAATTTTCTCCCTCAAAATATACAAAAAAAATAGATCATCTAATTCTAAACACCTGGAGCTACAATTGTAACCCCTCATCTTCGAAGAATTTGCCTATAAAAATAGAATAATTAAAAAATTTTGACGGAAACATAATCTTTAGTTGATTTAAAGAATTTAAAAAAAAATCGTAGACCTGGAGATTCAATTTTATAACACCATCTTCGAAGAATTTGCCTAGAAAAATAGAAAATTTAAAAAATGTTGATGGAAACATAATTTTTAGTCGATTTAAAGAGATTTAAAAAAAATCGTAGAGCTGGAGATGCAATTTTATAACACCATCTTCGAAGAATTTGCCTAGAAAAATAGAAAATTTAAAAAATGTTGATGGAAACATAATTTTTAGTCGATTTAAAGAGATTTAAAAAAAATCGTAGAGCTGGAGATGCAATTTTATAACACCATCTTCGAAGAATTTGCCTAGAAAAATAGAATAATTAAAAAATTTTGACGCAAACATAATTTTTAGTTGATTTAAAGAAATTTAAAAAAAATCGTAGACCTGGAGATGCAATTTTATAACACCATCTTCGAAGAAACTGATTTTAAAAAGGCACCACGTAATTTTTTTTTATTTACACATAATTTATGTAAAATTTAAAAACGATATCAAAATTTAGTACACCTGGAGCAGCAATTTTAAGGGTTTTTCTTCGAAGAAGTTTTCCAAAAAATTGGGTTATAAAAATTTTTTTGGTTGAAATATAATTTTGAGGAGTTTTAAAGAAAAATTAAAAACGTTGTGGTTTTGTAGGAGCGATTTTAATGTTTCGCCTTTGAAGAAGCTAACCAAAAATTCATCGCACATGAAATTTTTTTATTAAAATCTAAGATAAAGTACTCATTAAGGTGATATTTTTTTTTATTAAAACTTAAGTTAGAGTAGTACAATTTTAAAACTCTCATCTTCGAAGAATATGCCTAAAAAAATAGGATAAGTAAAAAATTTTAACGGAAACACAATTTTTAGTCGATTTAAAAAGATTTAAAAAAAATTTTAGACCTGGAGGTGCGTGTTTTAAACATCATCTTCGAAGAATATGCCTTAAAAAATATGATAAGTAAAAATTTTTAACGGAAACATAATTTTTAGTCGATTTAAAGAGATTAAAAAAAAAATTATACCTGGAGGTGCGTGTTTAAAACATCATCTTCAGAGAAACCGACTTAAAAAATGCGCCACGTAATTTTTTTTGATTTACGCATGATTTATGTTGGGTCTTAAAACGATATCAAAAATTTACACACCTGGAGCTACAATATTTACGCCTCATCTTCGAAGAAGGTTTGTAAAAAATTGGGTTAAATTAAAAATTTTGGTAAAAATATAATTTTTAGTAGATTTAAAGGTAATTTAAGAATTTTGTGGTTTTTTAGGTGCAATTTTAATGTTTCACCTTTGAAGAAGCTATCCAAATAATCGGCGCACGTAAAATTTTTTGATTAAAATTTAAGTAAAAGTAGTTTTAAAGTTGATAGCAAAAGTTATTAGACCTGGAGCTCTTAATTTTCTCAATAACCCACGAAGATGTCATCCATAAAATAATAAAAAAAATTATAAAATTCGTTTTTAAAGTTGATTTTTTACGACTTGATGCTGAAAGTGGTCGAGATTAATTTTGCAGGTTTATTAAACGACGTAAAGTGCAAATATTTGTAAAATAAAAATTGCAGATAAAAATGTAGATGTGTTTAAGTGCTGTACTGAGCGATTTATTTAATATTCTGCCTCAAAATGTCAAAAAAAATACAAAGAAACACCGCACGTAGGTATTTTTATATTATGTAAAGTTGCTCCCAGCTGGAAGTAGGACAAAGAATACGCCATCGTGATTACTTTTGTCCTACTTCCAGCTGGGACCAACTGTACATGTAATTTGCAGTACGTTTTAATGCGATTGCAAAACTTAACTCATATACAAGGTGTCCAACTTTTTTTCCACCAAAAATTTTTTTAGATATTAAATGTCATTCTGAACAAAAAATTTCCTATGAACTATTATGTTTTTTCTACTCCCTAAAAAGTTACAGCAATATTCATATTGATAAATTTTCATGATTTTTGTGGAACACTCTGTATAATATTCTTTCCTATTATATTTTTTTTATTATTAAAATGAAATTTATACAGGGTATCATTAAATTTTTGAAATTTTAAAATTGCTGTAACTCTTTAAGGAGTCGAAAAAACATAATAGTTCATAGGAAAATTTTTGTTCAGAATGACATTTGCTATATAAAAAAATTTGTTGGAAAAAAAGTGACACCACCCTGTATACAAGGTGTCCCATTTGACGTTGTACTGTATCTTTGTTATTATTGGAGATAGAAAGTCGGTTAAATGGACAAAGTAGTAGAGATTTTTTCGTATATTAATAATTCATTTACAAAAAATTTGAATATCGCATCGTTCCAACGCTATCTTGAAAAAACAAGATAATGCGATTTTCAAAATATGGCTATAACTTCGTTATTTTCAGTGGTACCAAAAAATTTTTTTGGACTTAATACAGACAATTTTTTGTGTACAATGCAGTAAAATAAATGAATATTTTTTTTCGCCAACGGATTGACCGGAAATGAACCAAACTTATTTTTTTCTTATGGCAGCCATATTGGATTTACACATATTCGGAATTAGTGTATTTTTCTGAGTAATTTGATATATCATATGTAATATTTTAAGAAAAATACAAATAATTTTATTTTACTAACCAAAAATGGCCTTGAATAGATTTAAACTGTCTATACATATGTTTTAAGATTTATTTTATATTTAATATTTTAAATAGTTACATTTATGTTATTGACAATTTACATCTCTTAAAGTCCAATGTTAGTTTGTAAAATCAAATAATTTTATTTTTTTTTAAATATGACATATGGTATACCAAATTACTCAGAAAAAAATACTGATTTCGAATATGTGTAAATCCAATATGGCTGCCATGAGAAAAAAATATGTTTGGTTCATTTCCGGTCAATCTGTTAGCAAAAAAAAATATTCAATTGTTTTACTGCATTGTACACAAAAAATTGTCTGTATTATGTCAAAAGCTTTTTTGGTACCACAGAAAATATAGTTATAGCCATATTTTGAAAATCGCATTTTCTTGTTTTTTTCAAGATAGCGTTCTAACGATGCGATATTAAATTTTTTTTGTAAATGAATTATTATTATTCGAAAAAATCTCTACTACTGCGTCCATTTAACTGACTTTCTATCCCCAATAATAACAAAGATACCCATACAGTCCAACGTCAAATGGGACACCCTGTATATGTAATTCATTATCTTCAACAGCATAGTTATGATTTTGATTCACACATAGTTTATATTGGGGTTTAAAACGATATGAAAATTCTAAGCACTTGGAGCTATAATTTTAACCACTCATCTTCGAAGAAAATGCCTTAAAAAATATGATATGTAAAAAAATTTAAGGGAAACATAATTTATAGTTGATTTAAAGAAATTTAAAGAATTATGTAGACCTGGAGGTGCGAGTTTAAAACACCATCTTCAGAGAAACCGACTTAAAAAATGCACCACGTAATTTTTTTTTATTTACGAATGATTTATGTTGGGTTTTAAAACGATATCAAAATTTTAGACAACTGGAGCTACAATATTTAAGCCTCATCTTTGAAGAAAGTTTGTAAAAAATTGGGTTAATTTAAAAATTTTGGTTAAAATATAATTTTTAGTAGATATAAAGGTAATTAAAAATTTTGTGGGTTTGTAGGTGCGATGTTATAACCTAACCAAAATATCGTTGAAGTTTTTTGATTAAAATTTAAGTTATAAAGGTGATAGCAAAAATTATTAGACCTGGAGCTATTAATTTTCCCAATAACCCACGAAGATGTTATCCATAAAATTGTTATAAAATAAAGTTTTTTTTATATAATTTGTACAAATGACGCGTTTAATGTTGGATTGTATGTGTTTTGTATCAAAAAAGGTTTGTATAAAGGATTAGATGTCAAAAGTGTAATGGTGCGTGATTTTGGTGGATTACAAGTGACCAGTGGGTTGAAAAAGCAAAGACCATAAGCCAAGAAGACCTTTCGTATCTAACGACGTCATCTGCACGCTTAAATCCAGCGCCGTTGCCGTTATCACTAATAGCCTCATCCCTATCCTGCAGGACCGTAATTGGCCCCAATCCTTCATGCGCTTAAGACATGTAATCCTTTAATTTTTCCCCATCTCAATTCCCACGATTTCTTCCAATTTCATTAAACTACTCGCTTCTTTTTTATTAGAAATAACAATTTTGTTCTTTAATTTCTGATTCACGAGAATAAACCTTGTGAAATGGTGATTAGTAATTATATCCACCTAAGTTCAACCTTGAGACAATTTAATAATAAAAAGGAACGTGCTTAGAAAAATATTATGACATTTTAATAATGTTGATCGTAAAAATAATACCTGGCTCAAAAAGGAACAAAGTGATTAACTTTTCTTCCCGAGGCTGATACCGTAATTGCCATCAACCCACGTTCCTTCTTTAACATCTTCAAGACTTTGCGTGTGTGTACTACGCATTACTAAATTTTAATCACCACTAAAACTACTTTAGTAACTTTCAATTGATTGATTTAAAAAACACAAGTGAATCATCTTAATTTATGGCACCTTTCAAATTCTTATCTTTTAATTTTAGTAAAATTCGAGTGTCCACGGGGGACCTGCTTTGTAAATTACGTGCAAAAACCTGGTTATAAAAAACTGCATTAATTCCATTCTTGTTAATTAATTAAAACTGCTGCATTTCAAGGGTTTTAATTAACCCCGAGGAATTCCCACGTGAAATATTAAAAATGCGGGCTTTTTTCTTCTTTTTTTCAACTCCTCACGGTCGATGATCTGATCAAATAGAAGACGACTCACATCGTCACATGGTTTTTGTAAATATTGACTTTTCAGAAGCAAATACTAGGTACCGAGGGTAAAGAAATTAAATTAAATAAAGTGCATTAACTACGAGCAAATACAGTTTACACTGAATGCTTCATTGATTTTAACAAAATGGCGGCGCGACTTAATTTTTGTTAATTTGAATTATGACTCTATTATCATCAAAAGTTACAGTAAACCCACTTTCCCACTATTAATTAATAGTATTAAACTTTTTAAGTGATCAATTTTACCGCTGCAGCTTCTCTAACAGTAATCCTCGCTGTAAACGGTGCAAAGAAGTTGGTTTCTTTTTTTAGAAAAAATAGCCGCAACTAATCCCAGGTACGAGGCATAGTGAAGAATATAAATCGCCGCGTCATCTGCATTATCAGAGTTTCGCTCGGTAAATCTCATTCCAGCCTCGTTTCTCGTCCATCTCCTTCCGCAAAGTGATGGCATCGCACCGACGTAATTGACAGCGATCGTTCGCACGATAAATACGCAATCATTCCCTTCTGTCGTTCAACAAACCTGCAAAATACATCTCTACCACTTTCAGCAACAAGTCCTAAAAAATTCTAACCTAAAAAACGAATTTTACAACAATTTTCAATATTTTATGGACGACATCTCCGTGGGTTATTAAAAAAATGAATAGCTCCAGGTCTAATAATTTTTGCTATCAACCTTATAACTACTCCAACTTAAATTTTAATCAAAAAATTTTACTTACGACGATTTTTTGGATAACATCTTCGTGGGTTATTGGAAAAATTAATAGCTCCAGGTCTAATAACTTTTGTTATCAACCTTATAACTACTCTTACTTAAATTTTAATCAAAAAATTTCACGTGCGCCGATTTTTTGGATAGCTTCTTCAAAGGTGAAACATTAAAATTGCACCTAAAAAATTCTTAAATTACCTTTAAATCTACTAAAAATTATATTTTTACCAAAATTTTTAAAATAACCCAATTTTTTACAAACCTTCTTCGAAGATAAGGCCTAAATATTGTAGCTCCAGGTGTCTAAATTTTTGATATCGTTTTAAGACGTGGCGCATTTTTTTCTTGATAAAATTTGCTCTACCTTCTAACCTTGACGTTTGGTGAACCACGAACGGGACACCCTGTATACACTTTGTTTCAGCAAATTTTTTTCAGATAGTAAATGTCATTCTGAACAAAAATTTTCCTATGAACTATTATGTTTTTTCGACTCCTTGAAGAGTTACAGCAATTTTAAAATTTAAAAAAATGGTTTTTGTGGGACACCCTGTATAAATTTCATTTTAATAATAAAAAATATATAATAGGAAATAATATTATACAGAGGTTCCACAAAAATCAAGAAAATTTATCAATTTTAAAATTGCTGTAACTTTTTAAGGAGACGAAAAAACATAATAGTTCATAGGAAATTTTTTGTTCAGAATGATATTTACTATCTAAAAAAATTTTTGGTGGAAAAAAAGTGAGACACCGTGTATATGCGTTAAGTTTTGCAATCGTATTAAAACGTACTGCAAATTACATGTACAGTTGGTCCCAGCTCGAAGTAGGATAAAAGTAATCACGATGGCGTATTCTTTGTCTTACTTCCAGCTGGGAACAACGTTACATAATATGAAAATACCTAAGTGCGGTGTTTCTTTGTATTTTTTTTTTGTACATGTTGAGGCAGAATATTAAATAAATCGCTCAGTACAGCACTTAAACACATCTACATTTTTATATGCAATTTTTATTTTTCAAATATTTACACTTTACGTCGTTTAATGAACCTGCAAAATTAATCTCGACCAATTTCAGCATCAAGTCGTAAGAAATCAACTTTAAAAACGAATTTTATAAATTTTTTTATTATTTTATGGATAACATCTTCGTGGGTTATTGAGAAAATTAAGAGCTCCAGGACTAATAACTTTTGCTATCAACTTTAAAACTACTCTTACTTAAATTTTAATCAAAAAATTTCACGTGCGCCGATTATTTGGATAGCTTCTTCAAAGGTGAAACATTAAAATTGCACCTAAAATATTCTTAAATTATCTTTAAATCTACTAAAAATGATATTTTTACCAAAATTTTTAAATTAACCCAATTTTTTACAAACCTTCTTCGAAGATAAGGCCTAAATATTGTAGCTCCAGGTGTCTAAATTTTTGCTATCGTTTTAAGACCCAACATAAATCATGCGTAAATCAAAAAAAATTACGTGGCGCATTTTTTTCTTGATAAAATTTGCTCTACCTTCTAACCTTGACGTTTGGTGAACCACGAACGGGACACCCTGTATACACTTTTTTCCAGCAATTTTTTTAGATAGTAAATGTCATTCTGAACAAAAATTTTCCTATGAACTATTATGTTTTTTCGACTCCGTAAAGAGTTACAGCAATTTTAAAATTTCAAAAATTTAATGATTTTTGTGGGACACCCTGTATAAATTTCATTTTATTAATAAAAAATATATAATAGGAAATAATATTATACAGAGGTTCCACAAAAATCATGAAAATTTATCAATTTTAAAATTGCTGTAACTTTTTAAGGAGTCGAAAAAACATAATAGTTCTTAGGAAATTTTTTGTTCAGAATGATATTTACTATCTAAAAAAATTTTTGGTGGAAAAAAAGTGAGACACCCTGCATATGCGTTAAGTTTTGCAATCGCATTAAAACGTGCTGCAAATTACATGTACAGTTGGTCCCAGCTGGAAGTAAGACAAAAGTAATCACGATGGCGTATTCTTTATTCTATTTCCAGCTGGGAGCAACTTTACATAATATAAAAATACCTAAATGCGGTATTTCTTTGTATTTTTTTTGTACATTTTGAGGCAGAATATTAAAGAAATAGCTCAATACAGCACTTAAACACATCTACATTTTTATATGCAATTTTTATTTTACAAATATTTGCACTTTACGTCGTTTAATGAACCTGCAAAATTAATCTCGACCACTTTCAGCATCACGTCGTAAAAAATCAACTTCAAAAACGAATTTTATAAATTTTTTTATTATTTTATGGATAACATCTTCGTGGGTTATTGAGAAAATTAAGAGCTCCAGGTCTAATAACTTTTGCTATCAACTTTAAAACTACTCTTACTTAAATTTTAATCAAAAAATTTCACGTGCGCCGATTTTTTGGATAGCTTCTTCAAAGGTGAAACATTAAAAATGCACCTAAAAAACCAGAAAATTCTTAAATTACCTTTAAATTTACTAAAAATTATATTTTTACCAAAATTTTTAATTTAACCCAATTTTTTACAAACCTTCTTCGAAGATGAGGCGTAAATATTGTAGCTCCAGGTGTGTAAATTTTTGATATCGTTTTAAGACCCAACATAAATCATGCGTAAATCAAAAAAAAATACGTGCCGCATTTTTTAAGTGGGTTTCTCTGAAGATGATGTTTTAAACACGCTCCTCCAGGTCTAAAATTGTTTCTAAATTTCTTTAAATCGACTAAAAATTATGTTTCCGTTAAAATTTTTTACATATCATATTTTTTAAGGCATATTCTTCAAGATGATGTTTAAAAAATTTTTTAAATCTCTTTAAATCGACTAAAAATTATGTTTCCGTTAAAATTTTTTACTTATCATATTTTTTAAGGCATATTCTTCGAAGATGATGTTTTAAACACGCACCTCCAGGTCTAAAATTTTTTTTAAATCTTTTTAAATCGTCTAAAAATTCTGTTTTCGTTAAAATTTTTTACTTATCCTATTTTTTAAGGCATATTCTTCGAAGATGAGAGTTTAAAATTGTAGCTCCAAGTGTTTAAAATTTTGATATCGTTTTAAAATCCCATCATAAATTATGCGTTAATCAAAATATTTACTCTATTGCAATTTTAAAGACGCTTTCGTTAAAGATGATGTTTTAAATTTACATATTTATATGGCTTAAATTGCATGTACATAAAATAAATTAATTTTGCGCCAATTTTATGGCAACTTCTTCGAATGTAATGAGTTATAATTACAGCTAGGTGTAAAAATATAATAATAACGCATTTAAAATCTCTTAAAACTTCTTTAAAAATGATGTTTTAAATTTACATCTATATGTACGTAAAATTTTGTAATACTTTAAATTACATGTACATAAAATAAATTTATTTTGTGCAATTTTTATGGCAACTTCTTCGAAGGTGACGAGTTACAATTGTAGCTCCAGGTGTACAAAAAATTTATATCGTATTTAAACCTATTTTAAAATATGTGTAAACAAAAAAATGCACGTTTAGCTCGATTTTATGGACAACTTCTTCGAAGGTTTTAATCTGCAAGTGTTTCTCCAGGTGCTTTAATGCGGGTTTTATACTTAAAATTAACAATTTGTGACTTTAACGTTGTGTTTGTGTTTTAAATCTAGTGTTGGAGGTGGATTTCGTGCTTTATCCTTTCGATCAAACTGAAAACATTCCATAACGCATGCGGTGTCACGAATAATTCGGGTTTCCAACGCTGACGAAGCTTTAAAAATTGAAAAGCGACCTGTGACCCTAAATTCTCCAGATCAACTAATATCCATCATTTAACGAGGAATACAGCGGCGTTTTCCCCTTGCATTTGAAATGTTGAAATGGGAAAAAGTTGAGCTCCATTAATCATTAAACCCATGCGTCAAATGGAAATATTTGTTGTATTTGAATAAATAACTGTTGGAGTTAATGTTTTATGCAGTGGAACGGGAACTTATTAAGATGTTAACGCCAATGACATAAATATTTTAGTTTTATGAATATTAAAATTAAAACGAAATTTGCATGAAATCGACAGGGTCGTATTATAATAATTGGAGCCCAAGAGTGATAAATTTTTCAACATGAAATAAATCGAATAATTTCAGTAACAAGCTTTATAAATCGTTGAATCACGACATTAAACGCACGCGTTGGGGATTAGTGAAACAATAAGGACATGCGACGTGT
Source organism: Stenus bimaculatus (assembly GCA_963971135.1). NCBI lineage: Eukaryota > Metazoa > Arthropoda > Insecta > Coleoptera > Staphylinidae > Stenus > Stenus bimaculatus. Next base: position 1,697,257 of record OZ020181.1, read on the forward strand.
AAATAATGGATCAATGCAATCCTGTTATAACTCGTGATTAATCGCACACTCTGTATAATATTTTCGAATCAATTTCTCGTTTAGATCTAAGATAATTCGCGCAAAATCCGCTACGAGTAATTGAGGAAATCAACATTTTTATAGCAATTATAGCAAATTACTAGATTTATTCGATTTTTAAGAACCGCCTCATATTTTTAGATCGTGTAGTCGTTGTGAAAATGATTTTATTACACCTGGAGCTACAATTTTAAAACCTCATCTTCGAAGAAGGCGCCCAAAAAAAAATTTAAATTAAAAAAAAAATAACGGGAATATAATTTTTAGTGCATTTAAAGATATTTGAAGAAAATTGTAGACCTGGTGAAGCGATTTTAAAACATAATTTTCGAGGAAAACGCTTTAAAAATTGCAAAAATTAAAATATTTTGTTTTACATGTAATTTATTGTAGGTCTTAAAATGTTATCAAAATATTAAACACCTGGAGTTGCTATTTTAAAGCAATATCCTTGAAGAAGCTAACCAAAAAATCGCTCCAATACAAAATTTTTGGTTAATATTTTAGCTAGAGTATACAGGGTGGTGATTATTCCGATGCTCACCATTGGTATCAGTATCTTTTTCTGAGTAATTTGGTATACCATATGTCATATTTAGAAAAAAATAAAATTATTTGATTTTACAAACTAACATTGGACTTTAAGAGATGTAAATTGTCAATAACATAAATGTAACTATTTAAAATATTAAATGTAAAATAAATCTTAAAACATATGTATTGATAGTTTACATCTATTCAAGGCCTTTTTTGGTTAGTAAAATAAAATTATTTCTATTTTTCTTAAAATATTATATATGATATATCAAATTGCTCAGAAAAATACACTAATTCCGAATATGTGTAAATCCAATATGGCTGCCATAGGAAAAAATAAGTTTGGTTCATTTCCGGTCAATCCGTTGGCGAAAAAAAATATTCATTTGTTTTACTGCATTGTACACAAGAAATTGTCTCTATTACGTCAAAAAATTTTTTTGGTACCACCGAAAATAACGAAGTTATAGCCATATTTTGAAAATCGTATTTTCTTGTTTTTTTAAGATAGCGTTGGAACGATGCGATATTCAAATTTTTTGTAAATGAATTATTAATATACGAAAAAATCTCTACAACTTTGTCTATTTAACCGACTTTCTATCTCCAATAATAACAAAGATACCCATACAGTCCAACGTCAAATGGGACACCATGTATACAGGGTGGTGATTATTCCGATGCTCACCATTGATCTTTTAAAGTGGAAGAGATACGAGGTCGGTTAAATTAAAGAAAAGTTGCGCAATTTTATGGCCATTTAAAATCTGAAAGAAAATTTTAGATATTTAAACGCATTGCAAAATTTTGGCCAAAAATCTAAAAAATGTGGTTTTAGAAAATAATTTATATTTTCCAAACCATTGCTGCTACATCAATGAAATTTGGTACCTTTAAATTGTTGACTATTCTGAGTTAAATGACGTTAAAAAATAATTTTTTGGCCTCCTAGATTCGAAGCCGCGATATTCAACTTTTTTATTTCTTACGGCCGCCATATTGGATTTTTACCTCATCAGATAATAAATAATAATAAATTTCTAGATTGTCAATTAACATTTATGTATTCTCTTAGATAATGTGTTAAATTTGAAAATTTGTATAAAAAACAAATGAAATCAATGTTTTATGGACAGTTTCCATGGTTACCATAAAAATATCGCCTCAAAATTCTAATAATAGCAAAAATACTTTAATCATTTTATTTGTTAATATTATAAAGACACCTTTTATTTACATAAAATGCTCTTATTGCAGGTCATTTGTTTATTATTATTATTTTCTTTATTATTAGATCAATTTTGTGGAGATATTTTTAAGGTAACCATGGAAACTGTACATAAAGCATTGCTTTCATTTGTTTTTTATACAAATTCTTAAGTTTAACACATTTTCTAAAGGAACATATTAAAGTTAATTAGCAATCTGAAAATGATGTAAAAATCTAACATGGCGGCTATAAAAAATAAAAACGTTGAATATCGCGGCATCGAATCTAGGAGGCCAAAAAAAATTTTTTTACGTCATTTAACTCAAAATAGTCAATAATTTAAAGTTGCCAAATTTCATTGATGTGGAAGCAATGGTTTGGAAAATATAAATTATTTTCTAAAATCACATTTTTTAGATTTTTGGCCATAATTTTGCAATGAGTTTAAATATTTTAAATTTTCTTTCAGATTTTTAATGGCCATAAAAATGAGCAACTTTTCTCTAATTTAACCGACCTCGTATCTCCTCCACTTTAAAAGATACTAATGGTGAGCAGCGGAATAATCACCACCCTGTATACAGGGTGTCCCATTTGACGTTAGACTGTATGGGTATCTTTGTTATTATTGGAGATAGAAAGTCGCCTAAATGGACAAAGTAGTTTATTAATAATTCATTTACAAAAAATTTGAATATGGCATCGTTCCAACGCTATCTTGAAAAAACAAGAAAATGCGATTTTCAAAATATGGCTATAACTTCGTTATTTTCAGTGGTACCAAAAAAATTTTTTGACTTAATAGAGACATACAGTCCAACGTCAAATGGGACACCCTGTATAAAGGTGATTTTATAAGTTTTTAGACCTGGAGGTACTATTTTTCTTAATAACCCATGAAGATGACATCAGTTTACAATAATTTTTTTAATGACATGTATTAAAAATCCAGTAATTTTGTGTTTTTGTTGAGTTTAAAGAATATACAATTATGAAAATGTAACTATTCATTAAGGTAGGTCTTTCATTAGTGCCGAATGATGTTTAATTCGCTTTTTATGGTGCTATTAAAGCAATAAAATTACAATTCACCTAATTCATCGTTAAAATTCGTGGCCATGCTATAAATAAAATCAAGCAGCACCAATTAAAACAAACACAATCAACTTTATGACCAAATCCATTTATTAATCCCATAAATTATAGAAGCTTTAATAATATGTTAATGCGTATTTTTGTGAATTTCTACGCATACTCGGTACTTATTTGGTATCAATTAGGTTAATAATTGGAGCTGGGACCACACAATCGATCCATGGATCATTCTGACCGCTATCGGCGCGATAAAATCCACGCTTTTAAAATATTTCGCATTTATCCTTAAAGTTCATCGGATCGTCGACACCACAATTGAAATCCCTGCTGAAATCCTCGTTATTGCCAATCGAGGAGTAAATCCTGAACGAGGATAAAGCGTGAGGATCCTCCTTTACATTTTTTTTGGAAACAATTGAAACCAAATCTTCTTCACGAGGATCGCAGTAGAAACGCGCGATATTCAACCAAAATAATTGCTCACTCGAAAAATCTTCAAAACCAGGCAAAATCGGGGAACCACTTGAATATTTTTGAAACGCCCTGTACGCCACACGCACCCCCAATAAATCGGCTAAATTTTCATTTAAGGTATTCGTACCATTCAACTAGAATACCACTAATAATTTTTGTAAAATTTTGATTTTTTTAACTCACAGTTTTGTTGTATAATCGCGTTGTGTAATTTTCATAAAGATCCACTAGACATTCAGCTCGGTTTAGGTATTCCTCCATTGAGGTTTCACTCCACCAATCCTCTATTTCATCATAAAATTCATCACCAATTTTAAAAACACTGGAATGAGTTAACGCGTGCGAGATTTCGTGCCCCAAAACATGCCCTAGAGTGGCGTAAGTGAAATAATCTGGATAATTTTTATCGTATAAAGTAGCTTGAAGTATCGCTGCAGGAATCACTAAAACAAATTATTTTGTTCCTTAAGTAAAGAGTGCATAAGGTTCAATTTCGTGATTGCGCTAACCTATATAGTTATTTGGGGCGTAATATGCATTAACCGTTTTTGCAACTCCTAAAAGTTCTAAAGCGGTATTTACTTCTTTATTATCAAAATTTATGTAATAAAAATCCACCAATGATTTTGAAATTAGTGTAAACATTTGCATCAAATTCTCTTCGTGTTCCAAATCAATCTATAAAAATTTTACTGTAATTTCAATCATAAATTAAATTTAAATTTTACATAAGCATAACTTAAGTTTAATTTTTCTAAATTATAATCACTACCCCCAATAAATTCGTTTATCGTGTCCAATTTTTTAAGTGAAGCTTCTTTCGTGTCTTCATCCAATAATTTAGTATTCTCTATAATTTCTTTTAACTCGCCCTTAATTTGCGTTATGAGGTTGTGAATATCATCCCTGGTTTCTTGAGGAGCGTATTTATCGGCGTAACTAGTTTCAGCAACACCACCAAAGCTAAAATTAATTAATTATCAAACGGTTAATTTTATTGGTGTTCAATTACAAGTTATTGACGAGTTTCATGCACATTTGTGACCTGGGGATCTGCTGAAAAGTCACGTTCAAGGCCTTCAATTCTAATTTATGAAAGTCCTCGGTAAGATTTGATATTTTTCTAGGTTCTAATAGATGTATTTGTTTAAAAGCGTTCCAAATCAAGTAATTTGCCTGGACTCTAAAAATACAAAAAAGGATTAGCGAAGAATAATTACGTTAGTACCGTTTTGATTTCAATCCGTGTCTTTTTTAATTAAGATTTAATGGTTATTAAAGGCTATTAATACCATGCAGATGCAGTTATTTTATGCATGCACACGTACAACAATAAATATTTTATTATTCATTTAATTATAAAATATTAAACGAGTCTTAAGAGCACCTTTCGAAACGACCCGAAATTTTTTTATTCAAAAATAAGCGAATCATTGATTAATAATTATCTGTAAAGTAATTACAGCTCTTTTTACACCTGGAGAAACAATTTCCGCTGAAGAAGTTATCCAAAAATCTACTTGAAATAAATAAAGTTGCTATTTAAGAATAATTATGGCTTAATTTCCGCTGAAGATGTCATCCAAATTTTATGCAAAATAAATAAAGTTGTTATTTAAATCGAGTAAGATGCGATTACAAACTCGTTTGACTTGGAAAAACAATTTTGGTTTAATTTCCGCTGAAGATGTCATCCAAAATTTTACTTAAAATGAATAAAGTTGTTATTTAGGTCGAGTAAGATACGATAACAAACTCGTTTGACTTGGGGAAACAATATTGGGTTAATTTCCTCTGAAGATGTCATCCAAAATTTTATTTAAAATAAATAAAGTTGTTATTTAGATCGAATAAGATACGATAACAAACTCGTTTGACTTGGAGAAACAATTTTGGCTTAATTTCCAATGAAGATGTCATCCAAAATTTTACTTAAAATAAATAAAGTTGTTATTTAACTCGAGTAAGATGTGATTACGAACTCGTTTCACTTGGAGAAACAATTTTGGCTTAATTTCCGCTGAAGATGTCATTCAAAATTTTACTTAAAATAAATAAAGTTGTTATTTAACTCGAGTAAGATGCGATAACAAGCTCGTTTGACTTGGAGAAACAATTTTGGCTTAATTTCCTCTGAAGATGTCATCCAAAATTTTATTTAAAATAAATAAAGTTGTTATTTAGGTCGAGTAAGATACGATAACAAACTCGTTTGACTTGAAGAAACAATTTTGGCTCTATTTCCGCTGAAGATGTCATCCAAAATTTTATTTAAAATAAATAAAGTTGTTATTTAGGTCGAGTAAGATACGATAACAAACTCGTTTGACTTGAAGAAACAATTTTGGCTCTATTTCCGCTGAAGATGTCATCCAAAATTTTATTTAAAATAAATAAAGTTGTTATTTAGGTCGAGTAAGATACGATAACAAACTCGTTTGACTTGAAGAAACAATTTTGGCTCTATTTCCGCTGAAGATGTCATCCAAAATTTTATTTAAAATAAATAAAGTTGTTATTTAGGTCAAGTAAGATACCATAACAAACTCGTTTGACTTGGAGAAACAATTTTGGCTTAATTTCCGCTGAAGATGTCATCCAAAATTTTACTTAAAATAAATAAGGTTGTTATTTAAGTCGAGTAAGATACGATAACAAGCTCGTTTGAGTTCGAGAAACAATTTTGGCTTAGTTTCCGTTGAAGATGTTATCCAAAATTTTACTTAAAATAAATAAAGTTGTTATTTAAGTCGAGTAGGATGCGATAACAAGCTCATTTGACCTGGAGAAACAATTTTTGCGCAAATTCTTTAAGATGTTTTCCAAAAATCGCATGAATTTAAGTTTTAATTTTCATTAAATAAATTAAATTAATTTAATTTTCATGTTTTAGTTGGGTAAAATACGATTGGAAAACTCATTTGACTTGGAACATGTTTCATTTAAATCGTTGGACAACTTCTTCGAAGGAAAACTATCGAAAAATAAAATCTAGGTCTTTTTATTAAATAAATTGTTTATACTAATAAATTTGTAACTTACTTAAGATCGAAATTGTGTGTATAAAGCAATAATAATCGAATAATAGAATAATTGAAACATAGAAAAATCAAAAAATCAAAAAATCAAAAAATCAAAAAATCAAAAAATCAAAAAATCAAAAAATCAAAAAATCAAAAAATCAAAAAATCAAAAAATCAAAAAATCAAAAAATCAAAAAATCAAAAAATCAAAAAATCAAAAAATCAAAAAATCAAAAAATCAAAAAATCAAAAAATCAAAAAATCAAAAAATCAAAAAATCAAAAAATCAAAAAATCAAAAAATCAAAAAATCAAAAAATCAAAAAATCAAAAAATCAAAAAATCAAAAAATCAAAAAATCAAAAAATCAAAAAATCAAAAAATCAAAAAATCAAAAAATCAAAAAATCAAAAAATCAAAAAATCAAAAAATCAAAAAATCAAAAAATCAAAAAATCAAAAATCAAAAAATCAAAAAAATCAGCAAATCAGCAAATTAACAAATCAACAAATCGGCAAATCAGCAAATCAAAAATCAAAAAATCAGCAATTTAGCAAATCGAAAAACAACAAGTCAGCAAATCAGCAAATCAACAAATCAACAAATCAACAAATCAACAAATCAACAAATCAACAAATCAACAAATCAACAAATCAACAAATCAACAAATCAACAAATCAACAAATCAACAAATCAACAAATCAACAAATCAACAAATCAACAAATCTGCAAATCAACAAATCAACAAATCAACAAATCAGCTAATCGACAAATCAGCAAATCAACAAATGAAAAAATCGAAATATCAAAAATCGAAAAATCGAAAAATCGAAAAATCGAAAAATCGAAAAATCGAAAAATCAAAAAATCAAAAAATCAAAAAATCAAAAATCAAAAAATCAAAAAAATCAGCAAATTAACAAATCAACAAATCGGCAAATCAGCATATCAAAAATCAAAAAATCAGCAATTTAGCAAATCGAAAAACAACAAGTCAGCAAATCAGCAAATCAACAAATCAACAAATCAACAAATCAACAAATCAACAAATCAACAAATCAACAAATCAACAAGTCAACAAATCAACAAATCAACAAATCAACAAATCAACAAATCAACAAATCAACAAATCAACAAATCAACAAATCAGCAAATCAACAAATCAACAAATCAACAAATCAACAAATCAACAAATCAACAAATCAACAAATCAGCTAATCGACAAATCAGCAAATCAACAAATGAAAAAATCGAAATATCAAAAATCGAAAAATCGAAAAATCGAAAAATCGAAAAATCGAAAAATCGAAAAATCGAAAAATCGAAAAATCGAAAAATCGAAAAATCGAAAAATCGAAAAATCGAAAAATCGAAAAATCGAAAAACCGAAAAATCGAAAAATCAAAAATCAAAAAATCAAAAAAATCAGCAAATTAACAAATCAACAAATCGGCAAATCAGCAAATCAAAAATCAAAAAATCAGCAATTTAGCAAATCGAAAAACAACAAGTCAGCAAATCAGCAAATCAACAAATCAACAAATCAACAAATCAACAAATCAACAAATCAACAAATCAACAAATCAACAAATCAACAAATCAACAAATCAACAAATCAACAAATCAACAAATCAACAAATCAACAAATCAACAAATCAGCAAATCAACAAATCAACAAATCAACAAATCAACAAATCAACAAATCAGCTAATCGACAAATCAGCAAATCAACAAATGAAAAAATCGAAATATCAAAAATCGAAAAATCGAAAAATCGAAAAATCGAAAAATCGAAAAATCGAAAAATCGAAAAATCGAAAAATCGAAAAATCGAAAAACCGAAAAATCGAAAAATCAAAAAAATAAAAAATTGGTTTTATCGAAAAATCTTAAAGATTACCTTTTTGGAGTTCTTCTTAACAACGAATTTAAATCTTTCATGTATAATGTGAGGTTAAAAGCGATTAAGTCATCGGTTGAAATTTGGGCGGGGCTTAAAATTTGTTTCAAAAATTTATACCACTGAATTTCAGGTGATGCACGTTGTATTTCTTCAATTTTTTCTAATTTTAGTTTAATCGCCGGTACAAATTCGGGTTTGTGAGTTTCTGCAACCTAAAAAAATTAGGTAAAGTCATGATCCCACGGCGAGTCATTAATTTAATACACACTTTATTTAAGTCGATTATAAATTCGCTAACTAACTTCATGTCATAAGAAGCTCTAGCTTTTTCAGCTCCATAGGCTTCAGCTACATCAATTAAGAGTTTAGTACGTTGTTTTTTTAAACCATTTATTATTTCGTCGTCTTCAACTGATTTTGGTAGTAACTAAAATTTGGGTATTACAAGAAATTAACACTAAAATATTTTAGTTACTTTAAAATAATTACTTCCATTAATTTTAACATCACTAAATGTAATAAACCCATTGTAATCCAACCCAGCTTTTCTTAACTTCACCGTAAAATCCAGCCAATTAAAATCAACCTCGTTAAATTTCGAATATTCGCTTAAAACCGGCCATCCTCCAATTTTCTCCAGAATTTCCTTAACGTCATCAAAACCTCTACTGTCAATCTCCTCCACGTCGACACATTTCCGGTAAATCAATTTAAGATTTTTCAACGGTATTGAATCATCGCGTGATATTTTTTCACGAAAAATTGCATCGAATTGTTTTTTAGCTTTCTTAACCAATTCCTCCCTCTCGTAAAAAGCCGGTTCAAAATTTGATTTATCCACGAATTTTCCACAAGTGTATTTATAAAAATCGTTGCATGGTTTTACTGTGGGATTTATGGAAGCTAAAAGTCTTGAGGAAGCTTGAATACACGCAGGTTTTGTACAAGAATGTGTTTTAGCTACAAAAATACATGAATTACGCTAAAAGCCGTGCGGCATTTATTGAAATAAGCTAGATTCGTATCCCAATGACACTTAAACTTACATGAAGCTATAATAATCACTGTAATCAACAGAATAAACGCTATTAAAGCAAGAACTGCCGCTAGAATAATCAACCTTCTTTCCAACTTACTCCTAAACTGCCACCAGGAAACATCTCTTAATCCTTTCCTGAAAAAACCGTTATTTTAAAATAACACATAATGTACGTACTTACTCCATTAGTTCATGAGATATTTCACTACACTATTAACTCCCGGGAATAGTTTGGATAAAAAATACTACGTTTCAATACCGATGTTTTCAATCTAGGCTAAAAATAGTGAATACTCGAGTAGAGCCGGCGTGAAAATGGCTTAATTAAACTCCCAGCATTACTTATTAATGCATTTTTCTATTATTAAATCAACTCAATGATGTAATTTTTAGCGCATTTTAAAGACGTGTCGTAATTATATGAGAAAATCGCATCATCACTTGTACCCCATATGAAGTTTTCCATAAATAAACTGCCTTAACTAAAAATTAGTTAATTCCTTTCCTCCTGTTTTTCGGTGCATTAAGAGAGTAAAGCTACTCGAAACGAGCGTCCAATTAATGAAGGTAATTGCCAGAGGTGTAAAAGTGGCGACTAACCATTAGTGTAATTGAAACAGAATTTCCTTTATACCACGTAAAAGTCTCAACATGTCAAATTATTACTAATTACCACAAAATCATTGTTTTTTCGTACGTAATTAAGAGTAATTTTGTAATTTAAATCATACAAAAACCACACCTTAACTAAAATTCGTGGCTGTTTATTCATTAAATTGCGCAAAAACAAGCTTGTTTCGTTGCACTTTAGGCCGGATGTTTAGTAGACACGGTTCGCTGCATCACTGGACCTGGAGATGCGAATATAATTAATTTCCTCTGAAGAAGTTGCCCAAGAAACTCATTAACTTATTTTAAAACCCATTTAAAAATACGCATAAATAATCGATAAAGTAATTACAACACATTTTAGACCTGGAGAAACAATTTCCGCTGAAGATGCTAACCAAAAATTCATTTAAAATAAATAACATTATTATTTAAGTTCCGATAACTAACTCGTTTGACTTGGAATAACAATATCAGCTTAATTTCCGTTGAAGAGGTCATCCAAAATTTTACTTAACATAAATAAAGTTGTTGTAAAGGATGAGTAAGATACGATAACAAGCTCGTTTGACTTGGAAAAACAATTTTGCCTTAATTTCCACTGAAGATGTCATCCAAAATTTTACTTAAAATAAATAAAGTTGTTATGTAACTCGAGTTAAATACGATTACAAACTCGTTTGACTTGGAGAAACAATTTTGCCTTAATTTCCGCTGAAGATGTCATCCAAAATTTTACTTAAAATAAATAAAGTTGTTATTTAACTCAAGTTAGATACGATTACAAACTCGTTTAACTTGGACAAACAATTTTGGCTTAATTTCCCCTGAAGATGTCATCCAAAATTTTACTTAAAATAAATAAGGTTGTTATTTAAGTCGAGTAAGATGCGATAACAAGCTCGTTTGACTTGGAGAGACAATTTTTGGTCCAAATTCTTTGAAGATGATTTTCAAAAATCGCATGGATTTACTTTTTATTATTCTAATTTCATATATTTCTTTGATAAAATTCGATTGGAAAGCTCGTTTGACTTCAAGTAATATTTTTCACTTAATTTTTTGGACAACTTCCTCGAAGGAAAACTGGTGAAAAATAAAATCTAGATTTTTTTATTAAACAAATTGTTCATAGTAATCAATTTGGAACTTAATAAAGAGCGAAATTGTACATATCCCGAAAATTAATGTACTGAGTGTTTCAAATATTAATCGAATATGTCGGTTTTAGTTTGCTATGTCAGATTTTCAATTTTTTTTACTTTATAAGCAAAATTAATTGAGGTACCATTTGACGACTATGCTGCTGGTCATGATCATGGCACCATTCGTAAATAATTCGTAGTAAAAATAATGCAGTGTTGCCAAACTTTAGGTATTGAAAATTTAAACCCTTGTAACTTTCAAACTATTTACTTTAGAAAAATAAAAAAATATGTTCCATAAACCTTTGAAATCATGCTATAATAATATGATATAAAAATGGGCGGTTGCTATTTAAAAAAGTTAAGTGATTATCGCCTGACGTTCAACTCGCTGTTCAAGGTTATGGCAATATTTGTAAATAGTGCGTCACTAAGAATCGTACAACTTTTATTTGAAACATTTTTTTCAAAAATGCGCTGTTTCGAAAATAAACGGGCGTTGCTGAACTTTTTGTACACCCTGTATACAATAACCAACCTATCAACTCCTGGAGAAACAATTTCCGCTGAAGATGTCATCCAAAAATATACTAGAAATTAATAAAGTACTTATTTAAGATGCAATAAAAAATCGTTTGACTTGGAAAAACAATTTTGGCTTGATTTCCGCTGAAGATGTCATTCAAAATTTTACTTAAAATAAATAAAGTTGTTATTTAACTCGAGTAAGATGCGATAACAAGCTCGTTTGACTTGGAGAAACAATTTTTGGTCCAAATTCTTTGAAGATGATTTTCAAAAAACGCATGCATTTACTTTTTATTATTCTAATTTCATATATTTCTTAGGTAAAATACGATTGGAAAACTCGTTTGACTTCAAGTAATATTTTTCACTTAATTTTTTTGACAACTTCCTCGAAGGAAAACTGTCGAAAAATAAAATCTAGATCTTTTTATTAAACAAATTGTTCATAGTAATCAATTTGGAACTTAATAAAGAGCGAAATTGTGCATATCCCGAAAATTAATGTACTGAGTGTTTCAAATATTAATCGAACATGTCGGTTTTAGTTTGCTATGTCAGATTTTCAATTTTTTTCTGATTTATAAGCAAAATTAATTGAGGTACCACTTGACAACTATGTTGCTGGTCATGGTCATGGCAATATTCGTAAATAATTCGTAGTAAAAATAATGCAGTGTTGCCGAACTTTAGGTATTGAAAATTTAAACCCTTGTAACTTTCAAACTATTTACTTTAGAAAAATAAAAAAATATGTTCCATAAACCTTTGAAAGCATGCTATGATAATATGATATAAAAATGGGCGGTTGCTATTTAAAAAAGTTAAGTGATTATCGCCTGACCTTCAACTCGCTGTTCAAGGTTATGGCAATATTTGTAAATAGTGCGTCACTAAGAATCGTACAACTTTTATTTGAAACATTTTTTTTCAAAAATGCGCTGTTTCGAAAATAAACGGGCGTTGCTGAACTTTTTGTACACCCTGTATACAATAACCAACCTATCAACTCCTGGAGAAACAATTTCCGCTGAAGATGTCATCCAAAAATATACTAGAAATTAATAAAGTACTTATTTAAGATGCATTAAAAAAATCGTTTGACTTGGAAAAACAATTTGGGCTTAATTTCCGCTGAAGATGTCATCCAAAATTTTACATAAAATAAATAAAGTTGAGTAAGATGCGACAACAAGCTCGTTTTATCTGGAGAAACAATTTTTGTCCAAATTTCACCTAATTTTTGGACATCTTCCTCGAAGGAATATTATTGAAAAAATAAATCTAGGTCTTTTTATTAAATAAATTGTTCGTACTAATAAATTTGGAACTTATTACGCTAAGTTAAATCAATATTAATATACAGGGTGTTAATTTTTTTTTGTTTTTAGGCAGGTGTGCCGTACATTCGCTTGGCCCGACAGTGACATGTCAACCAGCGAGACAGGAGGGTTGATTCCGTGCGTCTCGCCGCCAGCGTTGCCGTCACCAGGAGGTGGTAAACTGCCGCCATCTTTGGATCCATCAGAACGGCTTTTAGGAAAAGGTTCTCCATTTGCGCCAGCCACCAATGATCCTCAACGTCACTCCCAATCCGATGATGATTCAGGATGTGCGCTCGAGGAATACACTTGGGTACCACCAGGTCTACGACCAGATCAAGTAAGTTAAAACCATTTTCCCTGTATACATGTAATAAAATCAAGCATTCGTAACGCATGTAAAGTATTAATTTTATTTCTTAAAAACGTTTATTACATGCGTAAACTATGATAAATAATGATTTTCATAAATTCCTTGTAAGCAATTTATATCTTTATTTTTTGGTTTTTCTGGACGTTCTAATTTATTTATTCAGCTCGTTTAATTAAAGAGCAAAGTTGGGAAAAATGTCGATCTCGGCCTCGGGCTGACTTTCCATTATTGGCAATGCTAACTCGTTTCTATTGCTTGATTTATCCTACTAATTAATCCTCCTCGCCGATTTATTGCTAATTACGCTGCTGTATACACACACCTCGGGATAGAGATGATCGGGTACCACAGTAGGTACCCACTGTTATTACCACTTAATAACATAAAGTTGTTAATAATATTTTTATGTATTATAGTACCAACGTTTTATGAATTGGTCGCTTCCGTTTCGTGATTTGGTACCATTGGTACCAAAGGTGGTCTGCGCGGTTAAATTAAGGCAATGCTCTGGAGAACGCACTGAGATCTGGGGCAAAGTCGTGAGGTACCCGATAGCATCCTGCGCGTTGTTAACATGACAGGCTTGTGTATTTGCATGCGGCATTAGCTCGTACTTTACGTCGGTTATTCGTGGTGCATGTCGGTACCACAGAAAGAGCGCTCCAAGAATTTTAGACGCACGACGCATGTTCACTTGCGCAATCGTTAAATAAATTTTAAATTAAATAATCATAAATATGAAAGAAACGAATTTAATCATAGCTTGGGCATCTATTAATCTCGATTTATTATTTGAGAACCATGACAAGATAAGGCTCGCGTACTGTGGTACCCAAGGTATGCTTTATTCGTGCCTAAAGCAGCGTAATTGTACTTTATGGTACCCCATCCCAATGCGTTACCATTGGGTACCACTTTATTCGAAAGCACTGACGTTTTGAAAGTATATTACAAATTATTTAACGACTTTTAAACTACAATTGAGGAGTTGTAAATCTTTCATTCGATCGTATTTGTTTATATGTGGGAGCATTTTATTGCACATAATCGAGCTCGAGCTACTTTCACCTCGATACCTCTCACGAGTCGAGAAATATGGTACTTACCATAAAAGTAGCGTTTTGGATTTGAAATTCCAGAAATTTCACTTTTTATTTGGCATTAACTAAAGTAGACGTTCGCGATGTTAAATGGGTACCACAGGTACCAGCAGATGTCTACGCCATTTCTTACCTACCTGATAAATCCTGATCAAAGTGGATTGGTGTGGGGTACCAGATAACGGGCTGGACGATTGGAATCAGCAGGTGGCAGCAGTGCGAACAAACGGCGAAGAGGCTACCTGACCTGGAGGAATGTGTGTCCGGTACCCAAGCGAAAGTCAATACGCAAAAATACCTTAAATGTGCAGAAAATACCTAATCCATTTAAATTATATAAAAATAGGTCCGAGAACTGAACCTTGCGGTACACCAATTTCAACCTAGCAGGATACTTTCATTTCAATAATATGATTCTAATCGGACTAATACTGAAAATAGGTTCATTATGTAATCGACTTTCGTTTCTATTTAAAACAAGTCCTTACAAAGGCGTATGTAGGAATTATGTAGCATACGTAAGGTGTTGTGTTATTTTTCATAAAAGCCTTATCGCTTGGTTTTAAGAAATGTGAAATAAGAAACAAGGGGCTTTTACAAGTGTAATTTCCTTAATGGAGTCCGCACCCTGATATTTCACATTTCCACCTGTGAACGTATTTCACTTCATCACGACAGCTGCGCCTTTTACACCACATGTTTTTCTTCACCCACTTCCCCTGTATTATTCTGATAACTGATAACAGATAACCATCATCAGATTTATGGACCCTACAACACACCACAGATTGGATTGATTTTCCAGTACAATAAATTATTGAAAAACACAAATCATTTTACATTTTAAATAGAACAGGAGGTTTATTTTTGAATCATTTTTGTCATGTCCTTGTGAAAAGATTTTTTGCATTTGAATGACAAAGAATGATGAAAATCGTACATGATATAGTGTCGAGTGGTCCCACAAACATTGAAAATAAAACACTTTTGAATTGGATTAAATTTATCAAAAAGGAACCAAGCGACATTTTTAGAAAAAATGGGACTAATGGAACCAAACGATATAGTGAACTCCAGAATTAATCTACACTCATAATCCCATTTTCTAAAAATCTCGAAAAAAATATAGAAGGATGTTTTTTTGGGTATCGTTATGAGAAAAATTGTAATCGAATTTGGATTCGATGTGATAATAAAATTACTACAAGTAGACATGTTCACATCAGAAATTACAAGTCAAGACGAGGAATCAAAAATTAGATCAAATTAAAAAATTTCATGATTAGTTTACTTTCTAAATAAATTTTTTGCTGAAAATAAGTGAAACACCCTGTATAATTGCCCACCGCCCCCTAGAATTTTACTCTGGATTGTCCTGAAGATGAAGATCGTGAAGTACTCAAAGTTGAAATTCAAGATATTTAAATCGTTGTACAGGATGTCCAAAAAATGGGGGATAAGCTCTGATTTCGTATACGACATGAAAAAAACAGACATCGTTTCGAATGGTTTAAGAATATCTCCCCTGGCTTGGTTGGGTTTTTTACTTAAATAGTTTAAATACCAAATGGTGCAAGATGATTCCAGTCAATTTAGACCTGCAAGGTTGCACAAATTAGCGGAGAGCTAAAAATTGGTATGAATGTTCGGAACAACATTATAAGTGAAGTCTTAAAAATGGGGTTTTCGCGTTTTTCAGCAAAACGGTAAGTTTTATCATAAAATTAGGTCAGACAAAAATTGTAGATAATATAATTATCTATAAAAAATGTCTTAATACTTGTTTTCCTAAGAGCCACCGTTTCTGAGATATAACTATTATAAAAGTTGTAATCTTCATAATATGCACATTATTCGTCAGATTCATAATCGTCTAATATTCACGATAACGGGTACATTTTTTAACCAAATTTCAAAAACCCGGTCTCTAATTAAAGGGGAATGTCTGTTTTATAATCCTATCGGAATGGATTTTTTTTAAGCGACGGGAAAGCTTTCAAAAGCTCTCCCGAAAAAGTAAATTTTTTCGCAGTTTTTTTCCAGCGTCCGCCGATTTTGAAAAATCGTAGCTCCGCTGGGTTTGGAATCGAAACGACCAAATCGGGGAAAAAAGGGTCCCACATCCTTATTTACTATATCCAAAATTTTCGACCCTCCTAGGTTAATCCAGTGGCGAGGGCGAATTTTTCTTTGAAAACGTCAAAATGTCGCGATTTTTAGCGAAAAAACAAAAAGGTAATATTGCCTAGCTTTTGATTGTAGCCGAAGGGAAAAAATCGCGAATAGCATTTTCGTAAAGAAGTTACGTACTCAAAATTTTGGTTTGTATCTCATATTCTGATGTTTGAAAATCGGGGTACAATTTTGGACATTTTTAACGAAATTTAAAAAATCTTATCTACCAAACGACTAAACCGATTTTAACGAAATGCGGTTTATATTCTGGCTAAAAGTACTGTTAATACCCAGAAAAATAATTGGTTTTATCCGGCGCGTTCAGCGGCGTTGGGATTTTTTTTTTCCAAAAGTGTAGAAAAATATCGATAAAAAACGGCGCTTAGAGAAAATTGGTAGAGGAAATGGGGCCAAAACGGGACAAAAAATGAAAAATCGCTACACGTGATCTGCAACAGAATTGATCGAACGAGGTCGGTTTGAAGTTTTGAAATTTCTATCTTTTCATTTCACATCACATCGACCTATTAAAGTCAAAATGGTGTTTTTTCAACCCCCAGCGACCAAAATAATCGCTGTAAGGTAACGACACATCACATCGTCTAACTAAAATATGCGTTGAAATGAGATGTTTAAGTACTACTAAGCGACGCATTAAATTTTTTTCAATTTTGAAAAAAAACTCAAAATTTTAATCGCGCTAAAAACTTTGTAAAAAATGCGATTTTGACAATTTTTTTTACCCCCAGCTCCTTCATCGATTTTAACCAATGATGACTCATCTTAAAGGTTTTTGCGTAGGCTTTCACACAAAAAAAGACTCGTTTTGATATCTTTATTCGTTTAGAAGTTATGACCGAATAACCGTTGAAATTTTGAAAATTTCACTTTTGGACGAAGAAATTGCTATGAAATTTTTGATTAATCGGAAAATAATTAATTTTGGCTTATTTTAACGATTTATGGCTTACATTGACCTATAGAAAAATATTTTTACTTGTATTACAGCTTCAGTGATGTGTATACGTGGCGTATTTATGCATATTATAAAGGTTACAATTTTTTCAACGTTTATAATCGTTATATCTCAGAAACGGTGGCTTTTAGGAGAAAAAGTAGTAAGTCATTTTTTATAGATAATTATATGATCTACAATTTTTGTCTAACCTAATTTTATGATAAAACTTACTGTTTTGCTGAAAAACGCGAAAAACCCATTTTTTAGACCTTTGACCTTGAATAAAAATTTTTCCAGGTACAGGATTGATGAGGACTTTTCAGAATTCATTTATAATGGTGTTCCGAACATTCATACCAATTTTTAGCTCTACGCTAATTTTTGCACCAATTTCATTATGATTGCAAAAATGTTAAGGTGCGTCCAGACACTACAGATAAATTGGGTTATTTAGAGTGGTTAGTTCGGATGTTCATTGGTCAGTCGTAGGGTTTGGGTTGAATAAATCAGTTGTTATCGAATCCGGGGCTGCGTTGGAGGCTTTGTAACACGCGAGATAACACCTTTAACGCTTAACGGTCAAGAAGG
Source organism: Stenus bimaculatus (assembly GCA_963971135.1). Classification (NCBI taxonomy): domain Eukaryota; kingdom Metazoa; phylum Arthropoda; class Insecta; order Coleoptera; family Staphylinidae; genus Stenus; species Stenus bimaculatus. The sequence continues at coordinate 1,715,392 of OZ020181.1, forward strand.
GATAGCTTTTTCGCTATTAATACCGGGATTAAATATCCGGTTTTAATTACAGTTACGCTCTCTAATTTAATCTTTTGTGAGAATTTAAATGCGTGACTTGATAGTTGATAGGTGGTTTTTGTTTGCAGGTTCATGTGTACTTCTCGGCGTTACCTGAGGAGAAGGTTCCGTACGTGAATTCCGTGGGTGAGAGGTACAGAGTGAGGCAGCTGTTGCAACAATTGCCGCCCCACGATAATGAGGTTCGTTACTGCCATGCACTTAGTGATGAGGAACGCAAGGAATTGCGACTCTTCTCGGCTCAAAGGAAGAGGGAGGCGTTGGGACGTGGATCTGTCAGGCAGTTGCCCGCCCCCATGGCTTGCGATGCGGTAAGTTTCTTAATTAGACCCCTGGCTACTCGTCCCGAACAAATCGAGAATAGCGACCCTGATGGAGTTTCTTGCATCGGCGTAATCAAGAGTAATTAAAGAAACTGGCCCATAAAAGTTAATACCACGCTTCTCATTAATCTTGGGGGGAATTAAAATTTTAGGAAATCGCAGTGGGGCTATAAAAAGTAAATTGAAGATTACCGTGGGTGGTTGTGGGTTGATTTCTGAAATTACGAATTAAAATTAACGCCGCTTCCATTTCATAAATTTCTATAGCGACCCTCCTGCAGGGTTTGTAAACCGGCTCGAATACTCTGATGGGTAATTGCGTCCTGAGGGCACTCCTGGCATTCCTTGTCCAATCTCACCAATAATAAACTACTAATTGCCCACGGCGCAGCGCGACTCGCTCTAAATTCCCATAAATTGACGCGGGTCTATCAATTAAAAGGCCGTTAATTCGCAAGATTTATCTTCAATAGGTGTTATATTTTTTTCAACTTTTTAGTGCGAGGAGACTTTGTCCACGGGCGAAATCTGCGTGTTCGCGTCCAGGGCCGGACCCAACACCTGCTGGCACCCCGGCTGTTTCACGTGCTGTGTCTGCAGAGAACTCCTCGTCGATTTAATTTACTTCTACAAAGAAGGGCGCCTTTACTGCGGAAGACACCATGCCGAGACAATCAAACCGAGATGCTCTGCTTGCGATGAGGTATGTATTAAATCTACCTTATCAAATTCACTAAATTCAACCATTCCCAAATCAAATCGCGGGAACGAATTAACTTTACCACTCAAAAATTACCCTTATTATCTTCTGCCTTCATTTAATCGCGACCGCGACCGTCACATCTTCGAACAATCGCTAACAATTTTTTCTTTTCATTCCAGATAATCCTAGCTGATGAGTGTACAGAAGCTGAAGGTAGAGCATGGCATATGAAGCACTTCGCTTGTTCCGAATGCGAACGTCAACTAGGGGGTCAAAGGTATATAATGCGAGATGGCAGCCCTTACTGTTTGCACTGCTTCGACGCGCGTTTTGCAGAATACTGCGACTCCTGCGGGGAACCAATTGGCGTAGATCAAGGTCAAATGAGTCACGAAGGCCAGCATTGGCACGCCACTGAATGTTGCTTCTGCTGCCACACGTGCCACACTTCCTTATTGGGCCGGCCGTTTCTGCCACGACGAGGCGCGATTTATTGCTCAATAGCGTGCAGTAAAGGGGAACCACCGACCCCCTCAGATAGTTCAGGTCCAGGCACGCGAGTACCCAGGCAACAACCGAGAAATCGCTCAGCACGACCTCCGAGTCCCAACGGTTCCAGCACTCCTCCACCGTCGCCGAATCGAAGACCACCACCTTCACCAGCGATGTCTTCCCCATCATCACCACCGAGCATGCTCCACGGACAATACTCGAAACAAAGCAGTCTTCCCAGATCCCCACATTCACCTCCAGTGCGATCCCCGAAAATGGGACGACGAGCACTCCAACGCTCACCCAAAAACGTACCCGAAACCCCCGAAGAACCACCTTCGAGCCCGAAAGGTTTAGACCGAGTTTTACTAGAGCGAAATTTAGAACGCCTAATATCAGAAAGAGGAACCCCAGATTTAGAAAAACTGCTCCACGCAAGAGATCGAAGTAGAGAACCACTACACTTAGCTGATCTAAATTTAGAAGACTGGCACGTCAGAACCACCAATAACGACCAAGATAACGACAGTAAAGACGATAACAATAAAAGTAATAATAATGACGGCAATAACACTAATGATAATGATAATCCAACTCACGCTTCCTCAATGCCTGAATTACCCGTAGCTAACTCCAGTACCACAACCACGGCTTCAAACACCCCAAGCTCCCCACATAAAAGAACCAAGGGGTTACTCAGCGTCCGATTTCAAGGCGATAACGAGGCTTTTGAAGCGGACGAACCCGATCAAATCCCCCGTAAAGAAACCAAGAAATTCCCCCGCAGCCGCAGCTACTCTGGTCGTTCCAAACATGGTGACAGCATGGAAAGGCGTAGACCAAGAAAAACCAATTCTGAATCACAAATGACCGCGAGCACAAGTCGAGATCATGATGATGACGACAGCTATTGCTCCACGTGCTCTTCCAGTTCTTCCAGTGATGATTTGGATTATCAACTTCCTCCAAGAAGAGCCTACGGTGGTGTCAGAATCAGCTACGTCCCCAACGACACCCTAGCATGCGCCAGGCGCAGACAAGCCACTCAAGCCAATCAAACACCAGGTCAAACCAAATCCCCGCACAAAAAACTCAATCAAATTGACGAAAAGGATAAGAATTGCGTTATTTCGTAATCAAACAGGGTTCTTCCTCGCGTAACGTTTTTGGTACAAAATATTTATTAATTAAAATGACCGCAATTTTTTTACTTTTATACAAATGTATGTAGTTATTTGTTAATTTTATTGTAGTATATTGTATACATTTTTTTAAAGTAATATAATTCATATGTGTACATAATGTAAATAAAAAGAATTTCTAAAATTTATATACTGTTTTAATTTAGACAACCCAACTTACATTTATGTTGATTGCATAATGGTAATATAGGCAACTCAATTTGTAGATTTAAAGGTAGGCAACCAAGTTTACATTTACGTTGATTGCATAATGGTAATATAGGCAATCCAATTTGTAGATTTGAAGGTAGGCAACCAAGTTTACACGCATGTTGGTTGCTGATATAAGTGTACACGAACGGCGAAGGTAATTAAGTTGCATAACTCGAAACGCAATAAAATAATATTCTTCTATATTTTCTTTAACAAAATACATACACTTCAATTATCAACAAATAATATTAATAATAATATTTAAAATGATATACATAATCTCTTCACTTCTAAAATATACACTTCTCTTAAAATCATCAATTAATCACCTTAATTAAATAAAAAAATGACTTAAGTTACTTAAGGTACTTTACAAGGGATTAGAGTTAACGAAATAAATACGTGATGCTTAAGTTAAATCAGTTCGAGTTTATAATTCAGTCGAGGCAGGAATTATCTTAAGATTATGTTGTCGAAGAAATCCTTGCTTTCCCGACATGGCTGCTGCTTCTTGAACGGATTCCAGGATAACCTTTTTTGACTCGTATGTTGCGCCATTGATCCTGAAGGACTCGACATCCCACTGGACACTCCCGAACTGCTGCTATGGGTCGAAACTGAACCTTTGCTTCCCGACTTTGAAGGCTAAAAATATTAAAATTACCAATATTACATGCGACCCACAAAAAGTTCTTTTACTCCGAAAAAACATGCTATTTTTTTTTCAAACGTCGAAATTTTTAAAATAGTAATACAGTGAATTCAAAAAAGACTGAAACCGCAACTATGCAACCAAACATACTCTGTAGTGATTTTAGACTTGCTAAGTTGGTGTACCTGTTAATTTTCTTTCAAATTTAAATCTGAACTGTCACTTTAACCAAAGAATCTCTCATCACTTTTTCTTCGGGTATTTTTTCAAGTCATTTCTCAGTATGTTGCAAATTTTATAAAAAATTAGTGTAGTTAAAATATTCGCGATGGTTTTATCACCGGAGCCACAGTGTAGCCAACTGTGGGAAACTTAAGTTTCCTATCATGCAATGTCAATGGTTTCAATCTTATTTGAATTCACTGTATAATAAATAATTTTAAATTTGACATTTAATTTACATGCAATACACAATACAATGTTAGAGTATATTGGGTTGCCTAAAATTTATTTCTACTCCGCCCTTTAATTCCTTGTCAGTGCAAAGTAGTAATTTCTACTCCTAGGCAGTACAAAGTGACCATAGAATCAACGAAGATAAAAAGTGACATTTTAAAGGCTGCCAAAAGTCACAGAAAACTGTACTTTAATGACGTTTGAAGTAAAAATATTTTAGTAGGTAGTAGGAAACTTACTTTGAGGTAATTTCTATCCATAGGTGTAACCAGTTTTAGACTTAAAGTGTCTTCAGCTTTTTTGATCAAAGCTACGACTTCGTCATGGGAGGCCCACTTCACATCATTATCACCGATTGATACTATAAAGTCGCCTTCTTTAACACCACCAAACTGCAATCACGAAAGGTTAAAATACCAAAAAGGTTTTTATAAAAAAAACTCTACCTCGCTAAGTGAATTTGGTTCAACCACTGCCACTATTACAGGTGCATCTCCCCTTACGGAAAAACCAAAACCATCAGCAGTTCTACCACGATGGAGTTGTACTAACCTCGGTGCAGTCCAGTGACGTTTTGCTGAAAATATTGCTATTGGACCTAAAGCCTTGAAAAGATCATTCACTCGATACTGGGCGAAATCTGGAGGTGTTAGGGATAGTTGAAATTTCGTTGCAGCTAAAACGGTAAATAATATTTCAGAAAATTGGTAACTCCACGATAAGAAGCAACAAAAGATGAAGAAGAAAGGAACAGAAAATGAAGAAGAAACATGAAATGAAGAAGAAGAAGGTTCTCTTCTTTGGAAGAAGATTGAGAAAACCATTATGGAAGAAATGGAGAAACTTACGTTGAACTTGAGGTGGATCAAAAAGATCTCTAAAGTCATCTTCAACATCACTGGCAGTGTAAGCTTGTAACGCAACACGATGAGCCATTCGAAGTACACTCATAAGCGCATGTTTTCCCTTTAATTCCCTACACATCCTATGAAGTCTTTGCCCTTCTTCTTGTAAGACTAGCGATTCCCGGAGATGAGCCCTTCCTAAAAACAGTTTCTTATTATCATCATATTGTGTTTTAATTGAGGACTTACCTAATAATTTCTTCTCTCGCTCATCTTTGGGTAACCGAATATCAAGTTGAGTGCTAGCAGATTCGACATGTAAAAACTGGAGTGTTTCTTTGGTCGCTGCAGACATGTGAGCCGCATCTTTGTGGAGGATACCAGCAGCTGCATGGTAATGAGCCATACTCATGTGGTATTCCCGTTTGACTTGGATTAGAGCAGACCAACTAAAAGGTACATAATCGCGCACGGTTGATTGACAAATCAACTCGTAAACATGGGCGTAGCATTCTGATAATTGGGCAGCTTCTTGCGCCAAATCGAAGCACACATCCATTGATCGGTTGTCCTGTGATTGTAGTTCCAATTTTTCCAAAAGGCATTCACGAGCTTGAGCCAGCATTAATTGTATGAGCATTTCGAGCATTTCGGGTCCTAAATCCATTGAAGGTGCATTTGTGAAATTTTCGTGGATGTACCTGAAGGTACCAGCAGCTCTTAAAAAACTATCAACAGCAGCATCCAAACCTTTCGCTGAAAGGCGATCTTGTTTAGCTCCAATTTGAGTATAAACAGCACCCATGTTGAATAAAACACACGCCTTTTCAAAAGCTACCGTTCTTTGGCACGATGGTACACCTTGAAAATAAAAAATGGTAAATAGTTTTCGTGGTGATTTTTGGGTAAATACCTGTTAGTGAGTCAAACCATTCAAAATAAATCCCTAAAGATCGATCAGGTGGAAAAAATCTTCTTTCAACGAAGTATAATTGATTGTAATACCTGAAGAGGAGGGAAATTCCACTGCTGTCACGTAAAGGTGTTCTCATGGCCTTTAAATACATAAAAATTATCTACTGGAATTTAAAAAAAAATGTAGTACGTACCTGCCTGGTGTCCATAAAATCAGCTATGGCATCTTCGTATTGGTGAGCATCTTCGCTGTAGTGTTCAAGAATGAAATCTTTAAAAGGTTCTCTAAAATCTATCTCTTTCGTTTCTTTAAGCCCTAAAGGAATCATCGGCATAATCCCATCAGTACTAAAATTATAAAAATCAACTCTACAATCAAGGATTTTATAGGAAGTTTGTATGGAGAAAATTTGTTACTCAAGATATTCTTTAGATAAATTTTAGTAATTTGACATGATTTGAAATTAAAACTATTGTTGAAAGCTTTTGGGTAGTTCTCGCGTGATAAATTCTTCAAGTAAGAAGGTCGATGAGAAATGGAGCTTGATTAAACATGCACGTGCGCGTGGTTGCACTTGAAATAATTGCATCAGTGCTGGTGCAAAGATGGGAAACACCAGGTGATTGATGGCCCGTAATGATGATTATGCACGGGTGTGCACTTCCAGATTAGATATCGTGCAATTATTCAATTATAAAATCTAGGTCTTGTTATTAAAATGTTTATGATAAAAATGATCATTTTATTATAAATTTTTTTTATGTAAACGACTTAATAAATAGTAAAAATGACATTTCCGCGTGTTTGGAATTTGGGTCGCTTCGGTTGTTGCTCGTGAGACTTGCGAGAAATGTGCAAGGCGCGGTCTTGACATCTTTCAAATCTTTGATCTTCGAACTCACCTGTCGCTTTGGTAGATCTCCACTGAAGAGTTGAGCTCAGCGAGTTGCTCCTTTAGTAACTGCAAGTTCGAATTGACAAAACTCAACTCGAGAGCCACAGTTTCCCGGAGCTTCCTGTTCGTGGTTGCTTTGAACAAATTTTCAGCCCCAGCCCGAAGCCTCAACTCCTTGTTGATCTCCTGGTTCAATTTTGACCTGCGGTTCTGGAGTTTTCCCCGGCATGTCGCCACACGTGGATCAGAACCCTGGAAATAATCAAAAAATTAAAACACTAAAAATTGATTTTACGTCATTGGACTTCAGGCAACTACCGTAATAACGATTTTGGGGCACCAATAATGGTACCTACAATAGTACCAACATAAAATATAAGTTGGTACCACTTTAAATTTTTGGATAACGTCACTTCGTTATTTTCAAACCGATTTTTTTGAAATAAAGACCTACCGCAATGACTAGAATTTGCTTGTTGGTTGAAGACTGAAGGCGTAGGCTGCGCCTTTGCGCCCACTTCAACATGCCGGCATGTTGCAAAAAGCGTCGCGTGCTTCACCGCCAAAGACAAAACTGATTGTCATTGATTATTAGGTGAGCATTCGGTGTAGCGAGGTGTAAGTGGAGCGAATACGAAGAGATCGTTCGGCATTCGGCTTGTTCGGTCCATCGCACGCCTGCAGCCGGATTTTAGAGTACCACATCTGGTGCATACGAGTACCAAAGATCTAGCGGTACCCGGTACCGTTTCTGTTCGAGTCCCAATATTTTTATCTCCACTTACATACGTAAGTGACTGATCTTTATTCACCGTTCTTTTGCACTATTAATTTACCTCAACGGTAATTGGTACCCAATTTCCAAATAATTACGAAAATTTCCGCTAGCATTTTTCTAATCTTAATTTAAACACCTTGTAATCAAGCACTTCCCAAGCGTGCTACCGGTGATTGTTTCCAATTTAAAAGTGGAACCACACCAGTTTTTTTATGCAAAATCCCAATTTTGGTCCCACTTGACCAAGTTACGTAAGCGCAGGTGAATTTCAAAGCCGGTCATGCGCCGTTAGTCGGTCGATCGGCGACTAGGAAGCGAATAACCAACAAAACCAGTTCGTTTTGGTTTCGTCTGAGAAATTGGTAAAAAAAGACTTGTTTCGCAGCTTCCCGTCTTAAAATCCTCCCAAAAACCGCTGCAACTGTGTCAATGTCAAGGAGCAAGCATCTGCTAGTTTTTTTAATAATTAATAGCTTTGGCACACTAAGCCCAAACGGTTTTTATGTTTTGGTTTATAAATTATCGATTGAGGTGTTGGGTCATAACCATAACCCATCTCATTTGAATGATTCTCGCGTTGGAATTTTTAGATTTAAAACAATGAGGTTTGGTGTTTTATCTTTATGTCATCATTAACATACTTTTCAGAAGAAATACCTCATGTTTGTACAGTTACTCATCTCAAAAAAATAAACCTGTAAAGATGGTTTAAAGTATGTCGTAAGATCACTTTCGCAATTTATCCAACGATACTTTGAAAATTTAAAAAATTAATAAAGTGAGTAAATTGAAAAAATGGCTTTCTCTTCTATAATTAATAGCGACAAGTGTTGCTCATTAAAATATAAAAACGAGTATATAAATTAGAAGAAAATCAGCGAAGCTTTCGAACGGCATAATTTTCTTGTAAGAAAAAAATGAGTGAAATTTACGCGATTATCCACAAAAATTACCATTTTACACCTGAAATACGCGCAATAAAATGCAAATCTTAGAAAGTCTAAAATCAGCAAATCAAGGATTAATAACTTCCTCGATTTTCTCGCATTTGACTCGCTTCATTTGAAAGCGATTTCCTGAAAATTTTCTCGCTTGGACGATTACGGAAAAAAATTATGTCACTAGCTGATTTTTTAACTCCGAACTAGGCGTGTTTGAGCTTCTAGTACAGCAGGAAGCAATAAAAGCGCACGCAATGCGCTTTTTATCCAAGGCAATTTAACAGTTTTCCATTGACGCCGCAATTTTCTACCGACTTTAGAGGAAACCGAGGCAAAAAATCGAAAGAAGGTGATTGACCATCATTAAAGATGCGCATCAATCTATTCCGTACTTGCTACAACCATTTTAATCCACTTAAAAGACCTGCACACGATTATTTATCGCAATTTCTTAGAAGAAGACGTCCAAAAATTATTCCCAATTACTTAAAAAAGGCTTTATAATAAAATTCGTGTTTGGAAAAACCATTTTAATCCACTTAAACGACCTAGGCACGATTAATTAACGCAATTCCTTCGAAGACGACGTCCAAAAATTATTCCCAATTATTAAAAAAAAGCTTTATAATAAATTTTGTCTTTTAAAAAACCATTTTAATCCACTTGAACGACCTGGACACGATTAATTAACGCAATTCCTTCGAAGAAGACGTCCAAAAATTATTCAAAATTATTTAAAAAAATAGCAAGTGCATCAATAAATTCCGTACTTGAAAGAGCCATTTTAATCCACTTGAAATACCTAGAGACGATTATTCAACGCAATTCCTTAGAAGAAGGTGCCCAAAAATTTGGATAAATTCTATTCGAAAAATCCTTGGTGGTTAAAACAAATTTAGCACTCAGAGTGTTGAAGTTGTAAGTAATTTTCTACGAAGAAGGTGCCCAAAAATATAGCGCAATTAAATCGAAAGCCTTGAGAGTTTTTAGAAGGTGATACAAGTTTTCGACGTTCCCTTCGAAGAAAATTAATTATTTATGATCTTTCTTGGGGAGCAATTTAAATTAAACATTTGGAAGACTTGGAGTTGATTTTTCAACTAATATCTTTGAAGAGGGCATCCAAAAATATAGCGCCAAACCCTTTGAGTTGAATTCTTTTTATGTTGATAAAATTTCTGGACGTCTTCTTCGAAGGAAATTAAATAAAATCTTCATGGACTTTCTGGGGGTCCAATTGAAAATTAGCGCTTGGAAGACCTGGAGTTGTTTTTTCAACTAATTTCTATAAAAGGGCGTCCAAAAATATAGCATAAAACGCCTTGAGCTGAATTTTTTTTATGTTGATAAAATTTTTGGACGTCTTCGTCGAAGGAAATTAAATAAAATATAGCCTTCAAAAATCATCAAAACTCCACTTCTAAATGTTGGTTTGTTCACATCTGGACCATCATTTTTAGGCATCTTCTTTATTAAAAATATTATTATTATCTCTATTTTCAGGTAGACGTTTAAAATTAAAAAAAAATCGAACTTAACACCTGGAGATGAAATTAGAGTCAATTTCGTTGGAAGATGTTGTCCACAAATATTGAAATATAACCAGGTACACTAAATATTGTGTAAATTGATACAGTTTATAATGAAGAATTGTGTGAAGTTGCAAAAGTTGTATCTACTAAATCTTTCCTAGAAAATTCTTCGAAAAAAAAACGCCCAACATTGCAGCTCCAGGTCTATTGACATCTTATAAATAGTTTTAAACCGCAAAAACTTCAACTTCTTAAATAATACAGTATCATATAGTCATGAGAGTTCAATGGCAATATTTTTTTGGACACCATCTTCAAAGGAAAATTGCTAAAAGTCAAGCTCCAGGTCTTAAAACAGTGAAAATATGGTGGATTTTGATGTTTTTTGACTTTTTTTTTTTGGGTTTTTAACCAAGTGATTATTATTTGAAAAATATTGCAAACATCGTTTTTGAGCACATCCCCGATCACGAGGGTGCATTAAATGTTTTTTCAAATGAAAATCGATTTTCAAAAATTGTTTTTTGACCTTCATCAAATTGTCATTAAATTCGGTGTCTAATTTAAAGTTCTTAAATAATCTATTATCATATATTCATGATAGTTCAACTGCAAGACATTTTTGGACATCATCTTCAGAGAAAAATTGCTCTAATTGAACCTTCAGGTCTTGGGACAATGGAAATATTAGTAGTTTTTCTTGTTTTTGGATTCTTTGTCTTCGTTTTCAAGGCGATAGACCAAATGATTGTCATTTCTTGATTTTCAAGTTTTGAAGAATATCGGTAAAATCCCAGATCCTACGAAGTACACCGATTATTTTCTCAAATGAAAATCGATTTTCGAAAATATGTTTTCTGACCTTCATCGAATTAAAATTTAAATATCTTAAATAATCTTTTTTCTATACTCATGAAAGCTCAATTGCAAGATATTTTTGGACAACATCTTCATAGGAAAATTGCTAAAATCGAACCTCCAGGTCCTAAAACAGTGGAAATATTGTAGTTTTTGTTGCTTTTTTGACCATTTTTGTTTTGGTTTTCGAGGTGATTGAGCAAATAATTGTAATTCCTTGATATCGAAGTTTTGAAAAATAACGGAAAAACGCTTTTTCAGCAAATCCCAGATTAATTTTCGAAAATAGTTTTTTGATCTTCATCGAATTATCCTTAAAATTGATGTCCAGTTCAATTGCAAGATATTTTTGGACACCATCTTTAGAGGAAAATTGCTAAAATGGAACCTCCAGGTCTTGAAACAGTGGAAATATTGTAATTTTTGACCTTTTTTGTTTTGGTTTTTGAGGTGATTGTCCACAGGATTGTCAATCCTTGATATCGAAATTTTGAAAAAAATCGGAAACACGCTTTCTCAGTAAATCAAAGATCGATTTTCGAAAATAGTTTTTTGATCTTCATCAAATTATCATTAAAATTTAAAATCAATGTCCTGTTCAATTGCAATATAATTTTAGATACCATCTTCAGAGTAAAATTGCTAAAATTGAACCTCCAGGTCTTAAAACTATGAAAATATTGTACATTTTGTTGTTTTTGACCATTGTCATTGTCATTCCTTGATATTGACGTCTTGAAAAATATCGGAAAGACACTTTCTCAGCAAATTCCAAATCGATTTTCGAAAATAGTTTTTCTGATTTTCATTGAATTATCATTAAAATCGATGTTCAGTTCAATTGCAAGATATTTTTGGACACCATCTTCAGAGGAAAATTGCTAAAATCAAACCTCCAGGTCTTAAAACTTTGTAAATAGTGTAGTTTTTGACCATTTCTGTTTTGGTTTTTGAGGTGATTGTCATTCCTCAATATTGAAGTTTTAAATAATATCGGAAATACAATCCGAGATCGATTTTCAAAAAAGTTTTTCTGATCTTCATTGAATTATCATTAAAATCGATGTCCAGTTCAATTGCAAAATATTTTTGGACACCATCTTCACAGGAAATTTACTAAAATCGAACCTCCAGGTCTAAAAACATTGGAAATAGTGTAGTTTTTGCCCATTTTTGATTTGGTTTTCGAGGTGATTGTCATTCCTTGATATTTAAGTTTTAAATAATATCAAAAATACGCTTTTTCAACAAATCCCAGATCGATTTTTAAGAATAGTTTTTCTGACCTTCATTGAATTATCATTACAATCGATGTCCAGTGCAATTGCAAGATATTTTTGGACACCACCTTCAGAGGAAAATTGCTAAAATCGAACCTCCAGGTCTTAAAACAGTGGAAATATTGTAGTTTTTGTTGTTTTATATGTGATTGACTAAATGATTGTCATTATTTGATAATGATGTTTTGAAAAATATTGGAAAAACGCTTTTTCAGCAAATCCCAGATCGATTTTCAAATATATTTTTTTAATCTTCATCGAATTATCTTTAAAATCGATGTCCAATTCAATTGCAAGATATTTTTCGACACCATCTTCACAGGAAATTTACTAAAATCGAACCTCCAGGTCTAAAAACATTGGAAATAGTGTAGTTTTTGGCCATTTTTGATTTGGTTTTCGAGGTGATTATTTAAGTTTTAAATAATATCAAAAATTCGCTATTTCAACAAATCGATTTTTAAGAATAGTTTTTCTGACCTTCATTGAATTATCATTAAATTTGATGTCCAGTGCAATTGCAAAATATTTTTGGACACCATCTTCAGAGGAAATTTAGTAAAATCGAACCTCCAGGTCTAAAAACACTGGAAATAGTGTAGTTTTTTGCCATTTTTGATTTGGTTTTCGAGGTGATTATTCAAGTTTTAAATAATATCAAAAACACGCTTTTTCAACAAATCCCAGATCGATTTTTAAGAATAATTTTTCTGACCTTCATCGAATTATTATTAAAATCGATGTCCAGTGCAAAAGCAAAATATTTTTGGACACCATCTTCAGAGGAAAATTGCTAAAATCGAATCTCCAGGTCTTGAAACAGTGGAAATATTGCAGTTTTTGACCTTTTTTGTTTTCGTTTTTGAGGTGAGTGTCACTCCTTGATATTGACGTCTTCGAAAATATCGGAAACACACTTTCTCAGCAAATTCCAATCGATTTTCGAAAATAGTTTTTTTGATCATCATCGAATTATTATTCAAATTCAGTTGCGAGATATTTTTGGACACCATCTTCAAAGGAAAATTGCTAAAATCGAACCTCCAGGTCTTGAAACAGTTGAAATATTGTAGTTTTTGACCTTTTTTTGTTTTGGTTTTTGAGGTGATTGACCAAATGATTGTCATTCCTTGATATTGAAGTTTTGAAAAATATCGGGAACACGCTTTCTCAGCAAATCCCAGATCGTGCGGCGTACGTCGATTGTTTTCTCACGCGCGAGTCTTGTACAGTTAGCCAGGGCAATTACGACGATTGCGAATGGATGCGAACGAACAAACAATTCTTCATTTGTTATTTAAATCATTTTTTTACACAAAAAAAGAAAAATCTTGAAACGTACGCAATTACCAACCGCACAAGTCAATGGATTTTATGTTTCGCTGATTCCACCAAGAAGAAAGCTATATAATTTTTTTCGAAAAACTCAAAAAATAAATTTTAGTTTTAAATATAGCTTTATAACTTCCTGCTTTAATTTTCAAGAGTCATTAATCAAAATGTACTTGACCTTTTTGTTTCGGGTAGATGCAGGTTAATTGTGAAGCTCATATCGTGATAGCACGAAATGTTGAAATTAGTAGTAGAAAGTTTTTGTGCATACACTTGCACCGCCATTGAAAAAAAAAACAAAACACGCGGGCTTTCAAAGGTGTCATCAAATTAAAAACCAAAAACCATGATAAGCCAATTAAAATATTTTTACTTTCGCCTGATAATTACGTTGACTACAAACAATTAAACATCGAATTAATTGACTAGAAATTATTACCCAAAAGTGACCAAGAAATTCACCAAGTGAATTTTGAAGCAGATTTTAGAATTTTGGAAAAGGATTTCCAATAGGGTCTTTTCCAAAAATCTTGAAATGAGTTTTTTTAAATTTTGGAAGGAACCATTTGCAAATTTACCTGTGGAATAGTAATTTCGGGTAAAATCAACATATTCCTTTCGGACGAACTTTTGTAAGCACAAAACTTATTCATATCCTTGTGTTTAATAATCACATCACAAATTCACAAATGTTCGCGATTTTTTGGGTTTCGAGCATCGCACGTGCGTGTTTAAAGACGCGCTTTTCGAGATTAACCGATTGTTGGTTCTTGTGGTTCTTGGGTGAAGGAGAAGGTTCCATCGTTTCGCTCGGCAGAGCGCGACTTTCTAAGTGGGGGCGATTAATCGTAGACGTCTCATTAACTCCCAACAATAAAACCCTGGCGCCGCCTCCTGGGGGATATCCTCGTAGGTCGTTAGCATGGTCAAGATTCATCCCGTTAATTTGCGTCTCATTAATTAAGCCGTTCGATTAATAAATCGATCAACCACGCGTAACTCGCTTAATCTAACGGGACTTGAATTTTGATGACAATAATTGCGCTGTAATGAAGCGCAAATGCGACTTTAATTGAATGAAAAATTACACCAAAACAACTAGAAAGCTATGACAGACAGGGGATTATTTTTTACGCCAAGCAATTTGTCGGGTTTTGATGCGAGTTGAAGCAACTTCAAAAGCGCTTACCTTGAAACTGCTTAGTTTCATGGTAATTAATTCAAATGGAGAATTAAGAAAGTTCTTATCATAAAAATAAATGAGATTTGAAAGTAATTCTATGCAAATTATCATCAATTTAACCCCAAAATAGCTGTAAATTTTTTTTGGGCAAAAATTATGGTGGTGATTAGTTGTGGTATCAGCGGTACCACAAGTATCAATCAAAAGGAACAAAACCGACCTGGTGCTCACGCACACGACCGTTAACCGCAAGAACCATCCATCCATCCCATGGCATCTCATCCATTGGAGCAATTATTGCGGACGCGTGTGTGTATATTTGTAAGCAGATAACGTGTCATTAAAGTTCAATGATTCTTTTATGCACACAAATGCTCGTAGTACTCCATACTACGTGCACTTAATATGCGGAAGATAAAAATTTCTGCATGTCAACGCCGACTTCTGCATCTTGACTCGATCGATCAACTTTCACCGATTTCTAAATCGGAACGCAAATTTATTCCACTTTTTTTTACTTTTATTTTCATAAGGAATTCAATCATTCACAAACAAAACCAAAAAATACCAAAACTTTTTTAAAAACCACGAAGAAATTATAATAAAATATCCTAACTACCCATTTCAATACTTGGCAGACCTGGAGGTTAAATTTAAAAAAAAATCCTTCGAAGAATACGTCCAAAATTTTTATCATTTTATAAAAAATATCACTCCAATGACAATTTTTTTGGTCAAAATTAATTTTAAGACCTGGAGGTCAAATTTTAGGTTCATTCCTTTGAAGATGGTGTCCAAAAATATCTTGCAATTTAGCTTCTATGAATACCAGGTGTAACCGAAAATTTTTACTTACTAATTTTCTAACAATGTTTTAAACTACGAACAAAAAAATGGTGTATTGCATTAAAAAGAACAAAGTTGATGTCAGTTGGTCGTAAACCATAACAAAAAAGGTTAAAAACATCAAAAACTAACATATTTTCACTGTTTTAAGACCTGGAGCTTGAATTTTAGTATTTTTTCTTTGAAGATGGCGTCCAAAAATATGTTGCCATTGAACTCTGATAGTCATCAGAGGACATCGATTTTAATGATTATCGAACGAAGGTCATAAAACTATTATCCAAAATCGATCTGAGATTTGCTGAAAAGGTGTATTTCCGATATTTTTAAAACTACGATATTAAGGAATGACGATCATTTGGTCAATCACCTCAAAAACTGAAATGAAAAAGATCAAAAGCAACTAAAACTACGTACATTTTCAGTGTTTTAAGTCTTGGAGGTTCGATTCTAGCAATTTTCCTCTGATGATGGTGTCCAAAAATATTTTGCAATTGAGCTTTCATGAGTATATTAATAAATTTCCCTTGAAGACGACGTCCAAAAATTTTATCGGCTTATAAAAAATTCAGTTCAATGACAATCGTTTGGTCAAAAATAACTATCATATTTTCACTGTTTTAAGACCTGGAGGCTAAATTTTAGGTTAATTCCTTTGAAGATGGTGTCCAAAAATATATTGCCATTGAACTCTCATGAATATATGATGAAAAACTGCACGAATTTAAATATTTTGTATACCTGGGCATATTTCAATATTTGTGGACAACATCTTCAAAGGAAGTTCGCTGTAATTTCAGCTCCAGGTAGTAAATTCGATTGTTTCAAAATCTAAAGAAATAATAATGATATTTTTAATAAAGAAGGTGCCCAAAAATTGCCAAAATAATATCCAAAATGTCAGAAAGTAGTAGAAACCAAACTTTACATTGGATTTTCTTTTTTTCCTTTTATTATCATATGAAATTCAATCCAAACAAAAACAAAAAATACTAAATTTATTTTAAAAACCACGAAGAAATAAAAATGGTTGTCCCCTTATAAAAAGATTCAACTTAAGGCTTGTTGCCCCATACTTTAGGATGCCATCTACGAAGATAGTTTAAAAAATCAATTTAACAAAACTTATTATTACCTAACCTAACATAACTTAGCTTGATCTAACTTATTAGAAATTTCTGGCTTATTGTTAATGACATTGTTAATAAGGCGCCTGTTGAAATTTAAAAATATTTTAACGCATGCGTTCCTTATCGTATACGTTGCTTATCGTATAACGTTGCTCGTGTATACACGTTGTTTATTGTATACGTTGCCTAACGTATACGTTGTCTAACATATACGTTGTTTATTTTATACTTTGCCGTTAAGCAGCGTATAATACGTTGCATATCGTATACGTATACGTTGCTTAGCGTATAGCTATAGCTATAAGGAACTCCTTATCGTATACATTGCTGAGAAGTTTGTTAGTTAGGCAACGTTGAAATATACAAATATTTTAACGCATGTGTTCATTATCGTATACGTTGCTTATCGTAAACGTTACGATAAACAACGTATACGATATACAACGTATACGATAAACAACGTATACGATAAACAATGTATACGATAAACAACGTATACGATAAACAACGTATACGATAACAACGTATACGATAAACAACGTATACGATAAACAACGTATACGATAAACAACGTAAACGATAAATAACGTATACGTTAAACAACGTATACGATAAACAGCGTATACGATAAACAACGTATACGATAAACAACGTAAACGATAAATAACGTATACGTTAAACAACGTATACGATAAACAGCGTATACGATAAACAACGTATACGATAAACAACGTATCCGATAAACAACGTATCCGATAAACAACGTAATACGATAAACAACGTATACGATAAACAACGTATACGATAAACAACGTATACGATAAACAACGTTAGGTTCGTCAGTTAGTTACGCTAACGTAAGCAACTACGTATAGTTTATCGTAATAAACACGTTGGGCAACTTACAATACGTTGTTTATCGTATACATTGCCTAACGTATACGTTGACTACGTATAAACAAAGTATACGATAATCAACGTATACGATAAAGAACGTATACGATAAACAACGTATACGACAAACAACGTATACGATAAACAACGTATACGATAAACAACTTATACGATAAACAACGTAAACGATAAATAACGTATACGTTAAACAACGTATACGATAAACAGCGTATACGATAAACAGCGTATACGATAAACAACGTTAGGTTCGTCGGTTAGTTACGCTAACGTAAGCAACTACGTATAGTTTATCGTAATAAACACGTTGGGCAACTTACAATACGTTGTTTATCGTATACATTGCCTAACGTATACGTTGACTACGTATAAACAAAGTATACGATAATCAACGTATACGATAAAGAACGTATACGATAAACAACGTATACGACAAACAACGTATACGATAAACAACGTATACGATAAACAACGTATCCGATAAACAACGTAATACGATAAACAACGTATACGATAAACAACGTATACGATAAACAACGTATACGATAAACAACGTATACGATAAACAACGTTAGGTTCGTCAGTTAGTTACGTTAGGCAACTATACGATAAACACGTTGGGCAACGTACAATACGTTGTTTATCGTATACGTTGTTTATCGTTGTAAACAACGATAAATCGTATACATTGCCTAACGTATACGTTGACTACGTATAAACAAAGTATACGATAATCAACGTATACGATAAAGAACATATACGATAAACAACGTATACGATAAACCGTTGTTTATTTATACGATAAACAACGTATTCGATAAGCAACGTATTCGAGAAACAACGTATACGATAAACAACGTATACGATAAACAACGTATACGACAAACAACGTTAGGTTTGTCGGTTAGTTACGTTAGGCAACTATACGATAAACACGTTGGGCAACTTACAATACGTTATTTATCGTACACGTTGTTTATCGTATACATTGCCTAACGTATTCGTTGACTACGTATAAACAAAGTATACGATAATCAACGTATACGATAAAGAACGTATACGATAATCAACGTATACGATAAAGAACGTATACGATAAACAACGTATACGATAAACAATCTATACGATAGACAACGTATACGATAAACAACGTATTCGATAAACAACGTATTCGATAAACAACGTATTCGATAAACAACGTTTACACGTTGGGCAACTTACAATACGTTGTTTATCGTATACGTTGTTTAACGTATACGTTATTTATCGTTTACGTTGTTTATCGTATACGTTGTTTATCGTATACGTTGTTTATCGTATACGTTGTTTATCGTATACGTTGTTTATCGTATACGTTGTTTATCGTATACGTTGATTATCGTATACGTTGTTTATCGTATACGTTGTTTATCGTATATGTTGTTTATCGTATACATTGTTTATCGTATACGTTGTATATCGTATACTTTGTTTATCGAATACGTTGTTTATCGTATACGTTGTTTATCGTATACGTTGTTTATCGTATACGTTCTTTATCGTATACGTTCTTTATCGTATACGTTCTTTATCGTATACGTTCTTTATCGTATACTTTGTTTATCGTATACGTTGTTTATCGTATACGTTGTTTATCGTATACTTTGTTTATCGAATACATTGTTTATCGTATACGTTGTTTATCGTATACGTTGTTTATCGTATACTTTGTTTATCGAATACGTTGTTTATCGTATACGTTGTTTATCGTATACGTTCTTTATCGTATACGTTCTTTATCGTATACGTTCTTTATCGTATACTTTGTTTATATATGTATAAATATATATATATATATACGTAGTCAACGTATACGTTAGGCAATGTATACGATAAACAACGTATTGTAAGTTGCCCAACGTGTTTATCGTATAGTTACGTTAGCGTAACTAACCGACGAACCTAACGTTGTTTATCGTATACGTTGTTTATCGTATACGTTGTTTATCGTATACGTTGTTTATCGTATACTTTGTTTATCGAATACATTGTTTATCGTATACGTTGTTTATCGTATACGTTGTTTATCGTATACGTTGTTTATCGTATACGTTGTTTATCGTATACGTTTTTTATCGTATACTTTGTTTATCGAATACGTTGTTTATCGAATACGATGTTTATCGTATACGTTGTTTATCGTATACGTTATTTATCGTATACGTTCTTTATCGTATACGTTGTTTATCGTATACGTTGTTTATCGTATACGTTGATTATCGTATACGTTGATTATCGTATACGTTGTTTATCGTATACGTTGATTATCGTATACGTTGATTATCGTATACGTTGTTTATCGTATACGGTGTTTATCGTATACGTTGTTTATCGTATACGGTGTTTATCGTATACGTTGTTTATCGTATACGTTGTTTATCGTATACGTTGTTTATCGAATACGTTGTTTCTCGAATACGTTGCTTATCGAATACGTTGTTTATCGTATAAATAAACAACGGTTTATCGTATACGTTGTTTATCGTATACGTTGTTTATCATACGTATACACGTTGTTTATCGTTGTAAACAACGATAAATCGTATCATTGCCTAACATACGTATACACGTTGACTACGTATAAACAAAGTATACGATATGATTATCGTTAATATTAATATATTAATACGTTGATACGTATACGATAAACACCGTATACGATAATCAACGTATTCGATAATCAACGTATACGATAAACAACGTATACGATAAACAACGTATACGATAAACACCGTATACGATAAACACCGTATACGATAAACAACGTATACGATAATCAACGTATACGATAATCAACGTATACGATAAACAACGTATTCGTTAAACAACGTATACGATAAACAACGTATACGATAAACACCGTATACGATAAACAACGTATACGATAATCAACGTATGCGATAATCAACGTATACGATAAACAACGTATTCGATAAACAACGTATACGATAAACAACGTATACGAAAACAACGTATACGATAAACAACGTATACGATAAACAACGTTAGGTTCGTCGGTTAGTTACGTTAGGCAACTATTCGATAAACACGTTGGGCAACGTACAATACGTTGTTTATCGTACACGTTGTTTATCGTATACGGTGTTTATCGTATACGGTGTTTATCGTATACGTTGTTTATCGTATACGTTGATTATCGTATACGTTGATTATCGTATACGTTGTTTATCGTATACGGTGTTTATCGTATACGTTGTTTATCGTATACGGTGTTTATCGTATACGTTGTTTATCGTATACGTTGTTTATCGTATACGGTGTTTATCGTATACGTTGTTTATCGTATACGTTGTTTATCGAATACGTTGTTTATCGTATACGTTGATTATCGAATACGTTGATTATCGTATACGTTTATTGTATATCGTATATTTAACGTACACGTTGACTACGTATAAACAAAGTATACGATAAACAACGTATACGATAAACAACGTATACGATAAACACCGTATACGATAAACAACGTATACGATAATCAACGTATACGATAATCAACGTATACGATAAACAACGTATTCGATAAACAACGTATACGATAAAGAACGTATACGATAAACAACGTATACGATAAACAACGTATACGATAAACAACGTATACGATAAACAACGTATCCGATAAACAACGTAATACGATAAACAACGTATACGATAAACAACGTATACGATAAACAACGCATACGATAAACAACGTATACGATAAACAACGCATACGATAAACAACGTATACGATAAACAACGTATACGATAAACAACGTATACGATAAACAACGTATACGATAAACAACGTGTACGATAAACAACGTATGCGTTGGGCAACGTAGTCAACGTATACGTTGTAACGTATACGTTAGGCAACGTATACGAAAAACAACGTGTACGTTAGACAACGTATACGATAAACAACGTGTACGATAAACAACGTGTACGATAAACAACGTGTACAATAAACAAGGTGTACGATAAATAACGTATACGATAAATAACGTATACGATAAATAACGTATACGATACACAACGTATACGATAAACAACGTATACGATAAATAACGTAGACGATAAATAACGTATACGATACACAACGTATACGATAAACAACGTATACGATACACAACGTATGCGATAAACAAGGTTAGGCAACGTATACGTTGTTTATTACGATCGTATACGTTGCCTCGTTAGGCAACATTATAAAACAATAACAACGTTTATATGTTAAACAACGTGTACGTTAGACAACGTATACGATAAACAACGTGTACGATAAACAACGTTAGGCAACGTATACGTTGTTTATCGTATATATTCTTTATCGTACACGTTGTTTATCGTACACGTTGTTTATCGTACACGTTGTTTATCGTATACGTTGTCTAACGTACACGTTGTTTATCGTATACGTTGTTTATCGTATACGCTGCTTAACGTATACGAAAAACAACGTATGTGATAAACAACGTGTACGTTAGACAACGTATACGTTAGACAACGTATACGATAAACAACGTGTACGATAAACAACGTGTACGATAAACAACGTGTATACATGAGCAACGTTATACGATAAGCAATGTATACGATAAACATATATGTTAGGCAATGTATACGTTCATTCAAGAAAACCAAAAAATACTTTTTTCGAGTTTAAGTCGGTTTCCAAGAAGATAATTCATGAAATATTGAAAAAAGGGTGGTTAGTTTAAAAATTGGTATACCTGGAGGTCAATTTTGAAATAATTTCCTGCGAAGAATATGTCCAAAAATTGTTATATTGTCTTAAAAAATTATTATAAACCTCAGTCGGTTTAATTATGATATATTTTTGGACACCTTCTTCGAAGAAAGTTATTTAAAACTATAACTCCAGGTGTTCCAAGTGCTAAAATTAAATATGTACTCTTGAGTATATCTTGATAGACCACGAAGGTATTTAATAAAATATCCAAAAAAGGTTGTAAGTGGTTATTTTCATACGTGGGTCAAATTTTAATTAATTTCCTTTGAAGATGACGTTCAAAAAATTTATTATGTTTCTAAAAAAATAACCAAATATGTCAACCACAGGTTTTCGATATAATAACGACATGCTTGTGGACGCCTTCTTCGAAGAAAATTATTTAAAATCATTACTCCAGGTGTTTCACGTGGTAAAAATCGTTCTTTCAATTATTAAATTGCATTATTTAAAATATATAAATGTATACACAACTGGTGAAGGTAAATTTCTTTGAAGACAGTTTTTAAATAATATTTTTTAAATAATGTAAGCAATGCGGCGCTATCTCTTGTTGAATTCATGAATCACTTAGTAACTTTCTACTTGTAAGTTCTTGATTTCGGTGGAAGGTGTCGCTATTAGTGTTGTGAAAAGCGCGGGTAATTATTTCCAAGAAGCGCGCTTCAGGATTCCCAACGAGTAGTGCTTTATTACAGCATGAATAATTTATAAATGACGTACTTCTCTCATTACATAAAACATCTCTTTTGAGTTTTAAATAAATGAATCACGTCGAGAGGTATCAAAATTCAGAGGAAAGCGATAAAAAAGCTTTGAATATTAAAAAATTATTCATATCAAAGTAAATTAAAAAGAATTTTTTATCAAGTACTTGGCGGTTATACATATAAATCTTGTATTTCTATTTTCAGTCAGTCAGTAGGTATTTATGTGAATCCGATTAAAGCCCTTGAAAAGCGTTTAATCGAATCGATTTTTGATTAAAATAATTTTATTAAAGGCTTACAATCTTCTTCCGACACGTCTTTCGTCTGTTGCCTATTTTTGCGTTTATTGCCAGGGAGCCCTTTTGTGGGCAGGAAATGCGTCAGGTGCTACCATCCTGTCTAAACATACACACACACACGTTAAATACAATCACACGTTTATTTTTACACTAAAAGTGAATTTAAATTAAATTGAAAATATACAAAGAAGGGTCGTAGGTAGTTTAACACTTGGTAGACCTGGTGGTCAAGTTTTATTTAATTTCCTTCGAAGAAGATGTCCAAAAGTTTGGACGGCTTCTTCGAAGAAATTTTTTTTAAATCTCAAATCTAGGTTTGCCAAGTCCTAAATGTAACAACCCTAAGTTTTCGATTGAATTGGAACATATTTATGGACGCCTTCTTCGAAGAATAATATTTAAAACCTCCATTCTAGGTTTTCCAAGTAATAAATTTAAACAGGTATCCAAGAAAAATCATAAAGCAATTTAATTTTGCAATATGTAAAGGTGCGTTTACACGTTGCCACTATTTTAAGAATTTATGTACGAAATAATTCCCTCTTTAATCGTTGGAGTATTTAAGATAATTATTAGTTTTCTTTTTGATCGACATAAAATTTATAAATTCGGGCTCAAGGTTCACCACAAGTTAAGCCGAGCACTAAGCGACACCGTTTGCTCCTTTCTCTTAAAATGTCGCAACAAAATACTCTAGCAGCTTGATTGAAGAAATAAATTAGTAAATCGGTTGTGTAATTTGGGCATTCCGGTCCTGGACCACGGAATACACCCATTAATCACGAAAGCGACGTTTATTAACATTCCCGAGATGCCATCAAATATTTATGGGGTTTAATAAATTCAAATCCATCCTCAGCGAATAATAGAAAAAGCGATTGTATTGAATTGAAAGTATCAACAATCGAAACCGTTTTTACTACCGTCGGTTTTGTAATAATTGTGCCAGCACGTATTTAAAGGGTTCTTTTGTTTATTGGGAAACAAGTGAAGACAATTGGTGAACAATGGAAAAGCACTCTCGGGTCAATTGTTGTATTATTCCCCGGAATAAAGAGAATTGCTTGAATCATGAGGGAATAGAATTGCGAACAATATTGGACTTTTAATACTGCGGGAAAATTTTTCTTGGCTAATCAACACGAGAATATTAATTTAAAAAAATTGAACCACTTTAGAAATTTAATGTTTTATTCAAAAAAAAAATAAATGTAATTAAGATTTTGTGGTTATGAAATTTGCAGTTTTAAGTTTCGTTTTTAAAATTGATCTTATGTACTAATTGACGTGGTGTTGAAAATGTGTAAGTATGTAATGAAATTACTAAGGATCATTAGAGCACGAGATATTATGGTTGTTGCAATGAAAACAACAAGAACGCTCTTGTGCAATCGACACATATTATGTACATAGATAATACATACGCCCAAATAGCAATTTAAGGTCGCGTGTCTTGAAACGCGAGATGCCCGAGTTCCTCGCAAGAATGACTCAGTGACTCATTGAGTCAACCGCGGGTGCAGCGTGCACCGAACTCTATAATCGATATGCAAAACAGGTAAATATTAAAAACCTCCTAAAATACCCGACCTTGATTTCCGCAAGGTCGAATTGCACCTTTATTACAATTTTATTCAAAGTTTCGACCTTGAAATCTTGCATAATCGCTTAAAATTACTTATTTATTAATAAAAATGCTATAATCTTACATGACGAAATTAGTGTTTTATTAATTATCGCGTTTAGATTACAAATAAGGTGTGTTTAAAAATAAATAAACAATAAAATTTTGGTGTCAATTACTTTATCGCACGAATATGCGGCAATAAAACGTGGTGTAAAATTTGAAAATTTACAAAAATAGGAAGAGAGAACAATTGGCGATTGAAACAGTCGTTTCATGCACGAGTTGCGAGGATACGTTCCATAAATCACGAACGGGTGATTATAAACAAATGATGTTAAAAAAAATGCAAAAAAACCTACTCTAATAAAAGTTTTTAGTGGTAACGCATCTTCCACGTTATTAGTCTCGTCGCACATTTTTCACTTGATTTACATGTTTTAATTCACCCACATCAAACTGTAAAGGCACGACACTTACACCCCCGTAACGCACTTGTTTTTACCTGAGCGTCGTGCACTGCGCCTCAATAGGTTTGTACCTGGGTACTACCTGTAAGCACCAAGGTTCTGCTTATTGTCTCGCCGCCTCGTGTTCGACACTGCGCAAGATCAGCCTGCACTTGCTAGTTCCCATAAAAAAAGGTATGATGGGATAAGAAGGGACGTGGGACGAAAGCACGAAGGGTATTATCGTATCGTAATCTCAAATTTAAAAAAAAAACGATACCAGTGAAGCCATACGCCACAAAACAGATGAGTTCCCTATCTTATTACTCAATTAGAGTGCACGATATTTTTAGAAATGAAACTGATATAACTAGGTAATTCAAAAAATACTAAAATACGTAAAAAAATTGAAGTATATAAGGTATATACAGTAAAATATGTTGAGTATATAAGGAAAATAAATAATATATGAAATATAAGTTAAAATACATAAAATATATAACACATATAAGGTAAAAAATATTGAGTATATAAGGAAAATATAAAATATATGATGTAAAAAGTAAAATACTTGAAGTATATAAGGTATATAAGGATAAAAATGTTGAGTATATAAGAAAAATAAATTATACATGATATTTAAGTTAAAATATATAAAGTATATAAGGCATATAAGGTAAAATATATTGAGTATATAAGGAAAATACAAAATATATGATGTAAAAAGTAACATATTTGAAGTATGTAAGGTGAAATGTGTTAAGTATATAAGAAAAATAAGTTATACATGATGTATAAGTTAAAATAAATAAAGTATATAAGACATATAAGGTAAAATATATTGAATATATAAGGAAAATAAATTATTTATGATATACAAATTAAAATATATAAAGTATATAAGGCATACGAGGTAAAATATGTTGAGTATATAAGGAAAATAAATTATTTATGATATAAAAGTTAAAATATATAAAGTATATAAGGCATATAAGGTAAAATATATTGTGTATATAAGGAAAATAAATAAATTATAATATAAAAGTTGAAATATATAAAGTATATAGTGCATATAAGGTAAAATATATTGTGTATATAGGGAAAATAAATAAATTTTAATATAAAAGTTAAAATATATAAAGTATATAAGGCTTATTAGGTAAAATATATTGAGTATATAAGGAAAATAAATTAATTGTGATATAAAATTGAAAATATATAAGGTATATAGGGTATATAAGGCATCTAAGGTAAAATATATAAAGTATATAAAGCATATAAGATAAAACATATTGTGTATATAAGGAAAATAAATTAATTATAATATAAAAATTAAAATATATAAAGTATATAAGGCATATAAGGTAAAATATATTGTGTATATAAGTAAAATAAATTATTTATGATATAGAAATTAAATTATATAAAGTATATAAGGCATATAAGGCATATAAGGTAAAATATATTGTGTATATAAGGAAAATAAATAAATTATAATATAAAAGTTAAAATATATAAAGTATATAAGGCTTATTAGGTAAAATATATTGAGTATATAAGGAAAATAAATTAATTGTGATATAAAATTTAAAATATACAAGGTATATAAAACATCTGAGGTAAAATATATAAAGTATATAAGGCATATAAGGTAAAATATATTGTGTATATAATGAAAATAAATTAATTATAATATAAAAGTTAAAATATATAAGGCATATAGGGTAAAATATATTGTGTATATAAGGAAAATAAATTAATTATAATATAAAAGTTAAAATATATAAAGTATATAGGGCATATAAGGTAAAATATATTGTGTATATAAGGAAAATAAATAAATTATAATATAAAAGTTAAAATATATAAAGTATATAAGGCTTATTAGGTAAAATATATTGAGTATATAAGGACAATAAATTAATTGTGATATAAAATTTTAAATATACAAGGTATATAAGGCATCTAAGGTAAAATATATTGTGTATATAAAGAAAATAAATTAATTATGATATAATAGTTAAAATATATAAAGTATATACGGCATCTAAGGTAAAATATATTGTGTATATAAAGACAATAAATAAATTATGATATAAAAGTTAAAATATATAAAGTATATAAGGCATATGAGGTAAAATATATTGAGTATATAAGAAAAATAAATTATAAATGATATATAAGTTAAAATATATAAAGTATATAAGGGACATAAGGTATAATATATTGAGTATATAAAGCGTATTAATAAAATTATATTTAGTATATACGGAAAATGAATAACATAGGGTATTTAAAGAAAAATATAATGAGTATATAAACAAAATAAATAGTATATGGTACACAAAGTAAAATGTATAAAGTATATAAGGAATAGAAGGTAAAAATTATAATGAAAATGAGGAAAGTAAACAAAGTATATAAGTGGATACAATGGGTAAGAATAAATAGAATATATAATGGTATATAAGGTAATATATATGAAGTATATAAGGTATACAAGATAAAATAGATAGGGTATATAAGATAAAATATATAGAAATGTAAGGTAAATAGGGCAAATAACATATAGAAAAGTAGATAAGGCAAAAATGAATAAATTATGTAAGGTATATAAGGTAAAATTTGTAAAATATATAAGGTAAATGAAGGTTATTACATAATAAATAATAAAGTACATAAAGCTTCAATGAGTTCCATCACGAGTTCTACCGAATCCTATTCGTGCAAGATCATGAATATTGAGGCTGTCTTGTGTGTTGGGTTGTTCTGCGCATGTGCGACATTTTAAGGAACCATAATGGCGGCCATTCACGCAGACGCAGAGTAAAGAAAAGCTAGAGTGCGTTCGTAAACTCGAGGTAACTCTACCCACCTTCAGTTTATGAGCGCCCACTCCGATAGTGCTTTAAATGTTACACGTCATGCGCAATGGTACAATGAACCACAAATGCATCAAATATGAAATTACTTGTAATTTGTAAGAATTATTCAGTGCTTGTAAATTTATATTTGTTTATAATTTATGAAAAATATTATAAACCTCGAAACACATCAATTAATTTAAATTCAGTGTGAGGTCACGTCACGTGACCCTTGCTGTTAGTTCTAGAACGCACTCCAAATGTCGCTGTTGGAAAAACTGCGCAGAATCCATTTGGCCGCCATTACTAAAATTGGCGAAGCACATTTGTGTTGAATTTGAAATAAATGTCGCATAGAACTAGACTTAATGTAATATAGTAAAAATATGTAAGGTATATAAGGAAAAGTAAATAAATTATCTCATATAAAATAAATACCACCTTATATATCTTATATACTTTAAATATTTTATCTCATTTCCCTTATATACTTTATATATTTTAACTTGTATATCATATATAATTTATATTTCTTATATACTCAACACATTTCACCTTATATACCTTATATACTTTAAATATTTTACTTTTTACATCATATATTTTGTATTTTCCTTATATACTCAATATATTTTACTTTCTATGCCTTATATACTTTATATATTTTAACTTAAATATCATGTACAATTTTTTTTTATATACTTAACACATTTTACCTTATATACCTTATATATTTTAACTTGTACATCATGTATAATTTATTTTTCTTATTTACCCAACACTTTTCACCTTATATACCTTATATATTTCAAATATTTTACTTTTTCCATATGATATTTTGTATTTTCCTTATATATTCAATATATTTTACCTTATATGCCTTATATACTTTATATATATTAACTTAAATATCATATATAATTTATTTTTCTTATATACTCAATACATATCTCGTTATATACCTTATATACTTTATATATTTTAACTTGTATATCATAAATAATTTATTTTCCTTATATACTTAATATATTTTACCTTATATGCCTTATATACTTTGTATATTTTAACTTGTATATTATATATAATTTAATTTTCTTATATACTCAATACATTTTACCTTATATACCTTATATATTTAAAATATTTTACCCCGTATACCCTATATACTTCAAGTATTTTACTTTATACATCATACATTATTTATTTTCCTTATATACTCATTATATTTTACTGTATATATTTCATATAGTTTATATACTTTACCTTATATACACAAAGTTCCAAAATTTGTCAAGAATGGGTACCATCCTGCATACTACCGAATGACAATCGTTAATAGTCGGGAATATGGAGACCGGCTTGGAATCCTCTGCGCATGTGCGACATCTTAAGGAACCCTAATGGCGGTGGCTCACGCAGGCGTGTTGTAAAGGAATCATAAAGTCGCTTAAGGAATTCAAATGGCCGTCGTCACGAGAATCGACGAAGCACCTTCGTTTTAAATCGGAAAAAGAAAAAAGAAATGAATGTTCTGGCATGTAACTAGATTTGGTAATTTCGAATTTTGCTCGAATTTGATGTAAAATAGAGTTTTAATCTGGTAGGGTAATAAATAGCGTTTAAATTTTAATCTAAATTCGTTGGGAGCAAATAAAGCACCGAAACTAATCCCAGCAGTTTGAAATTACATCGGAGAGGAGATAAACTCGATCGGCAAACAAATTCGATCTGGCGTCTATCGCCAGCGGTGGCATTTAGATTTTTTATCAGGCGTCGCTAGGGTGTGCGTGTGTGTGGGGGTGGGGGGCGCGCGCCGCCGCCGTCGCCCCGCGAGGCGTCGCGGCGCTCGCACTTCCGACGTCCAGTTTTCATTCCGACGCCGACCGAGCGCCACGCATTGCCAACTTTACCGCCACATTTCACACCACGCGCTGCACCCAAAAACCCCCAAAAACAACACCATTTTTCAAAACTATGGACATGTGCTTTCTTTTCGATTGAAACAAACGCGAATCATGACATTTTGGATCAAACTTTTATTAATTACTATAATTATTAATCATGGTAAGTTTAAATACACATTTTAAAAAATTAATAAAAATAAATCCCCCCTAAAAAATTTTACCCCTCCCCCACTTTAATATTACAGAAATATTATATACGTCCCAAAAAATTCTTATAAAGCAGGAATTCCTGGCGAAAGCGTCGTTATTACTTTTTTAATACTTAATAAAAAATGTTCGTGTTTCAGCAAGCACGAATATGAATATTTTTTGTTTATTTAGTAATTTATTTATGGATATTTAAAATATTGTGGTGAATTAAGTTATTGTATAAATAAATTTGCCCTGGTGACATTCTGTTGGCTTTATAAAGTGCATTATGTCACTGTGCAATCGTTTAAGCCAATTTATTTGAATTAAAAACAAATTTATCTGGTACAATAATTTCAACTCCCCAAAAAGTATACTTTTAATTAAAGTATTTTGTTAATTATGTGTGGTATTTGTTTAATTTAAAATTGTGTTGTGGGGATGAAAGGGAAAATTCTCATCGCATATTTTCCCATAAAACCGGCACCCCAAATTAAAAATTTTTGCTTAAATTAAAGTAGTGATAAACCGCAAGGCGGGCGTTTTTGGTGATAAAAAAGTTAATTAATTCATGATTAGAGCCGACGATAAAATTAATTAGGTTTGAATAAATTAAAATTAAAGCTCCCCTATTCAAAATTTATGATCTGTCGCTAGTCGCCCTTTTTTATCACCAACTCAAAAAGAAAAAAAAACGGTGTATCGATCGAATTGTTATCTCTAACCCAATTCCCTCGTCACGATTAACGCGACGCTTTTTTTATAAAAATACTCTTTCCGGATCATGGACCATAAATGCAAATTCGGCAATTATACCCGCATTTTTTGCGCGATTTTTAAAAAGGGTTTGCGGAATCTGATGGACGAGGTGTGAATTTTGAGTTGAAGGGCTGGATTAGCATATTGTGCTTCGAGTGGTAATTAGGGAACCGCGCCGCCTCCTAATTACGAATTCATAACGCCTAATCAAGGGGTTCTAATGTTAATTAGGGTAAATTGCGCGTGATCCCCAAGTCCCACGTTTCCTACAGGAGCTTATCGATGCAAAGCGAGATGGAAGACGCCACACTTAACCTTCACCTCATTTATCAACTATATTTTAAACTTCACCGAATAAAAATTCAATTCAAATTGATAATGAAAAATAATTCTTATTCAAATTTTAAGTTCACGTTTTTCTTGAATAACTCGAAAACCACTGATTATACCGAAAAAATATTTATATGCGTAATTAAACTACATTAAATTCCCTACAAAAAATGTTTTATTCATTTTTTCTCTAGGATCAATAATTTGCGAAATAAAATGATCTGAAAATCTAGAAATTATTAAAAATTTTATTTTTTGACCACTTCCACTATTATTCATAAACCACTGGTCCTAGTGAAAAAGTGTTACGTACTAGTATATTATTCAACGAGCGAGTAATGATAGCTATTACTCACGAATACCGAAATTGCGACACGAGCCGGTAGGCGAGTGTCGTAAAAGGTCTGAGTGAGTAATGGCTAATTAATCGCGAGTAGAATACTATACTTTATCTACGACGATTTTTTACTTTTAGATTCTCCAATCTATTATTGTCATTTTGCTGGACGTTATTTTCATTAAACACCTATGTTTACTCTAGACTTTTGTTCTATGGCGTAAAATTGACGGCCCAATTTAACCTCCAAAATCACCTGACCCCTAATTATATTTTTAATGTTTCTCCAATCCATAAAGGCTCTGTATGCCATATTATACCTGTCTTTTGATTTATTTGGTAATAAATTTGGGGTTGTTGTTAGCGCAGTTTTTAGTATTTCTGAGGATGTGCAACTTTCACTTTCTGAATCCATTTTAAATATTCTTTACTCACGTTTTTTATTATTTTTGTAATTATATTTTTTAAGAAATATGTTTTTAATTATTTTATTTATTATTTATTAATACAATATAATTGTAAATTCACTTTGAATCACTTTCTTTCAAAATTTTATATTTCAAATTGAAATTATTTTGACAGCGGCGCACGCAAGTGAAGATGGCGCCTTAACATTCTACTCTTGTAACCTCGTTACTGGTCGGTTTTTAGCCAACTTCAGCCCGGTTGTTATGATAAATGTTTTGAAAATGCTGTCTCGTGATTGGTTGCAGCTAGTGTGTTATGGAAAGACATTTGATTTAAATGGAGATATAACACACGGCTAAATTGTAATGATTGTCATTAATTAATAAGAAATGGGTACGTAATTAACATGTTATTCAATAGTCGTAGATAAAAAATTAAACTACATAAAATTCCCTACAAAAAAGATCTACTTCATTTTTTCTGTAGGATGAATATTTTAAGAAATAAATATGTTGGAAAAACTGTAGATAATTAAAAATAGTGTTTTTGGATAACTTACATCGCTACTCCTTAAATACCTCGTAAATCGTTAACTTTACGAAAAAAGTGTTCATAAACAAAATTAAACTACACAAAATTCTCTACGAAAAAGGTTACTTTCATTTTTTCTCTAGGATGAATAGTTTGAGAAATAAATATGATGGAAAAACTGAAGATTATTAAAAAACGTGTTTTTGGGTCACTTGCACCGTTATTCCTTAAATATCTCACAAATCGTTACCTTTAGGAAAAAAGTGTTTAGAAACAAAATAAAACTAAATGAAATTCCCTACAAAAAATGTTTTATTCATTTTTTCTTTAAGATCAATAGTTTGCGAAATAAAAGGATCTGAAAACCTGGAAATTATTAAAAATTATATTTTTTGACCACTTCCACTATTATTCCTTCAATATTTTATAAACCACTATTTCTAGCGAAAAAGTGTTTATGTACAAAATTAAACTACATAAAATTCTCTACCAAAAAGGTCTCTTTTAGTTTTTCTGTAGGATGAATAGTTTGAGAAATAAAGGGGATGGAAAAACTGTAGATTATTAAAAAAAGTGTTTTTGGAGCACTTGCACAGTTACTCCATAAACATCTTGTAAATCGTTACCTCTAGGGAGAAAGTCTTTAAGAACAAAATTAAACTACTTGAAATTTCCTACAAAAAAGGTAATATTTATTTTTTTTCTAGGATGTACAGTTTTAGAAATAAAAGGATCTGAAAATCTGGAAACTATTAAAAATTTTATTTTTTGATCACTTCCACTACTATTCTTTCAATATCTCGCAAATCACAGTTTCTAGTAAAAAAGTGTATACGTACAAAATTAAACTATATAAAATTCCCTACCAAAAAGATTTCCTTCGTTTTTTCTATAGGATGAATAATTTGAGAAATAAAAGGGATGGAAAAACTGTAGATTATTAAAAACAAGTGATTTTGGGGCACTTACACCGTTACTCCTTCAATATCTCGTAAATTGTTACGTCTAGAGAAAAAGTGTTAATAAACAAAATTAAACTACCTGAAATTCCCTACAAAAAAGGCCATATTCATTTTTACTCTAGGATGAATAGTTTGCGAAATAAAGAAGCCTGAAAATCTGCGAATTATTAAAAATAATTTCATTACTATTTACAAATCATTAATTGTGTTTATGATCAAAATTAAACTAAATGAAATTCCCTACAAAAAAAAGCCATATTAGTTTTTACTTTAGGATCAATAGCTTGCGAAATAAAAGGATTTGAAAATCTGGAAATTATTAAAAATTGTATTTTTTCACCACTTCCACTACTATTCCTTCAATATTTCATAAACCACTATTTCTAGCGAAAAAGTGTTATGTACAAAACTAAACTACATAAAATTTTCTACTAAAAAGGTCTCTTTCATTTTTTCTGTAGGACGAATAGTTTGAGAAATAAAGGGGATGGAAAAGCTGTATATTATAAAAAGAATTGATTTTGGGGGACTTGCACCATTACTCCTTTAATATCTCGTAAATCGTTACGCCTAGAAAAAAAATGTTCATAAACAAAATTAAACTACCTGAAATTCCCTACAAAAAAAGCTATATTAATTTTTACTCTATCATGAATATTTTGCGAAATAAAGAGGCCTGAAAATCTGCGAATTATTAAAAATAATTCCACTACTATTCACAAATCATTCTCCTCTAGAAAAAAAAAGTGTTCATGAACAAAATTAAACTAAATGAAATTCCCTACAGAAAAGGGCATATTAGTTTTTACTCTAAGATCAATAGCTTGTGAAATAAAAGGATTTGAAAACCTGAACAATTATTAAAAATTGTATTTTTTGACCACTTCCACTACTATTCCTTCAATATTTCATAAACCATTATTTCTAGCGAAAAAGTGTTTAAGTATAAAACTAAACTACATAAAATTCTCTTCCAAAAAGGTCTCTTTCATTTTTTCTGTAGGACGAATAGTTTGAAAAATAAAGGGGATGGAAAAATTGTAGATTATTAAAAAAAAGTTTATTTTTGGGCCAATTGCACCACTACTCCTTAAATATCTCGCAAATCATTGCCTGTAGAGAAAAAGTGTTCTCGTACAAAATTAAACTACATGAAATTCCCTACAAAAAAGGTCATATTCATTTTTACTCTAAGATTAATAGTTTGCGTAATAAAAAGGTCTGAATATCTGCGGATTATTAAAAATAGTTCTACTACTATTCCTTAAATATCTGATAAACCAATATTTTAAGCAAAAAAGTGTTTATGAACAAAATTAAACTACATAAAATTCCCTACAAAAAAGGTCTCTTTAATTTTTTCTGTAGGATGAATAATTTAAGAAATAAAAAGGATGGAAAAACTGCAAATTATTAAAAATAAAAATAATTTTCCGACTGCTTTATTTCGAAAAATATTCATCCTACAGAAAAAAAAATATAACCTTTTTACTAGAGAATTTCATGTAGTTTAATTTTATTTATAAGCAGTTTTTCGCCATAAACAACGGTTTACGAGATATTTAAAAAATAGAAGCGCAAATGGTACTAAAACACTATATTTCATAATCCATAATTTTCCATCTCCTATATTTCGCAAACTATACATCTTAGAGAACAAATGAATATTACATTTTTTGTAGAAAATTTTATGTAGTTTAATTTTGCACATACCCAGGGTTGCACAAAAAGTGGCCAACGATGTAGCTTCATTATTTCTTATCCGATTTAAATAAATAATATGTCAAATTAAATAGTTTGAAAATAATTTTATTTTTAAAAAAATCAGAGCAGGAGGAGACAATTTTTCTTTTTCAAATGACAACATATTTTTTTTGATCCAAAAGAATCATTAACAAAAATAATCTAAACCAATTATACCAATAATTTTTTTTAAAATTAATTTTTGTAATTTTTTTTTCTTTTTTTTTTTAATTTTTTTATTATTATTAATTTTTTTAAATTTAATTCAATTGTTCTTTTTTTGTTTTTAAGTTTTCAGTTTTTTATTTTCTTAAATTTTGTTTTTTACTTTATTATTAATAATTTTTAATTTATTAATAATTTTTTAATTTATTAATAAATAAAAAAAAAATAAAAAACTGAAAACTAAACCAAAAAAAAACAATTGAATTAAATTAAAAAAAAAATATTAATTTAAAGAAACAATTATTGATATAATTGGTTTAGATTATTT
The DNA here is from genome assembly GCA_963971135.1 of Stenus bimaculatus. Classification (NCBI taxonomy): domain Eukaryota; kingdom Metazoa; phylum Arthropoda; class Insecta; order Coleoptera; family Staphylinidae; genus Stenus; species Stenus bimaculatus. The sequence goes on from OZ020181.1 coordinate 1,751,317, forward strand.
TTGTTAATAATTTTTTTCAATCGAAAAAAATATGTTGCCATTTGAAAAACAAAAGTTGCTCCCTCCTCCTCTGTTGTTTTCACAAATAAAATTAAACTTTTATTATCTAATAGTAGTATTCTTCAAACCATTTAATTTGACATTTCTATTTATTAAAATCGGATAAGAAATAACGAAGCTACATCGTTGGCCGTTTTTTGTGCACCCCTCTGTATACATTTTTTCGCTAGAAATAGTGATTTATGAAATATTTCGTAAAGTATTGATCCTAGAGAAAAAATGAATATAAACTTTTTTATAGGAAATTTTATGTAGTTTAATTTTGTACCGGAACACTTTTTCGCTAGAGGCAGTGGTTTATGAGATATTTAAGAAAAAGGTGATTTTAAAACGACGTTCCATCAAAGACGTACCAAGTTTGTGTTTCGTCATGTGACTGACATGCGCACTTCATTTGTGAACGTCTGAAATCTAACCTTCTATTCTTGAAAATTATAAAACATAAATAATCACTACACGTGCATAAAACCGTTCCAACTATGCTGTCGTGTGAGGTGACAAGTAGACGCATGCGCATAAACTCGATCCAAGCAGCTTTGTTACGGTTTTTCTGACGGCCGTTGCTAGAACAAACCCATTATAATTGAAGAGTAAATTAAATTAAAATTTAATTTTTGTTCGAGAGTTCTTTTTGTTGACTAAAACTGAGTTAAAACTTTAGTCGTGTAAATCAGATGAAAATTAATTTTCGCAGCTACAATTTGTACCTTCTCTCGCATTTATCACAAAACTTTTTTATTTAATTTAAACTTTTTTATCTTGTGATTTCTTGATGTAAATTATGAAGTGAAATAGTTTTTTTTCAAGTTTTGATTAATTAGTGGGTTAGATAAGATGTATGAATTTTGTTGAGTTTGTAAAGTGCGAGTGTTTATTGATTTCCTCCTGTGTGGGTCTAAAAATAAAAGCCCTCGAGTTTTATGACATGGAGATGAGTTGTGCAGGGCTATTAATAGTGCATTTCTCTAAAATTAATTTGCTACTTGCAACTCGAATAATGTGCAAAAACAAGACTATAAATTGCTGCTCGTCGTGTCCCAAATGTAAAGCTCATTAATTATAGTTGTAGTATGTGAATGCAGGATTATTATTTGTCTTCTTTATGTGCATTGTATGTTGGTTTAACAGGGGTGTGCACCACTAGGCCCATAAATAACATTATCTTCCCCGCAAGCGGAGTAGATAACACACGAGCTCGCAATTCGCAATTTTACGGGATAAGCAAGATCCACTCCACAACCACATCCACACTACACATTTTACCAAAGCTTCTATTTTAGGAAGACTTTTTTTCCCCTTCGGCGACGAGTTGAGAGTAAAACCGTCCGGTAAAAGGTAAACCTCTCAAGGGTTGGATTAATGCAAAGGATTAAAGTGCACGCAATTACCTCATTTAGGATTTCCCCTTCATTTTAAATACCTGAGATTATTCTAGAAATAAGTTGCTATTTTCGTAGGATAAGCTTCAACTGTTCAACCAGGGGGGATATTCTCGAATTACACTTCAACCTATCGTATACGATATTCATTATATCATGTGGAATACGTTATTGTGTTGAGTGATTCCAGAATATGTCCCCAGGTTTGATGAATTTGGGAAATGTAACTTTTGGGATGAATAGCAATGAGGGTAAAATTGACATTGAGTGGAGCCTCGCGACGCTTTTCGCGTAACGTAATACATTCCTAGAATTGAGGTGTGCTGCGCCACTCGACTCGATCAATACCCAGCTTTCGGGTAACGAGTAACTTTAATTATGTCTTTCATCTTTCAACAATTGCAGCTGTTTTGATAAGAGCATCGCGTCAGACGAGATCAGCGTCGACGGGTTCCACGACGACGCCGACTCCCGACAACGACGACGATGACGATTGGGACGAAGAAGAGGATTCCACCGAAATCGACGACGACGGCAAAATTTACAAGAACCCCCGAAACTCCCCCTCGACCCTCTGCCCGAGGGACGAAGAACAAGCCACCCTCTTAGTAAGTTCTTAACATTAAGCCCAACTACTTTCCATTTTCAAGCAAACTCCAACTTTTCCCCCAAATAAAACAAAACAAAAACACTTTAATTACAGCAGAAATTAATTAACTTTACAACGCTTTTAAAAACTAATTAAAACTTATTACTTCGTTCTTAATAAAAATTACCTACAAAACAAATCCGACGATAATTGGAGCTTTCAAGCTCCCTTTGTAAAAACGCGAGCTCTTTTCACTTCCACGCTTGCTACGAGATAAAAGGTTTACTCTCGAGCAATAACTCCCAAATTGGGCGATTACCACTCCAGGAATTTAAGTGCTCCCTGGATTATCACGAAAACATTTCAATTTCTTCCGGACGGGATCACTAATTGCCTTCTTCTCCTCCAGGGCCAGAAGTGCTTGCGGAAATGCTCTTCGGATGAAGATTGCAAGAGCAAGAAGAAGAAGTGTCTTTGCGATGGAGCTTGCGGAATGTCATGCATCAAACCAGGTTTGATCAAAATAAACCAAAAACACCATATCCTCAAGTTATTTATTTTATTTTAAATTTAGATAGGGAATGTCCTGAACCCGATCAAATACCTTTCGGAGCAGTTTCTGCGAGTGGAAGATTCTTCGGAGCTAGAGCTACGTATTCATGCCAACATGGGTATCATGTTGTTGGATTGCAAAGCAGGACATGTCAAGCTGATGGACAATGGGCAGGAACAGCTCCAGCTTGCAAACAAAATAGTAATAAACCTTTTTAAAAAGCGAAACGTTAGTTCATTACATGGTGATCAAATGTCTTAATGTGTACCAAATCCAGAAACTCTTTCAAGATGATTTTGGAATCATTCAAAAAATACATTGATGACCGAATTCCTGAAAGTCGAAGATTCAACATGGTGTATGCACTATTGCCTCATATGTGATCAGATGAGGCATTTCTGAAAAAACAATTTAAAATCCAAAGGTGGTACGAGTGTACTGAATGTAGCTTTAACATTCATAAATTCGGTCATCAATGTTGATCAACAGATAAATAACAATAATGTGCTTCATTGCTTCTCTTGTCAGTGATCTTATCTTCACCAAATATCCCATATTTCTGTTCGAAATCCAAAAGTTCATCAAAGTTTGATCCTCTAAATTTCATATCACTCCTAATACTACTTTCTGGATTTATCGTTAACCTGAGGTAGAATTACAAACTTCCGAATTGAACACAGTTTTGTGAGTTGACTGTCTAAAAATTTAGTGGTGTTTCATCACCATATTATGAACTATCGATTTCCATTGATTTTTTGCAGGATCCTTTATCTATTTTACTACTATTAAAACTTTTGGACACGGATAACTCGGCATGTCCAGCTCGAAACCTGAGAACTTGTCAACAGAAAACCCGTACTCGGAAAAAATTTTATTCAAGATCAAAGGTCTTGAAAATTGGTTTTTCGCGTTTTTCAAGAAAACGGTAAGTTTTATCAGAAAATGAGGTCAGACAAAAATTGTAGATCATATAATTATCTATAAAAAATGTCTTAATACTTTTTTTTGTAAGAACCACCGTTTTTGAGATTCATCAGATTCATAATAGTCTAATTTTCATGATAACGAGTACATTTTTTGACAAAATTTCAAAAACCCGGTCTCTAATTAAAGAGGAATATTTGTTTTATAATCCCATCATAATAGATTTTTTTAAGCGACGGAAAAACTTTCAAAAGCGCTCTCGAAAAAGTAAATTTTTTCGCGGTTTTTTTTTCGAGCGTCCTCCGCGCTGACTTTGAAAAATCGTAGCTCCGCCGGGTTCGAAATCGAAACGACCAAATCGGGCCCCCTTTTTTCCCACATCCTTATTTACTATATCCAAAATTTCCGACCCTCCTAGGTTAATCCTGTGGCGAGGGCGAATTTTTCTTTGAAAACGTCAAAATGTCGCGTTTTTTAGCGAAAAATTGCTGTAAAATAACGACACATCCTATCGACTAACTAAAATATGCGTTGGAATGAGATTTTCAAGTACTACTACGCGACGCGTTGACTTTTTTTAATTTTGAAAAAAACTAAAAATTTTAATCGCGCAAAAAACTTTGTAAAAATATGCGATTTTGAAAAAAATTTTTACCCCCTGCCCCTTCATCGATTTTCACAAATGATGGCTCATTTTAAAGGTTTTTGCGTAGTCTTTCACACAAAAAAAGATTCATTTTGATATCTTTATTCGTTTAGAAGTTATGACCGAATAACCGTTGAAAATTTGAAAATTTCACTTTTAGACGAAGAAATTACTATGAAATTTTTGATTAATCAGAAAATAATTAATTTTTTCTTCAAACGTCATTAAAGTACTATGACGTTTGACAGGCTTTAAAATGTCACTTTTTATGTTCATTGTACTGCCTAGGAGTAGAAATTATATTTCTTCTCCGCTTATTCCGCAACCTAATATACATGTCGTATTGAAATTAAACAATGTTAATTATAATTAACATTAAATAATAATTTTAAAAAAAGTAGAAATGAATTTTAGGCAACCCAATATACACTAAGATTGTATTGTGTGTTGTATGTAAATTAAATGTCAAATTTTAAAATTATTTATTATACTACCATTTTAAAAATTTTAATGTTTGAAGAAAAAATAGCATGTTTTTTTTCGGAATAAAAGAACTTTTTGTTACTCGCACAACTCGTCTCTACATGCTCGCCACAAAAAGTATTTCTTTTACTCCTAATAAAACAATATACTATTTCACATTTCAAAATATATCAAAATTATTTTTTTCTGCACCACTTTACTTGCGACATATCAAAGACACAAAAGAAATATTTTGAACCACAAGGTTAAAGCTATTAAGTGAGAATATTTTTCTTGTGTCCTCGATATTTTTGAGCGTGATTGTACATTTTTTTTATTAGAATTAGAACAAATCGAATTTATTTTTTTAAATATTTCCTAAACCATTCAAGTTACAAAAAAATAAAGTTAATCATTTTTACGCACAATTTTATGCTCTATAATTTTATTTATGATGATTATTTCGTTAAAATCAACCATTTTTTAAACATTTACGAAAAACTATGAAGGCAATAATGTGTATAAAACTTACATATTGTTTTGATGTGATTACCTTCTTAATTAATAGATATACAAAAAAATTACATTAACATATTTTTTGCAAAATTTTATGCTCTACAATTGTATTTATCATGATTTTTTTGCTAAAATAAACCATTTTTAAGATATTTACTAAAAACTATGAACATAGCAATTTGTACAAAAACTTATACATTTAATTTAATCCCATTTTCTTTTTAAATAATGAATATACAAAAAAATGATATGAATATATTTTGTACAAAATTTTATGCTCTACAATTTTATTTATGAAGATTTTTTTGTTAAAATCAACCATTTTTAAGATATTTACGAAAACCATTTATGCACCATTTTATTTCAAAATTTGCAGTTTGTTTTGTTGCAAATATCTTGTTAACTATTGGAAGTACAGTTGGTCCCAGCTGGAAGTAGGACAAAAATAATCACGATCGCGTATTCTTTGTCCTACTTCAAGCTGGGAGCAACTTTACATAAAAATCAAGTTTGATAGTTTCTATTCAAAATTTTATGTTCTACAATTTTGTTTATGGTGATTTTTTAGCTAAAATCAAGAAATTTTAAGATATTTATGAAAAACTATTTTTTGTGCGAAAATTTCTAATTTACTTTGACGCGATCACTCGTTAAGTACTAAAATTACCAAAAAAAACAAATTTATTTTTTATAAAATTTGTATACAATTTTTATTTAAATATTTTTTTCGTTGACCGAATTATTTTTAAGATATTTATTTAAAACCACTTAAGGTGATACGGAGTCAAATGTTGAAAAACTGACGTTTTTAGCTTTCATGATTTTTTAAAAGTGTTTCGAATTGGAAAGTCAAAAAAATAAGAAAATACCAAACTAAATTAAGAGTTTTACTTTCATTTATAATTTTTGTTATTTATGTATTTACAATTACATTTGTGTAATTTTGCAAGAAAAACTTCTATATTTATATTTTAATTTTTGCAAAACTATGCTCGTATAAATCTAGATAAATGAAAAATAAAAATTGCCTATAAAAGTGCAAATCTTACTTAAGTTCGGTATTTAATTATTTTTTTTAGTTTCCAATTTGAAACATTTTAAAAAAACAAAAATATTACTAAGAAGTAATTTGTAGAAAATTTAATAAGCTTTAATTTTGTTATTAACGAGTTTTTTGATAACTCTAATGATTTTGAAGATATTTAAATAAAATGCTTTTTTCTTCAAACGTGTCATTAAAGTAGTTTTCCGTGACGTTTGACAGCTTTTAAAATGTCACTTTTTATGTTCGTTGATTCTATAGTCACTTTATACTGCCTAGGAGTAGAAATTACTACTTTTCACTGACAAGAAATAAAAGAGCGGAGTAGAAATGAATTTTATGCAGCCCAATATACATTAACATTGTATTGTGTGTCGTATGTAAATTATAAGTAGAATTTTAAAATTATTTATCATTTTACTATTTTAAAAATTTGGACGTTTGAAGAAAAAATAGCATGTTTTATTCGGAGTAAAAGAACTTTTTGTGGCTCGCACAGCTCGTCCCGCAAACCTACATGCTCGCCACAAAAAGTAGTTCTTTTACTCCTAATAAAACAATATACTATTGACCGAACCAGTTGCCCGATTAGAACGTTTTATGACTTACATTGATCGATAGAAAAATATTTTTACTTGCATTACAACTTCAGTGATTTGTATACGTGGCGTACTTATGCATATTATGAAGATTACAACTTTTATAATCGTTATATCGCAGAAACGGTAGGTCTTAGGAGAAAAAGTATTAAGTTATTTTTTATAGATAATTATATAATCTACAATTTTTATCTGGTCTAATTTTATAATAAAACCTACCGTTTTGATGAAAAACGCGAAAAACGCATTTTTAAGACATTTGACCTTGAATAAAATTTTTGCACCTTTACTACTTATTTTTTGGGTTAAATTGACCGGGCTACTTATTCGGTAATATTGATTTATTTGATGACAAATTGTTCCAGTACCAAGTAAAACGATTCCAAGTCCTTCGGTACTATGTTGGAAAGAGCCGAGTTTTCCAGTGTTGAAAAGTCATGTTAAAAGTTGTTATAATACCCTAAAATTTTAGTCTATTGTTTGGCTCCCCCTGTGATTGACCACGCGAGACACAACGCATTACCCGAACAAACCACTTTCGATTTGGATTCCCAATTACAATACTACTGCCATACAGGCTACATAACTCAAGGATTTCCCAGGACTAAATGTTTGGCGATCGAAGGAAAAGCGTCGTGGTTTGGTCCTGATGTGACTTGCGAACGTAAAAACCCCAAATTTGTTAAGGCACTCAATAATAATCTCCAAATTTCAGCAAGAAGTTGCGGAACTCCTACTGATATTTCTCATGGTTGGCATGCAGGTGAATGTTATACGTATGGTTGTAAAATTGTTTACCACTGCGCTGAAGGTTTCGAGTTGATTGGGAAGAATGAGAGGTTTTGCCAGGCTGATGGTACTTGGTCACCTAAAGAATTGCCCACATGCGTTTGTAAGATTTAGCAAAGTATAATTTCGGGGTTTTGTAGTAGAGGTTTTTTAGTGGTAACCGCTGTGCAATGTTCGACTCCTGAGAATCCTCGGAATGGTAAAGCGATTTACACTTCCTGCAGTTACAACTCGGTGGTGAGCTACGAGTGCAAGTACGGGTACTACCTGCAAGGTGAAGGTACGAGGAGGTGTGGTGCTGATAAAAAGTGGTCTGGTGCTCAACCCGTGTGCAAAGGTATACCCAATAAGATAGCCGCAAAGCGTAGTTTCGTTCATTACCTGCTTGCATGCGTTTAGAAATAAACTGCGGCCATCCGGGTCGCCTCTGGAACGGCTGGTTGGAATACATAGAAAGGGGTACGGGCTTAGGCGCTTCAATTATATTCAGGTGCCACGACGGGATGAAACTGGAAGGCAACGCCTCAGCCGTCTGTCAAATCGACGGAAAATGGAGCTACCCTCTACCCAAATGTCTAGGTTAGTTGCATGATAATCTTAACCAAAACCACGCTTTCAATTAATAACCCGAAAATAATAATCAATTTTGATTCAGCCCCTTGTGTGGTACCACAAGTTTCGCAAGGACGAGTCATGCTCAATGCCCAAAACGAAACTGCAGCCCAATCTTCAGTAGTACAACACGGAGAAAGCTTAGCAGTAGAGTGCGAACCCAATTACGAATTCTTCGCTAGCTACAACCCAGTGACCTGCAACAACGGAACGTGGACTCAAATCCCAAAATGCCAGCCTGCAGGATGCAACCACCTACCCAAGACTCCCAAATACGGAATGGTCATAGCCCCCAAAATGGACCACGGAATGAAGGCTAGATTTAAGTGTAAAGATGGTTTTAAACTCAAGGGAAACGATTTAATCGATTGTTCATTTGGGAATTGGACAGGTGAAATACCTACTTGTCAAGAAGGTAATTAATTTATTACTTCTAATCACCCTATTCACGTAAAATACCTTTTAGTGTACTGTCCTTACCCAGGCACTGTAGAAAACGGCAAAATCCTCCTCGTAGGCAATATGGGTCTTTACGATTACCGACCTTATGTACGTAAAGTAATCAACAACAAACAAATCATGTACGATTGCGATAAAGGCTACATCCTTAACGATGGTCCTCCAGGTGCTACATGCATCGGAGGTAACTGGAGTCCAAAACAATTACCAAAGTAACCTACTTAATTCTTTCGTTAAAATCTTTTTAACCCCAATTTTTAGGTGTATAATAGGACAACACCCTAGATTACGTTGGTCTCGTCGTCGTCGCTCAATAGCGCTTGAAAAACATAAACGAGCTTTCATGCGACACCACAGAATCAACAAAGAAACCACCTACACTCCAAGCTACCTAGAAGAACTCTTCGAAATCAACCACCAAGACCTACAAGATTTAAAATCGCGTAACAGCTTCTTAAAACGCCTAAAACGCGCCTTGAAAAGTACTTCAAGCTCGCGTACCGTAGGTCTTAGCAGAAAAGGTAGTGGTTCCTCCCTAAGTCTTCGTAGAAATAATAAGAAGCAAGAATGGGAAGATGAAGATTTTGAAGAAAAGAAGAAGCAGCTAGCGCACAAAAAAGGAATGCCTTGTGAACCTTTATCAAGCGAACCATACGCGAATATTGAAATAATAAAACATGGAAAAGATCCCAACGTCTCGTTTAGTTCCGGTACCGTAGTAAAAATGGCGTGTGGTAAAGGATACGGGTTGAATCTTCCTGAAAATAAAACCGCGAAATGTGTTAGAGGAAAGTGGAAACCACAACAACCCGTTTGCTCCATTTGTAAGTAACCTAAAACAAATCAACTAAAAACTACATTATTTTTTTTAGTACCATGTTATTTACCGGATATTCCTAATGCGGTATTTCGCATGGCTAAAAGTGAGATAATAGTAGCGTCGGTTACTAAAATTGATTTGGAAGAAGCGTTGAATGATACTGCGGAAATTTCAAACGGAGAAGTTATTGAAGTGGGTTGTTTTGAAGGTTATAACGTGCAAGGTTCCACAAATTTACGTTGTTGGCATGGCGAGTGGACTGCAACTGCGTTACCTGAATGTACAGCTGGTAAGTTTTATAACTACATTAATTCCAGATAAACTAATTTTATTAAGTAGCCCCATGTCAGTTGCCCACAATTACGAATGGGCAATACCTCAATGGGTACCGCGCTGGTCTTACGATCTCCAATGGTTCCAGTGTAACGTTCCAATGCGATAGCGAGTACAGTAAATCAACTGCTCAACCAATTGAGTGTGTGCTTGGAGAATTGTATCCGAAAAAACCTGCATGCAGGGCTAATAATAGCGACCCACTACCTGATTCACCGCATTACATGGGAGGAAGTGATATCATTAAAGGTGGTGATATCACCGAGCTCGAATTTGGAAGCACCAAAGCTTGCGGTCCACCTGCAAAAGTGCAAGGTTCCTTAATTTACCGCAATGGAGAACCTTTAATTGATGATGAACGCAATTTTCCTCACAACACTGAAGTCACCTTTAACTGCATCGAAAGTATCATGGGAGAAAAAAACACTTGGAGGATAGTTTGCGAGGATGGTAGTTGGATTGGGAGATCTTTAAATTGTGGTAAGCTTCTCACCTTCTTTTAAAAAATCACCTCGAGTAATAAATCTATTTTACAGAAGCTGATGAACAAACGGGAAAAGATATAAATAACAACAGTACATGCATTTTTCGAAATCAAGAACCTAACGTTATTTCGTTTTATAATGATCAACAAATTCGGGAGGAGACTGTTGAATTTCCAGCTGGAGCTATTTTAGTATCGCGTTGTGTTGATATTGGTAAATATTCAATGATTGGTCCTAATAAAAGAAGATGTATGGGTGGTGAATGGGATGGGCATAAACCAGCGTGTTTTGGGTTGAATCAGGAAAATGATTATTCTATGGAAAAACCACCGACGATCCTATTCCGACATCAATTGGGTCCAATAGCTCAATCAAATGATGGTAAATTAATAGTGTATCCTGGTACAATTTTGCATATGGAATGTCTTTGGATTAGACGATTTGGGATGCCGAAATGGACTGTTAGTCATGATTACAGGTGATTAAAGATTTAAATCTTTCGATCTTATAATGTATGTGGTCATTGTGTTAAAGGAAGTACCCTGAAGGTTTTACTGAAGATCCAGGTCGTGACTCCCAACTGGAATACCGCCTATCAATATACCATGCTTCTAAAGACGATTCAGGTACATTTACATGCGTCACGCCTGCGAGGCACACGCATTCCGTGGAGATTGTTGTGAAAGGTAAACCACAAAGCATGGGGTACCACATGATTTAACTATTTTTTCGTAGCCGTGCATTGTCCTGTCGTACCGCAACGCCGTGGACTTTCCGTCAACACGCAGAGCACTAAGATGAATACTAAGCTCACCTTCAGCTGCGTTAATGGTAATGCCCTAATCGGTGCCCAAGAGGTAATGTGCCTACCTTCAGGAAATTGGTCGGCACCTTTTCCGGTTTGCGAAAGTAAGTAGTCACGGATGATTTGATATTTTTGTAAGATAGTGTATGGTGTAGGTATCGAGTGCGGTGACGTTGGTGGTGTGCTCGCTCCTCACCTGAGGGTATCCGTCGTGTCCAGGGAGGTAGGGGGTAGGGCAGTTTTCAGCTGCACCCCTGGTTTCGGAATTCGTGGCCCCCACGAGACTGTCTGTCTCACTAGTGGTGAATGGGCTACTCCATTCCCCGCGTGTGTAGGTAGGTACCCCAAAACCTACCATTAATCATCCACCAATCGCACGCACTAATACCTGAAGCTAATTCCCCAATTTTCATTGATTTAATATTTAGAGGTCCAATGCGATAGCCCGGGGGCACCAGAAAATGGGTACATGCAAGGAAATGGCCCCTTCAAGGCTGGAAGTGTCGTCCAATTCAACTGCAATCCTGATTACATGATGGAAGGACAACCCATCATCGCGTGCCAAGATAATGGAAGGTGGTCAGGACCTTTACCAAAATGTAATCATAACATAATTTTTTTAAATTTGGGAGTAATAACTTGATTTTTTAGGTGTCCAAGCTTGCTCGTATCCAGGAACCACCATTAATGGACGAATGTCATCAGTTAAATTTTACTACAAAATTGGTGAAAATATCACTTTTACGTGCGATAAAGGGCATAATTTAAAAGGTGCTGGTATGCTCAAGTGTTTGAGGAATGGTAAATGGTCTAATGCTATACCCAACTGCTTGTCGGATGAAAATACCACAACCCCTTCAGGTTAAGATCTTGAATCAAAAATGGCGATTGGTCGCTAAACTAGGCAACCAAACGTACAGTAATACCATAATTATAACTCATATTTTCTAAAAATTACAAAAAATTACATACCACCCTAATTAAGACTTGATATTGCATCGTGGTATGCAATTATCGACAAAATTACGTCCATTAGGTTATGCACAATAATTTAGGTGAGCACAAACTGATAACATATCGTAAGTTTTAAGCTGTGCCAATTTTATTTATTAACTCATCAAATTAATATATTAATTGTTGATACATAATTATTTTTAAAATAGTTTTAAATCATATTCTCATTATTTTTGCTCTCGAATTATATACTAGATTTATATTGATTAATGTACAAATAATAATAAAGGATTATTGTAATCAAAACTCATTTTTTATTAGACACAACATAAATACTGCAAGAAAATGATCATAGCCTTTCCAAAAATCTAATTTTTTTTATTGTTGGAAATATGGCTTTTAATGGTTTGTTCGTAGATATCGCATAAACGACGAATATGAATATTGAAATGGTAGGCAACTAAACTTACAGTAAATATGGTTGCTTACATACAAAATATCATAAATTCGAGGCTCTGCAATATTTTTATAATAAAATCTTATGTTATAATTAAAAACAAAGAAAATGGCGGTGGGTTTTGCGCACGCCCAGAAGTGGGAGAAAGTATTTACCAAAAAAATCACAGGTAAATCAATCTTGTATTTTTACTTTTATTGGCGAATATCTCCAAATCCGTTGAGTTTAACCAAAAAATTATCATAAATTAAATTATAGCCCTTTAAATTTCTTATAAAAAAGTATCAGATAAAATGTAACTCTTAGGGTTTATAAAATAATCGCAGTTAAATGAATGTGTAATTTCGAGGAAATTACAACTTGATTGCTTTTTTCGTAAATATCTCAAAATTGGTTAAATTAAACAAAAAAATCATAATAAATAAAATTATAGAGCTTTAAATTGCCTACAAAAAAGTATTTTATCATTTTTTTTGTAACTCTTAGGGTTTGTGAAATAATCGCAATTTAATGAATTGTGTAGTTTTAAACAAATAATAGCATCGATGATTTTTCGCAAATATCTTGAAATTTGTTAGGTAAATCAAAAAAATAATTATAAATAAAATTGTAGTGCTTTAAATTTTCTACAAAAAAGATTAGAATAAATTTTCTGTCACTCCTGGGGTTTGTGAAATAATAGCAGTTTTGAGAGAGCGCGACAAAAAACCGACGAGAACAATAGGCCGACATGACTAAAAGATCGACGTGAACAAAAGGCCGATGGAAAAAAGCGAAACGATAAAAGGCTGACTTAAACAAAAGGCCTATTTGAACAAAAGGCAGAAAAAAAGGTTCAAAACATGGCATGTTATCGTTCGACACAAATTTATATCAAAAAATTGAGTTTACAATATTTTGATGATGAAATTTAGTGTTTGTATTTAAAAACAAAGAAAATGGCGGTAGCTTTTGCGCATGCCCAGAAGTAGGAGAAAATATCTATTTACCAAATAAATCACAGGTCAATCAATCTTATAATTTACTGTAATTGGTACTATGGAGTTACTTTTGCTAATATCTCAAAATCGGTTGAATTTAATCAAAAAATCATCAGGAATTAAATTACAGCCCTTTAAATTTCTTACAAAAAAGTTTAATATAAATTTTTTGTAACTCTTAGGGTTTATAAAATAATCGCAGTTAAATGAATGTGTAATTTCGAGGAAATTACAACTTGAATACTTTTTTCGTAAATATCTCAAAATTGATTAAATTAAACAAAAAAATCATAATAATTGAAATTATAGAGCTTTAAATTACCTACAAAAAAGTATTGTATCATTTTTTTGTGACTCCTAGGGTTTGTGAAATAATCGCAATTTAATGAATTGTGTAGTTTTGAACAAATAACAGCATCGATGATTTTTCGCAAATATCTTAAAATTGGTTAGGTTAATGAAAAAATTTATAATAAATGAAATTGTAGGGCTTTAAATTTTCTACAAAAAATATTCGAAAAATTTTTCTGCCACTCCTAGAGTTTGTGAAATTATAGCAGTTTTATGAGAGAGAACGAGAATATAAAGCCGACAGGAACAAAAGCCCGACGATAGAAGGCCAATTTGAACAATAGGCTTATTGAACAAAAGGCACAAAGAAAAAAAGTTCGAATGATGGTCTTTTATCGTTCGACACAAATTTATATCAAAAAATAGAGTCTACGATATTTTGATGGTGAATTTTTGTATTTGTATTTAAAAACAAAGAAAATGGCGGTAGTTTTTGCGCATGCTCAGAAGTAGGAGAAAATATCTATTTACTAAATAAATCACAGGTAAATCAATCTTATAATTTTACTGTAATTACTACTATGGAGTTACTTTTGCGAATATCTCAAAATTGATTGAATTAAATCAAAAAATCATCAGGAATTAAATTACAACCCTTTAAATTTCTTACAAAAAAGTTTTATATAAATTTTTTGTAACTCTTAGGGTTTATAAAATAATCGCAGTTAAATGAACATGCAATTTTAAGTGAATTATACTTGAATGTTTTCTTCGTAAATATCTCAAAATTTATTAAGTTAAACGAAAAAATCATTGGAAATGAAACTATAGAGCTTTAAATTACCTATAAAAAAGTATGGTATCATTTTTTTGTAACTCTTAGGATTTGTGAAATAATCGCAATTTAATGAATTGTGTAGTTTTGAACAAATAACAGCATCGATGATTTTTCGCAAATATCTTAAAATTGGTTAGGTAAATCAAAAAAATTATTATAAATGAAATTGTAAGGCTTTAAATTTTCTACAAAAAAAATTCGAATAAATTTTCTGTCACTCCTGGGGTTTGTGAAATAATAGCAGTTATGAGAGAGCGCGACAAAAAACCGACGAGAACAATGTAGGCCGACATTACTAAAAGGTCGACGTGAACAAAAGGCCGATGGAAAAAAAGCCGAACGATAAAAGGCCCACTTAAACAAAAGGCATATTTGATCAAAAGGCAGAAAAAAAAGTTCGAACGATGACCGTTATCGTTCGACACAAATTTATATCAAAAAATAGAGTGTACAATATTTTGATGATGACATTTTGTGTTTGTATTTAAAAAAGGCAGAAAAAAATAGTTCGAACGATGACCTGTTTTCGTTCGACACAAATTTATATAAAAAAAAATAGAGTGTACAATATTTTGATATATTGTGTTTGTATTTAAAAACAAAGAAAATGGCGGTAGTTTTTGCGCATACCCAGAAGTAGGAGAAAATACCTATTTACCAAATAAATCACAAGTCAATCAATCTTATAATTTACTGTAATTGGTACTATGTAGTTACTTTTGCGAATATCTCAAAATAGGTTGAATTAAACCAAAAAATCATTAGAAATTAAATTACAGCCCTTGAA
This sequence comes from Stenus bimaculatus, assembly GCA_963971135.1. Classification (NCBI taxonomy): domain Eukaryota; kingdom Metazoa; phylum Arthropoda; class Insecta; order Coleoptera; family Staphylinidae; genus Stenus; species Stenus bimaculatus. The sequence continues at coordinate 1,766,697 of OZ020181.1, forward strand.
TTTCCTATAAAAAAGTTTTATATAAATTTTCTGTAACTCTTGGAGTTTCAAAAATAATCGCAGTTTAATGAATCGTGTACTTTTAAGTAAATAACAGCATCAATGATTTTCCCAAATATCTTAAAATTGGTGAGGTTAAACAAAAAAATCATTAGGAATGAAATTCTAGGGCTTTAAATTTCCTTGAGAAAAGATTTTTATAAATTTTCTGTAACTCTTGGAGTTTCTAACATAATCGCACTTTAATGAATCGTGTACTTTTAAACAAATAACAGCATCAATGATTTTTCGCAAATATCTTAAAATTGGTGAGATTAAACAAAAAAATTATTATAAATGAAATTGTAGCGCTTTAAATTTCTTACAAAAAAGTTTGCTATAAATTTTTTTTAACTCCTAGAGTTTGTAAAAAAATCGCAGTTGAATGAGATGGGTAATTTTGAGCAAATGATAACCTCAACGATTTTTCACAAATATCTCGAAATTGGGTAGGTTAAACAAAAAAATCATAATAAATGAAATTGTAGGGCTTTAAATTTCCTATAAAAAAGTTTAATATAAATTTTCTGTAACTCTTAGAGTTTCTAAAAAAATCGCAGTTTAATTATTTGAGTAATTTTGAGCAAATAACAGCATCGATGGTTTTTCGCAAATAACTTAAAATTGGTGGAGTTAAACCAAAAAATCATTATAAATGAAACTATAGGGCTTTAAATTTTCCACAAAAAAGATTCTAGTAAATTTTCTGTAACTCCTAAAAGTCTCGAAATATCATAAAATATAGTTTTTAATTAGTTACAAATTTTTTTTGTTCACACGTTCAAAAGTTATACTGCCTTCCCGGGACTTTTCGGACGCCCTGTATAAAAAAAAAATAGTTTATTATAAAAATTCTCATTAGGCAACCCAAGTTTCTCAGTTGTATAAAAATAGAATACTTCATAAAAGAAACTTCTAGAAATAATTTTAATAAATCAAATTTGTAAGAGCTCTAATTTTGTTTATTTTTTCTATTTACTCTCATTGGCCTTGAGCTTTTACTCACATTGTTTTAAACAATTAAGGGTGCACTCATAGTTGTAAAATCGTGCCGGTAAATAATAATCACCGGATGTGCTAATCTTTGAATCCGGTCATGACAGGTTTCTACTTTTGATTGACAAGGTCTTTTTCTATGTTTAACATTTTTACTTATTCAAATATTCGTCACCAATTTGTTTAACACAAATTTTTATAAACCTTAAAAACAAATAAAAGGCTTTAATGATTTAAAGAAGATATATTTTATTTGCAACTACAAAAGTTTTAACTCTAAATTAAAATATTTATGTACATTATTTGATTCGGTGGTTCCAAAAATTTTAGATTAATTTCTTGAATTTCTAAAAAATAAATTGGGTAAATAAATTTTTGATTTTAATTTTTTTTGCTTACCTGTAAGCAAATAAAGGTCTAAAAACTATACTGCTAGCTGCAGGGGTTAATCTTAAAACATCATCATCAAGATGAGTTTTTGGAACATCATCTGGGTTGATATTGGAAGCATCAACTACACTACGTTTTTCTAAGCTCCTCCAATCATCTTCAAAATTTTGATAATCATCAGAGGTGATAGTTTCAAAAGGTGCATCATTATAATTGTGATCATTTTTCGAAATGATGTCAATAACATCAACATCGATTATATAACCAAAAGAAGGAGGAGTTGTTATTTCAGTGTTTATTAAAGTAGTTTCAATTGCAGATTTAGTTGTGGAATCACTGGAAGCATCTTCATCCCTTCTGATCCTCAATAAACGAGATAATAAATTCCCATTTTCTTCCTCCTCACGTCGCAATTTCTTACTTTCAACACCAGTATTTTGATCTTCAGGTTTTGTATATTTGATATTTTTAATTTCCTCGTAAAAATAGGTGCCTGGTGGGTTATTTTCGTTTTTATCTGTTGATAATTTTGAGGTAAGATCATCAAAAATTAATTGATCTTCATTTTTTTTGGTCACTCCTGAAGTTTTGGGTTGGTAAAAATCTTCTGCTAAGAAGACTGGTGACCTGCTTTGTTGTCCATGCAAAAATTCGTGTCTAAAAGGATGGCGTTCAATAATTTTTAGGTGCAAATCATTTTCATAGACGTACGCAAATATTTTGGAATTCATTAAGAATGTACCCAATAAAATAATTGAGATCTAAAATTTTTATTATTATCATCAAAAATATGATTAATAATTTCTTACCATTTTTTTGATATAACTTTTGATAAAGTGGTTGTACTGAGAATATTCTTGTTTTGAATAATCAGAATTAAACGCAATAGAATATCAAAGGTGATAATAACGTCATGCGTGATTTTAAATCGCGTTAATTTTTAAATCAAAGGACATTTTTTGTTGTACAAATCACGTGAATATTATTTCGAAATTTTTGTTTATTTTTTTCTAAAAATACGAGGAAAATAAAATTTAAAAGTTTTGAAATGTATTTTTTGGTTCATGTGGTTCTTTGTTAAAAATGCATTAAAAATGAGCTGCAAGACATAATCATCTTAAGTGGGTTCGTTGACCAAGAAGCCCAAAACTTCAAACATTCTATCACCGTCAAAATAAGTGCGTTAATGCACGCATATTCTAATTTTACAGTTACAACTGTTGACTTAAAAAAATAACCAATAAATTTGGCCCTCGCGCCTGCAACCAAAATGCAAATTAATCTCAAAATAAAAAAAACGATTCAACATTATTTTTATTGATCACGTTTTGGGTTTAATACCGTCATAAGAAGTAAAAAAAAGGTGTATTTTTTATAAAACCCCTATAATAAACTTGTTTGTGTTGTAGGAGTAAATGAAAAAAATAAAATTTTGTTTTTGTTTTTCAAGAGATTTCCAAGAATTCTTTAAATTTTTTACCGGTATTTGGATGCCTAATAATCATTTTATTGCATTTTTTATGGAAAAAAAATCATAAATCAAAGTGACGTTATTTTTTTTTTCTTCGAAAAAAAAAAAATGATGTAATACTTAATTGTTAAATAAAAATTCCTGGAATTTACTTGTTTTGTTTATTATTTTATAATTTTCATTAATTTTTAAATTGGTATTTTTTAATGATATAAACTGATAAGTATTATAATCAATATTATATAATAAATATTTGCAAAAATACAAATTTTTGTTGTGTAAATTTTGTTTATTACTTTTTAATAACTGCACGATTTTTAAAGTAAACAAAGTTTTTAATATTTCAGTAGCGAATTTTGTATGATTCATGTTTGGAATTTTTTTTAATTTTTTTATTTAAAGCGATGAACTTTTTTCACACTTATTGGTTACTCACAACTTTACTAATTTTAATAAATTTGTTTTTTAAATTAGTCTAGCTAAAATAATAATATCAGGGATTCACATATCTAGGATAATGTTCTAATTTTTAAAAATAATATTTACCCAGACAAATTTATTATTATTGATCATAAAAAATCGAAAATATTGTTTTTTAATAAGAAAATACCTAAAAATCCTTGATTTTTTAATATTTTAATTTCTCATTTTTTTTCTTCTTTTTAAATTTTTGAAAAAGATAATTAATTATTTTTTTTTTAATATTTTTTATTATGTATTATTAATTTTTTTAAATTTAATTCAATTTAATTCAATTTTTGTTTTTGAGTTTTTATATTTTAAGTTTGGTTTTTTAAAAACTCAAAAACAAAAAAAAAACGATTTAATTAAATGAAAAAAAAATAATAAAAAATAAAATAATAATAATATTTATTCAGTAGTGTCTCGAGTTTTAAACTCAAATTCAAACAATTTACAATTAAAATAAAATAAAATACAATAAAACACAGTTCAATAAAATTTAAAAAAATACGAACAAAAATTTTTTTTTAAATTAATTTAAAAAAAAAATATTGGTATAATTGGTTTAAATTATTTTTGTTAATGATTTTCTTTAATCGAAAAAAATAGATTGCCATTTGAAAAAGTAAAGTTGCCCCCTCCTCATCTGTTGTTTTCAAAAATAAAATTAATCTTTTATTATCTGGTAGTAGTATTCTTCAAATCATTTAATTTGACATATCACTTATTAAAATCGGATAAGAAATAACGAAGCTACATCGTTGGCCGTTTTTTGTGCATCCCTCTGTATTAAAAAAAAACAGTGGCGTACGCAGAAAATTTTAAAGGAGGGTGCAGTTTTTACAAGTAAAAATTTCATTCGCTTTAGTGAATTTTATGAAATTTTTGCTTATTTTCCAGCTTGGGAGGTGGGTGGTGGGGGGTGCACATGCTCGCCCCAAAACCCCCCTCCTTGATACGCTAGTGTAAAAAAAATCCCAAAATTTAAATAATTTTTATACGTATATTTTTATTTAAAAATTAAAAAACTCCAATTTTTTGACATTTTATTAATTAAATACTTTATGTATACAGGGTGTACAAAAAGTTCAGCAACGCCCGTTTATTTTTGAAAGGAAGCATTTTTGAGAAAAATGTTTCAAATAAAAGTTGCACGATTCTTAAGTACGCATTATTTTGAATTATTTTTATGACCTTGAATAGCAAGTTGAAGGTCAGACGATAATCGCTTAACTTTTTTTAAATAGCAACCAAACATTTTTGTTGCATATTATTATAGCCTCATTTCATAGATTTATGCAACATATCTTTTTATTTTTTTCAAATAAATAGTTTGAGAGTTACAAGGGCTTAAATTTTCAATACCTTAAGTTTGGCAACGCTGCTTTATTTTTGAAATTTTTTAAATGGCAATTACCTATTTTTATTGCGTATTATTAAAGCTTGATGTCAGATGTTTTTGAAGCATATTTTTTTATTTTACTAATTTACAACAGTTTAAATTTTGAATATGTAAACATTTTTCTCTAAAAATGGGTGGTTGCTATATAAAAAAAATTACGTGATTATCGCCTGATCTTCAACCTGGTGTCAAGGTCATGGAAACGTTTGTAATTAATTTTTCACAAAGAATCGTATAACTTTTATTTAAAAAAAATTCTGCAAAACGCATAATTTCAAAAATAAAGCAGCGTTGCCGAACTTAAACTATTGAAAATTTAAACCCTTGTAACTTTTAAACTATTTACTTTAGAAAAATAAAAAAATATGCTTCATATATCTCTAAAAGCAAGCTTTAATAATAAGCTATAAAAATGGGAAGTTGCTATTTAAAAAAAGTTAAGTGGTTATCGCTTGACCTTCACCTTGCAGTTCAAGGTCATAAATATATTTTTAAATAGTGCGTAATTAAGAATCGTACAACTTTTATTTGAAACATTTTTCTCAAAAATGCTTCATTTCAAAAATAAACGGGCGTTGCTTAACTTTTTCTACACCCTGTATATTAATATAACATTAGCTTTATTATTAAATATCTTCAATAATTGTGTTTTGGTAATTTAACATTAAAAAGTTAAATTTATGCGCGTTTTGCTATGAAAACATAAAAAAATCCAAATTTTTTAATAATATACAGAGGGGTGCAAAAAAACGGCCAACGATGTAATTTCGTTATTTCTTATCCGATTTTAATAAGTGATATGTCAAATTAAATGGTTTGAAGAATACTACTATCAGATAATAAGAGATTAATTTTATTTTTGAAAACATCAGAAGAGGAGGAGGCAACTTTTATTTTTCAAATAGCAACATATGTTTTTTGATTGAAAAAAATCATTAACAAAAATAATCTAAACCAATTATACCAATAATTTTTATAATTTTTTTTTTTAATTTTTTTTATTTTTAATTTTTTTCTAATTTAATTCAATTGTTTTTTTTTGTTTTTGAGTTTTTGAGTTTTCAGGTTTTTATTTTTTTAAGTTTTGTTTTTTAATTTATTATTATTAATAAATTTAAAAAATATTAATAATAAATTGAAAAACAAAACTTCGTTGGCCGTTTTTTGTGCACCCCTCTGTATGACATTTTTTTAATATTTTCTTAGTCAAAACTATTTTTTTTTAATATTGAAACATTAAAAAATCCCTAATTTTTGTATAAATCATGCGTTTTTTACTTTGAGAATTATTTTTTTAGTAAAAAATCTCATATTTTGAAATTCAAACAATAAAAAAAACACAAATAACTTTTTGGATAATTTTGATGTTTTTATTGTAAAATTTATGCGTTTGTTTTTTGTTACAAATACTTCACAAATTTAATAAAATAACAATTGAGTTGTGGAACTTTTACAAAATAAAAAAATAACAAAAAAGAATTTTTATAGTCAGATTTTTATAACTAATTGTTATCATTGCAATAAAAAATGGGTTAAAAAATTTAAGTTACGGTAGGTACATAAAATTGTGTAATAAAAAAATAAAAATTTTTGTGGATTAAATTAAAAAAAAAACAAGTTGTAAAATTTCGATTTATAAATTTTTAAAATTTTTGCAAATAATATAAAAAGCTATATATATTTATAAAACTGTGTGACTCAAGTATAAGTCACTTTTGTTTACAAATTGAGTGGATTTTCTGGAAAACGTTTATTGATTTGCAACTGGAATAAATAAAGTAAATTTAGTGTTTTTCTTGTGGTCGAAGAATTGCATTGGTGAGCCTTGACCATCGGACGGTCAACAGCCTCGTGGTATATAAACAGGGATCTTATTAGAAGAAGCTCCAGACTGACTTTGACTTAGATTAGTGACATTGCAAGAAATGATCAAAAAACACGTAAGTTTTTTTTAACAATTTATTTATTAATTTTATATTATTATGATTTTTTTCTTAATATTGAAAAATAATGTTTTTTTTAGTTATTATTGGCCATTTTGGCTTTATGGTTTCCATTAATTCTTGGAATCCCAGTGGAATCTCAAACTCAACCCATTGAAGATGAAAAACTTGTAGATTCAGGTCTTCCTATTTATGCTCGTCGTGAAGATCCTGAACCCCAAGATCTTCCAGGAGGAATTGATAATCCTGCTCAAGAAGTGATTGTGGGGGTTGCTCCTGAAGCTGAAACTGGTGATTTGGAAACTGCTAATACTTTCTGGGGTATTGGAAGATATGGTGGTTATGGTTACCCTGGTTATGGATGGAATCCTTATTATTGGCACCAAAGAAGAGGATGGGGTGGTGGATGGGGTGGACGAAGAGGTTGGGGTTGGAATTGGGGACGTGGCGGATATTGGTAGAAGAAATTTAAATAATCTTAAATTAAATTACAGATTAAAGTGATTTTATATTATGGTGTAATCGTTTTTAAGTTGTACAATCATAGCGCCAATAAATTAGTGTAAATTAGCCATAAAAAAAAACGTGCTTGCCAATTAAGAACAATTGTTTACTGGTGTATTAGCACCATGATTGTACAATATAAAAATTACGCGCAATTTAAAAAAATGTGATTTTTTCCCAATAAATAAAAAAATTCTTACAAATTTTAATTATGATTTGTATCATATTTTTTAAATAAATTAAGTATTTTATTTCTAATTTTTTTGGAACCCAGTTTTTTAAATTAATTAGGTCACTGATTTGGTGTTGATTTGAGGAATACCCTAATTTTAAAATTAGAAATCGTATAAAAACAATAAATGACAAGATAATTACAAATCCATTCATTGCAATCACTTTACGATAATTCCACTAAAACCATGGATAATACAATGGTGCTCACTACAAGGATGAAAATAATTACCCCAAACATAATACCCAATCAAACTGTCATATTACAAAAAAATTATAAAAATCAAAATCGCTATAATTTTCCTTCATTTAATCCAATTGAACCACCATGCACGTGTTATCATTCGTTTTATTACCAATTTTCCTTGGCTTCTGCAAAGGAGGTTTGTTGGAAATGAATACTGGTAATAACAACCTGAGAAACATGACGGAGATGAACCCTGCCCAAAATAAACCCAAAGAAGACACGTCGCTTCCAAAACAAATTCGAAAATACCTTCGCGAGTGCGGTGCGGAAATTTCAGACGAGGAAGAAGAGGAAGTCAGTGAAGAAAATCGCGAGAATGAAGATATGAAATTAGGTGATATGAAGAAGGCCAATAAAAATAAAGGAACCTATCCTAGCTCCTATGGTGGTGGTGGAAGCGACGAAGATGAGGACTACGATCAACCAAATCGCAGGAAAAATAATAAGAATAAGTACAAGATGTCGCAGTTAATACTCGATACGTTCAAGAGTTCGCATTTTGACAATTACAGGAACAACAGGATGAATAACAGGAATAAAGGCGGAAATAATCGAAACCGAGGAGGAAATGATGAGGATGAAGATTACGAAGACGACGAAGAAGAAGGTTGTGGTAATAAAAACAAGAAAGGTAATAAGAATAATCGAAACAGAAACGATAATAGAAGGGGTGGAAACAAAAATAACAGAGGAAATAATAGGTATGGTAATAGAGGAGGGGATGATTACGCTATTTATGATCCTTGGGGAAGATTCAATTATGGAAGACTCCTCGATAACACCAAATATTATAATAGAAGAAAACGGGAAGAATCCGAAGAAGAAACACAGGTAAAAAAAATTACATTTGAGGAATTAATTTTTTTTTATATTTTTTTAGTGTATACCACAGTGCGTTTTTGGTTACCTAAACATGGTACGATAATAATAAATTTGATACATACTATACTAAAATATTTTTTTTTAATTTTTAGTTGGACGATAATAGGGCTCCTTCAGAAACTTTAGTAGCTCGATATTTTCAAAATAATTTACCTGAAGGAAGCGAAAAAATAAAATCAATTAGAGATGTCAGGAAATGCTTTGCGAAACTTGCCAGTTTAGGTAATAAAATCATATATTTTGAGTATTTTTGTATAATTTGCTTTTTTATAGATCCCGAAGAAGGTTGTTTTTTTTCTAGAGAACTCGCAAAATGTTTAAAGCTTGATATGGAAGGAAAAATTAAATAAACATAATTTTAAGTTTTGAAAGTTAATAAAAATTGATTTTTTATTTAGTTGTTTTATTTTATTTGTGTAACTTTTAAATAATTGAAGTATACAACCAAACGTACTAGTGACTATACTCGCGCCATCTATTGGATTTTAAGTCACTACACACACTTTATTTCATAAATTAGTAAATAAATATAAATTGTAGTAAGACGCTAATTTACACAATCTTACTTCAAATTACTTCACAACAAGCTTACAATTAATAAAAAGCTTTATAACAAAATATAAAGCTCACAACGTATGCAACCAAAACCACAAGGAAAACAAAAAAGTGTTTTTATTAAAAATACTAGTATTGTTTATTTAATAGATGTAAAGTCAATAGCAAGTAACCTTCTTTATGTTCCAAATTAGTCATTATTTCTTCTTATTGTTTTTTAATTAACACCTGTTCAAGTGTAGTAGCGTCAATGAACAATTAGTGCAGTATTAATTATCACCCTGAAAACACGTATATAAGTCATTTTTTTAGGAAGCTTAAATGTATAAAAAAACCTACCAGAAATATCAACTTTAATTACGTTTAATTTAAATAATAGTAAAATGAAGAACCTAAATCTGTGTATCATGGTAAGTACATTAAAAATAACATTTTAATTAATTCATTTTATAATGTAACCATTTTTTTTTCAGTTATTTTTACAATTTTGTTCAATTTTGTGCTTGAAAATAATTCGTGATCAAGGCGTTACTCTTCCTGGAGGTGAAAAAATCACAAAAAGGGCTGCTGAAGATTTAAAACTACAGGAAAATGATTTGAGTGATCTTGAAACTGCTGCAAATTTAGTGTTTAGACCATTATTTCGATATAAAAATCGCAGAACTTCACGTTCAATTCAAGATATTCAAGCAATTGATTCTAAGAAAATTCAAGTTGAAGATGATTTAGAAGTGGCTGCAAATACAATTGTTTTTAAACCACTTTTTCGTAAACGCATTAGAAATTCAAGACGTAATAAAAGATCTACAAGAATAAATGATGAAATTCTAGAAACTGCAGATAATAATATCGTTTTTAAACCACTTTTTAAGTCATCAAGAAGAAGGTTGAATTATAGAAGGCAAAAATAATCGTTTTTTACACTAAAATAAAATGGCTGTCGATATGAAATGTCTCTAAAACTTATTGTACAAATTATTTAAATTATTTTAAATTAAATATGGTTTCCATTACACGCTGTATATTATTTATTACAATCAGACAACGCAAGTTTACTCTATGCGGCGACTCTATGGTCACAAAAATGACAGGTGAAAATAATTTGTTGTTTAACCTAAAAATTCAAATTAAATTTACATAATTAAACACGTATAATTTAATTAATATTTAATTTAGTATTTATGTAATATAAATAGCCTTTTCAATGTTTTTATCAAAAATTGTAAAACATGTACCTGTCATTCCTCTTCGTAACTTCAGTAATGCAAAACCCAAAACCGGGATAGTAATGTTAAATATGGGTGGTCCTCAAAGTACTGATCAAGTACACGATTATCTACTGCGTATAATGACTGATCGTGATATGATCCAATTCCCAGTGATGCAAGATAAATTAGGGCCATGGATTGCGAAGCGTCGCACTCCTGAAGTGCAGAAGAAATATTCGGAAATTGGAGGTGGGTCGCCTATATATAAATGGACGCAGAAACAAGGGGATTTATTGTGCAAGCAATTAGACGAGCAGTGTCCTGAATCGGCACCACATAAACATTATACAGCGTTTCGATATGTCGAGCCATTCACTGAAGATGCTTTACTACAATTGGAAAAAGACGGGGTTAAACGTGCTGTAATTTTTTCGCAATACCCACAATACAGTTGCGCTACATCAGGCTCAAGTTTTAATGCGATTTATAAATTTTATAGAAACCACCCGTTACCCAAAGATTTAAAATTATCAATAATTGATCGTTGGGCGACGCATCCACTTTTAATTAAAACATTCGCAGATTTAATTCGTAAAGAATTAGCTCGGTTAAGCGAACAAAAAAGGGCTGAAGCAATAATTTTGTTTTCGGCACATTCACTACCGCTTAAAGCTGTAAATCGGGGCGATTCATATCCACCGGAAGTAGGCTCAACGGTACAACTAGTAATGCAAGAATTACAACACTGCAACCCTCACCAATTAGTTTGGCAATCGAAAGTAGGACCACTACCGTGGTTAGGACCTTTCACCGACGAAGCTCTAAAAAGCTACGTCAAACAAGGTAAAAAAACATTCGTTATGGTCCCAATCGCTTTTGTAAACGAACATATAGAAACCCTGCATGAAATGGATATCGAATACTGCGATGAATTGGCTAAAGAAATTGGTGTTGAAGAAATACGACGAGTACCCGCCCCTAATGACCACCCCTTATTTATAGACGCCATGACCGATTTGGTTAAAACGCATTTAAAAAATGGAACCGGTGTTGGAAATAAATTTTTAAACCGCTGCCCTCATTGTGTTAATATTAATTGTTTAAATAGTAAAAAATGGTTTTCAGATGTTTGTAATAAATAAATAAATTAATTAAACGTTTATTTTATAAATACAATTCGCATTATTATCAGCGGCAAGATTTCTCCATTAGTTTGATCTACGTAATTAACTAAACTATTTTTAATAAATTTAATTAAACTGGTGGGCCTCCACAGTTAATGTAATCAATTTCTTCCTGGCTTAATTGCCTTCGTTTAAATCGCTGCGGTATTTGAAAATCGTAGATAGGTTCACTCGATTGTGTTGGCCTACCACCTCCACTTGAACTTGAAGTTATCGCTGCAGAAGTTTTATTATCCCTAGCTGCTCCATATCTAAATTTAATCGAAGGGCTTCGTAACTTAGCACTTAATCCCAGCGATCTTGTAAAGATCGAATTAAAAGACATGTTGGTACTAAAACAATTGGAAAGAATTATTATTAGTAATTTGCTAGGAATATTAAGCGTACTTATTTGTTATGCAAAAATTTTGGTTTTAAAAGCCGAAAGTTAATTACGTCACTAATGATTTTTTTTAAGGTTAGAATTTTAAAAATTGTTTTAATAAAATTAAAAAAATTCGCGCTAAAATTTACGGGGTAATTTAAGAATTTATTTTACATTTATGTGGTGTATTTGTTATTATTAGTAATAAATTAATTTTAATTATAAGTAACTTTGGTTGCCTATTTTAATGTTACATAAATCTTAAAGATGGCGTTGTGTGTTAATTTTTTTTTTAAATTTAAATAAATTATAATTATAGATTTAAAAAAATTAATTGTATTTACTATTATTATTAGTAATAATATTTATTTATATTCAAGTTTTGTTTTTTTAGTATTAAATTAAACCTAAGGTAGGCGTTTAATTTTTTTAAATATTTTATTACTAAAAATACCTATAAATAAATTAAATTACAATCTATTTAAGAAAACCTAATTATTAGGTATTGACGTTAAATGCTTTTAAGTTAATTATAGCTACAATTATAAGTATAATCAATTAGTCATTAGGAAATTTGTTTTTAATTTATCACTACATTTTAAACACATTTAAGCTCAGTTTATTGATTTGGTGGTTTATTTTATTATTGTTTGTTGTAAAAAAATTAAAATGGTAAGAAACATTTATTTTAGAATTTTGATTTTATTCTATAATTTTAGAAAATTTTCGTTGCCGTTTGTATTTTGGTTGTTGTGGCTGGTGCTCCTCAAAATAGGGCAAAAGTGACATCTGAGGATGAAAAAAACGATGGTTTTGGGTTTATTAATTATCAAGATTATGAACAATTGGATTTTAAGGAAGTTGCTGCTGCTGTAGATAAAGAAATTAATGATTATTATAATAATAATAAGCGGGAAAAACGATTTTTATTTTTTCCAGTGGTGCCAAGTATTTATTATTATCCTACTGTTGCAGCCCCTGCTTACGTACCAATTATTAGGACTTACAATTTAACTTTTACTCTCGCTTAAATCACTATCGTAAAAATAACAAAATATTAACAATTTTGTAACTCAAGTTCTAAAAATAATAACTAAAATACAAAATAATTTATAAAATCATGAATTTTTCCATCTTTCCATTGGAATTTTCCCACACAAATTATACCATTATTACGTAGTAGTATTATGAATACATGTACAAAATTTTGTAAAAATATCTGCAGTAATAAAAAAGTTATTAACAATTTTGTTATTCCAATCACTAAAAAATACTAAATAACTTACAACATCCACAATTTTTCAAGTTTCTACTGGAATTTTGTAAAATAAAAATGTTATTAACAATTTTTTAGATCAAATCATAAAATTCGTACTTAAAATTATACAGTGCGGACATAAAGAAAATGTTTGACTTTGTGGTACTTCCGGTTATACCGGAAGTGGATGGCAATTTTCTTATTTTAAATGGAACACCCAGTATATTTTTGCATTTTCGTGTTCTCCATAAAAATACCATTAAATTGACCTAGCGTTTATTTTATATGATTTTTTTTGCAATTAAGTTAATAACTTAATAATAAAATAATCCATTAAAGTATATAGTTATTCGATATATAATAAAATATATTAAAAAGAGAGGTATCTTCGAATAACAAAAAATATATTTATATAAGCTAGCGCACTTTCGGATAATAATCCATCATCAGGCAATAAACATAAGGAAAAAGATGAAAAAAATGTTGTATAATAAAAAAGAATATTTTTGAGTGACAAGTTCAACTATATAGTAGTTTATTATACAACATTTTTTTCATCTTTTTCCTTATGTTTATTGCCTGATGATGGATTATTATCCGAAAGTGCGCTAGCTTATATAAATATATTTTTTGTTATTCGAAGATACCTCTCTTTTTAATATATTTTATTTATAAGTTAATAACATTAGATTTAAACAAAATTATGTTTAACCTTAAGTTCGTTAATTTTCCACTTCCGGTGTAAATGAAGTTGCATAAAAAATGCGATTTTCAAGTAGGCGTGATTTCAAAAGTATTAATCGTAGACCACACTATGTTAGGTCAATTTAATGGTATTTTTATAGAGAACACGAAAATGCAATAATGTACTGGGTGTTCCATTTAAAATAAGAAAGTTGCCATTCATTTCCGGTATAACCGGAAGTTCCATAAAATCAAATATACCTCTGTTAGAAAGTTCGCGATTTGAGTCCTCCGTAGACAAATTTTCAGAATCAAAAACATAACCATTCAAAAGTTAGCAGAGGGGGATTTACTTTATGTCCGCACTGTATAAATATTTTATTAAAATATCTCCAACCGCGTTCACTTTCGTAAATTAAGTAGCATACTATGAATAGGCAACCAAGCATACACGTATATTTAGTTGCCTATTATTTTGGTTTAAAAATAAGTTTATTATGGTAATTAAATAAATTCGATAAAAGTTTTAACGTAAATTATTGATGAGTCATGTTTTTTCTTGGGAAAATTAATAATTGCTCTATAAATAATGAATTATAAATTGCTCAATAAGTTATTGAGTATGAACAATATACTCATTGTCTAATATTCTAATAATTATTAAAAAAAATTGTAAAGAATCACGTTTATGTACTCATTATTTATAATTAACCTTGATTTAACAGGCAGCTCCTGATTTTAAAATTATTACCAACAAAAGGATATTTCTAATTGAATTCTAATCGTTTTAAATTATTTAATGGAGTAAACATTTTTTTTTGTGTTTCTTGTGGTAATAATAAAAAAAAATCGTGATCTTTGCGCAATTAGGATAATTGAGTTTTACAGTCGGAAATAAAAGAATAAAATTGTTGTGTTTTAGCGAGGACCGGATTTATGGCATCAAGGCTATGCCCATATTTTGCGCGCTCATCTGCAAAAAAAGTTATTTATTTCGATAATTATTGATTGGCGCGATAATTTATAAAACATCGCCGCCGATTTAATTATATGTGATCCCTTCGGAAACCTGTAATTACTCAAGTCGTTAAATTCAGACCGGACCTGGCTTTTAATGGAATTGCCTTTGTTCACGATTACAAGTTTTAGACAGACCGGGATTTTAATCGACATTTTATCGTCTGCAATTTGTTTTTTGATTAAATAAACTTGTATCGTAGGATAATTACTAGTTTATCGTTGATTGAAAACATTAAGGAATTTTAAATTATATTAGATTAGGCAACACAATTCACGTCACTTAATGTAACTTTGGTTGCATAACTTTCGCGGAAAATTTAAATTTGCGGAAATTAATGTGCTAACCCACCGTAAAATCGTAATTACACGTTTTAATTAAATTAATTTACTCTAAAAAATGTTAATTAGTTTTTAATTTGATCAAAAAAAGTGGTGTATTGTGTTCGATCTTGGAACTATAAATAATCCGAGCAAAAAAAAGCGAACAATAATATTTTTTTTATCGTTTTAATTAAATAATAAAAAATGGTTATTGTTTTAAATCATGGTTCTTCGGTTCTTGTGCGAAAGTCTGTGTAGCGAGACGAGTAATAACGGTACCAAAAATTTTTCGGGACCGGTTGATGAAGGAGCTCGTTTGATTGTAATCTTAATTAAGCGGCGCGTCGGTTGTAATTAGCGAGAATTCTTTTATCACTGTAGATTTACAGGTGATTTCACTGTAGATAATACATGTAGTATACAGTGCAGACAATGCGAAACGCGCGCCTTCTTCCCGCTCCGGTCACCAGAGCGTGCACAAGAATTATTAGTTCTTAGTGCGGAATTCAATTTGCTCAAGAATTATTAGTGCTTTATTATTGGCGCAAAGCGCACTCAGTAACGTTCAGTGACTTAAGTGCTTAGGAGCACGAAATTTTGATGTTGGTAAGTAACCTAATTTAATTACTCAATTTTTTTAAATAGTTCCAATTACAGTTAAACGCACAATTTCAATATTTTATTACGCTACTAACTTACTTCCGCACTAAGATCAAATATTACTACTGCACTTTCTATCCTCAAGTATTTTTTTTCGTAATTTCGCCGCAAAAACTAGTTTTAGTAACCTAAAATTTATTACTCATTAAGTCCGTTTTTAGAACTGCAA
This sequence comes from Stenus bimaculatus, assembly GCA_963971135.1. Taxonomy (NCBI): domain Eukaryota; kingdom Metazoa; phylum Arthropoda; class Insecta; order Coleoptera; family Staphylinidae; genus Stenus; species Stenus bimaculatus. Next base: position 1,782,687 of record OZ020181.1, read on the forward strand.
GTGAAAATTTTGTATTTACTTTACACTCTTCAAATTTAACTGTTATTTCAAGATTTCAATTATAATTAATTCGTTATTTATTACCAATGTAAATATTTTAATTAATTACTTTTTCTTAATTTTATTATTAAATTTCGACAGTACAATTTTTTAAATAAATAAATAATTTTAACTTCATTTTATAGAACAACCAATTCTGCAAATGTTGAGACCTTAAATTGTTTTTGAGAAATTATTTTTTTTTTCTAAAAAAACGAACGAAATCGGTTGTTTTTTCACATTTTTGTAAATAACTCAAAAACTAAACATGGTATCAAAATCTTAAAATTTTAGCTTTTATACATTGACCTTAGGTGGACTTTAAAAAATATTTGGTGAAAATCTGACAATAAAATTTCACACAAAAAATACAAAAAAAATCAACTAAATTTTGGCGCGAATTCGGTCCTGTAGAGTTTAATTTTTATTCTAGGCAAATAATTTTAATTTCATTTTATAGAACAGACAATTCCTCAAATTTTGAGTCCTTAAAGGATTTTATGTCTTAAATAGTTTTTGAGAAATTATTTTTTTTTTATAAAAACGAACGAAATTGAATGTTTTTTACATTTTAACCAATAACTCAATAACTAAAAACGATATCAAAATAATTCTTTTTATAAATTAAAGAAGATTAAAAAGGCTTTCCAGAAATATATACTAAAAATATTTGGACAAATAAATTTGTCCATTTTTTACTAAATATTTTATGATTTAAAAAATTTTCAACTAAATTTCGGCACAAATTCAGTCTTGGAGAATTCAAATTTTTATTTAATCTAAATAATTTTAACTTCATTTTATAGAACAGACACTTACTCAAATTTTGAGCCCTTGAACGTTTTTCTACCTTAAATAGTTTTTGAGAAATTATTTTTTTTCTAAAAAATCGAACGAAATCGGTTGATTTTTCACATTTTTGTAAATAACTCAAAAACTAAACGTGATATGAAAATCTTAAAATTTAAGCTTTTATATATTGGGTTTGGGTGGACTTTAAAAAATATTTGGTGAAAATCAGACAATAAAATTTTCTACAAAAAAATACTAAAAAAATCAACTAAATTTTGGCGCGAATTCGGCCCTGTTGAGTTTAATTTTTATTTTAAGCAAATAATTTTTATTTCATTTTATAGAACAGAAAATTCCTCAAATTTCTAGCGTTTAAATGATTTTATATCTTAAGTAGATTTAGAGAAATTATTTTTTTTTCTTAAAACAAACGAAATTGGATGTTTTTCAGATTTTTGCCAATAACTCATTAACTAAAAATGATATCAAAATAATTCTTCTTTTATTTTAAAGAAGATTAAAAAGGCTTTCCAGAAATATATATTAAAAATATTTGGACAAATAAATTTATCCATTTTTTAGTAAATATTTTATAATTTAAAAAAATTCAACTAAATTTCGGCACAAATCCGGTCCAGAGGAGAGTTCAACTTTTATTTAATACAAATAATTTTAATTTCATTTTGTAGAACAGACAATTCCTCAAATTTTGAGCCCTTAAACGTTTTTCTACCTTAAATAGTTTTTGAGAAACTATTTTTTTTCTAAAAAATCGAACGAAATCGGTTGTTTTTTCACATTATTGTAAATAACTCAAAAACTAAACATGATATCAAAATCTTGAAATTTCAGCTTTTTTATATTAGGCTTGGGTGGACTTTAAAAAATAATTGGTGAAAATTTGACAATAAAATTTTCTACAAAAAAATACTAAAAAAATAAACTAAATTTTGGCGCGAATTCGGTTCTGTAGAGTTTAAATTTTATTATAAGCAAATAATTTTAATTTCATTTTATAGAACAGACAACTCCTGAATTTTGAGCTCCTAAATGATTTTATATCTTAAATAGTTTTAGAGAAATTATTTTTTTTTTCTAAAAAACGAACGAAATTGGATGTTTTTTAGATTTTTGCCAATAACTCATTAACTAAAAATGATATCAAAATATTTCATATTTTAAATTAAAGAAGATTAAAAGGCTTTCCAGAAATGTATATTAAAAATATTTGAACAAATAAATTTGTACATTTTTTACTAACCATTTTTTGATTTAAAAAATATTCAACTAAATTTCGGCACAAATTCGGTCCTAGAGAATTCAATTTTTATTTAATACAAATAATTTTAATTTTATTTTATAGAACAGGCCATGCCTCAAATTTTAAACCCTTAAACGTTTTTCTACCTTAAATAGTTTTTGACAAATATTTTTTTTTTCTAAAAAATCGAACGAAATCGGCTGATTTTTCACATTTTTGTAAATAACTCAAAAATTAAACATGATATCAAAATCTTAAAATTTTAGCTTTTATATATTGGGCTTGGGTGGACTTTCAAAAATTTTTGGTGAAAATCTGACAATAAAATTTTCTACATTACAAAAATACTAAAAAAATCAACTAAATTTTGGCGCGAATTCGGCCCTGTTGAGTTTAATTTTTATTTTAAGCAAATAATTTTAATTTCATTTTATAGCACAGACAATTCTTCAAATTTTGAGCTCTTAAACGTTTTTCTACCTTAAATAGTTTTTGATAAATTATTTTTTTTTTCTAAAAATGAACAAAATTGGATGTTTTTTAGATTTTTGCCAATAAAACTCAATAACTAAAAACAATATCAAAACAATTCTTTTTTTAAAATAAAGCAGATTAAAAGAGCTTTCGAGAAATATATATTAAAAATATTTTGACAAATAAATTTGTCCATTTTTTACTAAATATTTTATGATTTAAAAAATTTCAACTATATTTCGGCACAAATCCGGTCCTGGAGAGTTTAATTTTTATTTTATACATATAATCTTAAATTCATTTTATAGAACAGGCAATTCCTCAAATTTTGAGCCCTTAAACGTTTTTCTACCTTAAATAGTTTTTGAGAAATTATTTTTTTTCTAAAATATCGAATGAAATCGGTTGTTTATTCACATTTTTGTAAATAACTAAAAAACTAAACATGATATCAAAATCTTAAAATTTTATCTTTTATATATTGGGATTGGGTGTACTTTAAAAAAAATTTGGTGAAAATCTGACAATAAAATTTTCTACAAAAAAAATACTAAAAAAATCAACTAAATTTTGGCACGAATTCGGCTCTGTAGAGATTAATTTTTATTCTAAGTAAATAATTTTAATTTCATTTTATAGAACAGGCACTTCTTGAAATTTTGAGCCCTTAAACGATTTCATATATTAAATAGTTTTTGAGAAGTTATTTTTTTTTAAATTCGAACGAAATTGGATGTTTTTACATTTACATCCATAGAACAGACAATTCCTGAAATTTTAAGCCCTTAAATGATTTTATATCTTAAATAGTTTTTGAGAAATTATTTTTTTTCTAAAACCGAACGAAATTGGATGTTTTTTATATTTTTGCCAATAACTCAAAAACTTAAAACGATATCAAAATAATTCTTTTTTTAAAATAAAGAAGATTAAAAGGGCGTTCCAGAAATATGTTTTAAAAATATTTGGATAAATAAATTTGTCAATTTTTTACTAAATATTTCATAATTTAAAAAATTTCAACTAAATTTCGGCACAAATCCGGTCCTGGAGAGTTCAATTTTTGTTTAATACAAATAATTTTAATTTAATTTTATAGAACAGACAATTCCACAAATTTTGAGTCCTTAAATCTTTTTCTACCTTAAATAGGTTTTGAGAATTTATTTTTTTTTTCTAAAAAATCGAACGAAATCGGTTGTTTTTTTCACATTTTTGTTAATAACTCAAAAACTAAACATGATATCAAAATCTTAAAATTTTGGCTTTTATATATTTGGCTTGGGTGAACTTTAAAAAATATTTGGTGAAAATCTGACAATAAAATTTTCTACAAGAAAAAAATACTAAAAAAATCAACTAAATTTTGGCACGAATTCGGCCGTGTAGAGTTTTATTTTTATTCTAAGCAAATAATTTTAATTTAATTTTATAGAACAGACAATTCCACAAATTTTGAGTCCTTAAATCTTTTTCTACTTTAAATAGGTTTTGAGAATTTATTTTTTTTTTCTAAAAAATCGAACGAAATCGGTTGTTTTTTTCACATTTTTGTTAATAACTCAAAAACTAAACATGATATCAAAATCTTAAAATTTTGGCTTTTATATATTTGGCTTGCGTGAACTTTAAAAAATATTTGGTGAAAATCTGACAATAAAATGTTCTACCATAAAAAAATACTAAAAAAATCAACTAAATTTTGGCACGAATTCGGCCGTGTAGAGTTTTATTTTTATTCTAAGCAAATAATTTTAATTTAATTTTATAGAACAGACAATTCCTCAAATTTTGACCCCTTCAACGATTTTATATCTTAAATAGTTTTTGAGAAATTATTTTTTTTCTAAAAACGAACGAAATTGGATCTTTTTGAACATTTTTGTAAATAACTCAAGAACTAAACATGATATCAAAATATTAACATTTTTGCTTTTATATATTGGGCTTGAGTGGACTTTAAAAAATATTTAGTGAAACTCTGACAATTTTATTTTTAACAAAAAAAAATCACTAAATTTCTGTACAAATCCGGCACTGGAGAGTTCAATTTTTTGTTTAAACAAATAATTTTGATTTCATTTTATAGTACAGGCAATTCCTCAAAATTTAAGCCCTTAAACGTTTTTATACCACAAACAGTTTTCGCTATTTTTTTTTTCAAAGAACTAACGAAAATTGGTTGTTTTTTACATTTTGGCCAATAAATGAAATACTATAAATAATATCATAATATTTATTTTTTTAAATAAAGAAGATTAAAAGGGCCTTTGAATTGAAAAATGTTGGAGCACAAATTTTGATAATGAAATTAAAAAAAATAGCCGAAAGTTAATCCCATAAATCGATATTTAAATTTGTTATTAAAAATCCACTTTCTAAACTTGTTTATAAGTCTCACTTCTCACTTCCTCTTGAAATGGGCTTATAATTGACGCAAAAAAAGTAAATAAATTATAATAAAGCTTCTAATTAAACAATTAAGTCTGAATGTTCTTAAGGAATGGCGGATCTAGCGGATGTATCACATCCGCCATTAAGCACCAGCTGTTTTATCTTGAAAAATGTAAATTCTTTTTAATTATTATTTAATAATAATAATTTCCGCATGAGTAACGCCTGCAATTCTTTCCAGAAATTCATCACAATCCTCGCCCTGGGCTTAACAGCCTCGGCCCTCTCCGCCGAGGTCAATCCAAGGTTCTTCACCAACGGCCACGCGGGTTTCCAATTCTTCCATGCCCTACCCAAAAAAGAAGAAAAATTCAACCCCATCGAGAAGAATAACAGTGATTATGATGAAGAGGCTGCTGATACAGAAAAAACTGAAGTAAAAATAAAAATCCCTGCTTATGCAGAAATTAAGCGAAATAATACCAAAATTAATATTTTCGATCGACTCAAAAATTTGAATAAATTCAAAAGTGAGGAGGATAAATTTTTGGATGATGATAAGGAAAATTTAGCAATTGAAGAAAGTAATAATCGCCGATTTTTCAATACGAGTAACGAAATTAATCTTAATTTCAAGAAAAATTCGGTTAAAACAAGTTTGGTGAAAATCAAAATTTTGGATGAAAAACCTGAAAATCGTAGTTATTTAAACGTGTTAAACGAATTGGAGTCTACAGGGAAGAATTTGAATAAAAAACGTGAAAATGGTCCGAATTTAAATGCTACTAATTTAATTAAAGATTTTAAAAATAAAAGTGAAGCTAAAATTTTTTTGGTACAAAAACATAATAACACCAAAATTGGTGATCAAAATGATTTAGCATTAAATTTGGATCAAGAAAATCTCACTAAAACTGTAATTATTGAAAATACCACTGCAAAAATTTTGGTTGAAATTGGTGATAATTTTGATAGCACTGCTGTAGTTTCTCGTAATCAAGAGGATGGTGATAATACAAGTACAACAACAGTGTTATCAAATCAAAATATTACAGAAAGTACAACAAATTATGATAAAACTACGCAAGATGATGAAACAACAATTAAACCAAAATATAACCGCGTTTATCATTATGATCCTAAACGAACACGTCAAAAAGAGCAACCTAAAAAACCTGAAATTATGAAACCAAGGCGTAATTTCAAAACAAATCCAAGAAAAACATATCAAACCACTACAAAAAGACCTGTTGTGAGCTTCACACGAAAACCTGTCAAATTTTCGACACCAAAATCCATAAAATTAATGGTAACTCATAAACCTAGGAATTTTACAAAACCTTCAAAGGTTTTGTATACTCGAAAACCTGGAGATACCTTCATGTTACTCCATAGGAGGATGCTGAATGTATCTGAAAGTACTACAGTTGGCACCACTGACGTGGTGGTGAGGAACCAAAGACACGTCACCAAAAGACCTATGTTCAAAAAAATGCATGTCATCATTTACACCTGATGATAAACAATTGGTTGAGGGATAAATTTGGGTTTAAATTATAAAAAAAACTGTGATTTAGAATAAATTAAAAATAAAACTGCGCGCTTTATAATTAATAACACAATAATAATTTCTTTATTTCTCACGGAAGCTGCACTATTATTGTTATAATTTTATTTTAATATTATACAATCAGATAAACATCGGAAAAACCATGATTAGAAAAAAAAATCAACAATATTTCCTTCACAATTTTAATTTAAAAATCATGGTGTTTAAGTGCAACCAAATTAACACTAATATAAAAAATGTTTTTATTTAATTTTTTTTTCATCTGAAACAAATTAATTAAAGAAGTTATGCAACCAAATTTGTTTTACCTTTTTCAGGTTTCTTCTCAACGTTTTTATAATAATCGTAGGTATTTATTATAATTCCAACAATTATGGTGCTGCAAGCAAAAATTAAGTGGATGAAAACTGCAAACAACACTTTAGTTATAAGTGAAATAGTTTTCCAGGTCCTTTTATCAGTAATTATTAAATACGAGAAGTACAATGCATGAATTAGGAACTAAAAAAAAATGTTTTTATTATAGACAACCAAACGTGCAGTTGGTTTTATGCAACTCAAAATGCAGGTAAGTACGCGAAGTTGCATATATTATACTTACAACAAGAATTATTTTAATAATATCCAAAATTGAAAATATTTGAGCATTAATAAAATTTTTGATTTTACACGATTTTTCTTTCCATGAAAGCTTTTCTTCATCCTCACTAACATCAGATTCTGAAGGAGTGCTGAAGTATAATAATTATAATAATATTAATATTTTTTTTTGGTTTTATTTACCGGGTTTCTTTAAAATTATTGAGGAATTTGGATTGCAGGAACTCCTCGTTTTCAAAATCAAACGCCATTTTATTTTCTTGGTTAATCAGGGAATTATCATCACCAAACATGTTATTTCTGAAATTTTTAAAACGCGAATGACTGAAATTTTGACGTTTCTTTGACACCAAGCTGCACTTACGTTTTTCTTTTCTATTAAACTGCAAGTATTTTGAAGAAACAGCAATTTTTTAATTGTGATTGTGTTTTTTAAACAAATTCTAATAATTTAAAATAAAAAACAAAAATTAATTAAATAATTAAATGGTTATCTTGATTATTTATGTAATATTTTCGTAAATTTTTGATTATTCTCAGTGAGATATTCTTCTGTTTAAAAAATATTTAATGAAAATTTTGGAACAAATCCAGCTCTCGGGAGTTTAATTTTTATTTTAAACAATTAATTTTAATATTATTTTATAGAGCAAACAATTCTTCAAATTTTGGGCCCTCAAACGTTTTTCTACCTTAAATAGTTTTTGAGAAATTATTTTTTTTTTCTAAAAAACGGATATTTTTTCACATTTTTGTAAATAACTCAAAAACTAAACATGATATCAAAATCTTAAAATTTAAGCATGTATATGTTGGGCTTGGGTGGATTTTAAAAAATATTTGGTGAAAATCTGACAATAAAATTTTTCACAAAAAAATACGAGAAAAATCAATTAAATTTTGTCACGAGTTCGGCCCTGTAGAGTTTAATTTTTATTTTAAGCCAATAATTTTAATTTCAGTTTATAGAACAGACAATTTTTCAAATTTTGAGCCCTTAAACAATATTAAATTTTAAATAGTTTTTAAAAAATTAGTTTTTTCTGAAAACGAACGAAATTGGATGTTTATTAAATTTTCGCCAATAACTCAAAAACTAAAAACGATATCAAAATAATTCTTTTTTTAAAATAAAGACGATTAAAAGGGCTTTCTGGAAATATATATTTAAAATATTTGGACAAATAGATTGTCCATTTTTTAAAAAATTTCAACTGAATTTTGGCACAAATCCGGTCCTGGAGAGTTCAATTTTTATTTAATACAAATAATTTTAATTTAATTTTATAGAACAGGCAATTCCTCAAATTTTGAGCCCTTAAACGTTTTTCTACCTTAAACAGTTTCCTAAAAAATCGAACGAAATCGGTTGTTTTTTCACATTTTTGTAAATAACTCAAAAACTAACCATGATATCATAATCTTAAAATTTTTGCTTTTATATATTGGGCTTGGGTGGACTTTAAAAAATATTTGGTGAAAATCTGACAAAAAAAATTTCTACAAAAAAATCAACTCAATTTTGGCAACAATTTAGCCCTGTAAAGTTTAATTTTTATTTTAAACAAATAATTTTAATTTCAGTTTATGGAACAGACAATTCCTCAAATTTTGAGCTCCTAAACGATTTTATATCTTAAATAATTTTTGAGAATTTTTTTTTTCTAAAAACGAACGAAATTGGATGTTTTTTAAATTTGATGTTCTTCACATTTTTGTCAATAACTAAAAACAACATCAAAATAAATCTTTATTTAAAATAAAGAAGATTAAAAGAGCTTTCTAGAAATGTTTATTAAAAATATTTGAACAAATAAATTTGTACATTTTTTACTAAACATTTTATTATTTAAAAATTTCAACTAAATTAGGGCACAAATCCGATTCTGGAGAGTTTAATTTTTAATTAATACAAATAATTTTAATTTCATTTTATAGAACAGGCAATTCTTCAAAATTTGAGCCCTTAAACGTTTTATTACTTTAAATAGTTTTTCAGAAATTATTTTTTTTTTCTAAAAAATCGAACGAAATCGGTTGTTCTTTTACATTTTTGTAAATAACTCAAAAACTAAACATCATATCAAAATCTTAAAATTCTATCTTTTATATATTGGACTTGGGTGGACTTTAAAAAATATTTGGTGAAAATCTGACAATAAAATTTTCTACAAAAAAATATTAATAAAATCAACTAAATTTTGCCACGAATTCGACCCTGTAGAGTTTAATTTTTATTTTAAGCAAATAATTTTAGTATCAGTTATTGGAAAAGACAATTAAACGATTTTATATCTTAACTAGTTTTTGGGAAACATTTTGTTCTTCTAAAAACGAACGAAATTGAATGTTTTTTACATTTTTACCAATAACTCAAAAATTAAAAAGGATATCAAAATAATTCTTTTTTTAAATAAAGAAGTTTAAATGGGCTTTTCAAAAATATATATTTAAAATATTTGGACAATTAAATTTATTCGTTTTTACTAAATATTTTATAATTTAAAAAATTTCAACTAAATTTCGGCACAAATCCGGTCCTGGAAAGTTCAATTTTTAATTAATACAAATAATTTTAATTTCATTTTATAGAACAGGCAATTCTTCAAATTTTGAGCCCTTAAACGTTTTTCTACCTTAAATAGTTTTTGAGAAATTATTTTTTTTTTTCTAAAAAAACGAACGAAATCGGTTTTTTTTTCACATTTTTGTAAATAACTCAAAAACTAAACATGATATGAAAATCTTAAAATGTTTGCTTTTATATATTGGGCTTGGGTGGATTGAAAAAAATATTTGGTGAAAATCTGACAATAAAATTTTCCACAAAAAAAATACTAAAAAAATCAACTAAATTTTGGCACGAATTCGGCCTTGTAGAGTTTAGTTTTTATTTAAGCAAATAATTTTAATTTCATTATATAGAACAGACAATTCCTGAAATTTTGAGCCCTTAAACGATTTTATATCTTAAATAATTTTTAAGAAATAATTTTTTTCTATAAACGAACAAATCTAGATGATTTTTACATTTTTGTCAATAACTCAATAACTAAACATGATATCAAAATAATTCTTTTTTTTAAATAAAGAAGATTGAAAGGGCTTTCCTGAAATGTATCTTAAAAATATTTGGACAAATAAATTTGTCCATGTTTTACTAAATATTTTATGATTTAAAAAATTTCAACTAAATTTCGGCACAAATCCGGTCCAGAAGAGTTTAATTTTTATTTAATACAAATAATTTTAATTTTATTTTATAGCACAGACAATTCCTCAAATTTTGAGCCCTTAAACGTTTTTCTACCTTAAATAGTTTTTGAGAAATTATTTTTTTTCTAACAAATTTTTGTAAATAACTCAAAACCTAAACATGATATCAAAATCTTAAAATTTTAGTTGTTATAAATTGGGCTTGGGTGAACTTTAACAAATATTTGGTGAAAATCTGACAATAAAATTTTCTACAAAAAAAATACAAAAAAACCAACTAAATTTTGGGGCAAATTCGGCCCTGTAGAGTTTAATTTTTATTGTAAACAAATAATTTTAATTTCATTTTATTGAACAGACAATTCCTCAAATTTTAAGCCCTTAATATACTTTAAATAATTATCCAAGAACTCAAAAACCAAAAATCATATCAAAACATTTTTTATAAATAAACAAGAGCTTTCGAGTAATGCACTATTTTTTTAATTGCTTTCTTTTATTTTAAGCAAAAATTGGTATAGGTTTAAATTTTTTAGTGGCAGTTTTCAATTTGTAATTTCTTCTATTAGTCGTAATTTTTGTTAATTTTTGATTATTCCAATTGGAGTTTCTTGTATTCCAAGTATTCGCATTCCTATCCCAAGTATTCATTGGGATTCTCCTATTATTCCAATTATTGTATGGTTGTCTATAATTCCAATAAGAATCATCACTTCTTTTCACCTTATTTTTAACAATTTTTGTATTTTCCAGCGCCATTTTATCAACAAAGTTATAATTTTTTCTATTATCACTTTTTTCGTCCACGAGGTCTTGAGTGACCACCATTTTTTTGGGTAAAACAGTTTGATTTGTATCAAAATTCTCCACTAAATTATAATTATTTTTGGGAAAATTAATTCCTGAAGTGGTTTTAAGCGTGATTAAACCAAAAACCAAAAAAAATTTTAACATTTTGAAACACCTGAAAAAACACATTTACATTTTTTTATTATTTTTTTTAAAACGAATACCTTTTTTTTTAAATTGGAACTGCACTAAATATCAACTAAAGGTTTTTCGTGCTGTTTTCTTACTTTATAAATTTGAAATGGGTAAAACTGGGGTAAAAATAATTTTAAAATCAAACAATTGTGGTCAAATTAACGGTATTTTAAGTTGCTAATTAAAATCCACTTTTCTTTGAAAACTAAAGCACAAATTAACCTTAATTATTTTTAAATAATATATTTTAGTGCAAAAATTGTTTTAATAAAAAATGCACTTCCTACTATTTTTTTTTTAATAAATTATAAATCTTTGGGGTCAATGTTTAACATTGAAAATATCCTGCATTTTACTTTTTATTCCATGAAGATTATCTCATCGAAGTATGATGATGCTTGCAAGTATTAAAAATAATTTATTTCATCAACAAACCAATTATTATTTTTTTAAATAATTGCTATAAATTAATTGATAATTTAATAAAATTTCTTACAAATTTTCTATCATAATAAATTAGTCATATAAATTTAATGCGTGTGTTAAAACATTTTTTTGGCATTAAAATTCAACGCCTCTCCAAAAATTTAAACAAATTTCGCGTCCTACTCGCCATAAAATTTTAATAAATGTTTATTCAAGAGTAGTTGCATTGAATTGTGAAAGATCACATCACTTAATAAACTTTTCAATCTTCAGTCTTACTAAGAGCTTCAATAATACAACACAACATTTTAGTACTGTAATTTTTAAATCACCCTATACAATACCACTCGTGAAAGTGTTAATTTAGTTTCAAATTTAAAGAAAATCATGTTTTTTAAGGTAAATAATCTTATTATTACTAAAAAAAATTAATTATTATAATTTTTAGATTTTATTTTTTGTGTTTTTCATTGGAAAAATCTCTTGTGATTTGGGTATAAAAGAAGAATATGGTCCAATAGTGAAGCCTGTAAATCCTTCAGGTGCTCGAGGAATTTTGGGTTATGATAGTTTCAAAACTGTAAGGAATTTGAATGGAAGAGCACCGTTTGGTAATAATTGGGAACAATTTGATCAACAATCACAAAATTTTAATTACCAAAACGCACCAGAAAAACCACAAGAAATTTTTAATGGACGAAGTTATAATAACGAAAATCAAAAAAAATTTTACCAAATTTATTAAATTATTAAATAAATAAATTAAAAATTAAAATTGTTTATCCTAAAACTGCTCCTGGTCTAAATTTTTTCTTTCGTCCACCCACGTAGTTCCTTCTACGAAAACCAAAATATTTGGGGCCAAAAATGTTTGATCCAAAAATAGGTCTGTGGTGGTAATATCTTCGAATGGGATAATATAAACCATGATTATGGTGCAATAAATCACATGATGGTTTTGAATCAGATTTTTCAATAATTAAAATCAAAATTACCACAAAAAATAACAAAAATTTCATCAACATCTAAAAAAAAATTAAATTACTAAAAATTAAAATTTAAAATTTTTATACTTACTTTTTTAAATAATACAATTTGCACTAGTAAAATCAAAATTATTTCTGCAAAATTTATTTTGGAGTTCACTCCTTAAATACAAGGTAAAGTTCTTAATTAGACCTTAATTTTATTTAATTTGGGGCAATTTTCAACTAAATTAATAAGGAGAAAAGAGAAATTTGTTAGCTTGGTTGCATAAAATACGCAATATATGCAACTTAAATTACGTGTTAGTAAAGTTGCATAATATCAATGCGCAAAGCATTGAAGTTATGCAACTTGAGTTAAACAAAAATTTAAAAAAAAATCATTAGAAATTATTTATTATGTTTCAAAATTAGTTTGTGGTGAATCATTTGAGCTTAAAACCGTTATTAATAAAGAAAAGAAAGTACAAATTTTAATTACAAAACTTGCTAATTGAAGTAATGTTTGCAAATTCTTCTTCCTACTTGTAAATGTATTGCGACTACTTTTTTCGGAAAACTAAATGTCGTCAAAATGAGAAGAGTTCATCTCTTAGGTTATCACTTGTTTTTAACTCACTTCACTTACTGGAATTCCTTTCCAAATATTTTCAGTAAACAGAGAATAGTAATCACTTTTATCCAGAAGAAAGAAGTTGGTTTGTATATAAGTCTAAGTGTTTTATGCGTTTTCTTACAGAAATTGCATCTTCAAGAAGACACCAAGATTAAAAATGGTTTTTAAATATTTTATGGTGAGTAGCCTTAATTTAATTATACAATAATTTTAGATTATTTTTTTGACAGGTTTTAATTTTTTTGATCAATTCCATCACTGCTTTTCCAAAATCCGAAAATGTGGTGATACAAAAAGCAGTGGAATTACCAAATTCAGAGCAATTCGTCGTAGCTCATTGGGATCAAAATTCGAAAATACCTGAAAATGCTATCGAAATTGAACCTAGCCACCACGAAATCGTCTCCAAAAATCCCCATAAAAAATTAGTAGCAATTCCGGTGGATGAAATTCAAGATGGGCATGAGGTTTTAACTGATGATGATGGAAAAGCTGTTGTAGCTTCAGTGAATTCAAATGAAGATTTGATGACAGCTGAAAGTATTGTGTTTAGGCCGTTATTTGTTTACAGAAGGAAATTATCGCAGAGGAGGAGAGGATATGTTCCTTCAAATTATGTAAGGAGGAATTATTATCCTTCATATACCACGATTAGAAATGGTTTTTCCAATTACAGGTACCCTATTAGGCGTACTTTTTACGTCAGGCCTTATTACCACAATTATTACCGTCACAATAGAAGGGATGGATTTCCAGCCTTAACTTAATTTTTTTAATAATAAATTATTTATTTATTTCTACCTTATTTATAATAAATTATAATTATTATATTTAATCGTTTTTATTTAAAAATTGCTACTATAATAAAAATAATCAACATTTTTTTTTAAATCACGATTTTTCTTGATTTATGACTGATAATAATAGATTTAGTTTAGCACCTAATTTATATTTTATTCCAATTAGTAAAAATAATAATCACGTTTAGAAGATATAAACAATAATTACGGTTTTGCGTATTTTTCCAGCCACGTGAAGTAATTGTTGAAAGGTCAATAAATAAAAGATGAATAAATTAATTACAAAGTGTAATAAAGAGATGCTGATCATCAAATTGTTAATAAAAATATAAAAAAATATGTTAATTTATTCGAATTTAATTTTTTAAATTAATTTTTATAAAAATTAAATTTTTTGATATTTACTAGTTTTAATTATTTTTTTTTTTTAATTTTAACTTTCCATCCTTTTATGAAATTTCATAATTTTTGTGAAAAAACCTAAATATTATATAACACAGATTATTATGAAAATGATTCACTTGAGAAAACCATAATATTTTTCCATTTGTGACAATTTTCTGAGAAAAAGAAGGGAGAAATGATGGACTATATAAAAGACAGTTGTTTATTCGATTAATAAATTTACATTTTTGTGGTTTTTAATCCAGAAGCAGTAAACAGAAGCTGATTAAAGATCGTGAATTGATTGAGTGTTTGAAGGAAGAAAATGGTTAAAATTACGGTAAAATTTTATTTAATTATTCATTATCAGCAAAATTATCTAAGACACATTAAACTCGATAGTTATTTTAATAATTTAAAAAAAGAACCGAAATTCGCTGAAGAAGGTGCCCATTGCGTGACCTGGTGCGTTTAAGTAACATTATTACATTATCCAAATTTAAAATATGTTCTGAAAAAGTCACTAAATGACCTGGTGCGCGATTAGAACTTTCGTTTTAAGACCTAAACACAAAATCCCCTGAAGACGCTGCCCACTCTATGTACAAGAGTGACGATGTTATATTATTTTACATTAAAATATACTCCAAAATAATCATGACATGACTCCGTGTACGAATAAAACTTATATTTTCACCTATTCGCGAAATTCGCTGAAGAAGGTGTCCATTTGGTGACCTGGTGTATTTAAGTAACATTCTTAAATTATCCAAATTTAAAATGTGTTCAGAAAAAGTCACTAAATGACCTGGTGCACGATTATAACTTTGGTTTTAAGATCTAGAGACAAAATCCCTTGAAGACGCTGCCCACTGGATGCACAACAGTGACGTTATTAAATTATCTAAAATTAAAATATGTTCCACAAGAATTATTATATGACCTGGTGTACGAATAAAACTTATATTTTCGCAAAATCCGCTGAAGAAGTTGTTCACTGGATGGCCTGGTGCACAACAGTGATATTGTTATTTAAATTTAAAATATTAATATAATTTTAAGACATAGATGCAAAATTCGTCGAAGAAGGTGACCATTGGATGATTTAGTACACGACATGGACTTATCTAAATTTAAATATGCTCAGAAAAAAATATTATATGACCTGGTGAACATTTTAAGACATGAATGTAAGACTTACCGAAATTATTTTCCACTGGATGATTTGGTGCATCTAGGTGATGCTGTTACATTATCTAAATTTAAAATATGTTTCGAAAAAGTTACTATATGACCTGGTGCACGATTGGAACTTTCGTTTTAAGACCTAGACATAAAATACCCTGAAGACGCTGCCCACTAGATGCACAACAGTGACGTTATTAAATTATCTAAAATTAAAATATGCTCCACGAGAATTATTACATGACCTGGTGTACGAATAAAATTTATATTTTCACTTATTCGCAAAATCCGATGAAGAAGCTGTCCACTGGAAGGTCTGGTGCACGACAGAGACGTTGTTCTTGCATCATCTAAATTTAAAATATGCTCCAAACAAGTAACTAAATAACTAGGTAAGACATAACCGCAATATCTACAAAATTTGTTTTCCACTGGATTATCTTAACTCGAAATATTTTTTAAAAAGCCATTAAATGACCTGGTGCACTATTAAAACTTTCGTTTTTCACCTATACGCAAAATCCGCTGAAGAAGGTGTCCACTGTATGACCTGGTGCACGATAGTGAGGTTCATATATTATTTAAATATAAAATATGCTCCTAAAAAGTCGTTAAATGACCTGGGGCACGATTAAATCTTTCGTTTTAAAAGATTGACTCAAAATCCGCTGACGAAGGTGTCCACTGAATGTTCTGGTGCACGACAGTCACGTTGTTCAGATGCTTCTTTTTTTAATTAGTAAAAAGTGGCGACTCCGCTTTTTTTCGAGCAATGAACAAGCTAGGTTACTGAGTAAAAAACTAAGTGTCTGGAAAGCCCTTTACATTATCTAACTTTAAAATATCCTCCGAAAAAGTTACTAAATGACATGGTGTAAGATTAAATCTTTCGTTGTAATACATAGACGCAAAATCCGCTGAAGAAGCTATCCACTGCATGACCTGGTGTACGACAGTCAGGCAGTTGGAATATCTAAATTTAAAATATGTTCTGAAAATGATATTAAATGACCTGGTGCACAATTAAAAATGTCACTTTAGCACCTAGACTTAAAATCCGCTGAAGAAGGTGTCCACTGTATGACCTGGTGCACAATAGTGACATTGTTACATTAATTAAATTTGAAATATACTTCGACAAGATTAGTAAATGACCTGGTGCATGATTATAACTGTGGCAGTGCTCCTAGACGCAAAATCAGCTGAAGAAGGTGACGTTTTTGCTTCATCTAAATTTAAAATATATTCCGAAAATGTTAGTAAATGACCTGGTGTGCGATTAAAACTTTTTGTTTCCGCCGAAAATGGTTATTTTATTGTTTGTTGGTAATTTGCGATAAGTTTTGTTGTTTGTTATAATAATCTAGTTATCTTAAAAAAAAGATATATAAAATGTCATAATAACTCAATAGTTTGTACAAAATACACTTATTTTAGAAAATAACAATTATTTTCTTTTACAAAATAATCTTTATCCTATAATCCATCAGTAATTTTTTAAAGAGTGTTTTTGACCTATACTACGGTGTAAAGACCCACTCGCATCATTTGGTCCTTCGAACCGGATTTGGATAAAGATTATATGGTTCATCATCAATAAACAAGCCAATCTGCATGTCCAGAAGAGGATTTGTTACTGCTAGTCCAGAAAACAATTCTTCAAGATTCAACAGTCGTCAGTTCATCGAATATTTTCCATGTGAGCACCAAAATAGTTTTTAATTTGATATTGCTTATTATTTGTACCACTTACATTAAATTAAATTAAATATGAGTAATGCCGAAAAATTAAAGGTATTAAAGGGAAAACGTGGAGTTAAAAAAGGTGAATTAACGCGATTCATAAATTTTTTAATAAAATTTAATGCTTCTGAAATTGACACAATCGAATTGTCAGAAAATGATTTATCACAACTAAAAACGCGACTTTTAAATTTAAATGTCGTTTTTGAACAATTTAACAGTATTCAAGAAGAAATTGATCTTCTAATAGATTCAAATGAAAATTATGATATTGAAAATTCCGAAAGGGAATTATTTGAAAATCAATATTATGAAGCTATTGCTCAAGCAGATGTATTAATAAAAAATGCTTCCAAAACTACAATTTTAAATTCTAGTATTTTGGAAGTTGTTAACAAAAGTGATACCATTTCGAAGGAGTTTGACATTAATGCTTCCCAATCAGTCAAATTTCCTGAGATACGTTTACCTCAATTTAATGGGGATTTTGATAATTTTTTATCATTTCGTGATCTTTTTTCGAGTTTAGTTCATAACAACGAGCGTATGACAAATCTTCAAAAATTACATTATCTAAAAACTTCTTTAACGGGAATCGCTTTAGAATTGCTGGATAATATTGAAACAAGTTCAGATAATTATGAGGAAGCATGGAATACATTGTGCGAAAATTTTGAAAATAAGGAAATTTTAGCACAAAATCATTTTGATAAAATACTTAATGTAAAAACAATTACACAAGAATCGTCTTTTGAAATTCGTGCATTGGTACGAATTATTCAAAATAATTTAAAATCATTAAAAATATTAAAATTGCCTATAGAGAGTTGGGATTTTATGATCATACATCTTACTAAGTCCAAGTTAGATGCAATAACTCTTCGTGAATGGGAGAGCTTTAAAAAAACAGGGGAATATCCGACCTTAGATGAATTTATTAATTTTTTAAAGGATAAGGCTAATATGCTTCTTAAAATACAATCCTTACCAAAAAATAATTTTTCTGATGGTTCCTCTACTTCTGAAAAGCACCAATCATTTAAAAATAAGAAATTCCAAACATCTAATACATTCATATCGACATCTGAAAATTGTTTGCATTGCAATGGTGCACATAAAATTTATATTTGTCCTGAGTTTCTTAAATTAAATTCAAAACAAAGGTACAATAGAGTAAAGGTACTTAAGCTCTGTACGAATTGTCTTTATCAAAATCATTCTAATCGCGATTGTAAATCAAAATTATGTAAATTTTGTAACCAAAGGCATCATACATTGTTACATTTTGATAAACCCAAGCCAAAACGTATTTCTGAAACTTCAATTAATGAGGTATCTACAAATGATAAAGAAGGCATACAAAGGGTTTTATCAAATTCGACTTCTAATATTCAAAATCAAATGCTATTATCAACTGCAATAGTTCTTGTGGCGAATAAAAATGGATATCTTGAATCGTGTAGGGTTCTCTTGGATTCTGGATCACAATCCAATTTTATTACTGCGGAATTTGTTACTAAATTAGGTTTAAAACAAGATCCCGTTAACATCAATGTTGTTGGAATTAATCAAATTAGAACTAATTTCAAAACAAAATGTGAAGTCGAAGTTACGTCGCTTCAAGATGATTTTTCGTTTAATATGTCTTGTATAGTTATTCCTAAAATATCTGATGATCTTCCAAATGTCATATTTAATTCTACAAGATTAAATATTCCAAATCATGTTGCTTTAGCAGATCCTGAATTTTACAAACCTTCACAAATTGACATGTTAATAGGTGTTGAAATATTTTGGCATCTTATAATCTCTGGTAAAATCGAATTGGGTTGCAGTTTACCAATTTTACAAAAAACTAAGCTTGGTTGGGTGATATCTGGTTCAATACCTTCTACTCGAATCCATATGACTATTTGTAATTTTTCTACTGATACTGTTCAAGATCAATTAATGAAATTTTGGGAAATAGAGGAAGCGTCACCTCAGACAATTCTTTTTGATGATTGTGAGCAACATTTTATTGCTAGCACAAGAAGGGACATTTCAGGTAGATTCATCGTTTCAATTCCATTAAAGGACGATGTATCTAAGTTAGGTCATTCCAAAACTCAAGCAATTAATAGATTTTATTCCATGGAAAGAAGATTTCATTCAAATTCAAGATTAAAGCATATGTATATTGAATTTATGGAGGAATATAAAAATCTAAATCATATGACTAAATTAAAAAATCCAGAATTCATAAAAGATATTTATTATTTGCCTCATCATGGTGTCTTAAAAGAATGTAGTATCACTACCAAATTACGTGTAGTTTTTGATGCATCATGCACCACTTCAACTGGAGTTTCTTTGAATGATATTCAATCAGTTGGTCCTATCATTCAAGAAGATATTTTTTCAATTTTGTTACGATTTAGACGTCATTTAATAGCGTTTTCAGCTGACATTGGAAAAATGTATAGACAGGTATTAATTAATCCAGAGCAACGTCATATGCAGTGCATTCTTTGGCGTGCAGATCAATCACATCCTCTCGAAACGTACGAATTAAATACAGTTACTTATGGTACGGCTTCAGCTTCATTTCTAGCAATTAGATGTCTTCATCAATTGGCTAAGGAGAATCAAGATAAATTTCCTGAAGTTTCGGAAATAATAAAAAGAGATTTTTATGTGGATGATTTACTTTCTGGATCGGAATCATCATCTCATGCTATTTTTTTAATTCAACAAATTTCTGATGTTTTAAGTCAAGGTTGTTTTGATTTACGCAAATGGATTTCTAATGATCCCGAAGTAATTAAAATATTTTCAAATAGCAATGATAGTATAAAAATAATGCCCATAAATTTTGGTGAATGCGCTAAAACTCTTGGGGTATATTGGAATCCCGGTGAAGACGTTATACAATACAAAATACCTGAAATAAATTTACCAACAGAAATTTGCAAAAGAACTATATTATCTACAATTTCACAAATATTTGATCCATTAGGGTTACTTGGTCCTGTTATAATTGTGAGTAAGGTTTTATTGCAACAACTTTGGTTGGAGAAATTGTCTTGGGATGAACCTGTTTCTTGTAATATAAGGAAAAATTGGGTAGATTTTATTTCCAATCTCATGTCATTAAATTCTTTCCAGATTCCTAGGCATGTCTTGTTAAAAAATACTGTTGCAATAAATATTCACGGTTTTTCTGATGCCTCCACTACAGCTTATGGAGCCTGTATTTATATACAGAGCATTAATGATCAGGGTAAATCAAACATAAAGCTTTTATGTGCAAAATCTAGGGTGGCACCAATAAAATCCACAAGTATTCCTCGCCTTGAATTGTGTGCATCTTTAGTCCTTTCAAGATTGGTAAATAAAGTAATTAAATCTTTAAGTTTGAATAATTTAATTAATAATTGTTATTTATGGACAGATTCATCAATCGTTTTATATTGGTTAAGGTCAAATCCTTCTAGTTTAAAACAATTTGTGGGTAATAGAATAGCGGAAATTCAAAACTTGACAACCAATTGCAAATGGGGACACGTCAGGTCCAACGATAATCCTGCGGATTTAATTTCCAGGGGTGTGACTGCTAAGGTGTTAGTTGATAGCCTCTTATGGTGGAATGGTCCATCGTGGTTAATGTCAGATACATCAAAATGGCCAACTTTTCTCAGATCTCAGATTCCAAATGATTTACCTGAGATGAAAACAAATACAGTATTGATCGCATCCATCAGTTATACTTTCGAAATCAGTCTTCTCAATAAATATTCCTCTTTTATTAAATTGCAAAGGGTATTCTCTTTTATGAAGAGATTCTTACATAATTGTAAAATCCCAAAGCAGAATCGCATTTTAGGGCCAATATCGGTAATTGAACTTAGAGATGCTACTAATCAATTATTTAAAATGCATCAAAAAATTTCTTTTAATGCGGAATACAAATTTCTCAAAAGAAGGAAAATAGTACATCATTCGAGTAAAATTGCCAAATTAAATCCTTTTATTGACGATCTTGGTTTAATTCGCGTAGGTGGTAGGCTAGAAAATGCCGATTTGCCTTTTAATAAAAAGCATCCAATAGTAATTGATGCTAAACAAGGGTTTATCAAAATACTTTTTAATTATTATCATAAGAAATATATGCACGCTGGTCCTCAGTTGCTTCTTTCAAATATTCGTGAATTATTTTGGCCTATTGGCGGAAGAGATCTTGCTAGAAGAACATGTCATGAATGTATTAAATGTTTTAAGGCCAAGCCAATTTCAATTGATCAATTTATGGGTAATTTACCAAAAAAGAGGTTAATTCCAAATTTACCTTTTACTATTTGCGGAATAGATTATGCAGGCCCATTTCAAGTCAAAGATAGAAAGGGACGTGGGTGTAAACTTAGCAAGGCATATGCTTGTTTAATTGTCTGTTTTAATACTCGTGCAATTCATATTGAACTTGTTTCAAATTTAACCACAGATTGTTTCATATCTGCATTAAAAAGATTTATCTCAAGAAGGGGTCTCCCTGCTGAAATATTTTCTGATAATGGTACCACATTTGTAGGGGCAAATAACGAAATGCGCGAATTAATAACATTTTTAAAAACTAACCAGTTAAATTTTCAAAACGAAATATCAAAGTTAGATATTAAATGGCATTATATACCTCCTCAAGCACCTCATTTTGGAGGTCTTTGGGAAGCAGGAGTACGTTCAATGAAATTTCATATGAAACGCGTAATAGGTAATTGTTTACTTACTTATGAAGATTTAAATTCTGTTCTGGTGCAAATAGAGGCAATATTAAATTCTAGACCCATTGGTCCACTTTCTATGGATCCTTCAGATTTGAATCCTTTAACTCCTTCGCATTTTCTTCTTGGGCGTCATCAAAATGCATTACCGGAAATGAATTTATCTTCAATTCCTGAGAATCGGTTAAGTACATACCAGCATTTGCAAAAACTTCGTCAAGATTTTTGGATAAGATGGTCAAAGGAATATTTATGTGAACTTCAACAAAGAAAGAAGTGGAACAGGTCCAGCAAGATCATCAAAATCGGGGATTTGGTTTTAATAAAGGATGATAATCTCCCTCCTCTATTTTGGAAATTGGGACGAATCATCGAGGTTTTTAAAGGAAAAGATGAAGTTGTTAGAGTAGTTTCCATCAAAATCAACACTGGTGTTATAAAACGTGCGGCCACCAAGATTTGTCCGTTGCCTACATCTCAGAACTGTGAATAATTTTTTGAAAACTTTCATTTTCAAGGCCGGGAGTATGTTTCCGCCGAAAATGGTTATTTTATTGTTTGTTGGTAATTTGCGATAAGTTTTGTTGTTTGTTATAATAATCTAGTTATCTTAAAAAAAAGATATATAAAATGTCATAATAACTCAATAGTTTGTACAAAATACACTTATTTTAGAAAATAACAATTATTTTCTTTTACAAAATAATCTTTATCCTATAATCCATCAGTAATTTTTTAAAGAGTGTTTTTGACCTATACTACGGTGTAAAGACCCACTCGCATCACTTTTGTTTAAGCACCTAGACGCAAATTCCGCTGAAGAAGCTTTCCACTTTTAGCTTGGAGACGCTTTTACAATATCTAAATTTAAAATGTGTTTCAAAAAAGTGACTAAATGACCTGGTGCACGATTAAAACGCAAATTCCGCTGAAGATGGTGTCCACTAAATCACCTTGTACGAGATGACAGTAAAATTTTTTTAATGTTATTAAATAAACTACTTTTGAAACTAAATATTTTTTTTAAAAATTTTTTAAAAAAATCCAAAATTTGATATTTTTAAAGTTTTTGAATGTTTTTTTTTATTATTTTTGTAGGCATTTCTTTTGGGGTTAATATTCCTTTTTGCCCTGGCTTATGCCACCCCTGTTGCTGATCCTGAACCAAGACGTAGTGGCGGTGGTGGAGGTGGATGTTATGGTGGTAGATGCGGCGGTGGTGGTCGCCATTATTATCCACGTGGTGGCGGCGGTGGTGGATGGTATAATGGAGGCAAATACCATGGATAAACATGCAGTACCAAAACGAATTCATATTTAAAAAATTATTCAATTTTTTCAGTAGCTAGGAATAAATAAAAAAATAAAAAAAAATGTTATTCCTCATTTTATCATAATTAAAAATAAAAACACAAAATATAAAATAAACGAATAAAATAACAAATATTCTTGAAAAAAAAATTAAAAACAATTAAAAAAAAATTTTAAAATAATTTTAAAAAAATTTCAAAAAATAAAAAAAAAATTAAAAAAAATGAAAGAAAAAATATATTATTTCAATTTTTTATATATTTTTTTTATCAAAAATATTTGAATTGAAGTGTTTTATTTATTTGAGCTGGTATTATTTTATTATTCAAATAAATTCACCTCAATAACCTCATCTTGTCCTTCATTTTTTGTATAACTTTAAAATTAAAAATAAAAACACAAAATATAAAATAAACCAATAAAATAACGAATATTCTTGAAAAAAAAATTTAAAAAAATTAAAAACCATTAAAAAAAAATTAAAAAATAATTTTAAAAAAATTTCATAAAAATAAAAAAAAAAT
Organism: Stenus bimaculatus; assembly: GCA_963971135.1. Classification (NCBI taxonomy): domain Eukaryota; kingdom Metazoa; phylum Arthropoda; class Insecta; order Coleoptera; family Staphylinidae; genus Stenus; species Stenus bimaculatus. Next base: position 1,806,749 of record OZ020181.1, read on the forward strand.
TAAAAAAAAATTTCATAAAAATAAAAAAAAAAATAAAAAAAAATTAAAAAAAAAATTGAAAGAAAAAATATATTATTTCAATTTTTTATATATTTTTTTTATCAAAATTATTTGAATTGAAGTGTTTTATTTATTTGAGCTGGTACTATTTTATTATTCAAATAAATTCACCTCAATAACCTCATCTTGTCCTTCATTTTTTGTATAACTTAATTTCCACCGGTTCCACATCTACGTCAGAAGTGTGAAACCCAAAAATTTGTGAATCATAAACAAAACTTATGCTCATCAGACCTTGATGTTTAAAAAATAAATCCCGTTGAAATTCCTACAAGAAAAATCAACGCAAATAAATTTAATTATGCAACAATAAAATAATTAAAAATATAATAAAGAAGATGTAATTCGCACTTTTACAACCTAAAAAACCCAGTTTTATTGACCATGCTGACACATGGTCTTATTTTTGGTATATAAGGAAGGTGGTTGTTTATTCAAAAAGTTCATTTGTATTTTCGTGGCTTATGAGAAGTGATAATAAACAAAAGCCAGTTGAAAAATTGTTTTAAAGAAGATAAAAATGCTGAAAATTATGGTAAGATTTTGGTTAATTTATATTTTGACAAAAAAGTGATAATTTCCTTAAGAAATAATATTACCATTAAAAAAAAATAATTTTTGGTAATTTTATTAATTTTGTTAAACTAGCCTTTATTAATTATTTTAGGCATGTTTTTTGGGATTAATCGTCCTTTTTGGGTTGATTTGTGCAACACCTATTGCTAATCCTGCCCCAGAAGCTTATAAAGGAAAAGGGGGCGGCTATCATGGTGGTGGTGGTTACCATGGAGGTGGCTACCACGGCGGTAACAAGCACGGCGGCGGTGGCTACCATGGTGGTGGCTACCATGGTGGTGGCGGATACCACGGTGGCGGTGGCGGTGGTTACCACAAACACGGATAAAAAAAATAATTACATAAATTAAAATTCATAATCACATATTTTTTGCAATAAATAGTCTTATATAGAATAAATGTATTTTTTTTTTCATTTTTTATTGGCAATTCAAGCTAAACAATCACCCTCTTGCGAGCGAATGCGGAATTAAAGGCGTGACGTCATAAGTAGGTTAGTTTTTATGTAACCGACTCACTACTGTCATCATCTAAATTTAAAATATGCCCTGAAAAAGTTACTAAATGACCTGGTACACGGTTAAAACTTAAGTTTTAGCATCTACACACAAAATCCGCTGAAGAAGCTGTCCACTGAATTGCGCGATAGTGACGTCATTACATTATATAAATATAAAATATATTCCGAAGAGGTTACTAAATTATTTGGTGCACCTTCACGCAATTTCCTTTGAAGAAGGTGCCCACTTGATGACCTGGTGCATGTGATTTCACCTCGTTATATTTGTTTTTTATATTTTAAAATAAATTAATTTAGAAACTTCAAAAAAAAATTTAAAAAAATTATTATTTTTAATTCTTTTGAATAAATTTTTTTGCTCATCATCGCTCTTCAACAAAGACCTTGATGTCTTAATAAATGAATCAAGCCGAAATTCCCACAACAAAAATCAACGCAAATAAATTTAATTATGTAACAACAATAAGAAAACAAAATACTTAAAAAAACAATAAAGAAGACGTGATTCACTCTCAAGTTTTATTGACCATGCTCAATGCATGACACTTGTGGTTTATTTTTTTTCTTCAAGTAAAAGAAGGGAGGACCAGAAAGATGGAGTGTATAAAAGGAAGACGGTTGTTTATTCAAAGAGTTAATTTGCATTTTTGTGGTTTATGAGCAACAATAATAATAAACAGAAGCTAATTGATAATCGAAGTTGATAAATTATTTTTCTAAACAAAAAATGCTGAAAATTACGGTAAGATTCTTTTAAACTACTTTTTTCGATTTTATTTAAACAATTTTTATTTTTTCTAATTTTTTAATTTTTTTTTTATTTATTAATTTAGGCATGTTTTTTGGGATTAATTGTCCTTTTTGGATGGACTTGTGCAACTCCTGTTGCTAATCCTGCCCCTGTAGCTCATGGTGGAGGTCATGGAGGTGGTTGGGGTGGCGGTGGTCATAGTGGCGGCTGGGGTGGAGGTGGAGGTGGATGGGGCGGCGGAGGTCATAGTGGTGGCTGGGGTGGAGGTGTAAGTGGATGGGGCGGCGGTGGTCATAGTGGTGGTTGGGGTGGACGTGGAGGTGGTTGGGGCGGTGGTGGTCATAGTGGTGGATGGGGTGGAGGCAAAGGCGGTTGGGGCGGCTACCACAGCGGTGGTTACGGCAGGAAACACCATGGATAATAAAAAAAATTAAGTAAGATAAATAAAAATCCATAAACAAATATTATTTTAAATTTGCAATAAATTTTTATAAATGTAATGTATTTTTTTCATTTTTTATTGCTAATTAAAACAATCACCCTCTTAATACCGTGACGTCATAAGTACGCTCATTACTGACGTCATCGTAAAATTGGTTGCCTATTAAAAATTTAAATTCTAAAAATTTACTTACCTTTCTAGGAGTTCACTAGATTTTTTTTTAAATAAAAAAAAATTTAAATGCAGTTTCTATACTTTATTTAATTCGAGTATTATATTTTTTTATATGAAATACATATTTTAACGTCCATGTTTATATTTTCCACCGCCGCCACCTCCCTTATATTTTCCTCCATATCCTCCTCCATAACTTTGACCGCCTCCTTTTTTAGAAGCATGAACCCCCATCATGGATGTTCCAAATAAAGCCAAAAGTATGAAAAAATAAAACTAAAAATTGAAAAAAAAAATATTAATTTATTGTAGGCAACCAAGTATACATTTTTTATACAGTACCGAATTAGTAATTATTAATTTTTATAAAACTAATTAATAAAATACTTACCAGTAGCTTCATTTTGTTGAACTTTTTTTTAAACTGATAACAATTGAACGAAAGTTACTGCAACTGTATTTTTTTCTTAAAAATTTTACCTTTTTATAGTCAGGGAAAATGATTAACTTAAGGGGCTTCCGGGAGTTAATTATCAATATTGCATGCAAAATAAACCGCAGTGATTATGCGATAACAATTAGAGATTCATTATTGTTGATACAATTTCGTGCATAAACTTAAAAAAAAATATTTTTTTTCCAATTGATGAATACTCGGAATATTTTAATTAGTTCATATTAAAGCTTACTTACATAGTTAAAAAATCATTACCAGTTTTTTTAAATGAATTTGCAAAAATGGTTAAAAAATGAGGCGCAAAATCACGAATATTTATGTTTATTCGCTGAAGAAGACGTCCAATTGATGACCTGGTGCGTTTTGATAAATTATTACATTATTTAAATGACCTGGTGCACGATTATACTGCTATTTTAAGACCTAGACGCAAAATCCGCTGAAGAAGTTGTCCACTGAATCACCTAGTAACATTGTTACATTATTTAAATTTAATATATGCTCCGAAAAATCACTTAGTGAAGGACTAAATCTTTCGTTTTAAGACCAACACGTAAAATCCGCTGAAGAACACGTCCAATTGATGACCTGGTGCGTCTTAATAAATTATTACATTATACAAATGAGCTGGTGCACGATTATACTGTTATTTTAAGACCTAGACGCAAAATCCGCTGAAGACGTTGTCCACTGAGTAACCTAGTGCATAACGGTAACATTGTTGGTTTATTTAAATTTAAAATATGCTCCGAAAAATCACCTAGTGCACGACTAATATAACGTTTTAAGACCTACATGTAAAATTCGCTGAAGAAGACGTCCAATTGATAACCTGGTGCGTCTTAATAAATTATTACATTATTCAAATGAGCTGGTGCACGATTATACTGCTATTTTAAGACCTAGACGGAAAATCCGCTGAAGATGGTGTCCACTGAATCACCTAGTGCATGACAGTAACATTGTTACATTTTTTAAATTTAATATACAGTGCGGACATAAAGTAAATCCCCCCTGCTAACTTTTGAACGGTTATGTTTTTGATTTTGAAAATTTGTCTACGAAGGACTCAAATCGCGAACTTTCTAACAAAGGTATTTTTGATTTTGTGGAACTTCCGGTATAACCGGAAGTTCCACAAAATCAAAAATACCTTTGTTAGAAAGTTCGCGATTTGAGTCCTTCGTAGACAAATTTTCAAAATCAAAAACATAACCGTTCAAAAGTTAGCAGGGGGGATTTACTTTATGTCCGCACTGTATGCAACGAAAAATCACCTGGTGCATCTCGATGACGTTATTACAATATTTAAATGACCTGGTACTGTTATTTTAAGACCTAGACGCAAAATCCGCTGAAGACGTTGTCCACTAAATAACGCCGTGCATGACGGTAAATTGTTGGATTATTTAAATTTAAAATATGCTCCGTAAAATCACCTAGTGTACGACTAATTTTACGTTTTAAGACCTACACGTAAAATCCGCTGAAGAAGACGTCCAATTTATGACCTGGTGCGTTTTAATAAATTATTACATTATCCAAAGGAGCTGGTGCACGATTATACTGTTATTTTAAGACCTGGACGCAAAATTCGCTGAACACGCTGTCCACTGAATAACCCAGTGCATGACGGTTACATTGTTGGATTTAAATTTAAAATATGCTCAAAAAAATCACTTAGTGCACGAATAATTAACGTTTGAAGACCTACTCGTAAAATCCGCTGAAGAAGACGTCCAATTGATGTCCTAGTGTGTCTTAATAAATTATTACATTATTCAAATAAGCTGGTGCATGATTATACTGTAATTTTAAGACCTAGACGCAAAATCCGCTGAAGACGTTGTCCACTGAATCACCTAGTGCATGACGGAAACATTGTTACATTATTTAGATTTAAAATAGGCTCAGAAAAATCACCTAGTGCACGATTAAATCTTTGGTTTTAAGACTTAAATAAACTATTTTTAAAACTAAATAAATTACAAAAAAAAATCAAATTAAACCAGAATTTGATTATTAATTAATACGTAAATAAAATAAATAATATTTATGTTTACTAAAATTGTTTATAAATATTTGATTAAAAACTTGGTGTATCTGCATTTGTTTTGAGATTAGTAATTTTTAATTTGTTCATGTAACCCAATAACCTTGACCTGTCATAATTTAATAATTATTTATAATTAAAGCCTGTTTCTGATGAGATTGAAACGATGTAGTTCCTTAAAAATTAAATAATTATAATCGGTTTTATTTTAATTTATTTTTTCTAGGAAAATGTTTGGAGCTAATAACTAGGTCGTGTGTTGTTTTTTTTTATCAAATTGGAATAAAAAAACAAATTATTTAAAAAAATATTTTATTTTTTAATTTACGTTCATTTAGTATTGAGGCATTGGATAACTATTAACTCTACCATAACGTCCATAACCACCTTGATTTCCTCCATATCCTCCTCCATATCCTCCTTGACCACCACCATATCCTCCTTGACTACCACCATATCCTCCTTGACTACCACCATATCCTCCTTGATTACCTCCATATCCTCCTTGACTCCCGTATCTTCCTTGATCATAACCACCTTGATTACCATATCCTCCATAACCTCCAGCTACAGGCCTTTCACCAAATTTCGCTCCACTACCCCCAAAACCACCTGAATATTCCCTTTTTCCAAAACCACCACCATAATCATCAGTGGTGCTTCCAAATCCACCAGGTCTTCCCCCAAATCCACCGGAATAAGTATCTTTTTTAGTTCCACCTGAAGCCTCTTTTTTGCTGCCTCCAAAACCACCATTTCCTCCAAAACCACCGCTGTAACCACCACTGCTCAAACCAAAACCACCTCCATCTTTAAACGCGTTGAAGTCATTGCCATCAAATTGAGCAAAACAAGACGAAAAAAATAAAACTGATATAATCTAAAAAAACAAATAAAAATTAGGATTTTTTTAAAATATTTTTAGTAAGAAAATTTAAAAAATTCTTCTATACAACACGTGCGTAGTAATTCTAATTTTTTAATAAATTTTTAGTTTTTATCTACCTACGTTAATATCCAAGTAGTTTTGGAAAATACTTTGAAGAAACAAAGATTTTTTTTTAATATTTACTGATTATGTTATGTATGTATGTATGTTCTTACCAAAATTTTAGTCATTTTAATAAAAAAAACGTTGCACTTTATTCACTGTAACTTGTTGAAGTATGTTAAAGCAATCTGCGTTCTTCAATTTTAAAGCAGGTTCCTTATTCAAAAATTTAGCCATGAAATTGTCGCAGAAGAGGCGGGGATTTTTAATAAGCAACAATTTATGAAATTTAACAAGGAAAGAGGTACCAAACAAAACATAATATCGTGATTTCTTGTTTTTTAACCAACTTTACGCTTGAGAAGATAATTATAGTAGCAAGAATAATAATTTAATTGTCTTCAAAAATGTTTTTTATTGTTTGTTATTAGGTGCTTGTTATTGTTTATACGGTAGAGTAGTTATCGCGTTTGGAAGTAATAGTGGTGTAATGATGGTAATTTTTTTTGGTAAAACCAGGTTTAATACGTTTTAACGAAAGGAAGGTTAAGATTTTCTATTAATTTATTGACTGGTGTACGATTATACTTTTGTTTTACCACCTAGACGCAAAATCCGCTGAAGAAGATGTCCACTAGTGTATGAAGTTAACGTTGTTACATTATACAGGGTGAGTCAGACCACCCGTAACAGCCCTTTATCTCGAAAACAGATAGAATAAAAATTTTAATTACCAAAGTAAACCCAAAGAATCCATTGGTGCACTTATTATTTTCCGGAACAAACCGGAAGTGCCCGAAACCGGAGGTAACTTTGATTTTTTAAATAGCAACATAGGTCGAGTATGGTATCGTTTAAAAGGTCTTTTAAAAAGAAACAACTTTTATTAAAATATTTTTTCAATATCTTGCATAATTAACAAATTAAACGAAAAAAATATACAAACAAGTGACAATTGGTCTCTTAAAGGGAAAAATTAAATCGTTACCATCATCGGAAAATGGGCAAGAGATTTTTTAAATAGAAACTCTTTTTTGCAGTTATTATCGCTTTATTCGTTAAAAATAATCAACTTTTTTTTATTTTTTGAATTAAGGAAAATACATAACCTAAAAAAGTTGATTATTTTTAACAAGCGAAACGAAAAATGCAAAAGTTACAAGTTTCCATTTAAAATACATAATTGCGTCTACTCTTACCCATATTAAGGATGATGGTAGTGTTTTAATTTTTCCATAATTTAAGAAACCATTTTTCACTTGTTTGCTTATGTTTTTTCGTTTAATTTGTTAATTATCCAAGATATTAAAAAATTTTTTTAATAAAAGTTGTTTCTTTTTAAAAGACCTTTCAAACGATACCATACTCGACCTATGTTGCCATTTAAAAAATCAAAGTTACCTCCGGTTCCGGGCACTTCCGGTTTGTTCCGGAAAATAATAAGTGCACCAATGGATTCTTTGGGTTCACTTTGGTAATTAAAATTTCTATTCTATCTATATTCGAGATAAAGGGCTGTTACGGGTGGTCTGACTCACCCTGTATAAATTTAGAATATGTTTAAAAAAATCACCAAATCACTTAAATATTACGTTTTAATACCTGCACGTATAATCCGCTGAAGAAGGTGTCAACTGGATGACCTGGTGCGAGTTTTTATTATTATTTTTTTTTTTAATATAAAATAGAACAAATTTGTAATTAAAATATGTTTTTAGTTCAATAAACTTTAATCACATTTTAATTTTTATTAATAAATTATAATCAAGGTCTACAATGTTATAGAAAAATTTCCAACATTCTTTTTGTTGCGTTTTTAATTACAAAATATGACTATTCTCTCATTAAATTTAATGATGTTCAGAAACCATTAATCAATTAATAATTCTAATTTTTTATTGTTTGTAAAATTTTTATCATTATAGCAGCGTAGTTGAAGTTAATTACAAATAACAAAAATTCACTTGATTCCTGATTAATTACCTTTTTTATTTTCAAGTGTTAAGAATTACTTATGTAATTATTCCATGGTTTATAATAAAATATGATAAATAACCAGTTTTAAGAATTGAGAACTGAGAAAAGTCAATCTTTATTTAATTCAAGGATGTCTGCTATTTTTAATTTTTTAATTTCAGAGTACCATGTTTTTTTTTCTTTACTAAAGGATTTAATTATTGAAAGAAATGAACTTTAATTTCCATTTTTTTAATTGGAAATTACAATTTATATTATTTGATTTGCTGCATCATGATTTTTAAGTTTGACGCATTGTAATTGCCAAACAAAAAATAACAAAAATATCTTTTTTTGCTCATTTTATTTATTAGTTATTATATTGTATAATTTTACATCAAAAATAAAGCTAATATTTTTTTTTCAATTTTTATGATATTTTTTTGCTCAGTCATTGTAGTGTCCAAACAAAAAATATTAAAAATATTTTTGTTCGATTATTTTGTTTATTAGTTATAATTATAAGAATTTTCATTAAAAAAAGTGAAGTTAATTTCTTTTTTCTTCTTAAGGGGGCGAAGATACGACCCCTTTTGCATTTTTACCCCGAATTCGGATGTTTTTTGCGAGGAGCGGCCGAAAGGGTGTTTTTTTTCGTCCGATTTTAAGAATTCCGGTTCCGATGTAAAGAGGGATGTCGATTGCAAGTGTGGTTTGAATTTTAAATTTTTTTGACCTCCCCGACACTTTGAAAAAAATTCCCGAAAATGGTCGATTTTTCTCGCTGTTTTTCAGGTTTTCGGCGGCAAAAGTACCAAAACTTTTTGGCTTCCAAAAGAAGTTTGGCAGGAGGAAAAAATCGTGGTAGCTTTATTCGTCATCTAAATTCCACGTTGTACCTTAAACCGGGAGGTTTTTTTGATGCGTTTACTCTTTATGACGTTTTGGTGCCCCCAAAGTGACGCTTTATTTTTCGCGCTATATTGACGCGGACTTTAAAAATTCCTAACTTTTCATCGGAACAACCTGTAAGACTCGAATATTTTTTATCTTACTTATTTGGTATTTACTTATGAGAAAAAAAATCGGTACCTTTAAATTTTTACTCTGGACCTTGGAAAAAAATCGAACGTAAAATGTTCAAAAAAATCGGATAAAACGCGATCTAACCTGGACCCATCTGCCTCTTGCAATTTTTAAAATTTTTGCAATTTTCTTTCGGAACTTTAAAAAGAAATATTTTTTACAGTGTATAGGCTACTCAGATTTTTTATGTTTGGTAGGGTTGGGAAATTACGTACAAATAAACTCGAAATTTTGATTTTAGGGGTGAGTGGCTCCTGCCGAGTCACTTTATAACGGATTTTCAATTTTAAAATCACTTTAGAATCTACTCTTTGACCCGAAAGCTCCCACGCATAGGGTATTTTAAATTTCGAAAAAATAACGAAAAAAAAAATTTTTTTTATATCGAATTTTTAAAAATTGTATTTATGGGTCTAATTCACCCTTCAAATTACATTTCAACCCTACTTTATGCACCTTTTCTAAAAGCTCTTTAGGTCCACTTTACGTTAAAAAAAGAATCACTTCGCTATCTCTTTCGGTTTTCGAGTTATCACTGAAAATGTAGCTAAAATCAACAAAATCTCCGTTTGGAGCCAAAATTTCGGTCTGAAATGTTTCACTTTTCACAAAATAATTCATATCTTCGAAACTATTAGTACCACCGAGACATTTAATAGCTTAAAATTCGCACAATCACCTCCTTCACCAAATTCCGTGAAAGTTTTAATTTTCGGTTTAAAATTGCGCCGTCCAGAACCGTATTTGTACCAAAATTTTGCCAAAACTTTGCGAATTTTTTCCAAAAAAACTATTTAACCGATTTTAACCAAATATTTTTTAGAACGCGTCTATCTAAGGTGTTTACTTTTGGTAAAAATTTGAAACCGGTAACCTTTATAGTTTTCGAGAAAAAAATAAAAACCGATTTAAATTAAAAATTTAAAATCATCTCAAAATTTTTTTTTTCAAATTTTTTTCAAAACTGACTCCGAAAATTAAAGATAATAAAAAATGGATGCAATGTAGGGGTTCACCTGCCCTCTACTGCCCCCCAAAATGATTTTACTCCCCAAAAAAATCAAAAAAATTTTTTGTAATGTATCTCAAAAAATAATTAAATTTAAAAAAATTTAATATGTTAATATCAGTAATATTTAGAAATGTATCTTTTGAACGAAACATTCGTAAAGACTTTTTTTACTTTCTTTATACTTTAAATATAAATTAATAACTTTAAAATTTTTAATTTTAAACAAAACACTCTTGTAACTTGTAACAGCTATTTTGGTCTAATATTTTATTAATAACTAATTAAATTATAAAACCCAAGGTAAATTTTCTTAATTTTTAAAAAAATAAAACCTTGATTCTTCAATCAAAAAATCCAAACACCTTAAATCTTGATTAAAACCACACCAAAATAAAAAAAGCGTTTTTTCTTAATTTTTCAGAAACGATTACTTTTAACCATTAATTATAATTAGATTGCGGTTGGAATTAGGAATTTACATATGTGCGGAGAATTGTTTATGTTTTTATCGCGCGTGGCTTGATCTTTAGCCACAAAATCCATCTTGTTGCTCGTTGAGATGAGATAACTCTTGGAATTGTTTTTTTTTTTCATTTTAATTGCTTGATTTCGATTAATTACTTGATTGATTTTATTTTGAGAGGAAGGGATTTAGTATAAATAATCTTCCTTGAGGAAGAAGCTGTTAGTTTTGTTATTAGTTTTGTGAAGAAATCCCAAAAGAAGAAAACAGGAAAAAATATGGCTAAAGTGATGGTAAGTTTTTATATCATTATAATATTATTGGTAAAATTAAAAGAAAAATTCATCAATTCCTGGACTTTTAATGCAGTCTGTATATAAAAAAAAATAATACTAAAATCACGAAAAACAATACAAAACAACAAAAAACCAAATTAAAAAAAAAATATCAATATTTTTGGACTTACAATATTATTGGTAAAATTATAAGAATAATTCGACAATTCCTGGACTTTTAATGCACTCTGTATAAAAAATTAATACTAAAATTACTAAAAACAACAAAACACCAAATTAAAAAAAAATTATTTTTTATATCAATATTTTTGGACTAATTCAACAATTCCTGGAATTTTAATGCAGTCTGTATAAAAAAAAATAATACTAAAATCACGAAAAACAATAAAAAACAACAAAAAACCAAATTAAAAAAAAATATCAATATTTTTGGACTTACAATATTATTGGTAAAATTAAAAGAATAATTCGAGCATTCTTGGACTTTTAATGCACTCTGTATAAAAATATTAGTACTAAAATCACGAAAAACAACAAAAAAACAAATAAAAAAATATACATTTTTTATATCAATATTTTTGGACTTAAAATATTATTGGTAAAATTAAAGGAATAATTCGAGCATTCTTGGACTTTTAAGGCACTCTGTATAAAAAAATTAATACTAAAATCACGAAAAACAACAAAAAACCAAATTAAAAAAAAATAAATTTTATATCAATATTTTTGGACTTATAATATTATTGGTAAAGTTAAAAGAATAATTCGAGCATTCTTGGACTTTTAATGCACTCTGTATAAAAAAATTAGTACTAAAATCACGAAAAACAACAAAAAACCAAATTAGAAAAAAATAATTTTTTTATATCAATATTTTTGGACTTACAATATTATTGGTAAAATTAAAAGAATAATTCAAGCATTCTTGGACTTTTAATGCACTCTGTATAAAAAAAATTAAAACTAAAATCACGAAAAACATCAAAAAACCAAATTAAAAAAAATAAATTTTTTATATCAATATTTTTGGACTTACAATTTTATTGGTTAAATTAAAAGAATAATTAGAGCATTCTTGGACTTTTAAGGCACTCTGTATAAAAAAATTAATACTAAAATCACGAGAAACAACAAAAAACCAAATTAAAAAAAAATAAATTTTATATCAATATTTTTGGACTTAAAATATTATTGGTAAACTTAAAAGAATAATTCGAGCATTCTTGGACTTTTAATGCACCCTGTATAAAAAAATTAGTACTAAAATCACGAAAAACAACAAAAAACCAAATTAGAAAAATATAAATTTTTTATATCAATATTTTTGGGCTTACAATATTATTGATAAAATATAATTCGAGCATTCTTGGACTTTTAATGTACTCTGTATAAAAAAAAATAATACTAAAATCACGAAAAACAACAAAAAAAAATTAAAGTAAAATTTTTTTTGTTTTCTTTATTAAAAAAAATCAAAAAATAAATTCTGTATTTTTTTAAGATTGTGTTGCTGGGACTTGTGGTCCTAGCAAGCGCCTATGGAGGGTATGGAGGCGGTGGTGGCGGAGGAGGTCATGGAGGTGGTGGTCATGGAGGTTTTGACGGTGGCCACGGAGGCGGTGGATTAAGTGGTGGAGGTGGTGGATTGGGAGGAGGCCATGGAGGAGGAAGTGGTGGATTGGGAGGAGGCCACGGTGGAGGAGGTGGTGGATTAGGAGGAGGCCACGGTGCAGGCGGCGGCGGTCACGGACCTGGCGGTGGTGGCAGCCATGGAGGTGGATTTGGAGGCAGCGGCGGCGGTTTTGGAGGTGGTGGACATGGAGGAGGCGGCAGTGGAGGCTTCGGTGGTGGCAGTGGAGGACTCGGCGGCGGTCACGGTGGTGGTAGTGGAGGACTCGGCGGCGGTCACGGTGGTGGTGGTGGTGGAGGTCTTGGAGGTGGTCATGGTGGTGGCCATAGTGCTGGATTTACTGACGGTGGTGGTCATGGAGGCGGTGGTAGTCATGGTGGCGGTTTTGGCGGCGGTGGCCACGGTGGTGGCTTTGGCGGCGGCTCTGGAGGCGGTTTCGGTGGCGGTCATGGAGGTGGCCACCACGGAGGAGGCGGTGGATACAAAAAACACGGTTATTAATAATTTAGACTTAAGAAATAAAAATAAGAAAAGTATTTTTTTCAAATAAAACAATAATAAAAAAACAAAAAAATGGTTTTATTAAAACAAATCCCGTTCCTCTTTAAATTAACATTAATTAAAGAATAATAAGCATGTAAATTCGATAATTTAAATGATTTAATCATAATTTTTATTTATATTGAAAAACTATAATTACTCATAAAATCGTGATTTAAATTTCCATAATGGGCGTTACCTTTTTGAAAACTGGTAATAAAACAATCATATAAATAATTGAATTTGTTTAAAGAAAAAACACTTATTATCTTGTGCATCTCCAACATGGAAAAACTTACGGTAAGTCAATTTCGAAAAAAAATTGATACTTAAGAGCATTCACAGCTAACCTAAAAATTAAAAAACAACTTCTAATTTTTTTGATTTATTTTTAAATATATAAATTTTATTTTTCGGTTGACAATTAGGTTACATTAATTCATAGATATTTAAAGTTCGTTTTTGTTTCTATTTTTTATTTTTTTTATAAAAAAATTTAAAATTAAAATAGAAACAAGAACCAACTTTAACAACTAAGAATTATAATAACTTAATTTTCTACCGAAAAATAAAATTAATATATTTAAAAAATGAGAAGTAATTCTTAAATTTTTAGGCAACCAAAATTACACGTGAATGCTCTTAATGATTTTTTCTTTGACTTTATAGATACTTATTTTGGGATTACTAGCTTTAACAGTTAGTTCCAGTGTGATACAAAGCCCAACAGATTTTCCAGAAAAATATAATTTTTTTGGTGATAATTTGGAAATTACAAGTACAAGCGGGCCATTGGATAAAATGGAAAATACCAAAAGAATTATTGAAGGTGGTGAAAAACATTCTCCAGTACTTGGGGATGATCAAGTAAAATCACTTATTAATATATTACTAGATAAATAATAAAACCTGCTATAATTATTATTATAAAAAATAAAGGTGTTAGGATTTTTGTAGTTTTTTTTATTGCGCATTAAAATAGGCCAACAAACTTACATGAAAGCTATTTGGGTAGCATAATATTTAATTATAGAAAAAGTATAGTATTCTACTCACTCAGGCCTGTTTCGACACTCGCCTACCGGCTCGTGTCGCAATTTCGGCTTTCGTGAGTAATGGTTATCATTACTCGCTCGTTGAATAATATACTATTATTTAAAAATAAAAAACAAGTACAAAAAACTACAAAAAACACGGTTATTAATAATTTAGGCTTAAGAAATCAAAATAAGAATAAGAAGAAACAAAAAAATGGTTTTATTAAAACAAAATCACGTTCCTCTTTAAATCAACATTTAATTAAATAATACTCCTAATAAGCATGTAAATTCGATAATTTGAATAATTTAATCATAATTTTTATTTTTATTGAAAAACTATAATTACTCGTATAATCGTGATTTAAATTTCCATAATGGGCGTTAACTTTTTGAAAACTGGTAATAAAGCAATCATATAAATAAGTGAATTTGTTTAAAGAAAAAACAATTATAATCTTGTGCACCTCCAATATGGAAAAACTTACGGTAAGTTAATTTAGAAAAAAAAATTTATACTCAATGATTTTTTTCTTTGAATTCAGATACTTATTTTGGGATTACTAGCTTTAACAGTTAGCTCCAGTGTGATAGAACATACAACAGATTTTCCGAAAAAATCTGATTCTTTTGGTGATAGTTTGGAAATTACAAGCACAAGCGAGCCATTGGATAAAATGGAAAGTACCAAAAGATTTAATGAAGACGAAGGTAGAATTATTGAAGGTGGTGAATCAGCTGCTCGAAAACTTGGGAAAAATAAAAAAAATAATATACTAGAAGAATCAGTTGCAGGTAGTATTTTGTTTAATTAAAAAAACCTGCTATAATTATTATTAAAAAAAAATAAAGGTGTTGGGATTTTTGTAGTTTTTTTTATTGTGCACTAAAATAGGCAAACAAACTTACTTAAAAGTTATTTGGGTTGCATAATAATTATATCAATGTCGTTTAAAAAAGGCATTTATTTAAAAATAAAAAACAAGTACAAAATAATTAAAAAAAAACAATATTTACAATTATTTCAGGTTCTTTTTTGTGTTTCAAAAAAAGATTGAATTTTTTTTTGTTATTTTTTTTACATACTCTTCCTGTTTCTGCTGTAAAGCATGTCATATTGTTGTAACCAATTTGGGAGATATCCTGATCCTCCAATGGATGGAAAACCACCACCTGGTGCCATTGGGTACATACCACCCATCATACCACCTCCCATCATTGGATTAAAACCACTCATCATTCCAGAACCGTACATGTTATTATACCCATTATAACCACCATAACCCATTTGACCACCAAGCATTTTACCTTAAAAGAATTGAAAATTTTTTTTTTAAATTTTTGAAATTTTTGTAATTTTTACCTCCTAATGTAGTTTTTTCAGTAACTATTTTAGCGTCAGGTTTTTCAGTTGTAGTGGTGGTTGTAGTAACTGCAGCTACTTTAGTTGCTTCATCCTAATAATAAAAAAAATTTAAAAAAATATAAAAATTATTATAATTTTTTTGAATTACCGCTGGTAAAGGTAGGGATGAAATCAACTGTACGACAGCTAAACTTACAGCGATCAAGAAAATATTCTGAAAAAAAAATAATAATAATTATTGATAATTTGCTATTTTTATATCTTACTTTAAATTCCATTATTAATTTGTTTGGTTTTTGTTTAATTGTGGTAGTCTGCAAGCTTGTGATTGCAATGTTGTGTCTAGAAATGTGAGGTTCTTTTATATTCCCAAAAAGGGTTCTTAATTCTTGTTATCTATTCATAGCGGATATGGAAAACTAATGTCACGAATGTGTAACAAAGACCTACAATTGCGCCTGTGACACATTATTGACAATGCCCTCCTTGGAACAATTAAAAATTCCCCTGAACGCCTTCATCAGTGCGTGGCTTTGATTAATTACTCGATTCGTCATTCTTTTTTGCATATTATTTTTTTATAAAAAGGAAGCCGGATTGTTTCAATTAAGATAATGGAGTAATAAACATTTTATTACTTCAGTTTTAACCAGCTATTAAAACAAATTCGTTAAATTAACTATAATTTATACTTCTTATTTCCAATAAATAAACTTAACTAATTTAAATGATAATTTATATGTAAAATAAAAACATAAAAAAGTGAATTAATTATATTAGTTATAATGGCATTTTTTTATTAAATTTTTGTTTTTCATAAATATCTTAAATATGGTTGATTTTAGCAAAAAGATTGTCATAAATAAAATTGAAAAGCATAAAATTTTGTATCAAATATGTAAATTGAATTTTTTTGCATATCCGATAGTTAACAAGATAATAGCATCAAAATAACACGTAAGTTTTGTATAAATTACTACTTTTATAATTTTTTTAGTAAATATCTCAAAAACGGTTAACTTTAAAAAAATAATCATTATAAATAAAATTGTAGAGCATACAATTTTATACAAAATATGTCAATAAATTTTTTTTGTTTAACTAATAATTAACAAGATAATTGCAATAAAATAAAATGTAAGTTTTGCACAAATTACTACTTTCTCGGTTTTTCGTAAATATCTTACAAATGGTTGATTTTAGCAAAAAGATTGTCATAAATAAAATTAAAAAACATAAAATTTTGTATCAAATATGTTAATCGAATTTTTTTACATATCCGATAGTTAACAAGATAATAGCATCAAAATAACACGTAAGTTTTGTATAATTTACTACTTTTATAGTTTTTTTAGTAAATATCTCAAAAACGGTTAACTTTTATAAAATAATCATCATAAATAAAATTGTAGAGCATACAATTTTATACAAAATATGTTTATAATTTTTTTTTGTTTAACCAATAGTTAACAAGATAATTGCAATAAAATAAAATGTAAGTTATGCACAAATTGCTACTTTCTCGGTTTTTCGTAAATATCTTAAAAATGGTTGATTTTAGCAAAAAGATTGTCATAAATAAAATCGAAAAGAATAAAATTTTATACCTAATATGTTCATCGAAATTTTTTGCATATCTGATAGTTAACAAGATAATAGCATCAAAATAACATGTAAGTTTTGTATAATTTACTACTTTTGTAGTTTTTTTTTAGTAAATATCTCATAAACGGTTAACTTTAATAAAATAATCATCATAAATAAAATTGTAGAGCATACAATTTTATACAAAATATGTCAATAAATTTTTTTTGTTTAACCAATTGTTAACAAGATAATTGCAATAAAATAAAATGTAAGTTTTGCACAAATTACTACTTTTTCGGGTTTTCGTAAATATCTTAAAAATGGTTGATTTTAGCAAAAAGATTGTCATAAATAAAATTAAAAAGCATAAAATTTTATACATAATATGTCAATAAATTTTTTTTGTTTAACCAATAGTTAACAAGATAATTGCAATAAAATAAAATGTAAGTCTTGCACAAATTACTACTTTCTCGGTTTTTCGTAAATATCTTAAAAATGGTTGATTTTAACAAAAAGATTGTCATAAATAAAATTAAAAAGCATAAAATTTTGTATCAAATATGTTATTCGAATTTTTTTGCATATCCGATAGTTAACTAAATAACAGCATCAAAATAACATGTAAGTTTTGTATAATTTACTACTTTTATAGTTTTTTTAGTAAATATTTCAAAAAGGGTTAACTTTAATAAAATAATCATCATAAATAAAATTGTAGATCTCAAAATTTTATACATAATATATTAATACATTTTTTTTGTTTAACCAATAGTTAACAAGATAATTGCAATAAAATAAAATGTAAGTTTTGCACAAATTACTACTTTCTCGGTTTTTCGTAAATATCTTAAAAATGGTTGATTTTAAGAAAATAATCAACATGAACAAAAGTGTAGAGCATAAAATTTTCTAGAAAATCAATTTTTATGATTTTTTTCGTATTTTCAACGGTTTATGAAATATTCGCAAGTAAAGCGTCGTGTATGTTGTATATGGCAATGGTGGAGTATCTCGCGCATGCGTCGTTTAATAAAAAAAATTATAGCACAAAAATATGGGTATATTAACAAATAAAAGAAATAATTTTATAAAAAATATTTAATTAAACACAGTGATTTTACATAAATTTTAATGTTTTTGAGTGAAATTCCTGCATAAGCAATGTTATCAGTAGTGGAGTAGTGGCTCTTTAATTTTTATCATTTTGGCCTAGAAACATGATTTTTGCGACTGTTCCTATTCCCTAATTATAAACGGATAAAAAATCATCACTAATTTTGTTTTAAAAAAATCGGGTAATTGACGGAAATTAAGTCAAATAATTTTTTTGTATTTTTTTTAATTTTTTTTTGTTTTATTTTGAATCAAAATAATCCAAATCCTCCTCCAAATCCACCGAATCCTACACCAAATCCACCGCCGTAGCCACCATATCC
This sequence comes from Stenus bimaculatus, assembly GCA_963971135.1. NCBI lineage: Eukaryota > Metazoa > Arthropoda > Insecta > Coleoptera > Staphylinidae > Stenus > Stenus bimaculatus. The sequence continues at coordinate 1,825,185 of OZ020181.1, forward strand.
GTGTCCATGTCCGTGACCGTGGTAGTGGTCATGGTAGTCATGTCCGTGACCGTAACCGCCGTGGTAACCGCCATGGTAGTTATCGTAACCGTGACCATGGCCATAACCACCACCATAACCACCACCGTAACCACCACCGTAACCACCATGATGGTGTCCTGCTACAGGTACAGGAACAGGGACAGGCACAGGACTTGCACTTGAGTAGGCCATGATTGCCAAAAACACACTAAGAATTATAACCTAAAAAACACAAAAATTAAAAAAATCTTTAAAATTTAAAAAAAAATTTAAAAAATACTAAAAAAAAATTAAAAAAAAAATTAAAAAAAATTAAAAAAAACTAAAAAAAATTAAAAAAAATTAAAAAAGAAATTAAAAAAAAATTAAAAAAAAAATTAAAAGAGAGAAAAAGTTGTACACTACACCAAACTTATTTCAAATGAAATACCCTGTATATTTTTTGTATTTCGAAACAAAATTTGGTGTTGTGTGGACAATTTAGCGAACACACTGTATAATAAAAACATATATAAATGTAAGTTTACTTATTTATTTGAAACGTTTTTTGAATTTTTTTATAGTTATAAATATATTGAATAACCCTGTATATTTTTTAAGTTTAAACTTATTTTTTTATTGTTTAATTTTGTAATTAATTTGTAATTAATAATTATAAAAAAAATAATAAATAATTTTAATTAATTATAACTATAAATTGGCTTACCTTAAACATTTTGGTGTGTAATTGAAGCTGTCAGAAAAGTAAGAAAGTCACTTTGTGCAAATTGAACGTTTTTTGTTCTTCGTCAGGATCAACTCTCCGGTTATATACCTTTTTTTCGTCTGGTGTCAAGGCTGCTTCAAGAAGATTTCAATGAAGAACGAAGAACGACGACATTGTGATTTTTAAGCTCAAAACAAATCTCGTTTTATGTTTGTAATTAAACTTAACGATGGGATTTTTGTCGCCTATCACCTTAAAACCAAATAAATACCCTCCTCTTGCCTAATTTCTTCTTCCAACGTGCAACAACCGTAAAAATTAGGATTATTTAAAATTCAAGGTTCATTAATATTAAACAGGTTAAAATCTCGTTAAATTCTCTTTTAAACTTAAATTTAATGAGATAATTTAATAAATACATTTTTATTTTACTTAGGAAATTTCTAATTATAATTTTGAAAAAAGTTATAGCAATTAATTGATATTAATAACTATTATTTATGTTGTTATAAAAGTTTTATTATAATGTTGCTTTGACATAATTATTAGTAATTAGAAAATAGAAATTGGAAATTGGAAATTGGTAATTCGAAATTGGACATTAATAATTAGAAATTGTAAATTAGTAATTAGAAATGGATAATTAGTAATTAGAAATTTTTTATTTTCCTATGTTATAAAAGTTTTATTATAATATCTCTTTGACATAATTAGAAAATAGAAATGGGAAATTAGAATTTAGTAATTCGAAATAGTACATTAATAATTAGAAATTGGTAATTAGAAATTGTAAATTAGTAATTAGAAATTAATAATTAGTAATTAGAAATTAATAATTAGTAATTGGTAATTCGAAATTGTAAATTAGTAATTAGAAATGAATAATTAGTCATTAGAAATTTTTTATTTTCCGGTTATTATAAAAGTTTTATTATAATATTTCTTTGACATAATTAGAAAATACAAATTGAAAATTGGAAATTGGTAATGCGAAACTGTACATTAATAATTAGAAATTGGTAATTCGAAATTGTAAATTAGTAATTAATAATTAGTAATTAGAAATTTTTTATTTCCCAATGTTCTAATAAAAGTTTTATTATAATGTTTCTTTGACATAATTAGTAATTAGAAAATTGTAATTGGAAATTAGAAATTGGTAAATGGAAATCGGAAATTAATAATTAGAAATTGGTAATTCGAAATTGTAAGTTAGTAATTAGAAATTAATAATTAGAATTTTTTTATTTTTTTTATGTTGTTATAAAAGTTTTATTATAATATTTCTTTGACATAATTAGGAAATAGAAATTGGTATTTCGAAAATGGACATTAATAATTAGAAATTGGTAATTCCAAATTGTAAGTTACTAATTAGAAATTAATAATTAGTAATTAGAAATAAGTATTTTTTATGGTTTTTTTTGTGTTTTTGTACCAATGAATATATTTTTTTATTTTTCATTATTATTATTTATAAATAAAATAAAAATTACGCAATAGGAATATAAAGGATGATTAATCATGAATATTTAAATATTGATAAATAAAAAATTAACAACAATGAATATGATTAAATAATTTATTGGTATAACAGTATTAAAAGTATTAAAAGTAAATAAACATTTTTAACAACAAAAAAATTAGGTGTAAAAATATAAATTTATGAGAGCTTTTGGCAGTTTTAATATTTAACCTTTTTTCCAACCAAGACCACCACCGCCCCCAAAACCACCTCCGAAACCACCGCCCCAGCCTCCACCGCCACCTCCTCCCCAGCCACCCCCGCCGCCGCCACCTCCTCCCCATCCTCCGCCGCCACTATGACCACCACCTCCATGGTGACCTCCACCACCATGACCACCACCGCTCCAGCCTCCACCACCGTGACCACCACCGCTCCAGCCTCCTCCATGGTGTCCACCGCCTCCACGTCCTCCACCTGCCTTAATGGCAATTATCGTTATTTCACTTCCTCCACGTCCTCCTCCATGGCCACCACCATAACCACCATAACCACCACCACCATAACCACCTTTATGAGGCAGTGCTTCAGTGGATAAAATTAGAACCAAAAATAAAAAAAACTAGAAAAAAAATATGAGAAATTAAAAAAAAAATTGATTTTTGTTGATTTTTTTAAAATTATTAAATGGAAATTATAAATTCCATTTCCGTATTTTGTTATATTGAGAAATGTATATGAATTGGATCCTTGAAATTAAATCACCTTTCCCAAAATGTAAATATGGAACGTAAAACGAAATCTTCTTAATCTTTAAATACCATAATTACCATATACTAGCAATTGTTTCGCACGCTATCAAAAATCGCGGTTTGGAAAAACCTTGGCCATTGCTCGAGGCGTTAATTAAAAACAAAAACATTCAAAAAACCCACTTACGTTTAAAAAGCATACGGCACCACCGCCCAAAATTCGATTGTTTCGTCTCATACTCAACACAGATTTTTGCTACTTCAATGTCGCCGCGTTAACAGCTTCTCACTTTTAAACTCAAACCAAGGTCTTCTTTGAGGATTCCCGATTGATTAATTAAAAAAATGATGAGCTGCGAATGCGGATGAGAAAAGTTTGGATTTACCGATGCTAAATTGCTAAATTCAACAACTCAGGTACTTACCTGATGTAATAATATGTTTGCTTTAAAACTTAAAACTTGTATATTCAACAATTATTCACAACTTGTTTTTAAACAATCATTTTTTGACCTTAGTCAAAAATTACTGCGATTTTAATTAATATCTCCCCTAAAAAATACCAAAAATTTATTTTTTGCCCATTTTTTTTTGGTATATTTTTGAGGCATTTTCAAGATATTTTTAAGGATTTTAGATTAAAACATTTTTATTATTTTTTTCATTTTTTATTTCGCATATTTTTGCTGAATTTTGGTATTTACACAAAATAAATTTATTGTCTTAAAAAATAATTATAAAAAAAATATTGTTTTTTAATTTATCCTCTCCATCCCCCACCCCATGAAGGTCTGGCGTAGCCTCCAACAAAAATGCCTCTGTTTTCTATAGGATTAGCTATACCACCATAATTTCCACCCGGTATATTTCCACCATATCCACCATAAACGCCGTAACTTCCATAGCCCTTGTAGAAATTATTCCTCCAACCCCCACGTGATTCGCGTTCATCTTGAAGAATTTTTTCAGGATTTACTGAATCACCCTGTATAACTCTGTTATAGGGAATAGGCTGACGTGGCACAAAAACATGCGGTTGTAATAAATCTTCAACATCATTACTGACTGCAGTAGAAATTATTATAAATAATACAAATATGGTAAGCATCTGAAAATTAGAAAAAAAAAATAATAATTAATTCTACAGAAAAATTAAAATTTTAAATTAATTATTGTAATTGAGCATTAAAATACAGTAAAAACAAAGCTTTTACATTATTTATTAAAGCGATAATAGGTACTAAAAATTTAAATAAATTCATGTTTTTTTAATAAATTATAATTTAAAAATTGCGTTCCCAATTTTACAACCTACAAACATTATTTGTTTTAATTAGATTACTAGGTGACTTTACAAAATTTTGACGAAATTTTATTTCTTACCTTTATCATCTTGATGTGTTGAATAAGGGTCAGCAACCTTCACTAAACCTGAATTCTTTTTTCTAAGCTTCTAAAATTTCTTCCTCTTGTATTTATAAGCTTTTTTTAATAACCCAAGCAACCCCACTACAAAAGGCCTAATAAAAAATTAGGAAACATTCCTGGGATTCCTACAAAAATTGGGTTAAACACACTAAATTACATAAATTGCTTAAATTTCTAAAAAAAATTATTGTGATAAAATTAGTTAAAATATCAAAAAAATTAATGTGAGGTTATGTAACCAACATGTCATTTAATTTGCGTTAATTTTAATTTAATTCATATTTAATGCCTGTAAAAATTATTTTAAAATTTTTTAAAAAAATAATTTTGTTTGTAATTTAAGGTGATACTCGTGTAACGGTTCTAAAATTCTTTTGAAGCCATTTATAAAATAAATAATAAATATGAGAAGCAATGAATCAGAATAAATGATGCACTTAAAACCCCTTTTAGGACTTTTAACGATTTAAAAACGTCCTAATTTACAATTTAATCTTAAAATACCTTAGAAATATTAATGTAACAAATTAGCTTTTATAAAATTGAAATGTTTCACAAAATTAATATTTAATTTAATTTTGTTCAATTTTTTAGAAAAAAAATTATTTTTTGAAAACTATTTGTGGTATAAAGACCTTTAAGGGCTTAAAATGTAAGGAATTGTCTGTTCTACAAAATGGAATTAAAATTAATTGTTTAAACAAAAAATTGAACTCTACAGGACCGGATTTGTGCCGAAATTTAGTTTAAATTTTATAAATTATAAAATATTTAGTAAAAAATGAACAAATTTATTTGTCCAACTATTTTTAATATACATTTCTGGAAAGCCTTTTTAATCTTCTTTAATTTAAAAAAAGAATTATTTTGATATCGTTTTTAGTTTTTGAGTTATTGGCAAAAATGTAAAAACCTATCCAATTTCGTTTTTATAAAAAAAAATTATTTCTCAAAAACTATTTAAGATATAAAATCAATTAAGGGCTTAAAATTTCAGGAATTGCCTATTCTATAAAGTGAAATTAAAATTATTTGCTTAAAATAGAAATTAAACTCCACAGGGCCGAATTCGTCCCAAAATTTAGTTTATTTTTTTAGTATTTTTTTGTAGAAAATTTTATTTTCAGATTTTCACCAAATAATTTTTAGAGTCCATCTAAGGCTAAAAAGTCCATTGAAGCTCAAAATATAAAAGGTAAAATTTTAAGATTTTAATATCATGTTTAGTTTTTGAGTTATTTACAAAAATGTGAAAAAACAACTGATATCGTTGGATTTTTTAGAAAAAAAAAAATAATTTCTCAAAAACTATTTAAGGTAGAAAAACATTTAAGAGTTCAAAATTTGAGGAATTGTCTGTTCTATGAAATGAAATTAAAATTATTAGTATACATTTAAAATTAAACTCATCAGGAACGGATTTGTGCCAATATTTAGTTGATTTTTTTAGTATTTTTTTTGTAAAAAATTTTATTGTCAGATTTTCCTCAAATATTTTTTAAAGTTCTCTCAAGCCCAAAATATAAAAGCTTAAATTTTAGGATTTTGATATCATGTTTAGTTTTTGAGTTATTTTTATAGAAATGTGAAAAAAAACACCGATTTTGTTCAAATTTTTAGAAAAAAAATAATTTCTGAAAAATTATTTCAGATAGAAAAACGTTCAAGGGTTCAAAATTTAAGGAATTGTCTGTTCTATATAGTGAAACTCTCCAGGGTTGAATTTGTGCTGAAATTTAGTTAAAATTTTTATAATTATCAGAATTTCGCCAAATATTTTTTAAATTCTACTTAAAGTTTGCTCAAATGGTTCAAAATTTTAGGAACTACGTATTCTAAAATTAAAATTACAATTTTACGAAAATTGTAATGTAAAAAAACAAAATCACCAAATTTCTGGATAAAAAAATTAAATTAAAATTTTAGAATTCACTATAAATTTTTTGAATTATAAATAATGCTATAAATCATTAATTTTTTGTATAATAATTTTTTTATTTATTTGTTATGCAACCAAATATACTCGTGTACAGTCGCGTGAATATTTAAGTTGGCGCCACTAAAGTAACTAAACTGAACTAAACCATAAAAGTGCATGTATCAGCTGATTGGCATGTGCATTGTTTATTCAAGTTGAAAATTCTGCCAAACTTTTGATTAATAGGTGTTACCTGTGTTATTAATGCAGAAAAAGCACGTGAAAATATTTAGTAGTGTTAAACAATTGATTCAAACATGGAAGAAGTTCGTTTATTAGTGCAGGAGGAAGGTAGAGAAGCTAGAAACCTCCTGGCCTTCAGCATTTCTCCAAATTCAACTGCAGATGATAAATTAAGTACGTTTTTAATCACTTTAAAATAAAAAACATTCAGGTATAATTAATTAAATTATCAGTCATTAAAATAAATTATTAAAAATGATTGCTTTTGATTGATTTAAAAAAAATGCAGTTTTATAACCAATATTTTATGAAAACAATTTTTTTTTTTAATTAACAATATTTTAGGTAAGCTCTCTCGTAAACCGCCTTGTCCTCCTCGAATTATTGAAACAAGACGAGCTTTAAAACATGTAACAGGATTTCATTCAAGAAACGGAACAAGGGTTAGATCAGCTTCTACGGGACGGGACAAAAAATCTGATCTATCTGAATTACGTGCTCGATATTGGGCTCTACTTTTTGGAAATTTACAGAGATCTGTAAGTCAATTAATATACCAAAAAAATAAAAACATAATTGTTAATAATAATTAAATTTTTTATAAGTTTATTTTGTGTAGGCAACCATATTTACAGTTAGCTTGGTTGAATGATGGAACTTTACGCGCTCGCTTGTAGATGGCGCTAGCGGTAATTTATTTAAAAAATCGCTAAAATAAAAAAATTAATTTTTTTTTTATTTTTATTTAAAATTATTACAATTATTTATTAAATTTGAAATATTTTTCACAGGCAACTAATATAATTTTTGTTGCGTTGATCATAGATGGCGCTAACTGTAATTTTTAAAATATTTTTATTTTTTAAAAATAGTAGGCCTTTTATAAAACAATTAAACATCAATGTCAATCAATAAAAGAAATTGATAAAATGAGTCAGATGAATGAAAATCATTTGCAGATTGTTGAAATTTACAACACAGTTGAAGCGCATGAAAGTTTGATCGAGTGTCAAGAAGTAACTTTGGTTTTGGATAATTATCTTCGTGATTTCAACGCTTTAGCTGAGTGGTTTCGTATAAAATGGGATTATGAAAATACTCCTGGTCCTCAACGTCCTACTTCTTTAACCTGGGATATTTGTAAGACAAATCTATCAAAAAATCAACCGAAATCGGGAAAGTCAAGCCCGAATTTGCAATCGGGACGTTCAAGTCCTGCAACGGGCAAAATAAGTCCACGTTCTCCAAAATTGCGTTCAACAACATCAGCTCCTACAAGTCCTTCACCACTGGATAAACCAATTTTGGAAGATAAAGTTTTAGATACTCCACCAAAACTGGAATTCTTGAACGAATCGTTTTTGCAAACTGGCCGAAAATTAACTGAAACTGAAATATCAGAAAACGCTAAAGTTAAGGAATTGGCCGAATTTAAGGAAACCAAAAATATTGAGTCACCAAGTGAAGATCGAAAAACGTACGATACTACGCGCAAATTTAACGTGCAAAGTGCCGAAAAGAGTACAAGTACTGATGATTTTCCACGTTTATTAAAAAAATGCAATACCATCAAAGTTAATCAAGAATCTCAAACGGATGATGTTGAAAAGAAAATTTCGCCAATAAACAAACCTAAAGTTGATATAATCAACAAAAATATTAAAAACGTTCGTCCTGCTTACTCCTTTGCTTTAACCCGTAGCAAATCAGCTACAACAAAGCCTAGAATTGAAGTAATTAAAGCACCACCAGTGCTAATTAATAAAACCAACAAACCACTCAAGGTGATAACACCGAAAGTTGCAACAAATCGTGTGGTAGGATTATCACGTAGCAAAACCGTAGGTGAGTTTAAATCCACGAATAACGATAAAACGAAAAAACCATTATCAAAACTAACATTACCGCATAAAACCAGCAGCATCAGAATAATAAAACCAAAAATGTCAAAAACCGACTACGGAAGTTCAGTAGAAACTCTAGTCAATCAAGGTAAATCTGCAGAAAACATCAACTCGAGTTCAATTGAAACTTTGCATAGCGAAAATATTAAAACCTCCGATGGTTGGTTGATGGTCAAAAACCGTTCGCGTTTCAAAAATAGCGCAAAATCGCGTAAATCTGATACCGCTCTATCTTGGGCTACACGATTCCACCAAGTTAGTGCCACTGCAAGTCTCCCAGCTTTAGCTTTACTCCCCGACTGTCCAGAAAAAACCTCCATAGATAAAACCGATAAGGATAATTTAAATAATCTAAAATCCATGAAGGTGGTGAAGAGTAGTGGTTTAAATCATAAAGGTTATTTAAAACGTTCACATACTACTTTATGTAATGGCGATTTTAAAATTACTAATTCTGTGCAAACTAAGAATTTGGTTAATTTGAATATTAAGAGGAGGAGTAACGAGGTGGCTGATGATTCTGAAACTGATGATGAGGCCAAGGTTAAGGATACGCATGATGATTTCGTTACTGAAGAAGAGCATAGGAAGAAGGCGAAGCAATTAACGGAGGAGGAAGAAATGTTGAATCAAGAAATAGCGAAATTGCAAGGCTCTGAGATTGATGTTGATACGGAAACTGATGGTACTGAGACTGATGGGGAATTGCAAGGGGATAACGATGAGGATGTTGCTGTTATCGATAATAATGATGATATTAGTTTAGAGGCGAGATATGAACCGATGTTAGCAGGTAAGATATTAAAAATAACTTCAATTACGGTTTTTTATAATGTTTTTATTAATAGGAATGTCTTGGGGTGAACGCGTTGATACTTTAGCTGCTTTAGAGGCGTTAGTAGCGAGACATCCAGGAAGAGCTTTGGAGCTCCATCAAAAACTTTCAAACCCATCGAGGAAATCAACCCTATCGGAGACTTTACGAAAATACCAGGCGAAACAAATGCGCGCGCAACAGCGAAGACAACTGCTCCAGCAAGAAAAGGCTTTTAAACTCCAAGCACTCTGGGCTAGAGTCGAAGATGTTAAAGCCGCCAAACTGCAGCTAATCGAAGATAAACGCCAACGCATGGAAATGCGTTTACAACGAGCCGCACAAAACAGGAAAAAACACTTGAAAGGAATCGTCAGGAAAGCTCATGATGAAGAAGAGAAATTAAAGGAAATTGCTTTTATCAACGAGCTTGAAGCTCAAAACAAACGCCACGATTTTCTTCAATTATGCCGGGAACAACGCGATAGAGTTCAAGGAATTTACGAAGATCGAAAGAAGCGGCAAGAAGAGAAGGCTGCAAAAGAAGCTGCGGTTGAAGAAAGAAGACGCGCTTTGGAGAAAGAAAGGTTAGAACGTTTAGATCGATTGCAGGATGAAAGGAGACAACGGGATGAAAGAATTGGGCAGCAGCAACTACAACGGGAGAAGGTACGGCAGGAAATGGCTAGCCAAAAAGCAAGAGATAGAGAGGTTTGTTTTGTAGTTCAAAATTTGGTTTAAGTTTTATTTTTTTTTTATTTAGGTAAGAATGACAGCATTGCACGCGCAGAAATTAGCGTCGAAACAAGAATTACATAAGAGAATTGTTCAGAAGCAGGAAGAATCCGCGAGGAGGCATGAGGAAAACATGGAACAAATTCGACAAAAGGCTCTTGAGTTATCCATACATCGATGTCATGCTGATGATAATCAGGCTCCAAATATTACACCTTATTTGACTCAAAAGCTTTGCACTGCTTGTAATGCTTTGGTAAGTTATTTAATTGTCTTGTAAATAAAGAGAATTCCTTAGATCTCCTTTAATTATCGGTGAAGGTGCACCAAGCAACAAATAGCAAGTTGTGATTCTGTATCTGGATTTAGTTGAGCTTCCTTCCTGTCTATCCACTCGCAGAACTCCAGATGGAATATCACTGATGTCTGCCATACTTATCGTCTTTTTCACAACTGCGACAGCTAGGATATTTGGTTATTTCCAGCTGATCTAGGTGTTTGTTCACATGTAGGCAGTAGTTTGCTGTTTTTAGATAGGTGCTTGTATGAGCATCTTACTCTGTCTGCAGCCTTCTGTTTTTAGCCATTTGGCGTGTCGTCGCAGTGAGTGCTCTTTTAACATTTAGCTAGACTCATTGAAGGCTATGACCCAACTATTTTCTGGGTGGCTCTCCTTCAAATTAGCTCATCCTCCTTCTCGTTGCCTTTGTTTCCTGAATGTCCTTTAATCCAGATGATTTCTACCATATTGTTTATTGCAAGGGTCTACAGCATTCAGTGGCATTTTGTTACTAACCAGGAGGTGACTTTTTATCTCTCTAGTTGACGTTTTTTCAAATTAAATTTGAAAATTATTCTCAGTAATTAATATAAATACCTTGAAAACAAATAGTTGGCGAAATGAAGTTTCTTTTTCCACATCAAACGAAATATTACGGCATTTGCCTGGCGTCATTTATCGTAAAGACGTTAAAATATCACTTAAATATTTATAGAATTACGTGTCGTTATTATAAAAGAACTTGAAAAAACAGTCATTCAAAAAGGCATTTAAATTATTTCGTAAAATACTCATATGTAATATCACGAGTGGTCAAATTTAAGTCGAATATTTTTCACTGTCATTATCACGAATGTCATTTGGGGTTAAGTTTTTAACCCCAAATGACATGAGTGGTAATGTATGCAAAATATTCGACTAATAATTTGAACAAAAGTGCATATTTAAGGGACTATTTAACGATCATTTTTCACTTTTTTGTGCAAAATTTGACAGCCAACTTCAAATTTATTGAAATTTGACATTAACGTCATAAAATAATCGCTGATATTTTTGACGTTTTACTTGTCAAAAAAAATAATTACTTGTGAGTTGAATAGTCAAAATTATTGTCAAATACTTTTTTTTATCATTATTTCAAGGTAAATTAAAATATTGCAAAGTTTTTATTTAATTAAAAGCTTCGTGGAATAACAACATTTAATTTTTTTAACTCGTATCTTTGGAACGAACAAGGATTTCGATACGAATCTTTTTCCTTATTTAAGAAGACTGAAGTTATTTAAAAATTAAATGAAAAAATTTAAAATATATGCAAGCTAAAGAAATTAAAAAAATTTAAAACGCGTGCGATTCTCAAAATTGTAGTGTTTTTAGAGCTGGTGGCAGAGAAATAATCAATCTTTAATTATCTTTCATTTGGGGGTCGATTTTACAAAAATTCGAAAAAATAAATTTTCATAATTTTTGAAGGTTTTGTTTGGGCTTGATTTTTTTCTTAATTTTCTCAAAAAGTATTCACAATAGCAAACTAAAAATTTTACTCAATATAGACACCCAAAATAGGAGTATTTTAAGTCATGTTAGAAGAAAATCGTCTAAATAGTTTTTTCGAAAGAAAATTTCATAGTTTTTGTAAATTTCGAGTACAAATTGGCCCTGGAAGACGCATTTTTACCTCCACATGATTGGGTCTTGCAGTCTTCGATGGAGCAACGTATTTTGAAAATTTTAAGACACAAATCGTTTAAATCGACCAATTGGTTCGGACAAAATTAATTATTTTCCGTTTAATCAAACATTTTATAGCAATTTCTTCGTCCAAAAATTTTCAACAGTTATTCGGTCGTAACTTCTAAACGAAAAGAGATATCAAAACGATTCTTTTTTTATTTAAAAGCTTACTTGAAGACCTTTAAATTGAACCATCATTCGTTAAAATCCATAAAAGGAAAGCGGGATATAAAAATAGTCGAAATCGCGATTTTTTACAGAGTTTTTTGCGCGGTTAAAATTTTTGATTTTTTTGAAAAATTGGAAAAATCGACACGTATAGTCATGGTGTTTAAAAAGCCCTTTTCGACGTATATTTTAGTTGGACGGTAATAATTTTAGTTACGAGGGGTTGAAAAATCACAAATTCGACTTTGGTGAATCGATGTAAAGCCAAATCAAAAGATAGAGATTTCAAATCGACCTCGTTCAAAAAACCCTTTTAAAGGTCACGTGTAGCGATTTTTAATTTTTCGATTCGTTTGGGCCTCATTTCCTCCATAAAATTCTTCTACCCGCCGTTTTTAACCGATATTTTTCGACGCTTTTAGAAAAAAAAAAAATCGCAACGCCGCTGGACGGGCTAGATAAAATTAATTATTTTTCTGAGTGTTAAGGGTACTTTTAGACACAATATAAGCCGCGTTTCGTTAAAATCGGTTGCGTCGTATGATAGTTACGATTTTTTGAATTTTGTTAAAAAATGTCTGAAAAATGTACCACAATTCCAATTTTCCCGAAAAACGGTCAAGAATAACTTTGTTAAGATAAAAATTCGCCTATAGGTTTTTCACATGTTTCTAGTTTACGAAAACGACATTCGCAATTTTTTTTTCCATCGGCCCAAGTTTCAAAATTTGGACTACCGATTTTTCCGCTTAAAAACACAACATTTTGACGTTTTCGAAAAAAATTCGCCCTCGCCATCGGGTTAATCTAGGAGGGTTGAAACTTTTGGATCTCATAAATGAAGATGTGGGAAAGAAAAGGGCCTGATTTGGCCGTTTCGATTTTTAACCCGGCGGTACCTACGATTTTTCAAAATCGGCGCGAAGGACGCTCGAAAATAACCGCGAAAAAATTAACTTTTTCGGAAGCGCTTTTGATAGCTTTCCCCTTGCTAAAAAAAATTAAAAATTCGGTAGGATTATAAAACACATATTTTCCTTTAATTCGAAACAGAGTGTTTGAAATTTGGTCAAAAAATGTACCCGCTGTCATAAAAAAACGAATCCGGGGCGATTTGACGTTTAAAAACGTATTTTTCCGATAACTCGACCGTTTTAAAAGATCGATAAGTACATATTAGGCTTAAAATGTTTAGTTTTCAATTCTACACGACATACTAAAATTTGGTTGCGATAGAAGGAATTTTCGGTTTATTCGGGGAGGTCGGTTTTCCCCTTTCGGGGTGAATAACTTTTTTCATAGGGGTGCTAGAAAAAAAAGTTTCAACCGTTTTCTAATTTTGTTTTTGAAATACATATACCTACCAAATTTCAACTTTGTACGACAAAATCTCAAGGCATCATTTGAAGTTACCACACTGCGCATCACTTTATTGCTTAGTTCTTTCTCCGATGCTTCTCTCTCCCCTTGTAGTAGACCCGCCAATTATGTTTGAAGAACTGTGATATGGTCACCAAGGATCTTGTCGATCTAGTTCAGGTTAGAAGACTCTTATCCCAGTACTGCCTTTTTTTTGGACCCGTCAGTGAAAATCTTCACATCTGGTTTGTTCATGTGTTTATTTAATGTGATAGCTCCTGGTAAAGATGTACTTTATCAGTTAGTAGTCTGTTCCTATCCCGAAGAGTGGCTTACATTTGTGTGCCTCTACCAAGATTTTTAAATGCTTACTCCTTTCGAAACTTGCATTCCAGAATTTTCCTTCCTGCAGTCTTAAAAAGGAGCGTAGTGCCATCTCCTCCAAGTTACAGAGCGATGATTGCTGCGTTTCGTGTTTATTAGAGTGGTTTCCATCTGAAGAGAACCTTGCTCAGAAATCAATGTTTTAGAATATTTAGATTAACTTAGTTGATGTACATGATGATGTACTGGTCATCCAGAATTAAGGTTTCTCAATTAATCTGAATTCCGGTAATGTATGAATCGACATTATTTAGTTTTAATAATAATCGTTCGGTGCAGGAAAGGCTCACTTCAGACGAAATCCACTCTAGGACTCATCAGCATTACATAACATAATTGTTGATTACCATATCTTCAGCTCTGGCTAATGAAGCACAATATGAGTACTCCACTTCAATCCGATACAAACAGTAGATAGTTGTGCCAATTTTCTAAAACGAGTGGAGTTATCCACTAATGTAGATCTATATCATCAAATTTAGTATGAAACGTAGCATCCATCATTCTGCAACTTGTTATTTGTTGATTGGTGCACTTTCAGCGATAATTAATTTTGTTTTGAATAATAGAAATGTTATGATTTTTTACAGATCAATTCTGAGGTATATTTGATAAGTCATTTGCGTGGTCGTAAGCATCAAGAATCAGTGAAGCAAGCTTTGGGTAGTACAACATTATCGGGAGATGAGTTGGAAAAATATAATTTGCAGCAAATAATTGATGCTCCTGTAGATAAAGAAGATCCTAAAGCGACTGCGGCTAAAGAACGTTCCAAATCTTATAAAAAGCGTTGTAAAAAAATTCGACAACGTATGACTTTAAAAGCTGCTGAATTTGAAACAAACTATAAAAAACCTGATATTGATTACAGCAACCGAAGAAGCATTTTAAAGAATATTAATGCAATCAATAGTATTACGAATCAACCTCCTCAAGGTTGGGGTAACCAATTAGATCGGGTACTTAATGATTTAAGTAGGACCTTCAACAAAGGTTCAGAGAATGATTTGATTGCTTTTACTGTCTATAATGGATTTGGAGCGTTGGCTAAACTATTTTTACTTGGGAATGAGGAAAATACCACACTAATAATGAAGTTAGTTTTTTGATATTAATATAATTAAGATTTAGCCAAGTCAATTAAGCAAAAAAATGGGGTTAACTTCAGAATGAGAGATAATAAGGTGGAAACTCGTATACACCTTCATTTTGGGGTTCTACAAGTTGTCTCAAAATTCTCATAAAATCTCGTGTCTGTGTCGTTACTTATTCAAAGTCAAAGGTCACAAAAATTGGTTTTTCGCAATTATCTAGGTTTCTACAACTCCAATCATGTTAACATTTATTATAAAAATTGTAGAGCATAAAATTTGTGACAAATTTTGTTTCAAACATTTTTTCATGCGTTCAACCGTTTTTAAGATAGAGGGCGGAGAGCGTACAGCGCTTAGCCATATACATAAAGTATATTACGGTATAATACGGTAAAGGGCTTGGAACAAGCTAAAGTTTTTCGTCAGAGCTGCCAGAGGCGTGTAAACCCATGTAAACATATGACAAAGTTACTCCTAGAGTGAGAAAAAGAGGAAAATCACTGTCAGATGCTAGAGTGAGAAAAAGAGGAAAATCACTATGTCAGATGCTTTTTCTCACTCTGGCAGTCATTTTGTTATGGGTATGACAATATATGCTCTGGCAAAAAATACCTAGAGTGTTCCATTTCCTTAATGCAAGGTAAACTGTGAAGGCGGCTGCACAATTGATTGAACGCATACGTTACGGTTATGAAAAAGAGAGATAAAACATCCGGATTCCTTGTGGGTGAGAGAGTGAACATGCATAATTTGCTATCTATTGCTCTCCGCTCTTTATCTCAAAAATGGTTGAGCGCATGAAAAAATGTTTCAAACAAAATTTGTTGCAAATTTTATGCTCTACAATTTTTATAATAGATGTTAACATCATTGGAGTTGTAGAAACCTAGATAATTATGAAAAACTGATTTTTGTCACCTTTGATTTTGAATAAGCTTTAATGAGCTTTTAGAACACCAAAATGAAGGTATACTTATACGAATTTCCAGCTTATCTCTCATTAAGTGATGAAACGCTAATTTGACTGTGTTAATTTACAATTTTATTTATAGGAGTTTGGGTATCGTTGCAAATCTTTGGAAGGTGGCTTGTAGTGCAGTTACTGGAGGAAGAGCTTGTTCCGAGTATTGTGTGCTTTCGAATAAGATTATGGCGGTTTTGGATTTGCTCAATACAAAATTACAGGTTTTTATTTTTTCTATGACTATGATGGGTACTTTATCATAAGTAATGATAGCTATTACTCACACCGGTGATTCTCTGTTATAGTAGGACTCGTGCGTAATGGGTATGATTATAGTATTATTTAACGATGTGGGATTTTTTGAAATTTTTGTTTGGGTTGGTTGTTTTAGTTGTAAATGAGGTGGTAGGTGGTAAGGGTTGTAGGATAAGTGATGCGTCCCCGTTTTTGAGTATCTCTCGTAGATCCCTGAGAGAAGAGAAGAGAGAAATGCATTAGCGCGAAGCTTTTAGTCGCGGTGAGTGGCAAATGCTTTGCCTATAAAATGAATGTACTCTACTTGGGTAAATGACGGCCGAGTTATAACATATACGTGCACATGGCAAGGGTTTCAAGGGATATGAATCGTACAATTTATTAACCCAGCTCCATCTTCCACGAGATGACGATTTTTCTCCGTCATTTTTATATAAAAAGCTCGCTGGCAAAAAAATCGCTTTAATTTCGCTCCCTTTTATTCTATTTTTTCTAAAACCAATAAAACTTTACGATTATGAAGGCGGAAAAGGGTCATGTGTGATTTGCCTAAATCGAATAAATGGACCGCTGGACTTTTTCCGCTTTTTCCTTAAAATTGAAACGGTTTTGTTTAGTTTCGGATCGGTGACTCGGTGAACGCTAAACTGTCGATCGGAGGAAAAGGGAGAGATTTAATATTTTTGATTTAAAAGGGCTAATAAAATGTTTTTATTGTAGGAAGTTGGTAATTGCGAGGATGCACCACCTTCGGACTCTCTTTGCACTTCTTTGATGCAGGTTTTAACGACAGTTTTGCGCAACACGCCCAAGGATGTCGCACCTTATAGGGTACAAGATGTTGTTAGGTAAGTACTTGGTAATTGTGGTGTCGTAAAATTAATATCTCGCACTTAACCCATGAATATGAAGCGTAATTAAAGATGTTAATTAAGTTAAAAAGGATTCCTTCTCCGAGCTGATTGATTAATTCCGGAGCTTTTGCGAGATTGGTGGTGCTCGTTGATCTAGTTCAAGTTTTAATCGAAATTCTGAGCATCGGGATCAGTGCTCTAATTGAAATTTGTTTAAAACACGGCAGCCTTGTGAAATATATTAACAAGAAGTTGCTGTGTACTTTGGAATAAGAGGGAAGGAAAAATTGAGATGGGGTTGAATAAGGAGCGACGTAGTTAAGACATCTTGTTTCGCCAAGATTACCAGGTCTTGATTTTATAATTAAGTTTGTTCATGTAATGCTAATGTTTTTATGTATCTTATGCGGTGTGTGTACTTATTAGGATCTACGTGTTTTGCTCTTAATCCGTCACGTTGTTTGCACGCAATTATCATTTATAATTAAAATCTATTTATATGCTTCGGGGATTAATTTAATTGAGTTTGCAGCTTTTTTCTAACGTGACATTAGTGCAAAAAAAATAAATCAAAATTGGGAGTCTATTAAATTAAGCAGGCGAATGTGTACACTTAAAAGATTGAAGATCAAAGCAAACTCGCGACCACTCATCCCCGTTTAATATTTAATTAACCCATATCAATATGTCAAAGTTTTATGAGAGTGGAGCGTAGGGCGGTTTTTATCTCTCGGGAGACACGGAAAAGAGACATTCTGGTGCGCCAGATGTGCATCTGATGGCCAGATAAAGATAAGGGCTGGTGAATTGGTGAACTGGCCGTCATGCCTCATCCGACACGGCTAGTTACTGCCGCATTATTATTATTACCACCCTTGCTACGAAATACGGCCCCCTCAAGCCCTACACCTTCAACATGTTTTATCGAGTGCATGTGACCCCATTATCTGATTATGATGAGTTTATAATCCTCATCCATGCAGTTTAATTACCAACTAATCCCGATTATCTCTTTTATATTTTTCAAAATTTCCTTTTTCCAAATCCTTCTCGAAATATGGTTATTATACGAATTTAATGTTGTGTCAAGAGGACATATTCTCGAACCATTCGTTACGATATCGTATACGAATTTTTCATCATTTTGTCTTTCAAATGCAGCATCTACAAGACATGATCCTAAAGGGTTGACGTTGTAGCCCTTATGCATAGAAAAAAATTCGATCCTCCTCGATTATTTCAATAGCGTAGAAAATTTTTTTCCCAAAAGCGTCAAAAAATTTTGTATACAGTTTTTAGACAACACAGGAGCAAATAGCGAAAATCGCTACATGTGACGTATACAAGAATTATTTAAATCAACTAACGTTCGTATTTTGAAATTTCCATCTTTTAATTTGCGCTCTCACCGACCCAACAAAGTCAAAATTGCGTTTTTCCGACCCTGCCCAACCAAAATTAATGGAGAAAGGCAAGGATTTATAAAATATGCTTTCGAAAAGGTTTTTAAACATTTAAAAAAAAGGTAAAAATTTTACAAATTTCGAAAAAAAATTAAAATTTTAATCCGAAGAAAATGTTTGTAAAAAGTTATTATTTTCATGATTTTTTTACTGCACTTTACCGAAATGGATTTTAACGAGAAACAGCTTATTGTAATGGTGTTACAGTGCGCTTAAATCTAAAAAAAGATTCGTGTTGATATATCTTTTCGTTCAGAAGTTACGACTTAAAAATCGCTCAAAAATTGAAAACTGCTCTGAAATTTTCGGTTTATCAAAAAATATTTAATTTTGAAGAAATTACTTGACTGATCTAGACGCTTGATTGCTTAAAATTTGCAAGAGTCTTTTCTCTATCAAATAAAGAGACATCCGCTTTGTTTGAATGAAAAATATGCCCTCCTAGAACCGGATTTGTACTTGAATTTTACAAAAATTTTGAAATTTTTTTCAGAAAAAAATATTTAGCCGATTTTTATCGTAAATAACTTAAAATACTCTAATTTAAAGTCGGTAAAATTTTCAAGTCGCTGTTATTAATACTTTTTAAGAAATTAAATAAAAACGAAATTTCATAAAAAAATTCAAGCCTATGAAAATTTTGAAAAGTTTTTTTTCCAATTTTTAAAAACAATCTCTCAAATTAAAGATAATTAATAAAATTGACCACTCAGTTTTATTTTAGTTCAGTTATTTTTTTTTCACTATCCTAAAAAGTATAAAAAAATTTGAAAATCGCACCAAATTAAAATTACCTATGTCAACGAGCGATAGCTAATTTTAAAGGTCTTACTGTACGCTTTAATCTAGAAAAAAAATTGTGTCGATATCTCTTTTTATTTAGAAGTTGCGACTCAAAAATCGATGAAAATTTGACATAAATATGAATCTGAAGTTTTCGGTTTAAGGGAAAATACTTAATTTTGAAAAAACTACTTGGCCGATCGAGATGTTTGATAGCTTAAAATTTGTAGGATTCATTTCTTTGTGAAAATAAGAGACATCTGCTGTGATCGCCTGAAAAGTGCACCTTCCAGAGCCGAATTTGTGATTCAATTTTACAAAAACTTTGGATTTTTTTTTTGCAAAATCTATTTAGGCGATTTTTGTCGTAAACTATTCAAAATACTCCCTTTCTGTGCCTTCATCTTTGGTAAAAATTTCAGATCTTTGCTACCAACACTTTTTGAGAAATTAAATAAAAACGAAATTTTATAAAAAAATTCAAGAAATTTTTGGAAAATTTTATTTTCGAATTTTTTAAAAAACGAGTTCTTAAATGAAAGATAATTAAAAGATGATTAAAATTTATCGCTTAGTTTTATTTTAGTTCCGTTATTTTTTTGCCACCATCCTGAAAAGTACAATAATTTTGGAAATCGCACGAGATTAAAATTATTTTAAACCCTTTAGCTTAAAGTAATTTCAACGAGTGATAGGTTATTTTAAAGGTCTTACAATGCATTTGAAGGTAGAAAAAGATTTGTGTCGATATCTTTTTGCGTTTAGAAGTTACAACTCTTAAACTAGTAAAAAATTTGAAAAAGTAATTTTTTGAGAAAAACTGCTCTGAAATTTTCGATTTATCGGAAAATAATTAATTTTGAAAGAACTACTTGGTCGATCGAGACGCTTGATGGCTTAAAATTTGTAGGATTCTTTTTTTTATCAAATAAGGAAACATCCGTTCTAATCGCATGAAAAATGCGCCCTTCAGGGTCGGATTTGTACTCGAATTTTACAAAAACTTGGGTATTTTTTTTAGCAAAAACTATTTAGCTGATTTTTATCGTACATGACTTAAAATATTCCCATTTCAAGTCTTTATCTTCGGTAAAAATTACAAGATTCTGCTATTATTACTTTTTGAAAAATTAAATAAAAACGAAATTTCATAAAAAAATTCAAGCCTAGGAAATTTTTGAAAATTTTTATTTTCGAGTTTTTTAAAAAACGTTCTCTCAAATGAAAGATAATTAAAAAATGAATAAAATTGGTCGCTCAGTTTTATTTTAGATCCGTTATTTTTTTGCCATTATCCTGAAAAGTACAAAAGTTGTGGAAATCGCACCAAATTAAAATTATTTTAAACCCTTTAGATTATAGTTATTTCAATGAGCGATAGCTTATTTTAAAGGTCTTACAATGCGTTTGAATCTAGAAAAAAATTTATGTCGATATCTTTTTGCGTTTAAAAGTTACAACTCTTAAACTGGTAAAAATTTTAAAAAGTAATTTTTTGACAAAAACTGCTCTGAAATTTTTGGGTTTATCGGAAAATAATTAATTTTGAAGGAACTACTTGGTCGATCAAGATGCTTGATGGCTTAAAATTTGCAGGATTTTTTTCTGTGTCAAATAAGGAAACATCAGTTCTAATTGCATGAAAAATGCGCCCTCCAGGGTCGTATTTATACGGATTTTACAAAAACTTTGGCATTTTTTTTTAGCAAAAACTATTTAACCGATTATTATCGTAAATGATCTAAAATACTCCTATTGTGAGTCTTTATCTTTGGTAAAAATTTCAACTCTCTGCTATTATTACTTTTTGAAAAATTAAATAAAAACGAAATTTCAGAAAAAAATTCAAGCCCACAGGAAAATTTTGAAAATTTTTATTTTTGAATTTTTTAAAAAACGATCTCTCAAATGGAAGATAATTAAAAAATTAATAAAATTGGTTGCTCAGTTTTATTTTAGATCCGTTATTTTTTTGCCATTATCCTGAAAAGTACAAAAGTTGTGGAAATCGCATCAAATTAAAATTATTTTAAACCCTTTAGTTTAAAGTTATTTCAATGAGCGATAGGTTATTTTAAAGGTCTTACAATGTCTTTGAATCTAGAAAAAGTTTCGTGTCGATATCTTTTTGCGTTTAGAAGTTACAACTCAAAAAGCGAAAAAATTGAAAAGTAATTTTTTGACATGAAAATTGCTTTGAAATTTTCGGTTTATCGGAAAATAATTAATTTTGAAGGAACTACTTGGTCGATTGAGACGCTTGATGGCTTAAAATTTGTAGTATTCTTTTGTTTATCAAATAAGGAAATATCCATTTCCATTGCATTAAAAATGCGCCTTCCAGGTCGGAATATGTACTTGAATTTTACAAAAACTTTGGAATTTTTTTTCGCAAAAACTGTTTACCCGATTTTTATCGAAAATTACTTAAAATACTCCAATTCCGAGTTTTTGTCGTCTGTAAAAATTTCAAGTCTACTATCAATTCTTTTTGAGAAATTAAATAAAAACGAAATTTCAGAAAAAAATTCAAGCCCACGAAAATTTTGAAAAAATTTATTTTCGGATTTTTGAAAAAAACGACCTTTCAAATGAAAGATAATTAAAAAATGAATAAAATTGACCGCTCAGTTTTACTTTAGGTCCATTATTTTTTATCATCATGCAGAAAAGTACTACAATTTTGGAAATAACGCGAGATTAAAATTATTTTAATCACTTTAGTTCCAAATTATTTTAATATTTCGTGGCTTAATTAAAACCCCTTTGAGTCCTTTTAAATAGGCAAAAATATTGGTATGAAAATCTTTATTTGTTTTAGAGTTATGAAATGTGTCGCACACTTAAAAATTTTGCAAAAATAAAATTTAATTTTTTTTTATAAACTACCTCTTAAATAACTACTACTACTACTGCTAATAAATACTATAAATTTACACAAAATTTATTTTTAATTAAAAACCAAGAGGACAGCAAACTCTAAAAATTTGGATGCTAACTAGGAAAAAAAATGAAATTTTTTTTCAAGATTTTTGTGTTTAGAAATTTTAATTTTTTCTTCAGTTAATGATGCAGCTCCAGAAGAAATGAACATGATAAATGAGATGGTGCTGTGGTATCCCAAATTTTAGGATTCTCACATCTCCAAGAAATCATACTCATTCCATCAAGTCTTTGCTTGTTCCTAGAGGCTCCAAAATTACTAGTTTAGAGCATATTTTTGATTTGATTTATCTAGAGTTGAAATTTATGGTATTTGAATAATTGTTTGGATTGAAGGAGGGTTTGCTGTAGTTTGGGAGAATCCCACAATAAGAGTGTAATCTTATACGTGTGTAATTATTTATTTAACCTATATTGTGTACATCAGGGTGACTTTCCCTGAGCTCTGAACTAGTGTAATTGGATACAGGCGGGGCTGTTTAGCGGACGTGCACACACAGAAAAGGACTGACTGACTCTGTTTGCACAGATTGTTGTTTGTGTGGGATGGATGGACGTTTACAAAGCACTCAAATGGGACAATGTTGTGCGTTGTGCGTTGTGCCTTTGCCACGTCAACATTACCGTCTTTTCTTACACCCAAAACATATTCCACCTGGTATAACATTATCACAATACCGGATTGCTGATGCACCATCAAAATCAATAAAACACTCCGAATGTTAATTCTATGTTCGTTTTGAGTGGATGTGACACTTGTCAATGCGAATAGAATTGAGATTTCCCCTCCATGTTATATTATTCTTTAATAAGTATTAGTGCCTTCCGCATCCCCGATTAATAAACACTATTTGATTAAATCGAGCGAGCAAATATTTGCGCACCCCCCGCACCCCAATTTCATGAAATTTATTAAAATGTAAATGTCTTTCACTTTAAAAGGTGAACAACCGATTACGACAATCTCAATAACAAAATAAACTTGCATTCGTTTCCCAGAAGACACTTGAGTCTTGAGAGTCTAGAGTCCCATGCTTTTTCTAAAAAAAAAAAAAAGACATACGCGCGAGGTGAAAAAATAAACACGATGGATATAAATGAATTATAAAGTAGTTCCTGATTGAAACATCACGCTGCGTTGTGGGCTATCAAAGTAAAATAATCAAGGATTATCATTGTTTGCAGATGTCAGTTGAAATCGAATAGACGTACTGTGCAGGAGGGTGTAGGGGTCTTTTTTTTTCTTACCACCCATGGAGGGGTGCACTACAGTGTACAGGCATAAAATTAAAACTACTACTACTATTACTACTCTATTTAATTTCACAAATTTTTGTGCAACTCTATTAAATTTGTTTTCAAAAAAAAGGGTGATGCGATGCAAATAGTGAATTTGGATAAATGGTACGTGACGTGAATATGTAGCGAGGTTTATTGAATAAAATTATAAACTCCTCGCCCCTTTTATGGTTCACTTTGCATGTGTATTGAAGGGTTGCTAGTTGCCAACATATGGGTGGTTATTTTAAAATGAATATATCAAATCGTGCCCTGTGATTATTATAAATTATATTAGTAACCCCTTAAATGTAATGATTTCAAATCCTGCCTTATTGAAGGCAAGTGTTTGATGTTGAAATATTTGAGCAAGTTTAAAAGTAAGTTCGCGAGCAAATTTAATTAACGTCGGAGCGAAAAAGTTGACTGGGAATGTAAATTAATTATCCTCGTTAGAGAAACAACACCAATCCGTACTTTTAGATGCAAGCAGATAGCACCGAGGAGCTAAGTGCTTTGTGCTTTTGGGGATGAGTACAAGAGCTTTTCAATAGCCGTATTTGTGACGATATCCTGCGGGATTTCCTGCCTTGATGCATCTCCTCAATCCTTGGAGCTTTCATCAGCACCAAAGGTGCCAATTTTAAATTTCACCCACCATTAACATAATTTAGCTTTCATTCTCATTAATCATTTTATTAGAGGTGCATCATGCAAAACATTGATTTCCAATTTCGGTCAATGCACGTACAAATCCATTAACCTTAATTAATAAACAATTTTACCACATTTTTTCCGATTTTACTATTTGCAATGAGTATTTAATGATATTGAATGTCGGGTTGAAAAAAAAATCGACATGTGCAATTTGAGTGTTTATATTTTGTAGGGGTGTGATGGGGGGCGCGTTGTTCATTTCTCTGCCAATTCCTGACATACGGTCAAGTCTCCTGCACGTAGAGGAAAATGCATGTGTCTACTTTATTTATCGTGCTTGATCCTTTTGACAGGTTTATTTGCATCTCGGGTTGCCGTCCGTCAAATTTTTTTTAATTTGTAAATTTTTGGAGTTGTTTTGTATAGTGTGAATAGGTGATTGGGTAGCAAGTAGAAAGCGCATTGAGGCAATCTACTAATGGGTCCCAACTGCCATGAACGTTATGAATTCGATTAAGAGTGCGACCGACGCAGCGCCGCGCCCATTTATCACAATTACAACCGACGCCGACGCCTGTTATCGCCGCACATACACATGCACTATTCCACTATACTTTTCCTCCATAAATAAAACGGTGTAATTGCCCAGGAATTTATTGCCACACTACATAGACATTCTCCAAAAAAAAGAAATTAGACCATCAATTTTGTGCTCGTTAGAAATCGTTGGAGTGAGGGGTTTGAATTTGTCTCGTTTCCAAGGATTGGCTTTGGAAATGGTTGCCGCGTCAGTGCTTTTGAAGCGTGGTGTTTGCAGAGAGGGCGAGCTGCAAAAGCAAAAGCATCCCCAATCAGAGCTATGAGAAGTCGTCAGTTGTTGCAGACCTGATACTCTTTCCAATTGTCAGCATGTGAGATTCTGACATCTGTGCCTCTGACATCCACCATCTACACATGCTACAAATTCACGACCTTTATGCTCCAACACTTCAACTCATCAAATGACAAACGCATTCTTACATCATGTAACTAATTCGTTATGTTTCTATTTTTTTTGTACAATTTTGATTATTTATAACTTAATTTAAAGTCATTTAATTTATCTTTAATACAAAAAAAGATTCATTTTAATATCTTGTTTCGTTATAAAGTTATACCCTAAAATGTATCGAATGCTTTTTTAATTTCTTTATAAACATTTCATTAAATTAAAGCAAACCATTTTAAATTTTGAAAAATAAATAAGTTTTTTTTAATAGATTTTGGTCTGCTGATTATGATGATATAAAAAGTTTTTCTCTACGATCAGTAATTTAGGAGTTACAGTCATTTTAGTAACACAAAATGATTCAAACATATGCCTCCAGAAATTCAGTGATAGTGATAGCGCCAGATAGTCAACGATAGCGCGATAATCAGTGATAACGATAACGCCTGATTGACAGCAATAATATATTACATATCCAGCAATAATGCGAAAACCAAAGGTAGCACCAGATAGTCAAGGATAATGCCACATAAGCAGTGATAACGACAACATCAAATTTCCAACGATAATCCCAGCGATAGCTTTAGCATCAGATTTGCAACTATAACGTCAGATAGCTAACGATAGCGCCAAATACCCAGTGATAACACTACATTTCTAACAATGGCTCCAGCGATACCACCAAGGGTTGTATCCTCATTTTCAGGTATAAAAGAATATAGAAAAAAGGCGTAATTAAGCGAAATAGTCGTTAATTACCTGTTATTTCGAAAAATGTCCAAAGAAACGTACTGTTTTTTCTATAGAATATATTATCCCCCAAAAATAAGGATAGGGGTCCAAGGAAATTATTCTCAAATCACACGACACAATATCGTATACGACATAACAAAGATAAACTCATATTTTTGTATTTAATTGACAAGGATAGAATGATAAAAGTCATATACGACCCCCCCCCCTCCAGATATCTAGCAATAACGCCAGATATTTAGCGATAGCTCGATAACGATAACACTAGATAGCCAACGATAACACCACCATTCCAATAATAGCGCTGGCTAGCCAGAGATAGCACCAAATAGGCAACGGTAAGACCAAGGATCTGAAGTGGGATTTTGTTTCTATCTTGATATTTATCAAGCTTGATAAAACTCAAGAAGGAGGATATTCTCGAATCACACGACACAACATCGTATACGACATGACAAGGACACACTCTTATTTTTGCATTTGAATGACAAGGATAGAATGATAAAAGTCGTGTCATGTGTAATTTGAGAATAGCCCCCTATTGAGTTTTATCAAGCTTGATAAATATCAAGATAGAAACAAAATCCCACCTCTGACCCTCTTCTTGGAAATAAAATATCTTATAGGGTTTTTGAATATTATGATATTTTGTCGCTGGAAATGAAGATATTGATTCAGATATCCAACGATAACATCAAATACCAAACACCAAAACATCTAACGATAATACCAGATAACCAGCGACAACAATAGCACCAAATATCCAAGGGTAACGTCAGATATCCATACTTAACATCAATGGCCATATCTTTATTTTCGGTGATAAAATGACCTATAGTAGGAAAAAAGCGTATTCAGCCAAAATATTTGTTATTGATTGGTTAATTTGGCAAATTTCCCTAACATCGTGTTGTTTTTACATATAATGATATTTTATCCCTGAAAATAAAGATACTGATTCAGATATCCAACGATAGCTCCAGATAATCAACAATAGTACCAAAAATGGATTGATAACGCCAGATAACCAGTGATATTCATAGCGCTAAATATCCATACTAGATAACAAGCGATAACACCAGCATCAAATATCCAACGATAACGCCAAATACCCAGTGATATAACATCAGGGGCCATATTCTTATTTTCGGGGACGAAATATACTGCAGGAAAAAAGGCATGTTCAGCCAAATTACTTGTTATTCATTGGTTGATTTAGCAAATTTCTGTAACATCGTGTTGTTTTTACATATTATTTTATCCCTGAAAATGAAAATACTGATTCAAATATCCAACGATAGCACCAGGGCTGCGATTCTCCAGTTCATGCGACGGAGTTTCGCATACTTTTCCTGTCAAGTTTCGACTGGTTTCTAAAAATGGTATTCTCGAATCGCGCAAGCTCCCGTCGCATGCGGTCACAATCGAATTTATCGAATGATATGAAAGAGTGGGTCCTACTCAAGCGAACGACTACTTTTCATTCGAAAGCGCATGCGTGAAATAGTTTGTTGATTTGTTTTGACATAAGCTATAACCCTCAAATCAGCCTTTAGTCGTTTATTGTCAATAAACGAATAAATTATTGATATATTCATATATTATATATTAATCGCTTTAGTTATTTCATTTTATTAAAGTTAAATTGTGTATCAAAGATGAATCTGGAAGATCATATTCGCTTGGAAGCATTGTTTGACTTGGAAGAAATCGAAAATGATGCTCAAGTTCCCACACGAAAATTTCATTTACGAGATAACCCTTTTGAAACATTGTCCGAAAAGCAATTTGTTAGACAATTTCGTTTAACCAAAGAAATGGCCCAAGAGCTTATTGAACTTGTGGAACCAGTTACAAATCCTCCAACACGTAGATCAGCATTAAATCCAACTGTTAAGGTATGTATGAAATAAATTCATACCTTTAATTCTTTCCGGTTCTAGGACCGAAATACTTTTGACTTTTGATAGATTCTATATGATATTTATATTATGAATACCCATATTTCTTATAATTTAAGGTATTAACAGCATTAAATTTTTACGCATATGGGTGCTATCAATTAAATATTGGACAAAATGTAAATACAGCTATTTCCCAAGCATCTGTAAGCCGATGTATCAAGGAGGTTACAGATGCTTTGAATTTACCTCATATATTTAATCAATTTGTGCGATTTCCAGAAAATATGGAGGAACTTAGGGCAATACAAAATGTGTAAGTACAATTTTATAAACGAATATTTTTAAGTGTTCAATTTTATCTTAACAAGGTTAGAGGTAAAACTTTTGGCAACCTAAGGATAAAGGCTAATCTCTTTTGATTGATAAAAAATAATGTGGTTACAGATACCTAAATGCTTACAATCCATTTTTAGATTTTATCAAGAATATGGATTTCCAGGTGTGATCGGTTGCATTGACTGTACACATGTGGCTATTTACCCTCCAAAAATCAATGATGTGTTGTATCCAGAAAATATTTATTTAAATAGAAAAGGTTACCATTCTATAAATGTGCAGTTGGTAAAATGGAATATTTTAAAAAATTGTAATATCTATATTAATATGTATTAATTATTAGATTTGTGATGCGGACATGAAAATTTTAAATGTTAATGCTCGCTACCCTGGCAGCACAAATGATTCATTTATTTGGAATAATTGTACTGTGTTACCACTTTTAAGGCTTTTGCATCAAAGAAATACATCATTTCTACTACTTGGTAAGTTCTAATACTATTTGAAATATTTAACATTTAAATTGTTAATTAATTTTGAATAATTTTAGGAGATTCTGGATATCCACTTCGTCCATGGCTAATAACCCCAGTGCCAAATGCACAACCCAACACTCCACAATTTGATTTTAATACCTCACAAATGAGAGTCAGAAGTACCATAGAAAGGTGCAATGGGACTCTAAAATTAAGATTCAGGTGCTTGTTAAAGCACCGAGTGCTACACTATGCTCCAGAAAGGGCTTCAGCCATAATAAAAGCTTGTGTGCTTCTTCATAATTTCTGTATTAGTAGAAACGTTCCCTTGCCAGAAGATGAAATTAATGAAAATTTTGATTTGGGATTAATAAATATAAATGAAGACGAACAACCTGATAATATAAATCCGGATTTGGTTGCAGGAAGAAGAGTGCGTGATCAAATTATAAGGAATTATTTTACTGAGTAGTTATTTTATTAAATAAATATATTTTTTTAAACAATACATTCACTTGTTTTAATTTTAAAAAATAAGGATAAAAATAAATAAAACAAAATCTAAAGTAAAAAAATACTTCTAATAAACATAATAATATTTATTAAACAAAAAAATTTATAAAATGAAACAAAATAAAATTCAAAATTTCATATTATCTATATTAAACGAAATAAATAATTCTTTATATAAAAATATTATAACTGGCAGCAATATTAAAATTTGTTGATAAGAGATTCTAGAGCATTTGCAATGCGGGTTTTTTGTAAAATGTCCTCTTTTTGATGAGCCACTTTTTCTTTTAGGATCTCAATTTTTTCTTTGTAATAATTTTCTTTAAGTTTAAGTTTCCTTTCACTCTGGTCTGCTAGTTTATCCGTAGCTTTTACGCTGTTTTCCAATCGCCGCATTTTAAATGGACTGTTTTTAGTCTTCTGTTTATCACATTTTCTTTTTGGTATTAATTCTAGAAGTTATAATAATAAGCAATGATTTGAATAAATTTAATTTGAGTTTTGATTTAGGTATGTACTTAGGTATTAATATTTTTTTTCTTACCTTCACTTGTTGAAATTGGTGTATGTGGTGCTATTGATGTCTGTGGAATTATTGGTATATGTGCTACTTTTGGTATATGTCGTACTTTTGGTGTATGTGGTATTGTTGGTGTATGTGGTATTGTTGGTGTATATGGTATTGTTGGTGTATATGGTATTGTTGGTGTCTGTGGTACTATTGGTGTATGTGGTATTGTTGGTGTATGTGGTATTGTTGGTGTATATGGTATTGTTGGTGTATGTGGTACTGTTTGTGTATGTGCTACTGTTGCTGCATCAGTTATTGTTGCTGCTGGTGCAATGGTTAGTGCTGGTACATATTGAAACCCATCATCAAAATGAAAAGTAACCGTTGATTCACTAGTTTGTGGGTGCCCTTCAATTGGAACTGTTCCAATTATAGCTGTTACCCTTTCTTCTAATTGATCCAATTCATCTTCAAATGGCATACCTCCCCCCGTGCCATTCATATGGGATTTTATTGCAGCTTTCTTCGATTTAACTTTACTTTTCACATCTTGCCAGGTCTAAAAATGAAACAAATAATCAAGTAGGCAGATATCGGTTAACTATATCTTATTTATATATATTTCTAGTACAAACTTAAAGATTAAAAAACTAAAATTACCTTTCTCCATTGCGTCCAATCTTTTCTACTAGGTCCAACGGCATTCGCCTTATCAGCAAAAGTTTGCCAAAGGTTCTGCGCTATTTTGTGTGTAAATGTCGTAGTAAATTTACCAGACTTAATAGCAGGGTTATTTTCGATGAATTCGATCAGCATCTCTTTTTGTTCTTCGGATCTGTAGCCTGCCCTTTTAGCCATCCTATTGCCTTTAAAACGGACTAAAGAATAGCCATTTAAAAAATAAAAGATTATTGAGGATAAATTTAAAACAATTATTATACTTACAGCACACGGATAATAAATTAATGTCAAAACACAAATTAAAAATATCGTTTTAATTTAGAGGTTAGAACACAGAATAACAAAACTGGAAGTTTTTTTAGAAAGAGAAGGAGAAAAACTTATTTGTTCTCTCAACTTTCATTTAGCTAAGATTGGGAACCCTGCTTTTTAGCTTTGTTGCCAAGTACTCGTTTGACTGAAATCATCGCATGCTAAAAAACTCAGCGAATGCTGTTCGAGAATACCTTTCCCATTTCGCATGCGATAAATTTCATGCGAAAGCAAAAGTATACTTTCGTCAGCGCATGAACTGGAGAATCGCAGGCCAGATAGTCAGCAATAGTACCATAAATTGAATGATAACGTCAGATAACCAGTGATATCCATATTGCTAAATATCCAACGATAGTGCCAGATAACCAGCGATAAGAAAAACACCAAATATCTAACGATAATGCCAGATATCTAGCAATAACATCAGGGGCCATATTCTCATTTTCGGGGACAAAATATCCTACACAAAAAAGGCGTATTCAGTCATAATATTTGTTATTCATTAGTTGATTTGGCAAGTTTTCGTAACATCATGTTATTTTTATTATATTTTATCCCTCAAAATAAAGATACTGATTCAGAAATCCAACGATAACACCAGATAATCAGCAATAGTATCAAAAATAAAATAATACCAGATAACCAGCAATATTACAATAACACCAGTGATATCCATAGCGCCAAATATCCAACGATAGTACCAGATAATCAGCGATAACAATAGCACCAAACATCAAACGATAAAGCCAGATATCCAGCGATAACATCATATTTTCATTTTCGATGATAAAATATCCTATAAGTAAAAAAGTGTGTTCAGTCAAAATATCTATTATTCATTGTTTGATTTAGCAAATTTCCGTAGAAATCTTTTGTTTTTCTTATAAAATATTTTATCTCTGAAAAGAAGAATATTGGTAGACATCCAACAATAGCGCAGCCAGCGATATCACAATACCGCCAGTGATATCCATAGCGCCATATATCCATAGATAGCACCACATAACTAGTGATACCGATAGCACAAGATATCCAAAGATAGCGTCAGATGACTAATGATAACGCCAGATAACTAACGATAACGCTAGATAATCCACGTTAGAGATACTAACAAAAAAAAACAGTTTCGACCTCCTGAGTTTAACTTAGTATTTCTTAATCAGACAACTCGATAATAATGCCCAATTCTTACCCAGATTTAATAGCGACATTTTAGTTTTTACTTTGCCCATCAACTTTCTATTTAAAGCTAGTAAGACCAACGTCAATTTTCAAAATCTGAGTCAGAATCTGAGTCGACATTCGTTCTGTTTGTACCCTAGCTTTAAGTAAATAACCATAACACCAGATTTATAACTATAGCACCAGATAGCCATTGTCCAGTCAATTAAGCAAAAATGGGGTTAACCTCGGAATGAGAGATAATAAGCTGGAAACTCGTATAAAACTTCATTTTGACGTTCTACAAGTTGTCTCAAAAGTCTTATCAAATCTCGTGTCTGCGTTGGTTATTTAAGGTCAAAGGTCACAAAAATCGGTTTTTCGCGACTATCTAGGTTTCTACAGGTCCAATGATGTTAATATTTATTATCCGCCCTCTATCTCAAAAATGGTTGAGCGTATGAAAAAGTGTTTGAAACAAATTTTGTCACAAATTTTATGCTCTACAATTGTTATAATAGATGTTAACATCATTGGAGTTATAGAAAGTTAGATAATCACGAAAAACCGATTTTTGTGATTTTTGACGTTGAATAACTGACGAAGCAGACACGAGATTTTAGGAGATTTTTAAGACAGCTTTTAGAACACCAAAATGAAGGTGCATACGAGTTTCCAACTTATTATCTTTTCTCATTCCGATGTGAAACGCTAATTTGATTGGGGTACTAGTGATAGCTAACGATAGCGCCAGAAAACCAGTGGTAACGCAATAGCGTCAATAATAGTAATAACGTTAGGTATCCAACTATAGCGCCAAATAACCAGCGATAGAACCAGATAGCCAACGATAGCGATAACTCCAGATTATAACTATAGCACCAGATATCCAGCCAAAACACCAGGATATCTATCTATAACACCACATGGGGTTCGATCCTCATTTTGGGGATAAAACATCATATAGGAATAAAGGCATTTCAAGTTAAATATTTATTACTTATTAGTTGTTTTGAGGAATTTCCATAGAAACGTCCTGTTTTTCCTATAGGATATTTTATCCCCGAAAATGAGGCTCCCGATAGCTAACGATAACACCAGATAACCAGTGATAGCGTAATAGCATAAACGATAGTAATAGAGTCAAATTTCTAACGATAGCATCAGATATTTAATTAAGGATATAGACAGATTCTCGAATCATTCGACACGATATCGTATACGACTTTTATCATTCTATCCCTGTCATTCAAATGTAAAAATAAGAGTCTTGCCATGTCGTATACGATATTACGTCAAGTGATTAGAGAATAGCCGCCCTGTAATTTTGAAGTTACAGCTATGAAAATAATTTGTTTGAAATTTTGGAATATTTCAAAAACTACAAATGCGATTCAAACGTACGATGGCTTAAAATTTACAAGATTATTTCATCTATTTGGTGGAATTTACTGTTTTAGTTTTAGATCAAAAATAGAACCTTTTAAGTTTGTGTAAAAATTTTTTTTTTATAAAATTGTTGTTAATGTTGTTAAAACATTGTAGTAAGGGATAATCTGGTGAAATTTATGTCTTGATGGGGGAAGAGGACACGGCTTGCAAGTGGTGCTTTTTCATCCCTGCTCGTTATGCCCTTAGCTGATGTGATTATCGCGGCATGTGTGAGCGGTCTCACAAACTTTGCCAAAGTTACCTCGTCTTATCAGATTAACACCACGAGGTGATTTACGGCGCGGCGGTGTCAAAGATTCATCTGGGCAGATGTTGATTGAAGAAAAAATCAATTTATTTAGTCGCAATCCTCAAATCGTCGGCATATGCAAATGTAGCGACGCATTATGGGCATTAAGGACAGATTGCCGCCGCCTAGGAAAGCCCTCGGTTCCGGGGGAAGAGCGGATAATATTTAGGGGCGGAATTTTAAAGCGGAGCTTACGCCAACCGAACCCCACTTATGCCAAATTTATTCGGCGCAAGGTGAATAAATCATTCACAAATTCCCGAACCGTAGAGAATAGACAACAAAATCACCCCTCCTCCTCCACCATCAACATTTTAAATATTTATCCTATGTATTTTTAGAATTAAATTCTGTTTATAAAAAAAAAGAATGTCGGACAATTGAGAAGAGTGTCGTGTCGGTCTCTTTTTGAAGGCGCTCATATTTTCACGTATTTATCATAACCAACACTTGAAGAGTTGGAGACGATAAATGCCATTAAAGATAACGTAAACAGGACACAAGTAGCGTGCGAACGCATACAAGCTTCGCTTCTAAAAGCCTTCTTTATGTTCCACTTGAGTACCGCAAGAAAGGAAGCACTGTATGAAAATTTGTGCAAATTAACTTGTCTCAATTGTTTGTTTTTTGCAGTTACGCCGTGTGTCTGGGCGTTGTCGAACAATTATCCAAGTGTTGCTTATCAGTGAGGAGTCCAGTACACGACATCCCCAATGCCTGCAGTTTTCTCTTGGCAGCCCTGGAATTCCTCGCCGCACTCGCTGATCAATGTCCTGAAGAATCTGATCCGACACATTTGGTAGGTATTCGATTGGATTGGTTTAAATGAAAATTTGGAAGAAATTTTGTTTGTTTTGTAGGTGGGTACCTTGCATGGTACCGAATTGATGGGAGCGGTTTCTATGTTGTACGGTACTTTGCTACCACCTGAATCGTCTCCACGTGTCGAAGGCCAGGCCCCGCCCATCATTCCATCTTCAAGTCTTAATTTGGCCACGGCCACCTTCAGCCTTCTTCGACGAATTGCCGAGCTGGATCTGAACAAGTTCCAGGTAAGATGACCGAATTATGCAAAAATTGGGTGGGTCAATATTTGATAATAATGCTGCATGTGCAGGAATAATCGTTAGTGTGGTTGGGATATAAGATGAGTTTAAACAACAAATAGGTTGATTCCCTATTAGAATGGCGTGTAAACAAAGAAGCTCGGTTGGATGTATGCACTTTATGTGTACAGAGAGCGGTTGAGGGCTCCGTGCACAAACAGAACAGTTGGAACAGAATGGTTTGTGTGCGTGCCGAAGAGCCAGTCAGCCACTGTTGGCCCGCAGAGAATCACAAGGCTGCCGAATTAACTCCGAAGCCAATTTACTATCGGAAGCAAAATGATTCAATTAAAATGCGGACGCCAAGGTAAATATGGTTAGAGCTCGAGCAGCGCAAGCAAATAGGGGAAATTCATTTTGGGATGCACTCGAAAAACAAATTATCCTTTCATCATTAAGTTCAACAAATTTATTAAAGACGTTGGTTTGGAAATGTTGTCAAAATTGCTCAATATTTTTTGGTTTGATTTGAAACATTTTGGAATGTTTGTAATTAATTAGGGGTTGATTTATGTGCGGCCATTGCGACGCCAAATCCTTTGAATTATGTGGGAGCGCTTCATCTAACAAAAGGTAGGAAGGAAGAGAGTTGGAAGGACACGGATTGTCTCCAATTCCCCAGAGGGTGGAATGTTGCGGTGCACGCGACTCTCCTCAAGGGAGAACTCAATAAACGACTCACTACAACTCTCAGCTTCTAGTTCTCACGTATTTCCCTTGCACAAAACCAAAATTAACAAAGAGACAATACGTATATTCACACAAATTTATATCAAAAATTCGAGTGTCTACAATATTTTTATAATAACATGGCGGCGGATTTAACGCATGCCCAGTATTTTTACTTTAATTGGTACTATCGAGTGAGTTTAATGAATATCTCGAAAACGAGTAAATTAAACCAAAAAATCATCATAAATGAAATTGTAGGGCTTTAAATTTTCTACAAAAAAGTTTCTTATAAATTTTTTGTAAGTTCTAGAATTTGTAAAAAAAACGAAATTGAATGACATGAATAACTGAGAAAATGATAACCTCAACGATTTTTGGCAAATATCTCAAAATTGGTTACGTTAAACAAAAAAATCATTAGAAATAAAATTGTAGCGCTTTAAATTTCCTACAAAAAAGTTTCTTATAAAATTTTTGTAACTCCTAGAATTTGTGAATAAAATGAAGTTGAATGACATGAGTAACTCAGAAAAAATGGTAACCTCAACAATTTTTGGCAAATATCTCAAAACTGGTTAGGTTTAACAAAAAAATCATTATAAATAAAATTGTATCGCTTTAAATTTCTTACAAAAAAGTTTTATACAATTTTTTTGTAACTGTTAGGGTTTGTGAAATAATCGTAGTTGAGTTTTAAACACATTACAATTTCAATGATTTTTCGCAATATCTCAAAATTGATTAAGTTAAACAAAAAAATCATTATAAATGAAATTTTAAGGTTAAGTATTTCTTACAAAAACATTTCTTATAAATTTTCTGCAACTCGAAGGGTTTATGAAATAATCGCAATTTAATGATTTTTTGGTAAAACCCGTATGACACCTACGCTATTTAGTTTACGAGTTCGATGCAGGTTATCTTCGTAGGATAGCAGGCACGAATAGAAGTATAGGTCTTTGTTCAACATCGACAAAAATCAAGTGAGACGATACTCGGCCGTAAAACTGGTTTTAGTCGACATTTATGCTGAAAATCAGATCCTACCATGACATAAAATTTAAATGAAGTTTTGGGGATTTAAATTTCCTACAAAAAAGTTTTTTTATAAATTTTCTGAAACTTCTAGACTTTGTGAAATACCCGTTTCATGAGAAAGCGGGACAAAATGCCGAATGAAAAAAAGCCGAACGATAAAAGACCGAATAGGAAAAAAAGGTTGAATGACAAAAAGCTGAAAGAAATAAACGGAACGATCAAAAGCTGTCTTGGATAAAAGGCTGAAGCAGAAATGACCAAACCATAAAAAGCAGACACTGGCAAAAAGCCGAACAATAACAGGATGACGCGGAGAAAAAGCCGATAGAATAAAAAACAAATAATAAAAGTCGATGTGCACAAAATTAAAAAGAAAGTTTATGATGTATTTTTTTCATTCTTTTTCTACTTTGAAAACGAATATTTTTTATTTAAAATATTTTTTTTTATGCAGGCCTTTTGAGTTCAAAAATATTTTCAGGATGGAGCAGGTCAGATTAGGTTAGGTTAGTTTGCACCTAAATATCTTCCATCCTTTTTTCATTGGCTTATTTTTTTCGGCCTTTTGTTCAGGTCAGCCTTTTATCGTTCGGCCATTTCTCTTTTGGCTTTTTATCCGTATCGGCCTTTTATCCAAGTCGATCTTTTATCGTTTGGCTTTTTTTCTTTCGACCTTTTGCCATTCGTCCGTATGTACATGTCGGCCTTTTCTCCTTCGACCATTTGTCATATTTGGTCTTTTGTCCCTTTCGGCTTTTATTACTGATTCGGTGATTTTTTGAATAGTGCAGTTTTAGACATAAACAGCATCAATGATGATTTTTTACAAATATTTTAAAATTGGCTAGGTTAAGCAAAAAAGTCATTATAAATGAAATTGTAAGGCTTTAAATTTCCTACAAAAAGGTTTTTTATAAATTTTTTGTAATTCCTAGAATTTGTGAAAAATTCCAAGTTGAATAAGATGAGCAACTTTGAGAAAATGATAACCTCAACGATTTTTCGCAAATATCTCAAAATTGGTTAGGTTAAACAAAAAAATCATTATAAATGAAATTGTAGAGCTTTAAAATTCTTACAAAAAAATTTTATACAATTTTTTTTAACTGTTACGGTTTGTGAAATAATCGCAGTTGAATTTTAAGCAAATTACAATTTCAATGATTTTTCGCAAATATCTCAAAATTGATTAAGTTAAACAAAAAAATCATTAGAAATGAAATTATAGAGCTTTAAATTAGCTACAAAAAAGTATTGTATCATTTTTTTGTAACTCGACGGGTTTATGAAATAATTGCAATTTAATGATTTTTGTAAAACCCGTATGACACCTGCGCTATTTAGTTTACAAGTTCGATTGAAGTTATCTTCGCAGGATAGCAAGCACGAATAAAAGTATAGGTCTTTGTTCAACATAAAAAAAAAATAGAGTGAGACAAAACTCGGCCGCAAAACTGATATTATTTCGATTAAACGTTATTGCAGTTTGTTCGTATTTCCGATGATTTTACTGAAATTGGAAGGAGATAAAATAGAAAGGAACATCCTGGTTTTAGTCGACATTCCTGCTAAATATCACATCTTACGGTAACATAGGGTTTAAATGAAATTTTGGGTTTTTAAATTTCCTACAAAAAAGTTTTTTAATAAATTTTCTGTAACTTCTAGAGTTTGGTAAATAATATCAGTTTTATGAGAAAGCGGGACAAAAACCCACCGTAGAAAAAAGGCCCAAAGAAAAAAAACCGAACGATAAAAGACCGTAAAGGAAAAAAGGTCGAATGACAAAAGGCCGAAAGAAAAAACCGAACGATAAAAAGCTGTCTTAGGTCTTAGATAAAAGGCCGAAGCAGAAATGACCATAAAAAGCAGACACGTACAAAAAGCCAAACAATAACAGATGACACGTATAAAAAGCCGATAGAAAAAAACCAAATAATAAAAGTCGATTTGCACGAAATTAAAAAAAAATTAATGATGTATTTTGTTCATTCTGTTTCTACTTTAAAAACGAATATTTATTTATTTAAAATTTTTTTTCATATAACTAGGTCTTTTGATTTCAAAAATATTTCAGATTAGGTTAAGTTAGTTTGCGCATAAATATCTTCCAACCTTTTTTTTTTCATTGGCTTATTTTCTTTCGGACTTTTGTTCAGGTCGGCTTTTTATCCAAGTCGATCTTTTATCGTTCGGCCTTTTTTCTTTCGGCCTTTTGTCTTTCGTCCGTATATACATGTTTGTCTTTTCTCCTTCGGCCATTTGTCATATTTGGTCATTTGTCCTTTTCGGCCTTTGTTACTGATTCGGTCTTTTGAATAGTGCAGTTTTAAGCATACAACAGCATCAATGATTTTTTACAAATATCTCAAAATTGGTTAGGTTAAGCAAAACAATCATTATAAATAAAATTGTAGGGCTTTAAATTTCCTACAAAAAATGTTTCTTATAAATTTTTTGCAAATTCTAAGATTTGTGAAATAATCGCAACTTAACACGTTAACTGCCGCCCATATATTGATATCGTGGAACGCTGAGAGCCAAAGTAAATATCTTGGGCATTTTTTATTTAATTAAAATTTTGAATGCAGAGACTTTTTTATAGTACTTAATTTAGATAAAATAAGTAAAAATATATAAACGACGACCGGCCGTCGTATGGCCTGATAATGAATAGTATTTATTAGGAGGCCGTACGACGACCAGTCGTCGTATGTATTTATTTATTATTTTATTGTATTATTTTATTGTGTTATTTTATTGTATATTTAACAATATTATAATATTTCCTTATAAAAATAATTTCTTTCTAAATAAAGCGCCAGTTGTATTTTTGAAAGTGGTTGTTGGAGTTTATCGTCTGTAGTGATTCGAAAATGGCAAATTTTAGTAAGAATTCAACAACTCGTTCATATAGTGATAATTCTAGTGAAGACGATTTTGATAGTGATGATATGAAAGGAGATCCAAATTATTCTGAAAATGAAAGTGAAAGTGAATCGGAATTAAGTGAATCCATTTATCAACAACTATTAAATATCGAAGATGAATTAGTTGAAACGAATGACAATAATTTTTGTACTTCTTCAAATGATGAATGGAAAACTATAGGCAGTAACTCGTCTGTACAACAGCCGGTTTTTATACAAACGTTCAAGGAAGGAATCAAAAATATAAATTTAACTGCAAGTGACCAACCGATAAAATATTACGAAATATTTATAACTCAAGACATTATGGAACACATAACGGATCAAACTAACCTTTATGCTGCACAATTATTGTCAACAAAAATAGTCAGTAGAAGTAGTCGATTGAATCAATGGAAAGATTCCAGTCCACAGGAAATGAAAAAATTTTTTGGGCTTCTTTTATGGATGGGATTGGTTAGATATCCAAAATTATGTGATTATTGGAGTACAAAGCGAATATATAAGAATAGTATTGCCCCAAAAACAATGCCGCGTAACAGATTTGAAATATTATTAACCATGTGGCATTTTTCAAATAACAAAGAAGCTCATGGCGATCGACTACATAAAATAAATATTCTCAGGAACAAACTTCAAGACCTTTATCAACATTATAATGTACCCGGCGAATGTCTATGTGTGGATGAGACAGTAGTTCCATTTAGAGGACGTTTATTATTCCGTCAATACATTCCAAATAAACGACATAAGTATGGAATTAAATTGTTCAAAATTTGTGATATTACTGGATACACCTACGGAATAGAAATTTATCAAGGGAAGCAAGAAAAAAATCAAATAAACGTTTCACTATCAACTGATATTGTTCTCAAGCTAGGAGAAAATTATCTTGACGAAGGCCGTTTATTTATTACGGATAATTATTACACGTCAGTAGAACTTGCAGAATATTTATTAAACAGAAATACACATCTTACAGGGACACTTAGAAAAAATAGAAAACGCATTCCGAAACAGGTGGTAAACAAAAACCTCTCCAAAAACGAAATTATTGGAATGCATAATGAAAAAGGAATAGTTGTAGTTAAATGGAAAGATAAACGAGATGTTCTTATGTTGTCTACAAGACATGCAACAGAAATAACCTCCACAGGTAAAAACAATAGAAAAAAAGAAGAAATTTTTAAACCGAAAATAGTTCAAGACTACAATGCAGGAAAAGCAGGTATTGATTTATCTGATCAATTCTCCAGTTACTCCAATGCAATACGAAAATCTGTGAAGTGGTATCACAAAGTTGCAATGGAACTTATTTTTGGTACTTCTGTGGTAAATGCGTATATTATCTATAAAAAGATATCTCAAAAGAAATTATCCATTACTGAATTCAGGGAGTATTTAGTCGAAAGTTTACTTGACGTCGACGACGATAATGACGAAAATATAACAAATAATTCAAGAAAACATAAATTAGAAGAAAATGGAGAAGTCGATGAACGAAATAGAAAAATCAGAAGACGTTGTGTCAGCTGTTATTCTAAAAATCGTCGAAAATATGGAAGCCGTG
Source organism: Stenus bimaculatus (assembly GCA_963971135.1). Taxonomy (NCBI): domain Eukaryota; kingdom Metazoa; phylum Arthropoda; class Insecta; order Coleoptera; family Staphylinidae; genus Stenus; species Stenus bimaculatus. Next base: position 1,866,082 of record OZ020181.1, read on the forward strand.
AAGCAGATAAAGGAAGTGTAACACCTCGAGTTATTACATACTGCTCACAATGCCCGGAAAAACCTCCAATGTGTGCCAATTGTTTTATAAAAAATCATTGAAAGGTCCATAAATTTAATTTAATTTAGAATTTACTTGTTTAATTACTTATATGTAAATAAAATAGTTTTCTACAAAGTTTTTGTCATTTTGAACATTCACTTACATTTACCTACTATTGAAAACATATTCAAACAATTATCATTTTCTTTCGAAATGTAATAGGTTTCTAGGACGAGCAGTCGATGTTTTTCACATCATAAACATTCATATGTGGCAACTGCTCACATATAACACTAATAAATGTAGAGAAAGATTGACTTTATGTTGCTGAAACTACAAGCGTTATTACGACGACCGGTCGTCGTATGGCGCATTCAGTCAGAAATGCGTACGACGACCGGCGCGTCGTATGGCAGTTAACGTGTTAATGAATTCTGTAACTTTGAGTAAATAAAAGCATCAATGATTTTTCGCAAATATCTCGAAAACGGTTAAACTAATCAAAAAAATTATTATAAATTAAATTGTAGAACTTTCAATTTCCTACAAATAAGTATTTTATAAATTTTTTATAACTTCTAGAGTTTGTGAAATACTTGCAGTTAAATGAGATGAGTAATTTTGAGCAAAGGATAACTTCAACGATTTTTCGCAAATATCTCAAAATTGGTTAGGTTAAACAAAAAAATCATTATAAATGAAATTGTAGGACTTTAAATTTCGTACAAAAAATAATTTGTTGAATGATATGAGTAACTTTGAGCAAATGATAACCTCAACGATTTTTGGCAAATATTTCAAAATTGGTTAGGTTAAACAAAAAAAATATTTATGAATAAAATTGTAGAACTTTAAATTTCCTACAAAAAAGTTTGTTGTAAATTTTTTGTAACTCCTAGAGTTTGTGAAAAAATCGCAGTTGAATGAGATGATTAATTTTGAGCAAATGATAACCTCAACGATTTTTTGCAAATATCTCAAAATTGGTTAGGTTAAACAAAAAAATCGTTAGGAATGAAATTGTAGAACTTTAAATTTCCTATAAAAAAGTTTCTTGTAAATTTTTTGTAACTCCTAGAGTTTGTGAAAAAATCGCAGTTGAATAAGATGAGTAATTTTAAGTAAATAATAACCTCATCGATTTTTTGCAAATATCTCAAAATTGGTTAGGTTAAATAAAAAAATCGTTAGGAATGAAATTGTAAACTTTAAATTTCCTACAAAAAAGTTTTATATAAATATTTTGTAATTTCTAGTTTTTTAGAAATAATCGCATTTGAATGAGGTGAGTAATTTTGAGCAAATGATAACCTCAATGATTTTTGGCAAATATCTCAAAATTGGTTAGGTTCAACAAAAAAATCATTATAAATGAAATTGTAGGGCTTTAAATTTGCTACAAAAAAGTTTCTTATAAATTTTCTGTAACTCCTAGGTTTTGTAAAATAATCATAGTTAAATGAAGTGAGTCATTGTAAGTAAATAATTAGCTCAACGATTTTTCGCAAATATCTTGAAATTGGTTAAGTTTGGTAAAAAAATTATTGGATACAAAATTGAAGAGGATTCAATTTCGTAAATTTTTTGGAGAATTCTAAAAATTCGATGATGTAAGTTGATGGGTTGGTGGTATCAGGAATTGGTCTATGAGTGGAATTTATGGGATGTTGGGAAAAATGTTATTGGAATGATAGTTGGTTGGTGATTAATAGTAATTTGATAGATTAGCCGTGACCAAGAAATGTCCGTGGCGTGTAATCGCAATCGGAGGAGCACACGCAACGGTGTTGGATAGTGAAGAAGTCGAAGGAGCAATTTTATGATAAGTTCATTCGAATGCAGAGATGGGGGCTGCTTGGGTTGGCATATATCAATAGGAGTTTTATCGGGCCGGTCCGCATTCCTGGCTGGAGTCGCGCCGTCATTAAGATAGCGCGGCGCCACCGTCTGCTTTCCTGCGAGACCTGGGGCTGAGGAGGAGGTTGGAGGAGGAAAAAACAAGACCTCAAACTCACAAGCATTCAATCTCACACCAAACACACCCACACGTCCAATGCGAATAATGCCCAACACAGGAACAAAAGATTCACGACAAAACCTGGATGGACAATGGTCAAAAAAACCTTCAATCACTTTGCATACAAAGCTCTTCCCCTCGATTCTCCAAAAACCTTTTCAATAGGGAAATTTTTGTTTCAGGAAGCTTTGGGCGCAGAAGGAATATCGTTGCAGTTTCGTCACATCGCAAGTCACTTGATTTGGTGCTGTGCATCCCCAACGCTTCCCAAACCGGAAAATAACAGCAAGGAATCGATAGCTTCGGCCTCATCAACTTCAGCTCATCAAACTCTGCTCCACGAAGTCATCCACGTGACCGGCTACTTTGCGGTGGAAAACTTTGATAACCAGGCAAGTTTATCGTAATTTTCCTAACGAGTAATGTAAATATCGGTTAAAACAGTGTTAATTCATCACTCGCACCAATCTAATCTGAAATCGCGACATTCTCATCTGACTTATTAATAAAACTGTGGGTTGCGTGCGGTCGGAATTAAAAGGTGCCCCTTTTCCGCGCACGCCACAGGCTCGCCCATTTTCCCGGCCGGAAAATTACTTCATACGCTCGCACATTCAATAATCGAACCTTATTTTATGGCTATATGGAAAGTAGTTTGTTCCTTCGCTCGTTCCCCCCCCTCACGCCACTCTCATTTCCGCACCGAATAATGATGATTATGTTTATTAATAAAATATTTACATCCCCGACCCCCTCCACCACCCCCGCGATATTACTAATAAGGGCGAAGCAATAATAACGCTGTCATTGTTTACATTTTCGTTAAATATTTTTATATGCGACCGGCAATAAAGTTAATGGCGCAAATGGAGCCTAAGGGGGGAATTAACATGACTAAAGCGTTTTTAAACATTAATTATTGGCCTATGTTATTGTTAATTATTAATCGCTTTACATTGCACGCTGTTTGTACACGTTAACTAATTAAAAATATACTCCAACATCATCAATTATTTATTTCTAACTATTTAGCGATATTTGCTTGAAAATGGCGGCGAGTTGCGCGCATGCGCAGTTTATATCGTACTGCAAAATTGTAAAAAAATGCTACTTTAATAATTTTTCGTGAATATCTTAAAAATGGTTGATTTTAACGAAATAATCGTCATAAATAAAATTGTAGAGCGTGCAATTTTGTACAAAATATGTTAATGTAATTTTATTGTACATCTAATAATTAACAAGAAAATATAATGTATTTTTTTGCAAAAAACACCACTTTACTGTTTTTCGTAAATAACTCAAAAATGCTTGATTTTATCAAAATAATCATAATAAACAAAATTGTAGAACAGAAAATTTTGTACAAAATTTTATTAATAAATTTTTTTGCATTTTGAGTGGTTTACGAAATATTCGTAAGTAAAGCGTGGTGTGTGTTGTGTACAGTAATGGCGGTGTATTTCGCGCATGCGTCGTTTAAGTAAAGGGTGTTTCAAATCGTTTTAAAAGCAAGGAAACATAAATCTGTTTTAGATTATAGGTCTCTTGTTCTTTTACTGGTGGTTTAATCGAACTTCCGGTTAAGCACGTGTCTTTAAATCGTTGTTCGGCGGGTGGTGTGATATTCTCATGCGATAACGATAAAGCAGACGCGTGCAAATTATTACATTGGATGCGTGTCGATTTTAACGCGGAACGTTGGACTATCATTACCGATAATTTAATACGTGTTCGCAGTAAAACGGAAGACATTTATGGCGACGCTAATTTATTTACGCTCGCTGATTTTATTACATATCGCATTACCGTCGCGTGATTTCACCCAAATTGATGCATTAAATTGCACATTTGTATGACTAAATTTGAAATTTTTGCAGATGCTTTTGGTGAGCGGTCAACCGCCGTCGGTTCTTCAGCAACTATGCTCGCTTCCTTTTCCCTACTTTTCAGTGGAAGCCTTATCTAAAGTATTATACCCCACTTTGTTGGCTTGTTGTGTGGGCAATCAAAATACCACGCCGATACTCAAGCAGGAATTATCTTACGAGGTAAGAAACAAATCTAAAAAACTATTTTGCTTAAAAGCTGCGACGCTCGAGGCAAAGTTCAGTGTGTGGTTGAAACTTTTAAGTGTGATAACTCGAAACTTTTTACACGTAGCCTGTTTTCTTGTATTACACTGGGCTTGCGAAATCTGGAAGAGAAAAAAGTAATTTTATTATGTTTCAGTTACTCGAGGACTTTAGAAAATCCGAGGTGGGGAAGGAGCACAGACTTATAAAACTACTTAAAGCGCACTGATCATAAGCAATTTTTATATTTAAGCATTAAAGTATTTATTATTTATTTAATAATTAATTATAAGCGATATTTAATCTCATTTACTCGAGTAATTATGCGTTTTGTCAACCTGCAGCGATAAAATATTTTTGCAATTACTCAATTAACACGGTTGGTGCAATCTGATAACGCCAAATTGACTTGTTTGTTCCAATTAACTGTTTATAATGTGATGTAATTAATTGATATTATACTGTAGGGTTATTTAGCTATTTTTCATTTACTTATTAATAAAAACTGCATATTTATTAGTTTTTTGCGTTTTATTTTTTTATAGCGTTAAGTGGAACGCGCTCCGTGCAACTACAAGCGATATGTGGAACGCACCCTAAGCGATGCAACTGATTGTATTAAGTTGCGGTTTTTTTTCACCTCGCGTTTAATATATAAACGTATAATAAAAGTACTGTGCAATTGTGGTTTAAAGTTGAAAAAGTGTCCTAGTGGAAATAATTAGCTTGGAGATGGTCCACAATTAAAGGTTAGTATTCGTTAAACTCATAACAAAATTACATAGGAGCTATTTTGTAAGAAATTTAATCCTCTTTAATTTTGAAAATAATAAACTTTTCACTAAACTTAACCGTTTTTAAAATATTTTCAAAAAAACGCACCACAAAAAATATTTATTAATTTTATTAGCAAATATCTCATTAATCTTTGAATTTATAAAAAAATTGCATATGAGTTATTTTGTAGAAAATTTAATCCTCTTTAATTTTATATAGAGCGATTTTTTTGCTAAAATCAACTGTTTTCGAGATATTCTCAAAAATAGTCGATCAAATGGTTGAATCCATTAGATTGTAGATCAGACCGCTCAATTGATTACATGGTCAAGTCGATCCAATAGTCATGTTAATATTATTATACACCTCACAAAATGTTTTCCATCTCAATTTATGATATTCTCAAGTGATTTTCAAACAATTCATAGATAAAAATAGCGTACGATCAAATGGTCAATTCGATCAAATAATCCAATCGATAAAATACATGTGTCAATTAAGTGGTATAGTTGATACAGTTGTCTATCAAATCGCTCAGTCAAGTTGATCAATATTATTACATTTCAAAAAATATTTTCTATCCCAAATTACGATATTTGCATGTAATTTTCATTCAATTTATAAATGAAAACTAGATTCAATCAAATGGTCATGTCGATCAAATGATCAAATCAAACGTGCTTATTAAGTGATCGTTCAAATGTTCGATTTCATAAAATTATCGATCAAATCGCTAAATTAATTTAATGACAGAGTCGATCAAATGATCGAATCGATAAAATAGTCATGTAGAATAAATCGCCGTGTCGGATAAATAATTGAATCGATCAATAAAACAGTAACTTCAATAAAACAGTCTGTTGATCTTATAATATGTTATGTCAATGATAACGAATTGTTCAAAATTCTTGATCAATTTTGTAATATTTCATTAAATAGTGTAGTCGATGAAATGATTGAATCAATAAAATTTTCAATCAAATCGGTCAATCGATTACATATTACATGATCAAGTCGATCAATTAGTCATGTCAATATTATTATACCTTACAAAATACTTTCCATCTCAATTTACGATATTTTCAAATGATTTTCAATCAATTTATAGATAAAAATGGCGTTCGATCAAATGGTCAAGTAGATCAAATAGCTCAATCGATAAAATGAACATTTCAATTAAGTCGCATAATCGATCAATTGATCGTACCATAAAATTATCAAGCCAATCACACCGTTCATTTAATGATTTAATGATCGAATAGATTAAATGATCGAATTGATAAAATGGTCGTGTACATCAAATTATGGATGATTAAACTCGGCGAAAAACATTTATTTCATTTACGAATATCTCATTAATCGTTCATTTTAGAGGAAAATTTTATAGGGACTATTTTATAGAAAATTTAATCCTCTTTAATTTTGTATTCAAAGATTTTTTTGATAAACTCAACCGTTTTATAGATATTTGCGAAAAATGGTAAAAACTTGATTTATGTTGATTTTTTTGGAAATAAATTAGCAAATATCTCATTAATCTTTGAATTTATAAGAAAATTGCATAAAAGCTGTTTTGTACAAAATTTAATCCTCTTTAATTTTGTATAGCGTGATTTTTTTGGTAAAATTAACTGTTTTGGAGATATTTTAAAAAAACTCTCTACGAAAAACTTTTATTAAAGTCATTCAGGAATATCTCACCAATCCTTGAATTTACGAGAAAATTTTATAGGAGCTATTTTATAGAAACTTTAATCCTCTTTAATTTTGTACAGAGCGATTTTCTTGCTAAACTCAACCGTTTTGTAGATATTTGCGAAAACTGGTAAAAACTTGATTTATGTTGATTTTTTTGGACATAAATTAATTAAAAGGCGAACCGTAAATTAATCGCTGCATGTACAAAAAAAATTATAGGAACTTAACCGTTTTTAAGATATTTTGAAAAAACACACTATAAAAAATATTTATTAATTTTATTAGAAAATATCTCATCAATCGTTGAATTTGTAAGAAAATTACATAAGACCTATTTTGTAGCAAATTTAATCCACTTTAATTTTCTACAGAATGGTTTTCTTGCTAAACTCAACCGCTTTTGAGTTATTTTCAAAAAGGCTTTTCGAAAAACATTTATCAATTTCATTTACGAATATCTCATTAATCATTGAATTTACAAGAAAATATTATGGGAACTATTTTATTGAAAATTTAATCCTCCTTAATTTTGTATGCAATGATTTTTTTGTTTAACTCAATCGTTTTATAGATATTTGCAAAAAATAGTAAAAACTTGATTTTATGTTGATTTTTTTTTGGAAATAAATTACTTAAAAGGCGAACGGTAAATTAACCGGCGAATATACAAACAAAATTATAGAAATTATTTTGTAGGAAATTTAATCCTCTTTAATTTTGGAAATAGTAATATTTTTATTAAACTTAACCATTTTTAAGATATTTTCAAAATACGCACTACAAAAAATGTTTATTAATTTTATTTGCGAATATCTCATTAATCGTTAGATTTATAAGAAAATTACATAGGAGCTATTTTGTAGGAAATTTAATCCTCTTTAATTTTGTATAGAATGATTTTTTTGGTAAACTCAACCGTTTTTGAGATATTTTCAAAAAATCGCTCTATGAAAAACATTTATTAATTTCATTTACGAATATCTCATTAATCTTTAAATTTACAAGAACATTTTATAGGAGCTATTTTGTAATAAATGTAATCCTCTTTAATTTTGGAAATTGTAATTATTTTACTAAACATAACCATTTTTAAGATATTTTGAAAAGACGCACTACAAAAAATGTTTATTAATTTTATTTGCGAATATCTCATTAATCGTTAGATTTACAAGAAAATTACATAGGAGCTATTTTGTAGGAAATTTAATCCTCTTTACTTTCGTACAGAGTGTTTATTTTGCTAAAATCAACTGTTTTTGATATATTTACTAAAAACGCTCTACAAAAAACATTTATTAATTTCATTTACGAATATCTCATTAATATTTGAATTTACAAGAAAATTTTAAAGGAACTAATTTATGAAAAATTTAATCCTTTTTAATTTTGTATCCAAAGATTTTTTTGCTAAACTCGACCGTTTTATAGATATTTGCGAAAAATGGTAAAAACTTGATTTTATGTTGATTTTTTGGACATAAATTACTTTGAAGGCGAATGGTAAACTAATCGCCCAATATAAAAAAATTATAGAAACTATTTTGTACTAAATTTAATCCTCTTTAATTTTGGAAATAGAAATACTTTTACTAAACTTAACCATTTTTAAGATATTTTCAAAAAACGCACTACAAAAAATGTTTATTAATTTTATTTGCGAATATCTCATTAATCGTTAGATTTATAAGAAAATTACATACGAGCTATTTTGTAGGAAATTTAATCCTCTTAAATTTTGTATGGAATGATTTTTTGGTAAACTCGACCGTTTTTGAGATATTTCCAAAAAACGCTCTATAAAAAACATGTATTAATTTCATTTACGAATATCTCATTAATCTTTAAATTTACAAGAAAATTTTATAGGAGCTATTTTGTAATAAATGTAATCCTCTTTAATTTTGGAAATAGTAATTATTTTACTAAACTTAACTGTTTTTAAGATATTTTGAAAAAACGCACTACAAAAAATGTTTATTAATTTTATTTGCGAATATCTCATTAATCGTTAGATTTATAAGAAAATTACATAGGAGCTATTTTGTATAGAGTGTTTTTTTGGTAAACTCAAACGTTTTTGAGATATTTTCAAAAAACGCTCTATGAAAAACGTTCATTAATTTCATTTACGAATATCTCAATAATCTTTAAATTTACAAGAAAATTTTATAAGAGTTATTTTGTAGTAAATTAAATCCTCTGTAATTTTGTACCTAGTGATTTTTTGCTAAACTCAACCGTTTTTGAGATATTTTTAAAAAACGCTCTACGAAAATGTTTATTAATTTAATTTACGAATATCTCATTAATCGTTGAGTTTGTAAGAAAATTTTATAGTAGTTATTTTGTAGTAAATTTAATCCTCTTTAATTTTCTAGAGAGTGATTTTTTTGCTAAACTCAACTGTTTTGTAGACATTTGTGAAAAATGGTAATTTTTTTGGAAATTAATTTAATTAAAATAATATTTTCGCGTTTGATGCTTCGTTTTTTAGTTTTTTGATAGGATAGGGTAACGGAGGCGGTTTATTGTGTGTCTGTGCGTTTCATTTCGTAAATTCAATCAAAGATCTAAGGACCACTGCCTCCGCCTCATACACTAACCTAATGAAATCCTGAAATCAGGAGCTTTTAAAAAGATTTCCCCGGAGTGGAGTCGGCGGCTGCACGCAACCATTCGACCATACACCGATCCAATGGATGCTTCTCAGCCTACACGAAACACGAACAAATCCTTTCAAATTTATAGCACCTCAATTTTTTGCTGCGTTTATGAATAATGATGTTTGGTCGAGTTGATAAAAGAAAGAGACAAATCGGTGGAGGAAAAAATATCTCCGCTTACACAAATAAACAATTAGAGGAATAAAACATCCGATAATACTCGAGCAGGGATAATAAATCAGTTGATCACAAAAGGCCGAGACGTGCGCGGATGATTTGTACGGTTCCATTTATCATGGGGATGAAATAGAGAGGATCACAGACAACTCCGATCCATAGAAATATAGTACATAGAGCGCGTGCCTTTCCGGAAATGCGCAACCAGAGATCGTCCATCCATCAAAAAAAAGAGTAGTAGGTAAAATAAAATCCCGCAATTTGCGTCATCATCAATACTCACTCGAAATGTTTGAAAATTCATTGTTCGCGTTAATAAAAGCAGTAAATGTTGCATGTATTGTTCGGAATTGTCGAGGGTAAATCAGGAGAAAGAAAAGATGAAGGACTTTAATCACCGTTCGAGGACTTGATGCATTTTCGATGGTCAAATGTTCGAATTTAATGTTTTTAACTACATGAGCGTGGAGAGGAAAAGAGAGGAAGGAATTAAGATTTCTGTACCACCCTCCTTTTATTACTCGCGTAACAATAACTGGTAATCAAAACAAAAACTGAACGCGTGCGAAAAATTGTGCAGGGGCGAGGAGTTAGTCGCAGAAATTAATTCCGCGCCTTGTTCAGAGTCTCCATTGGAGCGTAATCCACATTATTCCGATGGCCACGCACACAATTCGCACATTTAGGGAGCCTACATTTCCTAATACTCTTCAATAACTTCAATCCGGGACATTTTCAGTGTGTTTAGCAAACATGTAATAAGTGGTGCATATCAATGCAATGCGCATTCCCAACCAGACCCCAATTGATTTTCACCAACTCATGAATATACAGATGTAATAAATCTAAGTGCCTATATTCTCGCCCTAATAGACTATTTTTGTGACCGCATCACTGATATTAATCAACTTTGTTCAGTTTATTTACCCCACAAATTCAACAATTTTTTCATAACTACAATCTTTCAAGTCGACACAACAATATTAATCAAAATAGTAAAACCAATGGATTCAATACTCTTCTACTAACCTCTTACAGGTTTTTTATACCAAAAGAAAAAGGACCTCTGGAAGCTCATATGATTCCATCCTTAAAGGACTTCTAAAAGGCTTCCTACACTATTAGTCATCAGATACTCAGAAAAGTTTTACAGCATTATGGTATAAGAGCAACTAGTTTACTTTGGGTTAAAAGTTATCAGAAAAGTAGAAACCAATATGTAATTGTGGGATGATAAAACAAAAGAAACTGCAAATCACGAGGTACCACAGGGAACTATCATAGGCCCAGTTTTATGTACTCTGTATATAAACGATTTAACACCACTGATATCCATTATGCCGATAACACTTATCAAGTTATTACCATTTTTCGCAAATATCTATAAAACGGTTGAGTTTGGCAAAAAAATCATTGGATACAAAATTAAGGAGGATTAAATTTTCTATAAAATAGTTCCTATAAAATGTTCTTGTAAATTCAACTATTAATGAGATATTCGTAAATGAATTAATAAATGTTTTTTGTAGAGCGTTTTTTGTAAATATTTCAAAAACGGTTGATTTTAGCAAAATAAACACTCTGTACAAAAGTAAAGAGGATTAAATTTCCTACAAAATTGCTCTGATGCAATTTTCTTATAAATTTAAGGATTAATCAGATATTTGCTAGTAAAATTAATAAATATTTTTTGTAGTGTGTTTTTTCAAAATATCTTAAAAACGGTTAAGTTTAGTAAAAAAAAATACTATTTCAAAAATTAAAGAGGATTAAATTTTCTATAAAATTATTTCTATAATTTTTTTTGTATATTTGGCGATTAACTTACCATTCGCTTTTTAAGTAATTTATTTCCAAAAAAATCAACATAAATCAAGTTTTTACCCTTTTTCGCAAATATCTATAAAACGATCGAGTTTAGCAAAATAGTCATTCGATACAAAATTAAGAAGGATTAAATTTTCTATAAAATAGTTCCTATAAAATTTTCTTGTAAATTCAACGATTAATGAGATATTCGTAAATGAAATTAATAAATGTTTTCCGTAGAGCTTTTTTGAAAATATTACAAAAACAGTTGATTTTAGCAAAAACTCAGTATACAAAATTAAAAAAGATTATATTTACCACAAAATAGCTCCTACGTAATTTTTTTAAAAATTCAAAGGTTATTGAGATATTTGCTAATAAAATTAATATTTATTTTTTGTAGTGCGTTTTTTCAAAATATCTTAAAAACGGTTAAGTTTAGTAAAAAAATTACTATTTCCAAAATTAAAGAGAATTAAATTTCTTACAAAATAGTTTCTATAATTTTTTTGTATATTTGGCGATTAATTTACCATTCGCCTTTTAAGTAATTTATTTCCAAAAAAATCAACATAAATCAAGTTTTTACCATTTTTCGCAGATATCTATAAAACAGTTGAGTTTAAGAAAACAATCATCGAATACAAAATTAAAGAGGATTAAATTTTCTATAAAATAGTTCCCATAACATTTTCTTCTAAGTTCAATGCTTAATGAGATATTTGTAAATGATATTAATTGTTTTTCGTAGAGCGTTTTTTGAAAATATCTCAAAAGCGATTGAGTTTAGCACGAAAACAGTTCTATACAAAACTAAAGAGGATTAAATTTCCTACAAAACAGCTCCTATGTGATTTTCTTACAAATCCAACGAATAATGAGATATTCGCAAATAAAATTAATAAACATTTTTTGTAGTGCGTTTTTTCAAAATATCTTAAAAACGGTTAAGTTTAGTAAAAATTTTACTATTTCAAAAATTAAAGAAGATTAAATTTCCTATAAAATGGTTCCTATATTTTTTTTTGTACATCCAGCGATTAATTTACCGTTCGCCTTTTAATTAATTTATTTAAAAAAAATTAACATAAAATCAAGTTTTTACCATTTTTCGCAAATATCTACAAAACGGTTGAGTTTAGCAAAAAAATTACTATTTCCAAAATTGAAGAGGATTAAATTTTCTATAAAATTGTTACTTTAATATTTTTTGTATATACGGCGATTAATTTACCAATCACATTTTAAGTAATTTATTTTCAAAAAAAAATCAACATAAATCAAGTTTTTACCATTTTTCGCAAATATTTATAAAACGGTTGTGTTTAGGGAAAAAATTACTGAATACAAAATTAAAGAGGATTAAATTTTCTATAAAATAGTTCCCATAACATTTTCTTGTAAGTTCAATGCTTAATGAGATATTTGTAAATGATATTAATTGTTTTTCGTAGAGCGTTTTTTGAAAATATCTCAAAAGCGATTGAGTTTAGCACGAAAACAGTTCTATACAAAACTAAAGAGGATTAAATTTCCTACAAAATTGCTCCTATGTGATTTTCTTATAAATCCAACGAATAATGAGATATTCGCAAATAAAATTAATAAACATTTTTTTGTAGTGCGTTTTTTCAAAATATATTAAAAACGGTTAAGTTTAGTAAAAATTTTACTATTTCCAAAATTAAAGAAGATTAAATTTAGTACAAAATAGTTCCCATATTTTTTTTGTACATGCAGCGATTAATTTACCGTTCGCCTTTTAATTAATTTATTTAAAAAAAATCAACATAAAATCAAGTTTTTACCATTTTTCGCAAATATCTATAAAACGGTTGAGTTTAACAAAAAAAATCATAGATACAAAATTAAAGAGGATTAAATTTTCCATAAAATTGTTACTTTAATTTTTTTTGAATATTCGCCGATTAATTTACCATTCGCCTTTTAAGTAATTTATTTCCAAAAAAAATCAACATAAATTAAGTTTTTACCGTTTTTCGCAGATATCTATAAAACGATTGAGTTTAGCAAAAAAATCATAAAATACAAAATTAAAGAGGATTAAATTTTCTATAAAATAGTTCTCATAACAATTTCTTGTAAGTTCAATTCCTAATAAGATATTCGTAAATGAAATTAGTAAAAGTTTTTCGTAGAGCGTTTTTTGAAAATATCTCAAAAGCGGTTGAGTTTAGCACGAAAATCACTCTTTACAAAACTAAAGAGGATTAAATTTACTACAAAATAGCTCGTATGTAATTTTCTTGTAAATCTAACGATTAATGAGATATTCGCAAATAAAATTAACAAACATTTTTTGTAGTGCGTTTTTTCAAAATATCTTAAAAATGGTTATGTTTAGTAAAATAATTACTATTTCCAAAATTAAAGAGGATTACATTTATTACAAAATAGCTTCTATAAAATGTTCTTGTAAATTTAAAGATTAATGAGATATTCGTAAATGAAATTAATAAATGTTTTTCATAGAGCGATTTTTTGAAAATATCTCAAAAACGGTTGAGTTTACCAAAAAAAATCACTCTATACAAAATTAAAGAGGATTAAATTTCCTACAAAATAGATCCCATATAATTTTCTTATAAATCTAACGATTAATGAGATATTCGCAAATAAAATTAATAAACATTCTTTTTAGTGCGTTTTTTCAAAATATCTTAAAAACGGTTAAGTTTAAAAAAAATTTTACTATTTCCAAATTTAAAGAAGATTAAATTTCATACAAAATACTTTCTATAATTTTTTTTGTACATGCAGCGATTAATTTACGGTTCGCCTTTTAAATAAATTATTTTTAAAAAAATCATCATAAAATCAAGTTTTTGCCATTTTTCGTAAATATCTATAAAACGGTTGAGTTTAGCAAAAAATCATAGCATACAAAATTAAACAGGATTAAATTTTCTAAAAAATAGTTCCTATAAAATTTTCTTGTAAATTCAAGGATTAATGAGATATTCGTAAATGAAATTGGTAAATGTTTCTCGTAGAGCGTTTTTTGAAAATATCTCAAAAACAGTTAAGTTTAAGAAGAAAACCACTCCATACAAAGTTAAGTAGGATTAAATTTTCTACAAAATAGTTTCTGTAAAATTTTCTTGTAAATTCAACGATTAACGAGATATTCGTAAATAAAATTTAAAAATGTTTTTCGTAGAGCTTTTTTTGAAAATATCTCAAAAACACTTAAGTTAACAGAAAATTTTATTATTTCCAAAATTAAAGAGCATACATTTTTGTACAAAAAGTTTTTAATAATTTTTTTTCCAACTTTAATAGTTGATGAGAATTTACAAAAATCCCTAGTATAAAATACTAAAATAATGGCGGCGTGGTGTGCGCATGCGTACAATCATAAAATGCAAGTTTTTTTACTGTAAATACAAATATAAAGTTATAATTGTAACGAAATTATTTAAGGTCAATCGTGTAGGGTTAATTATGTTGATTTAGAGATTTAGTATTACACACATACTTTTTGGTGATGATAAATTTTGTTGGTTTAAAGCAGGATTTAAAAATTGAGAATCATTGTGTTTAAATGTTTGGGGAGTTAATTAGGCTGGTTTTGGGTAAAATCGGAGGGCGAAGCGACTCGAAATCGTCGTTGAATTTTTAATTTCCGGCGAAATAGTCGCAAATGACGGGAGTGCTCACTCACTACTCACACACGCTCCGAACAGGGATGAATAGTTTAAAATTGTGGGAGTCTCTCAACCGGAACCAGATCACCCTAGAAGAGACCCTTTCCTTTGCACTCCACGAAACTTGAAATGAAACGATAATCTTTTCAATGGATAAACGAGATTCTCAAATGACCTGAAACTAACACGAAAATTTCTTATAATAATCATTGATTCAATACGATTGCGATGCAACTTGGTTGCATGAAACATCGCATCATAATTCTTGTAGCAACGCAACCACTCGCGACCTAAATAATCGCATGCAACTCAATTTTGGAATAGTATTGATTTGTTTTACTTTTGTGTTTGTACGTTTTTAGAGGTAGTATTTTTATTTTTGACGTAGGTTGCAGTGAGAAGTAAGTGAAATGCGTATGCGGCGGCAAGGGTCCGATCCCCCATGCTCTTAGCACTAAGTGCTTGTGTTAATCTGCCTCTACCTCCCTCTGCCTCTACTTCTCTACTTCTGCCGCCCCCACTGTTATTCTACAATTTCCAAGCGCAGACACCGCGAATTCATTCTTTATCTCCACGAAAACTAACCAGCACCTTCAAGAAATTTTCCAATATTTTCATAATCATCATCATAGATTTTTATTGTCGTTTCTGGAGTAGGTGAAATTCCAAGTGTCGGCGGTGTCTTTTTATAGAAGGAAGAAAAAGCCGCTCGCGCTATTAACTTAAGAGGCTGCATCCGCCAAATTAAGAGTGATCTAAAAAAAGGTGAATGGGACAAAAACTGTCAAGTGGCGCTAAACCCTCTCACAGATTTGATCCCGAACAGAAGGTACATAAAAATAAACATTTATATTTGTTTAATATTTCAACGAAAACACCTCCCATCATTGCATATTACAAAATTGATCGAGAATTCGGATCAATTATGATTCGACAATTTAATATATACGATTGTTTTATCAATTTGATCGACTATGATACTTAATTGAAACGTTTATTTTATTGATTGGGCCATTTGATCGACTTGACCATTTGATTTGCATCTATAAATTCAATGAACAATGGATATTTGCAAAAGAAATTAGTGAGTGTTTTTCGTAGAACGTTTTTTGAAAATATCTCGAAATAGGTTGAGTTTGATGAAAATTTTGTTATTACCAAAATTAAAGAGCACTCAATTCTTTACAAAAAATTTTATACAATTTTTTTTCTATCTTCAATAGTTGATGAGATATTTATAAAAATCTCAGATATTGGCGGCGTGGTATTTTTGGGAAATATTTATAAAACGGTTGAGTTTACCAAAAATAACATCTGATATAAAATTAAAGAACATAAAATTTCCGACAAAACAGCTCCTATACAATTTTCTTGTAAAATCAACAATTAATGAGATATTCGCAAATAATAGTTATTTAACCAACGAGTTGGTTAAAAGGGGCGATTAATAATCGAGAAATTTTAAAGCACGAGCGGAACGCGAGTGCGTTAATTTTCGAGATTATTAATCGATTTTTAACCTACGAGTTGGTTACAATATTTTTTCGTTGATCGTGCATGTGATTAACTAGAAAAAACTATCATTTTTACAAGACTTTTTCGAAATGTCACAATTAAAAAATACGAACCCGATCGATCATAACCGAAGTCTAATTAAACGAACAGGGTTGTCTATTATCAGAGAGTTCTATAGTCAATTAATGATGACTTTATGTGTACATAACCTCACTTTTATAAAATAAATATAAAATGTATTTGCGTATCAATTATTGGAAGTGTATTTAAAATTAAAAGTATTTATTTTATTTATAATTTTAATTAGGTTAAAACAAATTAAATTAACTTTATATTCACAATTGTAGTATACTTCGTAGAAAATTTAGTTAGAAACGTCATCAACAGAGGGCACCTCCAAAATCATTCATTAAACAAAAATCATGCATTAATAGGGGTCATTAATGAATGATTTTGTATACATTAAAAATACTCCTTAATAAACGATCAACAAAAAAATGAATAAATGTTTTATGGAGAGTTTAATCATCATTAATTTGATGTACACGACTATTTCATCAAATCGATCATTTGATCGACTCGACCATTAAATCAATTGTATAATTGGCTTGATAATTTTATGGTACGATCAATTGATCGATTATGCGACTTAATTGAAATATTCATTTTATCGATTGAGCTATTTGATCGAATCCTATTTTCATCTATAAATTGATCGAAAATCACTTGAGAATATCGTAAATTGAGATGGAAAATATTTTGTAAGGTATAATAAAATTGACATGACTAATTGATCGACTTGACCATTTGATCGAATCCTACCATTCGCCTTTTAAGTAATTTATTTCCAAAAAAATTAAAATAAATCAAGTTTTTACCATTTTTTGCAGATATCTATAAAACGATTGAGTTTAGAAAAAAAATCACCGAATACAAAATTAAAGAGGATTAAATTTTCTATAAAATAGTTCCTATAAAATTTTCTTGTAAATTCAACTATTAATGAGATATTCGTAAATGAATTTAATAATTGTTTTTCTTAGAGCGTTTTTTAAAAATATCTCCAAAACAGTTAATTTTACCAAAAAAATCACGCTCTACAAAATTAAAGAGGATTAAATTTTGTACAAAACAACTCTTATGCAATTTTCTTATAAAATCAAAGATTAATGAGATATTTGCTAATAAAATTTATATCTATTTTTTATAGTGCGTTTTTTCAAAATATCTCAAAAACAGTTAAGTTTAGTAAAAAAATACAATTTCCAAAAATTAAAGAGAATTAAATTTTCTACAAAATTGTTTCTATAAATTTTTTTGTATGTTCGGCGATTAATTTACCATTCGCCTTTTAAGTAATTTATGTCCAAAAAAATCAACATATATCAAGCTTTTACCATTTTTCGCAAATATCTATAAAACGGTTGAGTTTAGCAAAAAATACAATTTCCAAAACTAAAGAGGATTAAATTTTCTACAAAATTGTATCTATAAATTTTTTTGTATGTTCGGCGATTAATATACCATTCGCCTTTTAAGTAATTTATGTCCAAAAAAATCAACATAAATCAAGTTTTTACCATTTTTCGCAAATATCTACAAAACGGTTGAGTTTAGCAAAAAAATCACTCTCTACAAAATTAAAGAGGATTAAAGTTTCTATAAAATAGCTCCTATAAAATTTTCACGTAAATTCAAGGATTGGTGAGATATTCCTGAATGAATTTAATAAAGGTTTTTCGTAGAGCGTTTTTTAAAAATATCTCCAAAACAGTTAATTTTACCAAAAAAATCACACTTTACAAAATTAAAGAGGATTAAATTTTGTACAAAACAACTCTTATGCAATTTTCTTATAAATTCAAAGATTAAGGAGATATTTGCTAATAAAATTAATATTTATTTTTTATAGTGTGTTTTTTCAAAATATCTCAAAAACGGTTAAGTTTAGTAAAAAAAATACAATTTCCAAAATTAAAGAGGATTAAATTTTCTACAAAATTGTTTCTATAATTTTTTTTGTATATTCGGCGATTATTTTACCATTCTCTTTTTAAGTAATTTATGTCCAAAAAAATCAACATAAATCAAGTTTTTACTATTTTTCTCAAATATTTATAAAACGGTTGAGTTTCGCAAAAAAATCATAAAATACAAAATTAAAGAGGATTAAATTTTCTATAAAATAGTTCCTATAAAATTTTCTTATAAATTTAACGATTAATGAGATATTCGTAAATGAAATTAATAAATGTTTTTCGTAGAGTTTAATCATCCATAATTTGATGTACACGATCATTTTATCAATTCGATCATTTGATCTGTTCGATCATTAAATCAACGGTGTGATTGGTTTGACAATTTTATGGTACGATCAATTGATCGATAATACGACTTAATTGAAATGTTCATTTTATCGATTGAGCTATTTGATCTACTTGACCATTTGATCAAACGCTATTTTATCTATAAATTGATTGAAAATCACTTGAGAATATCGTAAATTGAGATGGAAAATATTTTATAAGGTATAATAAAATTGACATGACTAATTGATCGACTTGACCATTTGATCGAATCCTATTTTCATCTATAAATTGATCGAAAATCACCTGTGAATTTCATAAATTGTGAGGTAAAATAATATTGATATGACTATCTGATCGACTTGATCATGTAATATGTAATCGATTGACCGATTTGATTGACAATTTTATTGATTTGATCGACAATTTTAAGAATTCGACCATTTTAACGACTAAAACAGTTATTAACACGTTTATTTTATTGATTTGATCATTTGAACGAAATGCTCATTTGATCGAATCCAATGAATTTATTGAAAATCAATATCATAGTTTGAGGTATAAAATATTTTGTGAGGTATAATAATAGTGACATGACTATCTGATCGACTTGATCATGTAATCGATTGACCGATTTGTTTGACAATTTTATTGATTCAATCATTTCATCGACTATACTACTTAATTAAATATTACAAAATTGATCAAGAATTTTAAACAATTTGTTATCATTGACATTAAATATTATAAGATAACAGACAGTTTAATTGAAATTACTGTTTTATTGATCGATTCAATTATTTATCCGACACAGCGATTTATTCTACATGACTATTTTATCGATTCGATCGTTTGATCGACTCGGCCATTAAATTAATTCAGCGATTTGATCGATAATTTTATGAAATCGAACATTTGAACAATTACTTTACTTAATAAGCACGTTTGATTTGATCATTTGATCGACATGACCATTTGATTGAATTTAGTTTTCATTTATAAATTGAATGAAAATTACATGAAAATATCCAAATTTGGAATAAAAAATATTTTTTGAGATATAATAATATTGATCAACTCGACTTAGCGATTTGATAGACAACTGTATCAACTATACCATTTAATTGACACATGTATTTTATCGATTGGACCATTTGATCGACTTGACCATTTGATCGTACGCCATTTTTATCTAGGAATTGATTGAAAATCACTTGAGAATATCATAAATTGAGATGGAAAATATTTTGTGAGGTGTATATTAATATTGACATGACTATTGGATCGACTTGACCATGTAGATCGATCTGATCTACAATCTTATGGATTTGATCGACTAGATCACTTAATTCAATATTATAAAATCGATTGAGAATTTTGATCAACAATGCGCTATTATTGACATAACGTAAGATATTATTAGATCAGTTATATTGAAATTACTCTTTTATTGATCGGCTCAATAATGATTGGATCATTTGATCGACTTGGCCATTAAATTGATTTGATCGACAATTTTATGAATTTGAACATTTGAACTTACTATTTAATAGAACCCTATTTTCATCTACTGACACGTCAATTTGGTTGATTAGATCATTTGATCGAAACCACTTTGTTTCTATTGGGAATTTAACCTACCTGTAGAGGGCGCTGTTTTGACGGAAACAGCTGATCGAAAAGAGTAAAAAAAATTATTTAATTATTTTAGCTCGTAAAACATATTAAACAGGTAATACTCGTCTTTTTTCAACATGAGTACATAATTTAAACTTAATTTTATTTTGACATTTACTCCTTTCGCGTAGTTTATATAATTCCACCAGAGGGCGTCTAGAATGTAAAAATCAAAAATAAATGAATGAAAATCAGTTGTGAATATCGTAAGATGATGTGGAAGATGTTTTATGGGGTATAGTAATTTGATCGACTTGATCAATCGATTTTTCATCTGTAAATTGTATGAAAATTATATGAAAATATCCTAAATTGGGGTAGAAAATACTATTTGAGGTATAAAAATTAATAATATTGATACGATTATTTGTACATTTGATCGACTCGACTATTTACTTGTTTGAACGATTTGATCGATAATTTTATCTATTCGACCGACGTGTTTGATCGAGTTGATCAAGTTGACCATTTGATCATACCACATTTTTATCCATACCACTTAATTGACATGTCAATTTTGTTAATTACACTATTTGATTGATCTACACCACTTCATTTTTTGATTTGATTGATTTGAGCATTTTCATCCATATCACTTAATTGACAAGTCAATTTTATTGATTACACCATTTGATCGATTTTATAGAATTGGTTTTGTTTCTATTAAATGAATGAATGGCAGTTGTGAATGTTGTAAGATGTTTTGTGGGGTGTAATAATATTGACACGTGCCTTGGTTGTGGTGTGTTGAGGTAAGTCTTGTTGGTAAAATGTAGGAATTCCCTTGAGGTCCTTTTGGGTCGTCGGCGGGCAGTTGGCGGCGACGAAAATAGAAACACTTCATACCGAGAGAATGTTTGCAGACGCAATGCGCGTCTGTTTACTTATCTTAAAGCCCTTTTTTTCTCCAGCAAGAGGCCGCACGATTTGTACGAGCAATGAGAGTTGAAAAAACGTGACTTATAATAATAATTTTTTGTAGTCGTGTTGATTTGTGTGAGATGCGTGTGCATTTCGGGGTCGGGTTTTGAGGGCTCACCCTCGTAGAAAGAGAGCAAAGAGTGGTGAGTCGGCTAAAAGCATATCTGTGTATAGTGTAAGTGAATTTAGACGGGAAAGATACTTTTAGGAGGAGGCTGGCGCCCCACCAGACGAAGACCGATCGCGAAAAATGATAAACATCAAAACTCTCTTCCGGTGAACGCGGAAATATCCAATGCGACAAAAAATTATCATCTCGCGTGAGCTATTATATGTACTATTACATGAGTGCGAGTGAGACGACTACTGAGTGGTGGTGCGCGTTAGCGCTGGGAACGATTGTACATTAATTCTAGTATAAACAATGAAGAGGTTCGCGTTGGGTTGTAAAAAAGGCGTTATCAGTATTGTTTCGGTGTATGTAAATGTGGGATTTTGAGTGGCCTCGTACGTTAATCCAGATAAACAGGAAAACGGGGCGCTGTTTGTTGTTTATCGACTCGACTGAAATATTAACAGGTTGATCCTTTATCGAGTCCATGTTTGAAGTTTGATAGCGTTAACAAGCACGACATACACAACAATATGTCGCTATTTGAGTGTGTGTACTTTTGATAGCCTTCCATTGATTTTTGCGTTAATTTTGATTTATTCAGATGAATTAATTGTTATTGTCGTTTCTTAGGGTGAATATCCCTGAATGCTCGTATTGTCTGCACACTCGCATGGACGTTGGTCGAGCTAATAGCAGCCTCGTTTCCGGTTTCACCAGGAAGTGGAAATAATTTCCTACTAGTGCCTTCTTGTCTTAAGAAGAAAAACTACTTTCCACCATCATAAATTTTCGTCCCTAATTCTCTCTTCCACACATTCATACACTTCTAAAATTTAGAAAAAAAAAATTGGTAAGTATAAAAAGTTTGTATAATATCACTGAATAATTGAAACGTTGTAAGTGTGTTTTCCCTGTTAATGGATGAAGGTACTTGGAAATTATATGTCTTTAGGGACACACATGTGGTTTCATATTTTCACCGTTGGAGCTCTCGCGTCATCAAATTATCAAATGGGAGAATAATTTAAGATTTATTAGTGGTGATTAATGTTGTATTGGTTGTGATTAAGATCAGAAAAAATATGTGGAGAATAATCCTCTTATTGTGTAGAGATTTGACATGTGCGCATTGGAAAGGCGCGCGATACATCACGGGATTATCGATGCGGTGTAAAGTGACACTAATCTTGAAAAAGCATAAATATGTAGTCGCGGTTGAAATGTTCTAAATAATCCGCCCCCGAATGTTGGAATAATCAATGATTGAATAATTTTTGGTGTCGACACATGGCACACTTGTTACTCGCCGTGTTCCCACCACCACGAACCACGGTGGTGCCTTCCATGGCCACCCCAAGCACCATGGATAATTTTACATAATTGCACGCGCGATATTCTATAAACATGACTGAGAGCGACACGCGACCGGATAATGAACGAAAAGAGAACTATCAATAACAAACGGCGAGAATGTGACACTACAATAAGCGTAATTCTAAATAAAGTCACAGTCATATCTGAATTCGCAATTTGCGGCTTGGAGGCGGCGCCACGTGTGCACAAAATGTAGAAAAGTTACGGTCGGACACGTGACCGACGTACGTCGTGCGATATGCCGTTTCGCTCCGCTACCTAGGTGCGCACAATTGCCCCATGACAATCAAAAATATGTTCCCAAAATTAATAATTTCATTCACAACTCTTCAATCAACTCAACACCACGTGAATCACTTAAAAATCTAAAAAACAAATTTGACAACCGAAAAAATTTCATATTTTTGTAATTAAAAAAAATCAGTTTATTTTTTTTGATTTACAACCCAAAAAATTCTGTAGGTTTCATATTTTTGTGATTTAAACAAAAAAACAATGATTTTTTCTTAACATTGTAGAGTATCAAAAAAAAACGGTTAGCTTGATATTTTCATATTTTTGTGATTTTCAAAAAAAGGTGTGTTATTTTGACATTGTAATGATAAAAAAAAAATTTAACAACCGAAAAAAAATTGTAGTTTCTTTTCTTAAAATTGTAGAGAAAGAAAAAAAATTAGTTAGCTTAAAATTGTCATATTTTTGTGATTTTCAAAAATTCGATCGTTTTTCATTAAAATTGTAATGATAAAAGGAAGAAATAACAACCCAAAAAATTCTGTAGGTTTCATATTTGTGTGATTTAAAGAAAAAAACTATGATTTTTTTCTTAAAATTGTAGAGTATCAAAAAAAAATCGGTTAGCTTGAAATTGAAACGATAAAAGAAAAAATTAAAAACCGAAAAAAAATTGTAGTTTCTTTTCTTAAAATTGTAAAGATACAAAAAATAATCTGTTGGCTTAAAATTGTCATATTTTTGTGATTTTCAAAAATTTGATTGTTTTTCATTGAAATTGTAATGATAAAAGAAAAAAATAACAACCCAAAAAATTCTGTAGGTTTCATATTTTTGTGATTTAAACAAAAAAACAATGATTTTTTCTTAAAATTGTAGAGTATCAAAAAAAAATCGGTTGGCTTGAAATTTTCATATTTTTGTGATTTAAAAAAAATGTTGTCGTGTTTCTTTGAAATTGTAATAATAAAAGAAAAAATTAACATCCGAAAAAAATTTATAGTTTCTTTTCTTAAAATTGTAGAGAAACAAAAAAACTCTGTTAGCTTAAAATTGTCGTTGTTTTGTAATTTTCAAAAATTTGATCGTTTTCATTGAAATTGTATAACTAAAAAAAAATAACAACCGTAAAAATTGTGTAGGGTTTTTTCTTAAAATTGTATAGAAACAAAAAGATTCTGTTGTTTTAAAATTGTCATATTTTTGTGATTTTCAAAAAGTTTGATTATTTTTCATTGAAATTGTAATGATAAAAGAAAAAATTAACAACCGAAAAAAATCAGTAGTCTTTTTTTTTAAATTGTGGAGAAACCAAAAACTTCTGTTAGCTTAAAATTGTGATATTTTTTTTGATTTTCGAAAAGTTTGATAATTTTTCATTGAAATTGTATAGCTAAAAGAAAAATGAACAACCGTAAAAATTGTGTAGGTTTTTTCTTAAATTTTTATAGAAACAAAAAAATTCTGTTGTCTTAAAATTGTCATATTTTTGTGATTTTCAAAAAGTTTGATTATTCTTCATTGAAATTGTAATGATAAGAGAAAAAATTAACAACCTAAAAAATTCGGTAGTTTTTTTTTAAATTGTGGACAAACCAAAAACTTCTGTGATCTTAAAATTGAGATATAGTTTTGATTTTCGAAAAGTTTGATCGTTTTTGATTGAAATTGTATAGCTAAAAGAAAAAATGAATAACCGTGAAAATTGTGTAGGTTTTTTTTAAATTTTTATAGAAACAAAAAGATTCTGTTGTTTTAAAGTTGTCATATTTATGTGATTTTCAAAAAGTTTGATTATTTTTAATTGAAATTGTAATGATAAAAGAAAAAATTAACAACCGAAAAAATTCTGTAGTTTTTTTTTAAATTGTGGACAAACCAAAAACTTCTGTTAGCTTAAAATTGTCATATTTTTGTGATTTTTAAAAAATTTGATCATTCTTCATTGAAATTTTAATGATAAAAAAAAATTAACAATCGAAAAAATTCTGTAGTTTTTGTTTTCTTAAAATTGTGGAGAAACAAAAAACTTCTGTGGTCTTAAAATTGTCATATTTTGGTGATTGTCAAAACGTTTGATCGTTTTTCATTGAAATTATAACGATAAAATTAAAAATTAACAACCGAAAAAATTCTGTAGTTTTTTTTTTAAATTGTGGACAAACCAAAAACTTCTGTTAGCTTAAAATTGTCATATTTTTGTGATTTTTAAAAAGTTTGATTATTTTTCATTGAAATTTTAATGATAAAAAAAAATTAACGATCGAAAAAATTCTGTAGTTTTTGTTTTCTTAAAATTGTGGAGAAACAAAAAACTTCTGTTGTCTTAAAATTGTCATATTTTGGTGATTTTCAAAACGTTTGATCGTTTTTCATTGAAATTATAACGATAAAATTAAAAATTAACAACCGAAAAAATTCTATGTTTTTTAAAAAAATTATAGATGAATAAAAAAATTGTGTTAGCTTAAAATTCTTATATTTTTGTGATTTTAAAAAAATTTGATCGTTTTCCATTGAAATTGTAATTATATAAAAAATTTAAAAACCAAAAATATTCTGTAGTTGTTTTTTTTATATTGTGGTGAAATAAAAAAAATCTCTTGGCTTAAAATTGTCATACTTTAGAGATTTTAAAAAAGTTTGGTCGTTTTTTATTGCAATTTTAATCATAAAAGAAAAAATTAAGAACCGAAAAAATTCTATAGTTTTTTTTTAAATTGTAAAGAAACAAAAAAATTCTGTTAGCTTAAAATTGTCATATTTTTGTTATTTTAAAAAAGTTTGATCGTTTTTCATTGAAATTTTAATCAGAAAAGAAAAAATTCTGTAGTTTTTTTTTTCTTAAAATTGTGGAGAAACAAAAAAATTTTGTTAGCTAACAATTGTCATACTTTTGTGATTTTCAAAAAGTTTAATACTTTTCATTGAAAATGTAATGAAGAATTTCTGTAAATTCGTTTTTTGTAACTACAAAAACTTTGTTATTAATAATCAAAAAAATTAAAATATTGCACATACAAAAGTGAATATTTGTTCTTTTGAACGGTAAGACTACTTTTTTGATATTTTGACTTTTACTGTGTTAATTTGCGCTCTAATTATACAGGGTGTCCCATTTTTTTCAGAAAAAGTTTTTACGGGTAGTACTAAAAATTTCCTATGTACTAATATTTTTTTCGATTTTTTAAGAATTTTATAATTGATAAGTTTTCATGATTTTTGTGAAACACCCTGTATAGTTTTTTATTATTTTTTTTTCAGTTAACTGGTGTATCAATCAATCTGAAAGATAATGATAAAATCTAAAACACTTGATTTAAATACATAAAAATCAAAATAAAATTTATACAGGGTGACCCACAAAAACCATTAAAATTTAAAAAAAAATTTAATTTTTTAAGGAGTCGAAAAAAAAATATTATTCAGAATGATATTTATTATCTAAAAACCCTGTATATAAAAATAGAACTTTTGGATAGAACATATTTTTAAAAAAAGGCGAATCTAGCAAATGACACTAACATCGAACGCAATAAAAAATAACGCATATTGTTAAATACATAAACTAATAATTTTTTTAGAAAATACATGAATTTCAGCATATTCTCCATTTTGAATTTAAAATAAATATTTTAATAAACAAAGTTTTTACAGCAGTTTTAGTAAAAAAATTATAAAATTACTACTTCTATTTTTATAAACGCGTGTTTAAATGCCGATAACAAAATAAGTAATCACAATGTTTTAACACGATAAAATTTTTCAAAAACCTCATTTAATTATGAGTATTTTGCAATTTTATTTTTAAAAATATCTTGAAAAATAAATTTTCTACACCGATTTTTATAAAAATCTTACTACATTTTTTTATACAGAGTGTTCTAAACTAAACTCGTACATAAGCTCTCGGTTGTACATTGTTAGTGACTCTTAGTAGAGCACCGGAAAAATATTTTTTTTTATGTTTTCTACGAGAAAATAAGACTTAAAGATAACATTGTAATTTTTAAAATTCTCTAGAATCATCACTAATATAAATAAAATTTATTAAAAAATAATGATATTTTAAATTAATTGTTAAATATGACACATTAGGAGAATGAATCTGGCACCAATGTAATTTTTCAAAATTTTGACATTATTTTGTTGAAAATTATTTTGACAATTTCCATAAAACTGCAGTATGGTAATTATGGTTTCATGGTAAAAAAATGCAATTGATACACTTCGTACTTTGTGAATGTGTTCCAAATATTTTTAGACGTTGCCCATGTCTTCATTGGTTAATAATATGTATTAAAAAAAATTGAAGAATTACTTTGGTTAATTTTTGGTTAAGTTAGGTTAATTTAAAAAAAAAATAAGTAATGAAAAAAATGTTAATTCAATTTTTAAGCAATTTACAAAAAAACATTTTTTTGAAAAACTACTAAAGCTATAAAAACGTTAGACAACTTAACATTTGTATAATTACTTGATTTCATTAATAAAACATTTGGAAAATATATTTGTTTTTTATTTAATTTTGATTAATCGAATAATTCAAAAATTTATTTTGATAAATAATATTCCTATTGATATTTTATTTAATTTGAACTAAAAAAATAGGAAAATTTTTTTAAGTATTGCAATTTGAAATAAAAAAAAAAAACAATAAAAAATTAAGTTTTAGGCACTTTACAAAAAAACATTTTTTTAACTACAAAAGTTATAAAAACGTTAAGCCATTTAAAATTTGTGGAAATACCTTATTTCGTTAAGAAAAACTTTGGAAATTTTTAAAAATTTTAAAAAAACTTTCCAGAACCGGATTTTTAAATTATGTATTTTTTGTTTAATTTTGACCCAATTTTGATTAATCAAACAATTCCAAAAATTATTTTGAATAGTAATATTCTTTTTGATATTTTATTTAATTTTAAGTAAAAAAATAGGAAACATTTCTAAAATGTTGCAACTCGAACTAAAAAAAAAGGAAGTAATAAAAAATTCAGGTTTTACGCAATTTACAAAAATTAATTTTTTTCAAAAACTACAAAAGCTACAAAAACGTTAAACCACTTAAAAGTTGTGTAATCACCTGATTTCGTTAATAAAATCTTTGGGTATTTCAAAACATTTAGATTAACAATTTTTTTTAATTTTAGCCCCATTTTGATTAATTAAACAATCCAAAAATTATTTTTATAAATAATATTCCTATTGATATTTTATTTAATTTTAACAAAAAAAACTGGAAATATTTTTAAAGTGTTGCAACTTGAAAAAAAAAAATTAGCAATAAAAAATTCAAGTTTTGCGCAATTTACATAAATTAATTTTTTTCAAAAACTACAAAAGCTACAAAAACGTTAAGCCACTCAATGTTTGTGTAATCATCTGATTTTGCTGGATTAATTGATATTATAGTTAAAAAAAAATTTATTTGAAACATTTATCATACAATCCTTAGTTTCGGAAATATTTTCAACTTTGGCCCAAATTTTGGAAAGATCTACCAGTCATCAACTTTAATTTAACAGATATTCCAAATATTTTAAGTGTATCTTTTCAAATCCAATCCAAAGTTACCTTTAAGGCCCAAAGTTACCTAGTCTAGTTTTTCATAGCTTATTTTATGTTTTAGGTTGCTGAACACGAATTTAAAGGTTTTTCAACAAAATTTTTTTTCGGAAAATATGAGAAATCATCAAAAATACCTAAAAATTTTCTGGTTTTTTGCTTATAATTTACAAAGTAAGCATTTTATGCAAAATGTGATCTTATATTAAAATACAAACGAGAAAATTACCTACAATTTTTATTGCAGAGGTGCTAAATATACTGGGCGACCAAGAAGATCAGTCAAAAAACTCCAGTAGATTTGATGTTACACAAAACAATGATATTTGAAGAAAAACGAAATTTTATTGGTTGATGTAACGACCCCATGACATCATCAATTCATACAGATTGTTCCGAAAATGATGTTTTTTTTTTTGAAATTTTTGAAGAAAAAATGACAAGCGAATAAATTCGATATAGTTTGATTTGGGTGTGTAGGGTGGAAAATGGAAAGTTTTTTTTGTAAATTTTTGTGAGTAAAAGAAGAGTATTGTTATTGTTGGAGTCGTGGGGTAAAATATGTGGGGCGTCGGAGTGTCAGTTCTAATAAGGACACCCCAAAAGAGAAGTCGCCGTTACGGACTCGTAATCGCGCAAGACCCCAAACTGAAACTCTCCACTCTCCGTAGCTTATGATTATTAAATTATGCCATTAAAGGACCCCTTCTAAATAACTTGTCTATAGTTACAACTAAAACCATTAAGCAAATCTCTGCACACACCGAAACGCACCAAATAAACCAATTTACACTTGATTTGCCCAAAATGTTGCAACATTTTTATTTCCTTAATGGTTGGGCAAGTTGGAAAAAGGGCTAAAAGGCGAATTTGTCTTTAGTCCGTTCCTGCTTTGTGTGTTTGAGGAAAACAGGAGGGGGCAGGCAATATATGTAATGGATAGCGGGAGGCGGTTTGGGGGTGGAAAGCAAACCGCAGCGCTTCCTCTCTTCAGCCCCCGCAACTGCAACCCCCAAAATCCATCAAAATTAAAAAAAAAATTCTCACGATTCCCTTTTTTCCCAGGCGCACACGTGCATTTTCCTCCTTGCAAACCACTTGATTAATTTTAATACCTTAGGTATAATTTATGCCAAGAAAGCACCTGAACCCTCTTCGAGCACTTGTACACTTCCGCTTTACAATTAGTCTCCTTTTTTACATAAATTAATTCAAACACGTGCACTCGTTAAATTTTTATCCAAAATAATTGTTTTGTTGTAATCGTAGTTAAAGGAAGTATTTATGATAAAATTTAATCAAGAATAAATGAATTGGCGGTTTTAATTTACTAATGTATCTATTACTAATTTTTTTTTGTATTAATAATGTTTTTTGTGCTGGCATTATTGAAGGATGAAAGGATTGAAAGGAAGGAAGGGAAGGGAAAAAATAACCCAACACATAGCTGTGGAAAATATATATGAAGATAATCTACTTTTGTAGTAATGTTGTAAAAGTGTACATAATACGGTTTTATTTTTAGTACGTTAAAAGCATCCAGTCGTGAATTTATACTATATGTTCACACGAAAGTAAAAAGGGGCTGTAAAATATTACTCTGTTTGATGATGGCTGTCATCTAACATCTAAATATAAATGTTGCTTAAATTATTACCCCGAAGCTAAAAGCCCATGTAAAAAGGGCCGCGATAAAAGAGAACAACTACAAACCACCAACGTCACATGACCTTTTATTACTATACAATTTTAAACAATATTAATTACCCAACACATAATCTCAAATTTACAAGATAAATACGAAAATTATCAAATATTTTAAAATATTATTTTTTGTTGAGTCTATGGTCATGTTCGTACATATGTATATCGGGTACAATAATGTGTATTTATTTGTACTTCCAAGGAGTAGAAATGCAATTTCTACTTCTTCCATTTGACAACCCAATATACATTAACATCATGACATTATAAAGGGATTTCAAGTCCAACCTGCATCCCTAAATGGCAACAGCGCAAATAATTCTTACATTGACAGCTGTCATTAAAATAAAAATATGTTCTATGTAACTTGATTTCAATTTATTTCGTAAATTAACAACAAATTCCATAGGTACTTGATATTTCAGTAATTAGAATATTTCACAACTTATATTTGAATAACCAACATGTCAAAAAAGTGACGTTTTCGTATATTTTTGGAAGATTACAAACATTAATATCTCAAAAAATGTTTTTTTTATAAAACTAAAATTTTATGAAATTCATTTATTTATACATAGTTATTTACAAGTGTCCAAACGGAGAATGCTATAAGTGAAAATCAATTTTGGGCCCCTACTTTTTTTACATCAAAAAAAAATTGTACATAGTAAATGTTCTGAACAAAAATATTCCTTTGGACTATATGTTTTTTCAGATCATTAAAAAGTTACAGCAATTTTAATGATTTTTCTGGAACACCCTGTATAAATCTCATTTTATTTTGATATTTTTATCCCTAAAGACTGAAAGAAAAAAAATCGAACGATAAAAATAAAAGACCGAAACGTGGTCATTAAACAAAATGTAGACAAAAAGTTGAAAGAAAAGTGGACTAACAATAAAAGGTCAATTTGGGCAAAAGGCCGATAAAGAGAAAAGGCTGAAGGAAGTTTATGCGCAAACTAACCTAATTTAACCTGACCTGACCAAACCTGAAACTTGAAAATATTTCCGAAACTAAGGATTGTACGATAAATGTTTTAAATAAAAACTGTTTTTACTATAATATCAATTAATCCGGCCCTGGAAATTCTACTTAAGTGTTATGGTTTTACGTTTTTGTAGCCTTTGTAGTTTTTGAACAAACTGAATTTTTGTAAATTGTCTAAAAATTGAATATTTTTTTTTAATTTTAAGTTGCAACAATTTAAAAATATTTCCTATTTTTTTAGTTAAAATTAAATGAAATATCAAAAGGAATATATTTTTAATCAAAATAATTTTTGGATTGTTTAATTAATCAAAATGGGGCCAAAATTAAAAAAAAAACAATAATAATTTAAAAATCCGGTCCTGGAAAATTTATTTAAAATTTTTAAAAATTCCCAATGATTTTATTAATAAAATTATTTTAAGTAGTTTAACGTTATTGTGTCTTTTGTAGTTTTTGAAAAATAAATGAATAAATTGCTTGAATTTTTTATTGCTTATTTTTTTTAATTTCAAGTTGCAACACTTTAAAAATGTGTCCTGTTTTTGTAGTTAAAATATTATAAATGAAAATAATTTTTGGATTATTTAATTAATTAAATGGGGCTAAAATTGAAAAAAAAAACGATAATTTAAAAATCCGGCCCTGGAAAGTTTAATTAAAATTTTCAAAGATATCCGAAGGTTTTATTAATGAAATAAGGTCACTGCACAAATTTTAAGTGGTTTAACGTTTTTGTAGCGCTTATAGTTTTTGAAAAAATTTAATTTTTGTAAATTGCTTAAAACTTGAATTTTTTATCGCTTATTTTTTATAATTTCAAGTTGCAATACTAAAAATGTTTCCTATTTTTTTAGTTAAAATTATAATAAGGGTAGTATTTAACAAAATAATTTTTAAATTATTCGATTAATCAAAAAAGTTAAAAAAACAAATATATTTTAAAAATTCGGCTCTGGAAAGTTTTTTTTCAGTTTCCAAATGTTTTATTAATGAAATCAAATAATTACACAAATTTTAAGTGGCTTAATGTTTTTTTAGCTTTAGTCGTTTTTCAAAAAAATGTTTTTTCGTAAATTGCTTAAAAATTGAATTAATATTTTTTTTCTCATTACTTATTTTTTTTTTTAAATTAACCCAACCCAATCAAAAGTTAATCAAAGTAATTTTTGAATTTATTTTTAATATATCCAATAATGCTGGGGTCAAAGAAAATGATAGGTATGCTAATTTAAAAATCCGGTTCTGGAAAGTTTATTTAAAATTTTTAAAAATTCCCAATGATTTTATTAAAAAAATCATTTTAAGTAGTTTAACGTTATTGTACCTTTTGTAGTTTTTGAAAAATACATGAATAAATTGCCTGAATTGTTTATTGCTCATTTTTTTTAATTGCAAGTTGCAACCCTTTAAAAATGTGTCTTATTTTTTTTGTTAAAATATTATAAATCAAAATAATTTTTGGATTATTTAATTAATTAAATGGGACTAAAATTGAAAAAAAAAAACGATAATTTAAAAATCCGGCCCTGGAAAGTTTATTTAAAATTTTTAAAAATTTTCAAAGGTTTTATTAATGAAATAAGGTCACTATACAAATTTTAAGTGGCTTAATGTTTTTGTAGCTGTTGTAGTTTTTGAAAAAAGTTAATTTTTGTAAACTACCTAAAACTTAAATTTTTTATTGCTTATTTTTTTTAAATTTAAGTTGCAACATTTTAGAAATGTTTCCTATTTTTTTACTTAAAATTAAATAAAACATCAAAAGGAATATTATTATTCAAAATAATTTTTGGATTGTTTAATTAATCAAAATGGGGCTAAAATTAACAAAAAAATGATAATTTAAAAATCTGGCATTGGAAAATTTATTTAAATTTTTTGAAATACCCTAAGATTTTATTAACGAAATCAGGTGAATATACAACTTTTAAGTGGCTTAACGTTTTTGTAGCTTTTGTAGTTTTTGAAAAAAAATAATTTTTGTAAATTTGCTTAAAACTTGAATTTTTTTCGCTTTTTTAAATTTCAAGTTGCAACATTTTAAAAATGTTACCAATTTTTTTAGTTAAAATTAATTCAAATATCAATAGGAATAATATTATTAATCAAAATAATTTTTGGATTGTTTAAATAAACAAAATTTAAAAAAAAAATATATAATTTAAAAATCCGGTTCTGGAAAGTTTATTTAAATTTTTTGAAATATCCAAAGATTTTATTAGTGAAATTAGAAGATTACACAAATTTTAAGTGGCTTAACGTTTTTGTAGTTTTTGAAAAAAAATAATTTTTGTAAATTGCCTAAACACTTTAAAAATGTTTCCTATTTTTTTAGTTAGAATTAAATAAAACATCAATTGGAATAATATTATTAATCAAAATAATTTTTGGATTGTTTAATTAAACAAAATGGTGCCAAAATTAAAAAAAAAAATTAAAATTTAAAAATCCGACTATGGAAAGTTTATTTAAAATTTTCAAAAATTTCAAAATTTTTAATTAACTAAATAAGGTCATTACACAAATTTAAAGTGGTCTAATATTTTTTAGCCTTAGTAGTTTTTAAAAAAAAAATATTTTTTTGTAAATTGCTTAAAAATTGAATTAACATTTTTTTTTTCTCATTACTTATTTTTTTTTAAATTAACCAAAAGTTAATCAAAGTAATTTTTTGAATTTTTTTTTTAATATATCCAATAATGCTGGGATCAAAAAAATTGATAAACATGCTAATTTAAAAATCCGGCTTTGGAAAGTTTATTTGCAATTTTTAAGTTTTCAAAATGGTTTTATTAAAGAAAGCAAGTTATTACACAAATTTTAAGTGGTTTAAAATTTTTGTAGCTTAAATACTTTTTGAGAAAATCGAATTTTTATAAATTATCACAAAATCGAATTTTTGGTCAATTAAAAAAAAATGCGTTTTTGTGAGATTTGATGACTAAAATTTGAAAAAAAAAGCAGTTGTGTTATTATAATTAGTAGAACATGAGTGAGGTGAATGGAATTGGGCGAATTGAAAATGTAAAAGCGGTAGTGAAAAGCGTGCTTGGAAATGATAAATAAATAAAAACGAAATAACGAACACACAAAGTTCGCGTTTTACAAAGCGCGCAAAATTTACGAAGCGGATATAAAGCAGCGCCGCAACGCATATTTATGCGGCAAGGATTTGCTCCAAATTCGGATTTATGTGCAACACGAATATAGTTTCAAATCAAATACATTATCAACAACCCATCCATCCAGGATTCGCACAAAAAAAAAAAACCAACAACCAGAGGGTATTTATGATGGATTTGATGATATTGAAGAACAACATTTTGGTTGTTAGCACTGGAGGATTAATTAGTTTAATGTTAGTTGGGTGAAAAATGGGGATGAAATGTATAGTATGGGTTTCATTGAGGGCAAGTGGAGGTAATATTATAACCCTTTGTAGGGTAATTAGGGAGAGGAGAAGCGACAATGCCCGGGGACGCATTATTACCTGCGTTACCTCCTTCCTATCTCCTACGTCACTCACTCACTCACCCAATCGATATCTCATCGCTCTAAAAGGCCCCATCCAATTTTACACGACTTTCATCAATTTTATTATCGGAAAAATGCAAAATTGCTAGCTGGAAATTTTTGGCCAACAAATTGGATGACCTTGGTCGTGGGGTGATTTTAGTATATTAGTGATTTTCATTCTTTAAATTGTGCATTGTGTTGGGGTAAGGCGTGTAAAAGCTGTGTAAAAGTTTTGTCGTCGTTTCCACCGGTGGGTGCTTCATGATAAAGGACGATTTGCGAAGGACTCACAGTTTAACCTTTGTTTTCCCGGTTTTAATCACGGATTGGGAGGGACAGGACTTGATTATGGGACAAGTGTAATCACGACATTCTATTCAAAACGCCGAGCATAATGCCTCAGTGCGCCGCTCTTTAATCCGAAATCCCTCGGCACGCACTTGCTTTTCGCTATTTCAGATTTAGACCTAATCATCGAGAATATTAGAAAAAGACACCCCCCCTCCCTCCCTCCAATTGCTGAAATTTAGAATGTAATTTAAAAATTGATGCTTGACAGTGAGTGAAAGTAAACAGATAAAAGGGAGTGGAACGAACCCTTTCGATGAGTAAACCCCTTCATTAGGTAATGGCCAAGTCAAGAGCTTTATTATCCACACATAATCGAATCCAATGTCGATAGTCAGTGATTTGTAAACGTATTTATTATTATTGTAGCTAAAAGGGTGCTACCTACCTAGTTGAAAAAGTTTAATTGCGTAACGCACGTGGCGCCATCTACTTGTGTCACTTATCTTCATGTGTCGTCGCTTAAGTCGCCTTAAATTCCAGGACCACCCAATTAAGGAGATTAGAAAAAAATGCGTCATTATGATTAAAGTAAAGAGGATCACGTATCTCCTTAATCCGTGCCTGATTTATTTTAATTGGTCGCTGACGGAGAGATTGGGTCAAATTCTTCAATTTTGAATCATCGAAATGATATTTGTTGATTTTTAGAGCGTGACAATATCATCATTAACGGCGCTGCACGTCGATCTTATCTCGGCGCAAAAATTTATTATTGTATGGAATAGAGAGAGGATCGGCTTTTGTAAGACCTTCTTCTTCTTCTTTTTTTTTGGAGTTGCGGCGCTGGTTTATGGACATGTGGAGATGGTATCGCGCCTAATTGGTGACTATCTCTGTGTCGATCGCATGTCACATGCCTATCGCGGCATCTTCTAATCCTTCCAGGTAGCAACGCCACCAATCCACCCAAAACGTCATGTTTCAAAACGAAAATATCCCCAACAGGCCCAACAGCTTATACAAATAACGCTAATCCCAGCATATATGTACAAGTACAGTCATTGCAGCGATAAACTATCACACAACACATATCGTGTTAAAAGTATCGATTTGTAATCTACGAATGCGTGTCGGGGTAATTATTATTAATTATCGTTTGGAGATTGTGGGTAATGATAGGGAGATGGTCAAAAAGTGACGTCACGGTCATTAGGGGAAGCGCAGCCAAAGTCAGGACAAAAGTCATCCGCGAAAAGATCAGACACGCGATCATCAAACTGACACACGCCAACTGGACATCTGCCTCCACCTCATTCACGCAAACACATTAGGTACACCCCACCAAAAAGTTAGTTCAACCTCAATTATTATTTAAAAATTCTAAAATTTAGAGCTGATTACAAACATCTGCGATCACCATGATTCAGCGCTTCATGTCAACTTTATTAAAACAAATGGTTTTTTGTGCGATATGCTATGAAACGAGGGTCAAATCACCTGAAAAAATCTTAAACAAAAGTTGTATTGAATTTACAAAAAATTAGTCGTTAGTTGCTGGTTGCTAATCGGTGATCGTTAGTTTCTGTCGTTATAATGGGCGTTATGAATTATAACGCCCGTTATTCAGAAATTAAATTATTAGTATTCTAGTCAAATGATAATTTCTCAGGTTGTTTAACAACATTTTTTTCGACAAATTTGAAAAATCATCAAAAAAACATTAAAAATTGAAAAACAAGTGAAAATCAAAAAAAATTGGAAAATATCAAAAAACGGGTCTCTTTTTGATGTTTGTGATATGCAAAAAAAACAAGATCCACATATTTATACCAATGATCAGGCAAATCTCCAAAGTGTGTGACGTCATATATGGAGAGTTAACTTATCATCAATTTGCAATTTGTAAAAGTAGCATCACATTTGTTAAGTCCATATACAGGGTGTCCCGTTCGTGGTTCACCAAACGTCAAGGTTAGAAAGTAGAGCAAATTTTATCACGAAAAAACCAAAAAAGTAGGGGTCTATTTTTTATGGTTTGAAAGTTACAGGGGTTACAGTTTTTGTCAGAAATCAGTAAATATTGAATAGTTGCTTAATAATCAATTTTTATAAGCAAAAGTGCACCTCAATTGTAATTAACTATGCTTAGAATCAATTCTCAAAGGAGTAAGTTTAGAAGACTCTAGTGAGTGCATAAAAAGAGTTAGAATTTAAAAATTTTTCATAATTTCTAGAGAATTTAACGTATTTTTAGAAAATTAAAAAAAAAACCACGCCCTTAATAGGTCATATCTTGGAGAAAATCTTCAAAAACTGCTAAAGAAACAATTTTTACTGGATTTTTTTTTCGAATTTTTTTTAATAATTGATAAACGATTTGTATTTTATCATTAATGGAAAGAGGATACTTACAGCTTTAAAATTATATTTTTTTTTAAATCTTTTTATTAAATTTTTAAACAGCTATTGATCATTTACTGATTTCTAGCATGCCAAATTCAAACCCCTGTAACTTTCAAACCATAAAAGATAGACCCCTACAGTGTCATAGTTGTATTCGATAGTTTGTTTCAAGAAGATGGTTGCAAAGTACTAAATACATATACTGAGTGATCAAGAAGATCGCGCAAACAAACCTCAGTAAATTTGTCGTTGGGCGAAACAATGCTACCTTCAATGTACAAAGTATAGGATAATATTGAAATTAAAATACTTTTCGTGTTATGAAGGGAAAATCCTGAAAGAAAAGAGATTGAATGATAAAAGGCCGAACGAAAAAAAACATCAAATTGGCCAATACAAACAAAAAGCCGAAAGAAAAAGGCCGACTTGGATAAAAGACAGAACGATAAAAATTACTCTTATTTGCCTTATACCTTTTTCTTATTTAAAGTCTTACAAAATATTTTTCCATGTGGCTTACTACATCCCGACGAAAAAAAGTATCAACT
This sequence comes from Stenus bimaculatus, assembly GCA_963971135.1. Classification (NCBI taxonomy): domain Eukaryota; kingdom Metazoa; phylum Arthropoda; class Insecta; order Coleoptera; family Staphylinidae; genus Stenus; species Stenus bimaculatus. The sequence continues at coordinate 1,904,171 of OZ020181.1, forward strand.
CAAAAAATTTTCCTGTTCACTGTGAGAGTGAATTACACAACTTGAAAGATGAATATATTTTCGAATCTAAGGATTTTATGAAAAAATGTTTCAAATTGTTTTCAAAGGAGAAATCGATTTTTTTTTTAATTTTGTGCACATTAACTTTTATTATTTATTGTCTGCGTCAGCCTTTTATTGTTCGGCCTTTTGTCCGCTTCGGCCTTTTACCGTTCGGCCTTTTGTGTATGTCGACTTTTTGCCATTCAACCCTTTCTCCTTCGGCCTTTTATCGTTCGCATTTTTTTCTTTCAACCTTTTGTTCACGTCGGCTCTTTGTCCATGTCAGCCTTTTATCGTTTGCCCTTTTCTCTTTCGGCCTTTTGTTGAAGCAGGCTTTTTACCCCGCTCTTCGAACCACGAGCCACAAAAATAATTATTCATAAAAGCTTTAATATTAATAGAACAAACATCAAAATGACCATTTACTAACTTTATTTTTAGATTTTGAACTTTCTTAGATTCGATCTTCCTCAACTTCAAACTTTTTTAAGTGCGAACTTTATCACTTTAAACTTTTTCGAGTTCAACAAATTTAAACTTTCATAAGTTCTTGTTCAACTTCGAACTTTGCCATTTTTAAACTTTCTCAAGTGTAAAATTGACCTCTTTGAAGTTCTTGGAGTTTGAACTTTATCCAATTCAAACTTTAAAAAATTTATAGTTCTTTCTCAACTTCGAATGTTATCATTTTCGAACTTTGAACAGTTTGAGCTTATTACGTTTTAAAAAAAATCGAACTTAAAGTACGATCTGTTATTTTTAATTAGGTAGGTTTTAACTTTATTAACTAGTTTGAAATTGTAAAAATTAACTTTTCAACTTCAAATTTCATTATACTTAATTTTCTCAATGAAAAATACTAATTTTCATCCTACGCTAGTCGAGAATACCACTTTTAGAAAGTAATATAATCTTGACAGTTAACAGAAAAAGCATACGAAACTTTATTGTATATCCTGGAAAAGTGGTGGTAAATTTGTACCCATTTTTTAATATTGAGTTCTATAATCATGTTCATATTAGAGTTGTTCTCCGAATCCAAACTTTTTGAGGTTCCAATTTAAAGTTTGAACTTAGTTAGACCTTTAAAAATATAAAAAGTTCGAACTGTTCGAATCCGTTTGACTTAATAATAATAAAGATTGAACTTGATAAAGTTTGAACTTTCATATGTTCGATCTGGATAAAGTTCGAATTCCATAAGGTTCGAACTGAATAAAGTTCAAACTCGATAAAGTTCAAACTGGATAAAGTTCAAACTCATTTATGTCCAATGTCCAAACATATTCAATGTTCAGTATCACTGTAATCAGAAAAAATCCTCTATCTAAATAGAGGGTGGCCTCACTATCATGCTTTTTGAAAAAATAAAGATATTTGAAAAAAACGATTTTTAAAACTTAAAAACTTAAAAAAAAATAGAACATTTTCTTATACCATATAACATGATAAAACAAGTTTTTATTTTTATAAATACAGAAATTACAGCAGTGGCCCTAATTTTCGTAGACACCCGGTATACAGAGTATCCTATTTGTTATTATTGGAGATAGAAAGTCAATTAAATGGACAAAGTAGTAGAGATTTTTTTGAATATTAATAATTCATTTACAAAAAATTTGAATATCGCATCGTTCCAACGCTATCTTGAAAAAACAAGAAAATGCGATTTTCAAAATATGGCTATAACTTCGTTATTTTCGGTGGTACCAAAAAATTTTTTTGACGTAATAGAGACAATTTTTTGTGTACAATGCAGTAAAATAAATGAATATTTTTTTTGCTAATGCATTGACCGGAAATGAAGTAAACTTATTTTTTCTTATGGCAGCCATATTGGATTTACACATATTAGAAATCGGTATTTTTTTCTGAATAATTTGGTATATCATACGTCATATTTAAAAAAAATAAAATTTTTTGATTTTATAAACTAACATTGGACTTTAAGAGATGTAAATTGTCAATAACGTAAATGTAACTATTTAAAATATTAAATGTAAAATAAATCTTAACACATATGTATTGACAGTTTACATCTATTCAAGGCCATTTTTGGTTAGTAAAATAAAATTATTTCTATTTTTCTTAAAATATTACATATGATATATCAAATTATTTAGAAAAAAAATACTGATTACGAATATGTGTAAATCCAATATGGCTGTCATAAGAAGAAAATAAGTTTGGTTCATTTCCGGACACCCTGTATATTGTACTGGATTGCCGAATATTATTAAAATGCTTTTGAGCTTGAACTTCTTTCGAACTCGAACTTTTTTCAAACTCGAAATTTTTGCGAACTCGAAATTTTTTTGAACTCGAACATTTTTCGAATTATCGCATAAAGTTTGAACGGTTCGAACTATTTCAAAGTTCGAAATTTTGAATAAAAAGTTCGAACTTTAAAAAATATTAAGTTCGTACCATTTCATGTAGTTTCAGATATGCTTTTTATGTCTAGGAGTTTTCTTCCAATAAAATCATTTTCCAATTTTTTGAACTAAAATTACTTTTTCAAAAAAATACCTTAGAAACAAACCTTTTACTTCCGAAATTTTTAACTTTCTTATGTACGACCTTCCTCAAGGTGGAATTTCCCAAATATAAATTTCGTCACTTTGAACTTCATCGAGTTTGGCAAAAACGATCTTTAATAAATTGGAACTTTCTACTTTCATTATTATGTGGAATTAAAAACACGTGTTTGCACAGAATCGACATATAAAATCATTTTTTCAAATTTGAAAAGAATTATTTTAAAATAATTGTTTATAAAGGCTATAGAATAAATAAACCCAGAGCCGGATTAAAGGTGATGTTGGCCTGAGGCTAATAAAAAGTAAAGACCGAAATAAATATTTCCAATTTTTTTTTATTAATATACAGGATGTCCCGAAAATACCGCAAGAGTTCTTCAATATGGGTAACTTTAAATCAACTTTTTAAAAATTTGATCTACTGTTAGTTGCGAATTTTATAAATTTTGAACGTTTAAAAAAAACATTTTTTTGCACTTAAAAAAATTTCGAACTTTTGAACATTTTTTCATTTTTAAAGCGCCATATCTACAAAACTACTCATCCGTTTGCAATAAAATAAAGTGATTTATAATCAGCGTACTTGAATCTATAGGATTGCATATAAAAATTATCCCGATTTTCTGAACAAGTCGCTTTGCGGTGAGATGAGTAATTTTCGAGATATGGCGTTTTGAAAATCCAAAATTTTCGTCATTTTTTTTTTTTGTTTTTTATGTTTAGAATTACGATTCCAGTAAAGAGTAGTAAAAAAAAATTTTTTAAACCAAATTTTTGCAACTTTTTGGATTGACAAATTTTTGTAACTTTTTGTGTCCGATCAAAAAAATTTAACCCGGGTTTAAAATTTTTCGTATGAGAGCGATTATCTTCATTCAGGTCTTAAACGACGCCTAATTTTTCAAATTTTTTGATGTGTTATGAACCATTTCTATTTTCTTATAACTTATTTTTTTATTGCTCAAGAACTACAAAAAAAAGCTATTTTTGTAGTTTTTTGGCTTTTGCGCAAAATTGGTATATGAGAATATCTTATCATCTTATCACTGGAAAGCTCACGAAAAGGCGCTTCAAAAGACATCTTACATAAAAAGATCCAGTAGGGGAAGGGATATATAACCTAACCTAATAGAGCTATCGACTTGGTTCTTGTGATAGACTACAGGTAACAACACTGGTTTCTCTCTTGTCAAGACCGTTGTAGTTCTATCTTTTACCAACACTACAGTGCTGCTGTATCTTCTATCTTCTATCTTCACCACAATTTATTGCACGAGTATCTCCACAGAAGAAGAAAAAAACTCCTTTGAAGAACATTTAATAAAACTCTGTCACTAGTTTCAGTAAAAAACGTATCCAGAAAGGGGTAGTCGTCCCCCAGTTTAAACAAAATTTGTTTGGTTATGGGTTGGACAAAGTCATTTTTAAGAATACATGAATATTTGTTATTTCGTAGTTACTGAAAATTACAGTTGGTCCCAGCTGGAAGTAAGTAATCACGATCGCGTATTCTTTGTCCTATTTCCAACTGGGAGCAACTTTACATGAACAATCTAAAAGACGTTTTACAAGGTATTCCAGCAGCACATATATGGAATTATGACGTGATATTATACCGTGCTATGCTATGTAAAGAGCTGAGAATATATGGTCAATTTGGGCTAAAAATGCCCCTGATCACTGCAAACAGTCACAAAATGGATGGTTTAACGCGTTATGTTTCAAAGATTAGTTAGAATCTCATTTTCTACGTTATGTTAGGTAGTTTACTATTATCCTAGTAAGAGATAATCTATCTACCTTCGTTTTAGAGCTGTGTGAAACTCATAATGAAAAGTTTGTGTGTCTCCTACTAAACAACAATCATCTTACACAACCGTTGGATGTGACATTCTTTGGCCCAATCAAAAGAGTAAATATGGTTATATTCCTAAAAATGTGTTTCCAACATTGCTAATGTTCATGAATAATTTGGTTGGTGGATTTGAATAATGTGGAATACATCCTTTAAACAAACAAAAGTTACTAGACAGCCTGCCCGAGAATAAAAATGTTGATCATGACTATCGGAAATTCCTTTTTGGCTTGAAAAGAAACTAGTCGAACATCTAGAAATTGTGGTGGACCAAAGTGAAAGAAGAAGAACCAAGTACATGCAGGAAAATGTATAACTGTTCAAGATTTATTAGAGGAAGCATAACAACAGCCATCAATAAGTAATGTAACAATTCAAAAAACAAAAACTTAAAGCCAAAAAATTCAAAAGGGAAAACAGAAATAAAAATAAGAAAACAAAGTTAAACTTTGTCTACTCTAGCTCACCTGAAGACGAAGACTATGAAGAAGTTATTTGGGGTCTGATGAAGTTAGTTTCTGCAAATATTGATAATGTACAGTGTTTTGTGATACTTGAAAGACTGTAACTAGTGTTCGTACATCGGTCACAATCGGGCATACTTCGTACGAAGAAATGCAAATTCTACTCAAGTACTATGTATTTTTAAGGGTATAATATGAATTTCGATATTTTTCAAGAAATTTGAATTTTTGAAGGGGCGAATTTTTGGAGGGTTTGAGGCTAAAGCCTCATTAGCATTCATAGTAATCCGGCTCTGAATAAACCAAATCTCAAAATAGTCATTTTCTTCCCAAAATTTAAAATTTCATAGATTTGACATTTCTCAACTTATCAACTTTATCAATACATCAAATTCGATTGAATTTATAAGATAAACTGTTGTTCAAGTCCGAACTTGTTGAAGAAAAGTTCGAACTTGAACTAGTAAAACTTGAAACGTCTAAAAGTCTATTGGAACTTTTCGTGGAAGCTCTAACTTTGCTCTATAAATTGATGAGTTCTATGGTCATGTTCGTTTCACTTCGTATATTTCTACCGTAAATCGGGTATACTTTTTATGTCTAGGAATAAAACTATAACATCCTTCTTTTCCTTCTAATAATAAAATTTTTCAAATTTTAAAATAAAATTGAGAATAAAAGTGGTGTTTTTTGTTGTAAGCTCGATATCCGATATCATCAATTTATTATAATACTTTGATGTGGTATTACATTAAAATTTGATCCATCAATCAATTTTGGTAGCACCTAGTTGGATCATTAGTCATGCATTTTATGTACATCATTTTAAAAGGGGGTTAAAAATAGTTTTTTTTAAATAGTGGATATGGAAAATTAGTGATTAATTATTTAATTTGAGAGGAATAATTAATGTTAATGTAGACGTATGTATGTAAATTATAATTCGTGCGAAATTATAAGTTATTTTCGTTTTATTACAAAAAGATGTATGTAGGAAAAGTGGTGGTGTAGAGTGTACAGTGGGAATCCTTATTATGCTAAAAGGATATTTCTGTACATTAACCTAATGCTTTTGTGTATATATAACGAGTCCATGTATGTGTTGTTATATGTTTTATTACATTAGACATAATAAGCATATCTGCTTAGTTAGACTTTTAATTAAATCATATTAAGGACGGTGCGCTTCTAATGCTACTTTTATTATATTATAACCAAGAGAACGCGCTTCCTCCTAAATTCAATTCTCCCAATTCCCAACCTATTGATCGATCTCTTCCATACTCCACCAACCAATCAACACTTTGCAACAAAAAATTGCAAAATTTTGCATTATTTATTTTCAATAGTTTTTTTTTCGTGTAGAGGCTTTATTTATCCCCTATAATCCGTTGGTTGTTCTTTTTTTTTCTTCTCCTCCTCAAAAGAGCAGCAAGGCATGAATTTGGGAAGCTGTTGTCACAATAATAAGCACACGCATCATTTCCAATTCTGCGCCCTATATTATTATCCCATTAGTCATACGGTAGCTGAGCAGGTCATGAAATCCTCTTAGTAAAACGACAATGACCAGATTAGTTTTGTGCAAGCAGAAACCGCGATCAACCGGAAAAATAGCTACAGCACCTTTTTAAAATTACAGTTTTTGCAGCTTGAATTGTCATTGTTTAGATAATGAAGTCGTGTAGTAAGTCGGAGTAATTTAGTAGTTACATGTATTAAAGAATGCGTCTGGATTTGTATCTTTTATTGTGAGTATTGTGACGAGTCGGTCGCCGTGACCGTTGCCAACAATTTCCGGAACATACAAAATCAATTTAGTGTCCGGTAGTAAAACCACGCACAAGTCCCTAGCACTAAACACACCAAACACCAACCAGGTCATTTAAGTCAACGCATAAATCCAAAAAGATAATTCCCACGACACTACTTAAGCCAAAAGTCTCCACTTAAATCAAAACAAAGGGAACATAAATATAGATTCTATAAATACATCACTCGTGACAAATTTCTCCTGATAAATTTTTCTAAAAAATATTGGTGTAATAGTGGAGATCAAAGGGTACTAAGTGCGCTAAAATTTGTGGGAATGGTCGTCTTCCATTTGGTAAATTGGGGATTTTAGTATCAAGACACCTGGTTCACTATTCTATTAGCTTGGATCCCCCGACCACTTATTTTCCTTGACAATTAAAGTCTATTAAGACGGAAGTCACTTGCACCTAATTGCACTATAAAATATTTTTTAATTTAAAAAAACAAATTCATCATGAATAATTCATGGATTCGTGACGCATTATGCAATTCTGCAATAATTAGGTGTAATTAGGAAAACACCCCTGATGTCAGTCATGGTGTATTACGTAGCAATATTGATAATTCAACCACAATCATCAATTACCACACGATCATCATTTATAATACACGCTTATTTATAAACCATTTTTGAGAGAATTGTAAAAATTTTATATTTTTATATTTACATGTGGTTTTGAGTGTAAATACGATTTTCCATTCGATTTATAAGTTAATGGAATAGCGAGTAATTGTTAGCCCTTTTTTTTTCTACGTTTTTCATACCGGAAGTGTCTAAAAGTCCGGTAAGTCACGTGGCTGAACGGCACCCGGATGCCGCACGCGACAACGCACTTACTCCTCCTTCCTTCCCAAAAAATGATAAAAATCTTGATAAAAAAACACGCATTACATTAATTTACCCAAAAAACAATTACAAGTGTCAAGCAGTGATTTTTAAAAAAACTAAAATTGAATAAACAATTGATTAACCAGTGGCGGGTCCAAAATTTAAATTAATTAAAAATAAATCTTTTTCTACAAAAAGGATTTTATCTTGGAGACGACAAAATTATTGATGAAAACTAGAAATTGGACTATTTTTTCGAGATAAAAAAAACCAGGTTAACTTAAACTAACCTTATATTTTTCTAATTTTGCAAACATATATAGGGTGTATCGAAAATGGCGCAAGATTTATCCAGTATGTTGTTGAAGACCTTTCAGGGAGATCTTCAGTAAAATAATTAAAAAAATCCTCTTGACCTATTGATCGAAATATGAAAAGACAAAGTTAGGAATTCTACTTTACTTAGCATAAATTCTGAAAACCCGTTAGTTGTTTTGTAAAGTTTGGGGTTTCTTTAGTTTTTTTAACAATTTTTCTGAGGATCCCTGAAAGGTGCAACTCTATTTTAAAAATTGTTAATTGAAAATAATTATAGTGTATCTCAAAAAGAAGTGATGAAAAGAATATCGTAGATAGTAGACTCATTTACAAAAAAAAAACAATTTTCAAAGTCAGAACACCCCAGTTTTTTTGGAGAGACTTTTTTTCCACAAAAAATATCGTTAATTCAAAATTGTATCATACTTCAATTTAAATAAAAAAAAATTGGAAAGTATAGCTAATTAACGCCAACTTGGTGGCTCTAAGGTTATAAAATCATCATTAAAAAATTATTTTTATAGAATTTTTTTAAAAAATAAATACGAATTATTCTTGATATTTTCGGTCATATCTTTGATGTAAGTACCATAAAGGTACCAATTTTTTTAGCCCATAAAACTTTACCTACAGAAAACTTGAGCAATTTAAAAAAGATTCAGTAAATTACCCGTATACGATTTAAATCAAAGATTGAACCAAAATAAATAAAAATGGAAAGTAATGTCTCCAAAAATAATTGATAAAAAAATAATAATTTGTTTCCTTACAAAAATGCAATTTTTTTATTATTTTCGCTCATATCTATCTACCCTTCAGCCACCCCCTAAATACGCCCTTGCTTTTCTAAAAAGTCTACAATTTCAGAACTATAAACCTGGAGAAAAATTGATCGATGACGTAGTTACTTTTGAACCAAAAACAATAAAAAACGAAGTGATTGAGGATGTACGCCAATGGCGGAACCAAAGTAAAATTCTAGGGGGAGGGTCGATAAACAATTATACAGGGTGTTCCGCTTTTTTCAAAAGTTATTTTAAAAAGTGAATGTCATTCAAAAAAAAATAAGTTAAATTATTTATAATGATTTTTTTGATAAAAACATTACAGCACTTTGAACGCCCAAAAATAACATTTCCACTGAAGTTAGATTTACAAAATTAGTTTCATTAAAAAATGTAGAAAATTTCCTATAAAATAAATTTATTTAAGTAATATTTTTTCATAGGAACTTTTTAAAAATTTTTTTTTTAAAAATACTCATTTTTGGTATATAAAAAAGTTCTAAAAACTTGATTAAAAACTGCTAGTTTCGATAAAATTATAAAAAAAATTTTGAGTTTAAATTAAAGATTAGGGTATAATATATAATAGGAAAATCTAAAATCAATCATGAGCCAAAAAATAAATTTAATATAACCAATTAAAGCTAACGCAATTTTTTGGGGAAATTTTTAACCGTACTTTAATGCCCTAAAAAAGGTATTTATATTCAAGATATGATTATAAAATAAATCTTATTATAAAATTTGGTTATTTTGTTATAAAATAGACCATTTAAAAAATAAAATTCGCCATGGGACCTTTTTTGAAATCTCATTTAATTTTTTTTAACGCTTTTATTTAAACTGACTTTTTTAATGAAAACTTTATATGCATTTTAAACGTCAAAAAATGATATTTCCATTAAAGCTATACTAACAAAATTAATTCCATTGTAAAATTTAGACAATTTCCTATAAAATAGGCTTATTTAAGTAACTTTTTCCTAACAGGAACTTTTTCAAATTTTTTTTTTTAAAATTCTCATTTTTGATGTGTTACAACTGTGATTTTTTGAATTCCTGTATATTTTTTTTAATATCAATATTTTCATTAGATACAAGTATTTTTTGGAAAAATAATCAAAAAATCAATTAGGTAATTTTGTTCAATATTTTATTGAAAAACTTCATTTTGAAGTTAAAATGGGACCCCCCTGATATTATTTTTGGTATTAATTTTTTGTTCTCATGTAGCCACTTGAAAAACAAAAATTGCTTATCATATCTTGGATATATTTTGGAAGAACTGAATTAGATTATAGTTTTCTTTGTTTGCTATCTTTTTTATAATTCCAGTAACTTTCATAATAATTTTGAAAAACTAAAGGCTTAAAATTACATGACACATACATTTTATGAATAATTGAAATTACACGCACATCCAAAAAATCATTGAGTTCTTGAAAATTTTACTGGAAGCCTAATAAATTAATAATATTAGCAAAAACGTAAAAATTTAGACAGTTAAAAATTTTGGATTTTAAATTTTGGAGCAGCTCTTCTTCTTCCTTTTTTGCCGAGTAAAGCCATTTATTACTTCAATGAAAATATGGTAGTAAGAAACTTCGGATTCTGGAATTCAAACGATGTAAATTTTCCTAGGAACAAAATTCACTTCTCTCAAACTTAAATATTCTTTGATTGAAAGAAGTTCTCCTAAAAAAGAAATTAGCCACGTGGCTAAACTTGCTGGTACTCCCAAAAATTTTATTTAGTAATATGACTTTTTCATCAAAAACAGAGGTAAAAGAGTTATGAAAAATTCAAAAATTAACAAGGAAATTTCAATGATCATTGATGATGACATAGATAATGTAATAAGATCAAAACAGAATCATCATTTTCTTTCTTCATAAAAATAAGAGAAAAAGTTGGTTGGTTTGCTAAAGATCATTTGTTGTCAAGCTTATTTAAAGATTTTTAAACGTTTTATTAGAATGATTGAAAAATACAATTAATTCCTTATATTTTGAGCTCTTAACCATTCTCATATCCCGTATAGTTTTTGAGGAATTTAGTTTTTTTGAAAAATCTAAAACTTCTCGACTAAATTTAACTCGAGATTTTACACATTTTTGTTTAGATTTCAAAAATCTAGTTGTATGCTGTTTTATCAATAAAAGACTTACAAGTAATGTTAATGAAACGTCTTTGCCAAAACGGTTTGTCGATGAAAAGAAATGTTGATGAAACGTTTATGTCGGGATTTAGTGAATATCTTGTCATGTCTTTTTTGAATAAAAAATTGCTCCCAAAAAATTTAAAACTTTCGTTTAATTAGTATTTTTTTAAAGAAACCAACCATCATAGATTTTATATCAAAATCAGTGGCGAAGGAAGGGGGGGGGGGGGTAGTGTTGCACCCCCCAATAGCTTCTTTTATTTTGTTTTTTCATTCGCATTTTCTAGTCTGGGTCTTTTTGAAGTTATTCTTTCAAAAAGTGTCGTGTGATTCGAGAATAATCCCCTTGATAATTTGAAGGGAAGTGTCATAAAAAATGTAGTTAGGTTAAGTTTCTTGGTGCCCGAAAATTTTTTTTATACTGCACCCCCCATAGAAAATTTCTGGATACACCACTGATCAAAATTATCAGTTTTTTGTAGAAATACTACTTTTTATCAAAAAATACTAGCATTATTATCATATTAATCAGATCCAGCTTCCAACATTGTAAAATGATTAAAAGCTTTAATGTGGTAAAGAGATTTAATGGTAGGAATTAGTATTGAGTTTATCAATCTTGGGATATGTCGCCAGTTGTTGGAACGAGCAGCGTTCGTATTTTATTATTCATGACGGCAGATGTGTCTACTATATGGATAAACACGGCAATTACTTGCTTCTACATGATTAAGTTTGGATCAGAGCCTGCCAACTCCACCCCCTTCCCCTTTGCACTAAACTAAACTCGTAATTTATACCCGAAATGCACAAAACTGGAAAAATCAATCACTATAAAAAAGATAAATTACTTTTTTTATTTACATTTATTCATTCTATTTCATCAGGTACTATTAACTACTTTAAAATTCTATATCTGTCCTCTGATAGCAAAAATTTGAACATAAAATTTCAATGACGTCACAAGTAGGTCAGTGCAAAACGCGTAAAACGTCAGTGACAACTGAGTCATGTGGAAACCATAACAACATGACGTCAGAACTAGTTTCAGTAGTAGTATTTTTTTTTAAACGATTTTCCAAAAAACTAGTATTTTTTAAACTATCTGATGATACCAAAACAATCGTCGGTGACCAATTTTTTTTTGTTGATTGAGAGTCTGATGAAGCCTGAACCACAATAAAAGCTTCATCATTGGTCAAGTCTTGTAGAAGCTGCGAATTTTCAAATTTCCTTAAAAAGTGTTCAAAAACTTCACCCCAATTTTGAACCTAAAAAAATGTAAATTAAAATGCAAATTTACATAACCTCAAAATAAAAACAGAAAGTGATATTTAATGTGTACTTGAACTTGATCTATTTTTTTTTCTTCCTAGTTTTGGTTGGTGGTCAAACTGCAATTTGACGAATAAAATACTCGATGAATTATTAGAAGTACACGTTTGTGAACGGAATAATTAGTGAATTGTTGACTAGGACTGCGATTCTTGAGTTTATGTATGTGACAAATTATCGCACATTTTTTGTCAAAAGTCTATTACTATGTCCAATTATATTCTCCAATGTGGAGATCGAATGTGACAGTGACAACGAGCGGGGGGGGTGTCTCGGTTGTCACATTAAAAAATTTTTTTGCACGAGCATTTTCTCAAAAAATAATAAAAAAATTTCATAATTTAAGAATTTTCTCATTTTTATTAATTTTATTAAATTTTTTTTAATAAAATACATTCCTGGAGGTTTTAATTTTTAGTTAAAAAAATTGTTTTTCAGAATGATGAAAGTCGTATACGATCTTCTATCGAATGGTTCGAGAATATGTTCCCATGACAATGATTTTTACATTTAAATGACATCACTCGATACGATTTCGTATATGACATTCATCATTCTATGTTTGTTATTCAAATATAAATATAAGGCTCTGTCCTTTTCATGTCGTATATGACATATTGTTAGGTGATTCAAGAATAACATGATGGATAGATAGAATAATGGGAATCGTATACGATATCGTGTCGAGTGGTTCGAACTATTCTTCTTCCATGTCTTGGATTCTAGCGACATATTCTTGAATTAGTCGACACGATATCGTATACGATATATACTCCATTTTTTGTATTTGAATGACAACTATAGATTATGATACAATTTGTATCTCGAATGTTTCAAAAATAGAGTCTTTGGATCCAAAATGGATTTTTACTAAACGCGTTCTCCGTTTGCATATTCAAAAATGGATATAAATTGAACTTTGACAATAAGATATCAAATCTTCTAACGTATCAAAAGATCTGTATATTACAGGCATCTGTCAATGTCAAAAAAATTAGTTGCGCGGTTGCCATTTACACATTTTTGAAAAGTGATATACTTGAATCAACATTTTTAAGGCACTATTCGTGAGTTTGTAATAATTTAGGAATAAAAAAATAAAAGAATAGTTAATCTAAAAAGGATCAAAAGTAATCTATGATTGAAGATCTCTATCATGACTGTTGGTTCTTGTTGATTGAGGTAACGCATTAGCGGTTGAGGTGAATAAAAGTGGTTGGAGGCGGCGTTTGCCACTTTTTCACTTTTCCACTTTTTCGACCAGCACTCTTCTTTGAGCGTGAGTGCGCTCTTTTTTACCGACCGGTAATTTATTCCTATCCGGCCTCCATCTACGTACACTTTTTCGCCTAATTGCGCCCCGCCCACAATTAGGCGCTAAGAAGTAAGAAGAAGGCCGCCGCTTGATGGATCCATTAGGAAAAACTATTGTTCAACAACGCCTTCATTTTATTAAAAAAAACTTAATGATTTGCATTAAAGCTAATTTTAGGGGGTACTCGACCGAAGATGCATTCAATTTTCTCTTCACGAATTGTGATTTTCTTAATTTTACCTTAATTAAATTAATTACAAAAATCATTTTTTTAAATAAAAGATGCTATTTTTATAATTAAAAAAAAATCCATTTTGAAGATTTTACAAGATGACATTTAAAAAAAAATATCATTTACTACCCTTGATTTTTTTTTTATTCAAAACCGTTTTGATACTGGAACATTTGTTGCAAGACTTTTAGCACACTCTGTATATTTATTTTTAATATTTTTTTTTATTTGTATTTTTGTATAAAAATCTAACATGTCTTTTGTAGTTTTTTATAAAAAAAATGTTTGATTTTTTAAATAATTTGTTTTTAATATTTTTTAAAAAGTTATAGGTATGTATTTTAGGAGTTTTGATTTTTTTGCATTTATTAGAAAATTGATTTAGTGCAAAGATATTTAATTTCCGTAATAAATTATACATATGTATATTTTTTTTATTTAAAAGTTTTTTGAGATGGTACATTTGGTGTAAAACTTTTTGCACACCCTGTATATTTTTTACATGTTTTAAAAAAAAAATTATGTGGCTGTTTTGTGTTTTTTTATTTATTTTATTTTTTAATTTAAATACCGGGTGGAAATGAAAACCGGGTCACCTCTATAACTTTTTTATTTATGAATAGAAAAATTTGAAATTTGGCTATGTTGTATGGTTCAAAAGAAACAAATTTTATGTGCATTTTTTATTTTCGAAATCACTTCCGGTTTCACCGGAAACACCATGAACTTTGTTTTTTTAAATGTAACATCCCATATTTTTATTCATGGCTTAAAATACTTTTAAAAAATAAGTATTTTTGAGATATTAGTTTTTATTTTTTTTGTAAAAAAAATGTTTTAAAAAAAAAAAAGGTTTTCGAAGTCGGTGAAAATACCAAAACTAATTCTAAACAATTCAAATACCTAAATAAAATTGTATATTGTATAAAATCATGCCTTGATTTATAAGAAACAATTTTGATATCTTTTGGCACACCCTGTATATTTTTTTACAAAAAAAAATTATATGGTCTTTTTTATATTTTTGTATAAAAATCTACATGTCTTTTGTTTTATTTTTAAATCAGTTATAAGATTGGACTTTGATCCATAAAAAAATTATGGATTTTATAAATAATTTGTTTTTAATATTTTTTGAAAAGTTACAGGTTTTGAGATGTCATCACTACTTTCTATTTTCATTGTTTTGTTCAAAAGTTGTTTTGACATGGTAAATTTGGTGTAAAACTTTTTGCACAGCCTGTATATTTTTTTACATTTTTTATAAAGAAAATGTGTGGCTTTTTTGTGTTTTTTTTATTTTATTTTTTAAATCAAATATAAAATCGTGCTTTTATTTATAAGAAATAATTTTGATTTCTTTTGGCACACCCTGTATATTTTTTAAATATTATTTTTACAAAAAAAATTATATGGTCTTTATATTTTTGTATAAAAATCTACACGCCTTTTGTTTTATTTTTAAATCAGTTATAAGGTTGGACTTTAATCCATAAAAAAATTATGGATTTTTTAAATAATTTGTTTTTAATATTTTTTGAAAAGTTATAGGTTTTGAGATGTCATCACTACTTTCTATTTTCATTGTTTTGTTCAAAAGTTGTTTTGACATGGTAAATTTGGTGTAAAACTTTTTGCACACCCTGTATATTTTTTTACATTTTTTTATAAAAAAAATGTGTGGCTTTTTTGTGTTTTTTTTTATTTTATTTTTTAAATCAAATATAAAATTGTGCTTTGATTTATAAAAAATAATTTTGATTGAGTGAAAAAATATTTAATTTTTGTACTATCATTTTTTTGTAAAAAGATAAATATCTTGTTGAAATAAAAGCTACACAATCCACAATCCGCAATCAGATTGAGTATTTGCTGATAATTATTATTAAATTGTTTATAAACAATTTTTTTCTGATTAAAAATTTTAAGGCTAATTTTGAGAAGTTTGTTTAAAATAAATGAGTGAAAGTTTGATTTATATTAATTTTCAATAAATTTTTTTTTTTCAAAAACTACTAGAGGTATTGAAATTTGCAGAATTTCACATTCTATTAAATGAGCTCTAGGTGGTTTTTGGAAAACAAAAATTGTATTCTTCAGAGCTAAATTTATTTCCAATTTTTTTTTGTATAAAATCTAGTAGCCCGATTTTTCCCAATTTTTTTTAATATGTACCTAACATCTTTAAGAATGTCCTATAAAATTTTAAAAATCCCTCAATTTTTAATTTTTCAAAATTTTAATTTTCAAAATGCGTTTTTATAAAAATCATATTTTTTTTACTATTTTTTTTTTGATTTAGTGATAAATATTTATGTCGGTTTTTACAATCTGAAAAAGCGTATCTTTAATTAAATATTTGACATATGAATAAAAATGATAAACTATTACAAATACAAGCTGTGATTCAGCTCGAAAAACATGTCGACTTGTCGCGAATTTAATCAATGATTACGGTGATAAGTGATAACGAAACAACTTCATTAAATTCCTGACAGCATAATTACCCTACATTTATTTTAAATACTCATTAGGTTACTTTTTTTGATAACAATTTCAAAGTACACAATTTTTGCATTAATCAAAATTATCCTACAGTTTAATTCATCATTAAAATTTTTTTAATGACGATTGAAATTAATTTGTCTTCTTAAAATGACGTGTACAAACGAGTCACCTACTTCTGACGTCATCACATTAATTTTACATTCTGTCGCAAGAGGGATGATCGTTTTCTTGTTGAGGGTTGAAGCGCAACTGACTCCACTTAACCTAAATAGTAGTGGTGGGGGGAAATCTCTAAGCTCGCTTAATTAATGACTCGCTTAGTGGCGCGCATGCGCTTTATTGAATCAATAAATTTGTTGTGATGGATTTTTTTGTGTGTATTTTTCATTTGGTTATTAAAAATTAATGATGTAATTTGGTTTGAATAATAATTGCGACTTTTTGCAGTTTTTGATGGGGTTGAAAATTAATTGGGAAAAAGTAAATATCTGCGGCTGTAGCGGGGGTAATTAAAATTAAGAGGAAAAAAGTGGAAAGCAAACACAGACGACGCAGGAATAATGCAGATATGTTTGGAGCAAATAATGCGAGCTGCCTGCGTATGACTTTAATAAAAAAGGAGCAAAGCAAACATTGAGGATTAATTAATTCAAAAGTAAACAGTGAGGATAATCGATGAGTGGATGAGGAGGCAACATATGGAGGACCACCAATGCAAAGTGCTGCAATAAAACAGTGAATTAAGGTGGAAGAAGAAGCCGACATGTGGCCGATTCTTCCATCTCACTGCTCGCCCTTATTTTCATCCGGATTAAGCTCTGATTTGACGCCCTTCAACAAATTACAAAAAATATCAACATCACTACACTTACTTTCACACCACTACCTCATAAAGAAAACGAATTTATTTATCCCATTCAAATCGACACATTTAATCAAAACCAATCCCACAACCAAGGTTTCTCATTTTTGTGCCCAAAAAATTTTCAACCCCCCCACCACTTTCTCTACATCAATTTGAAAGAAAAAAAGCGATTAAAGTAAGTTTTCTTACCCGCAGCGTATTTTGTAGACTCATCGTAATTAGCGTCGACTTGTATTTACATTAAAGTAATTTGAGCAAGTCAATTATTCCGCACTCTAATTACGATTGCATCGACCAACTCTTTTTATTAATAATACATTAAAAACTTTCCACATTATCACGCAGTCGCCCTTCTTAAAATACTATAATATTTTTAGTAATTCGAGGAGCAGAGAAATTTGAGAAGTAGGCGCCGTCGCATGTTAAAAGGCGCCTCGAAAGGCACATCCGGTCACCCAAAGACATGACACCTTTATTTAGCCCATGTCAATCCTACTTTTGACATTTAACATCTTATTCTCTGCGTGACATGAAAACATCCAAAATAGCTCAAAAAATGGGATAAAAAGATTTTTTTTAGTTTGTTTGTAAAACTGTTAAGTTTAGTGCTGGGTGTGTTTTAAAGTGCGGTGCAGAACTAAAAAAAAGCAGTAGCTTTCCTTGTCGCTTGTTGTAGCAAGTTTACAAGGTTAAATTTACATCTTTAGAAAGAAAAGTAAATTTCGAGTTGGAATTGAGGAGCGTGTGTGTGGCGAGTGGTGGAGGGAGAGGGGGGGAGTGGAGTGGAGGGGGTGAAGCAAGCTGGTTTATCGATCACGCGCCGACCATTTTGTGTTGGCGCCCTTCCACGAGCACCAATCGCGCACCGAGAAAAGTGGGCGTGGCGAGGTGCGCGCGCCCCTTCGCGCTCTTACCAACTACATTCGTCGGCAACTCGTCGTCGAGGCTCGAGCTCGAGCTATCAGTTCTTTGGCCAAGTTTTTCGCTAGCGGTCGTGTGTTTGCGCGAGCTCAGGAACTACGGAACTAGTGCTACTTTCGAGTGCTCAGGTTTTAGTTGGTAAAAAGTTTACATCTCGATTGTTCGTATGGTGATGTCAGAGCAAGGCGGGTTGGCCATGCACCAACTTCCGATGCATCATCGCGGCTTGGTGCAGCCGAGTCTTGTGATGAACCCGCACCCGCTCAACGACTCTTGCTCCATGGATTCTCAAAATAGTAAGTCCAAACCCCAATTGGTCCCCCAAAAACACATCTAAACAATACAAAACCACTAGAAAAAAACAAAAAAAATCAAAAATAAACAAACCACAAATATCAAAATTGAAAAAATCAACTATTTCGAACGAAATGTATTGGATTGGAGCTTATACCAGTTATGAATGACCAAGGATTAAAGAATTTGAAAAAATTGGGGCCAAAATTTTTGGATTATCAAAAGTGTTTTGGTTTTTGAAAATTGGAATTCTCAAATTGACATTTTAAAAAACGGCAGCTTTCAAAAAATTCAAAATGACAGGAATAAATATTATTGAAGCAAAACATATAATACAAAGCACAAAAATCAAAAAATATGCTTTTTGCAAAAGAAACAAAAGGAAAATAGCAATTTTGGATAAAAAAATTAAACATAGAGGGCGCATTTTTTAGTTTTTTTCAATTTTAGAGTTATTCTTATAAAATATTTGTGGCCTAAAAGCTTTATTTGGTGAAATAGTTTTTTGAAATATTCATGTTTTTGTGAATTTTTCAAAAATTTCATTTTTAACGTAATAAAAATGGTTGTATTTTTTAAATTATTAATACTACAATTAATAAAAGACTTAAATCTAAATCTAAAATAAACTAACAGTTTAAAAAAATTCAAAAATAAATTTGATTTTTTTTATGGATTTTTTTTGTAATTTTAGTTTATATTTTTTCAAAAAGTAAATATAAACAATAACAAACTGTAATTTTTTCTGAAATTTTTAAAAAGTATTTCATAAAAATCCTTCGATTACTTTTTTCATAAAAAAATGACAATATTTTGGATTTTTAATCACATGATTAACTTTGAAGGCCACATTTTTTATTTATTTATTAATTTTTTATGTGTTATTGTAGAAGGAGCAATTTTGAAAATTTTGAACCAAAAAATGTTATTATCAGACAAATAGTATTTAAAATATTGACATTTTAGTAAATCGCAACGAACTTTTAAAAAAATTTTGAGTTGCAAAAATGGCTATAACTTCTAAACTAATTATCGTACAGTAAAAATTCTTATACCACCGTAATTAGAAGACAAAATTCTACCAAAATTGATAATTATATTTATTAAATTATCAAATTTTTGATCTCTTTAAAAAAAAAAAAAAATTAAATTGCTATATTTTGAAAAATAAATTTTGGATAATATAAATTTTGATTAATTTATAATCAAAAAATATTTTAATTATTTTTTTTTTAAATTTCAGTAAAATACCTACATAAATATTTGATACTTATTTATAAAATTAGATTCGACAATATTTACTTTTGATAATAGATAAGTTTTGCAATGAAAAGCAGGTTCAAGTATTTGATAATTTTTTTTAATCAGCTGATAATACTTTTTCGTCCAGACGACAATTTTAATTTTAAACAGGTTAATGTTAAATTTAATTAATTAAATCAAGTGTGATTTATTAACAATTTTAACAAATAATTCTCCCTTATAAATATTCATCATCAATTTAAACAATTTTAATTTAATAATTGATAAAATCAATAGGAATTTAAATAATTGTATTATTTCATGATGTATATAATTTTTTTTATTTGAGGGAAAAACAAATATGTTGATTAATAAAATTGTTTTTAGTGGGGTGGGGATTAAATGTATTTATTTGTAATTATATAAATTATTTCATCATAAAAATCACTTCCATTAATATTTTCCACATTAAAACATTTTCACATTACTTTAATAATTATAACCACTTCATATTTAATTTATTTCAATATGCTTTTATTACTGAATTATTTTTTTCATTGTTTTTTTTAAGAATGCGAATTGTTAATTAAATGTGTAAATAATTTGGGTTTTGTTTAAATAATAATGGTAGGTTCTAAAAAATTTACCATTGAAACCATTATGTAATAATACAATAATGTAAAGGTGATAATAATTAGTTAAAAATTAAAAAAAAAATAATTCATGACTAATTTTTCTGTCATTTTATAGTTTGATTTTAATTTAAAAATTATGAATAAAAATTTGTTTGGAAAATGTTGAGATAAAAAAATTAATAATAAAAATATCAAAATTAATGAAAATTATGCGTACTTTTTCTATATTTTATTAATATTATAACAAAGAAAAATGGGAAAAATTTCAAATCAAACATAGAAAAGAATTTAAAAATTTGATTTATTATGAAGTCGTAGTTGTTATTTTATTATTTTTTTTTTTCAAAAATATTGAAAAAGCAATAAAGTTATAACAAAATACTATTTTTTTCGTTTTTTCTTTATTTTTTCATAAGTTAAAAAATGTAAACCTGTAGTTTTTTTTATATTTTATTAGAATATTTGTGAATTAGGTTAATTTGGATTTAACGTCCATGCAGTATAGAAATCGAATTGAAAACGCAATACTCTAAATCTAAATGAATGATTTGTTTAGAAATGGAATTAGAAACGAGGAATTAAGTTTACATTCAGTTGTTTTTCATGTGGCAATATAAAAACAAAAAATTAATACGAAGAATCAAGGGTCCTATTTTAAATTCAAAATGAAGTTTTTCAAAAAAAGTAGATGTCATATTGAACAAAATTACCTAATTGCTTTTTTGATTATTTTTAAACTTCCTGCACTAAAATTAACGTATCTTAATGAAATTTAAAAACAAAATCTAAAACGTACTTGTTTCTAATAAAATCATTAATATTAAAAAATATACAGGAATCCCAAAAATCATTAAAATTTTGAATTTTCAAAACAGTTGTAACACACCAAAAATTAAAAATAAATTTTCAAAAAAGTTCCTATGAGGAAAAAAATACTTAAATAAGCCTATTTTATAGAAAGTGGTCTAAATTTTATAATGGAACTAATTTTGTAAATGTAGCTTCAGTGAAAATGTCATTTTTTGGCGTTCAAAGTGCATATAAAGTTTTCATTAAAAACGTCAGTAAAAATAAAAGCGTTAAAAAAATTTAAATGGGATTTCAAAAAAGGTCCCATGGCGAATTTTATTTTTTAAATGATCCATTTTATAAAAAAATAACCAAATTTTATAATATTACTTATCTTATAATTATATCTTGACTATAAATACCCTTTTTAGGGCATTAAAGTACGATTAAAAATTTCCCTAAAAAATTGCGTTCGCTTCAATTGGTTATATTAAATTTATTTTTTGGCCTATTATTATTTTTGTACTTTTAAATTATAGATTATACCCTAAACTTTAATTTTAACTCAAAAATATTATTATAATTTTATCGAAACTAGCAGTTTTTAATAAAGTTTTTAGAATTTTTTTTACACCAGAAATGAGTGTTTTTTAAATCAATTTTCAAAAAAGTTCCTATGAGAAAATAATTAATTAAATAAGTTTATCTTATAGGAAATTGTCTAAATTTTTAATGAAATTAATTTCACTAGAAATGTCATTTTTGGGCGTTCAAAGTGCTATAATGTTTTTATCAAAAAAATCATTTTAAATAATTTAACTTAATTTATCACCCATGATTGATTAATAAACTTTATTTGCTACCCGTTTTTCATAAATAAGTTTAATTGAAAAAATTATAAAAAACAATGTTTTTTTCCAAAAATTTTATTTAACGTTAATCTAAATCAAAATAAAATAAAAATTTTTTTAAAATGACAATTACTATTTAAAACAAGTGATGAAAAAGTGAGACACCCTGTATAATTGTTCATGGCCCCTCTTAGAATTTTACTCTAAATCCGTCACTGTATAGTGTTTTGTTTTTTTTATCAGGAGGACTTCTTCATGGTTATTATAACCTCAAATCAGTTTTTCGGATGAAAACTTATAGTTTTTTAATATATTTTGAATTTAGAAAAAAAAATAATATTCCACTTTTCAAATTAAATGCAAAATTATATTAATTTTTTGTTGCAATCATCAAAATTCTTAATAAAATTACAATTTTTATTTAAAAAATCATGAGAATTTTTGGTCATAACTTTTTTTCTGCTAATGATTTTTTTAATTTTCTTTTTTTTTATATATTGAACTTTGAGGTAGCAAAATGCCTTTGGTTAGTTTCGAAATAAAAAAAAGGAAAATAAATAATTATTTCTTCCATTTTGTAAAAAATGTTTAAACCTAACCTAAATTGATAGGATTTTATGTTTTATATACAATAAATTCTTTGCCCTATTTGAGAATAAAAGTAAAAATCAAATTTTTCGTGAAAATGATCCATTTTTTAAATACAGGGTGTTTTGTAAAGCCATAGTTGGCAAATTTGAACGCTTGAATTTGAAATTCTTTTCATATTGCGGTTTTAGTTATAACTTTTTTTCCAGAAGAGCTTTTTTGATATTTCTTTTTTTGGTACACAGAAGAGTTTTGAGGCTACTAATTTCTTTTTGTTTTGTTTTAATAAGTCAAACCAAATAGCTGTAAAACGGACTCTACAAAAAACGTTTGCTTAGCTGTGTTTTCCATAAAAATAAAAAACTAATTAAAATAATATTTTTTTCCAACGGTAACAATAAGTTAAGGTATGAACAAAGAGTTTGACGTTTCGTTTTTTATTATAAGTATATTCTTAAACTTTTTACAGCCTTCCAAAAATTTTTAAAAAATTTTACCTAATTTTTGAGATTTCTAAAAAGTTTTAAAATGTACTTAAAACAAAAAACAAAACGTCAAATTCTTCGTTTATATAGTAATTTATTGTTAGCTTTAGAAACAAAATATTATTTCAATTATTTTTTTTTTTGTGGAAAACACTGTTTTTTTTTATTGCTGTGGTATGACTATTAGGTTTAAGTTACAAAAACAAATAAAGAAGAAATTGGTAACCACAAGACTTTTGTGTTTAACAAAAAAAGAAATTTAAAAAAAAATTTAATGAAAAAAAAATATAAAAATATAAAACCGCAAATCATTTTTTGTTAAATTTTTTAAAATAACATCTATGTTTTTAAAGAAAATTTGCTGAAATTTTGTGCAGAATTCACTTTTGCCAATCGTCATTAATTACAACTTAAAAACAAATTAAAGTACTGTTTTTTTCGGGAGTATTGACTCTTTTTTAATCCTCCTTTTTGCGTTTATAAGTGCAAAATGTACATCTTAAAAATTTATAATTCAAATATCTGCAATTAATTTATAAAGAAACAAAATTATAATAATTTTTTTGTAGGAAATTTATATTTTTACACTAATCATTTGCGAAAACTATTAAATTCGGTGTAACCATGGAGAATAACCATTTATTTATAATTTATAATTATCTCTAATAAATTTTGTTGTAAAATTATATGGATTTTTTGTAAGTAATTTTGTTTTTTTCAATTTTACATTTTATAATTTATCTTAAAAATTTAACCAATTTTGAGTAATTTGTCAAAAACGTCGAGGTAAAACTTACTTAAAATTTTTTAATGCATTTACATGCAATTATCTTGAAAACAATCAACACTACAAAAAATATAAAAAAGACCTTTTTTGTAAAAAAATTAATGCTCTTTAATTTTGTATATAAATATTTTTTTGCTAAACTTAACCGTTTTTGAAATATTTGCAACAAAAACTATTAGTGACGTTTTGTAAGGTAACGTATTTGTAATTATCTCGTAAATTATTACATTTACACGAAAAATTAATTAAAGTTTTTTGTAGATAATTTTATTTGCTTCAATTTTGTATTATATGATTTTTTTCTAAAACTCAATACATTCCTAGTTATTTGTGAAAAACGTTGACCCTACTCAAGTAAAATTTACTTAAAAAAGTATAATTTAGTTAAATGCAATTATCTTGTAAACAATCACAACTACAAAAAATATATATCAGACCTGTTTTGTAAAAAATTTAATGTTCTTTAATTTTGTATATAAAAATTTTTTCGCTTAACTTAACCGTTTTTGAAATATTTCCAAAACAAAAATTTAGTGACGTTTTGTAAGATAACGTATTTGTAATTATTTCGTAAATTATTATATTTATACGAAAAATTAATTAAAGTTTTTTGTAGATAATTTTATTTTCTTCAATTTTGTATTTTATGATTTTTTTCTAAAACTCAATACATTCCGAGTTATTTGTGAAAAACGTTGCCTCTACTTCTAAAGTAAAATTTACTTAAAAAAGTATAATTTAGTTAAATGCAATTATCTTGTAAACAATCAAAACTACAAAAAATATAAATAAGACCTTTTTTGTAGAAAATTTTATGATCTTTAATTTTATTTATAATAATTTTTTCGCTATTGTTAACCGTTTTAAAGATATTCATGAAAAACTAATAAATTAACGTATATTGTAATGTTTATTAACGAATATCTCGTAAATAATGGGAATGACAAAAAAAATCAATCCAATCTTTTTTGTAGAGAATTTAATTCTCTTTAATTTTTAAAATAAAATATTCGTTTTTAACTTTGTAAAATAATTTTTATATCTCGAATTTTTTTTATAGTCCCTTGAAAATTTGGGAAGTTTGACTGTGTTTGCAAAACAATAAATAAATTGATTTATTTTTGTTTCAAAAATTTTTAAAATCGGGAATAAAAAACCATCTCACTTTTCTGGAACTTTTTCGCAAATTGTTAACGAATACCTGATAATTAATGCGAATCGCTAGAGGGCACGCGAATTTGGAAGGAAAAATTATGAAAAATCATACCGCACTGTATTTCCAGTTTTTTATCTTAGATTTTCAAATTTCTTTCTGATTTGTAAACTAGATTAATTAAACTAAATCTGATGTGCTGTTTTTGAGGTGTTTAATAGAATGATCCAAATAAAAAAAATTAGTTCTTTTTTGACCGAAATTTATTTCAAAGAAATCCAAAATTTGAATATTGTAAAATGTTGAAATAAATAAAAGTCGTGTCTACGGCACTGAAAGGGAATGTTTAAGATTGTGAAAGTTGTTGGGGTTGTTGTTGGGTTGGGTTGTTGAAAAATTGGTAATCCGGTCATGGTTGAAGATAATCCGGCGCATAACTTGACGGGCGGTCGGCGCCAAAACATCATATTCTTATCACTTTATCTTTTTCTAAAGATTATATGTATAAAAATTAAAGTTACAGGTAATTTGAATTTTTGAAAATAAAGCGTGTTCAATAAAATGCCACCACGAAAGAGCAGTTTTAGAGAAGAAAACTAAACTAACAGTTATTTCTCGTGGTGCTAATTAAAGATATAAACGGGGAGTCGGTAGCAGTCGGCAAACTCCAGGCACTAATTAGCACCAGGGTGCTAAACTGGGCACCACGCAGCGGCACCTTAACATCACCGGAACACACAACGAGCGAGCACCTACATCAAAAAAATTATATATTTCTAGAAGAAGAAAAAAACGCAAAACATCTTCTTTCTCGATCCTCGATCGCGGTGAATATCAAGACACCTCATTTGATGGGGCCTCATTTTTCAAGAGCCACTTTCAAAGGCCCCGACACACGGCTTTATTGCATTTTTTCCAAGCCCAAGAATCTCTTTAGTTTTATTTAATTAAGCCCGACTCTTTTACATTTCTCCCAAACACATCACAAAAAATACATCACACCGTTTTATCAGAAAATAATAAAATCCTAAAAGTTGCTCTTTTGTCATCATCTCATCCAACATCCAACCTTCGATTTTAACGACTCAAAAAAATGGCACCTCATTTGCATGCGGGTTTTAAACGATGTGGTGTTAGGAAAAAATGGTTTTAATGAGGACAATTTTATGAGCAGCTCGCCACCAAACAAGGATTTACTTATACTAAAAATATTTTAATGATGTACTGCTCACTTTACGTTATAAAGTAATCAACCAGCATCATTTTATTGATCCATCAAGCCAATTCAGGAAGCTTTTGTAAAAATTTCCTCTCGAATTTCGCAAAATCGTAAAAGTATGGAGTATGAGGAGGAAATGGGATTTGATTGTTCATTGATGAAATTGTTTGAAGGTGGACACGCGTTAGGGGTTGAAGAGGAGGAAAAAGAAGGTTTATTGTTCGCGAGGATGGTGTTGTGTCCTTTTGGTGGAGAGGTGATTTATTAGGGTTGTCTGTGGCGCTAATGTCTTCGGTAGGATGAGACAAGTTGGAAGGCGCCGGCGTTTACAGTCCAGACACAGACACAGAAAACAGAGTGACTGGTTTATGATTTCGCCCACCGACCGTACAAGGACCTCTTACTCTTTTAAAATACACCTCATCCACTTTTTATTACTCCAATCAATTTCCAAAAATTACTACTATGTACTATGCAAATTTCCATTAATTGCTTCTCTCTTCTCCGTTCCTAATTAACGAAGCAAAGATTGCAATTGGAATTCTACAAATGAGAGGAAAATCATAAACTGATTATTTTATGAAGATGGAAGATAAAAAAGGAGACAGTTGGTAAACGCGGCTTTAATTCAAAAAACCGTTACTTGACGCATGTTATTCAATGAGATAAAAAAAACCAAATCTTCTTTCTAAATACCAATAGCGGTAAATAAATAAATAAATCACAAACCACGAAAAAAAATGATAAAATCTAAATTCATAAAATACAAGTGAAACCAATCAGGTGTAATAATTATTTTTATAGAATTTGCATGGGAATTTGCGTAAAGGAAAAAATGTGGGTTGCAAAAAGTTGGCGGCGGAGGAGTGTTGGTATAAAGAAGGTAGAGTTTGTAGCGTTTAATCAGACGGTTCTTATCTTGGTGTAGATCTTTGTAATTACGAGCACTTGTTATGCCGGCATAGCCCTCTTCTGCTCTTCTGTCTTTTGCACAGCTATGAACAACTCCTCGGCTTTTAGCGGCTCCACAAACCAAACCACATTTGCATATACAATTGTAAATTATGAAAATACCCATCTCAAACCGGAAAATCCACCCAATGATTAATTAAATCTAGATAAACTACCAAAAAACGACTTTTTCAAAATTTATTTATTTTTTTTGCAAATATCTTCGTAACCATTGGTTTTATCAAAAAAATCATTCTTTTAAAAATTAAAGAGAATTCAATTCTCTACAAAAAAGTTTAATATATTTTTTTCGTAATTCCAATTGTTTACGAAATATTCGTTAATAAATCATACAATAATCCCGAGTAGAAACACGATATTGCGACAATATTGTGATAATATCGTACAGCATTGTTTCACAATATTTACACATGTTAAAATATTGTAAGTACATATTTTTAATACATATAGTGACAATATTGTGGAAACGTTGTGATGACATAGTGCGTAAATTGTGATAATTGTGGTGCAAATATTGTGGTAATATTTATAATAATAAATAATTCGAAAGAAAAATAAACGTTTTTAATAATTTAAAATATATTCATCCAGCAAATCCAAGATCCAACGGGATATATCGTTATAAATTTAAATCATTTATTTGTTTTTTGCAAATATTTTAATAATGGTTACTTTTAAGAAAAAATTTATTCTCATAAAAATTAAACAGAATTAAATTTTCTACAAAAAAGATTGGATTGATTTTTTTTTGTAATTCCCATTATTTACGAGATATTCGTTAATAAATATTACAATATACGATAATTAATTAATTTTTCGTAAATATTTTTAAAACGGTTAACGATAGCGAAAAAATTATTATAAATAAAATTAAAGATCATAATTTTTTTTACAAAAAAGGTCTGATTTATATTTTTTGTAGTTTCAATTGTTTACAAGATAATTGCATTTAAATAAATTATACGTTTTTAAGTAAATGTTACTCCTCAACGTTTTTCACAAATAACTCTGAATATATTAAGTTTTAGAAAAAAATCATAAAATACAAAATTGAAGAAAAGAAAATTTTCTATTAAAAACTTAAATTAATTTTTCGTGTAAATATAATAATTTACGAGATAATTACAAATACGTTATTTTAAAAAACGTCACTAATAGTTTTTTTTGTAAATATTTCAAAAACGGTTAAGTTTAGCGAAAAAATATTTATATACAAAATTAAAGAGGATTAATTTTTTTACAAAAAAGGTCTGATTTGTATTTTTTGTAATTTTAATTATTTACGAGATAATTTCATTTAAATAAATTATACTTTTTTAAGTAAATTTTACTTTAGGAGTAGGGTCAACGTTTTTCACAAATAACTCTGAATCTATTAAGTTTTAGAAAAAAATTATAAAATACAACATTGAAGAAAATAAAATTATCTACAAAAAACTTTAATTAATTTTTCATGTAAATATAATAATTTACGAGATAATTACAAATTCGTTATTTTAAAAAACGTCACTAATAGTTCTTTTGCAAATATTACAAAAACGGTTAAGTTTTGCGAAAAAATATTTATATACAAAATTAAAGAGCATTAATTTTTTTACAAAAAAGATCTGATTTATATTTTTTATAGTGTTGATTGTTTAAAAGATAATTGCATTTAAATAAATTATACATTTTTAAGTAATCTTTTTTTAGGAGTGGAGTCAACGTTTTTCACAAATAACACTGAATATATTGAGTTTCAGAAAAATATCATAAAACACAAAATTAAAAAAAATTAAATTATCTATAAAAAACTTTAATTAATTTTTCGTGTAAATATAATAATTTACGAGATAATTACAAATAAGTTATCTTACAAAACGTCACTAATATTTTTTTTTGCAAATATTTCAAAAACAGTTAAGTTTAGCGAAAATAACTATTATATACAAAATTAAAGACGATTAATTTTTTACAAAAAAGGTCAGATTTGTATTTTTTGTAGTTTTGATTATTTACGAGATAATTGCATGTAAGTTTTTGACAAATTATTCACAATTGATTGAGTTTTAAAAAAAATTATAAAAAACGAAATTGAAAAAAACAAAATTACCTACAAAAAATCCTAATCAATTTTTTATAACTATAATAATATATGAGATAATTAAAAATAAATGCTTTTATAAAATGTCATTTTTATGAGTTTTTCGTAAATATTTCAAAAAGAAAAAATTGGAAATACAGTGGTGTATGATTTTTCACAATTTTTGCTTCCAAATAACTCGCGTGCCCTCTAACGATTCGCATTAATTATCAGGTATTCGTTGATAATTTGCGAAAAAGTTCCAGAAAAGTAAGTTGGTTTTTTTATTCCTGATTTTAAAAATTTTTAAAACAAAAAAAAATTTATTTATTTATTTTTTTGCAAATATCTTGATAATGATTGCTTTTAAGAAAAAAATCATTCTTCTAAAAATTAAAGAGAATTAAATTCTCTACAAAAAAGTTTGGATTGATTTTTTTTGTAATTCCCATTATTTATGAGATATTCGTTAATAAATATTACAATTCGTTAATTTATTAGTTTTTCGTGAATATCTTTAAAACTGTTAACAATAGCGAAAAAATTATTATAAATAAAATTAAAGATCATAAAATTTTCTACAAAAAAGGTCTGATTTATATTTTTTGTAGTTTCAATTGTTTACAAGATAATTACATTTAAATAAATTATACTTTTTTAAGTAAATTTTACTTTAGGAGTAGGGTCAACGTTTTTCACAAATAACTCTGAATGTATTGAGTTTTAGAAAAAAATCATAAATTACAAAATTGAAAAAAATAAAATTATCTACAAAAAACTTTAATTAATTTTTCATGTAAATATAATAATTTACGAGATAATTACAAATTCGTTATTTTAAAAAACGTCACTAATAGTTCTTTTGCAAATATTACAAAAACGGTTAAGTTTTGCGAAAAAATATTTATATACAAAATTAAAGAGCATTAATTTTTTTACAAAAAAGGTCTAATTTATATTTTTTTTAGTTTTGATTGTTTATAAGATGCATTATACATATTTGATTTGATTTTACCTCGAGGTTTTTGACAAATTACTCAAAATTGGTTGAGTTTTTAAGAAAAATTACAAAATACAAAATTGAAAAAAAAAACAAAATTACCTACAATAAATCCTAATCATTTTTTTATAACTATAATAATGTATGAGATAATTAAAAATAAATGCTTTTAAAAAATGTCATTTTAATAGTTTTTCGCGAATATTTCAAAAATGGTTAAGTTTAGCGAAAAAATATTTATATACAAAATTAAAGACCATTAAATTTTCTACAAAAAAGATCTGATTTACATTTTTTATAATTTTCATAATTCACAAAATAATTGCACCTAAACAAATTATTTATTTTTAAGTGGATTATTCTTGAGATAGAGTTGACATTTTTCAAAACTAACTCAAAATGTCTTGAGTTTTAGAGAAATATCATAAAATACAAAATTAAAAAAAAAATTAAATTAAAATAATAATTTATGAAATATGTAATTACAAATAAATGATTTTATAAAACGCCACTTTAATAGTTTTTCGCAAATATTTCAAAAATGATTAATTTTATCGCAAAAACATTTATATGCAAAATTAAAGAGAATTAAATTTCATACAAAAAATGTATATTTAATATTTTTATAAACGTAGGGTTTTTAAAAATAAACATGAATTATAATTTTTTTTTTTCAGAAAAAACATTTTTTTAAAATATCTTCAAAACCAATAGAGTTATCAAAAAACTCGTTAATATCAAAATTAAAGCTTATTAAATTTTCTGCAAATTACTTCCTAGTAATATTTTTGTAATTCTCAAGAGTTTACGAGATAATTCTAAATTAATTAATCCATATAACGCTACTTAAGTGGTTTTAAATAAATATCTTAAAAATAATTAAGTTAACGAAAAAAATATTTAAATAAAAATTGTAGACTTACAAATTTTATAAAAAGAAGTAAATTTGTTTTTTGGTAATTTTAATACTTATAACGAGTCAAAGTAAATTAGAAATTTTCGCACAAAACATAATTTTTCATAAATATCTTAATATTGCTTGATTTTAGCTAAAAAATCATCATAAACAAAATTGTAGAATATAAAATTTTGAACCGAAAGTATTAACTTGATTTTTATGTAGTTCCAATAGTTAACAAGATATTTGCAACATAACAAACTGCAAATTTTAAAATAAAATGGTGCATAAATGGTTTTCGTAAATATCTTAAAAATAATTGATTTTAACAAAAAAATCTTCATAAATAAAATTGTAGAGCATGAAATTTTGTACAAAATACGTCCATATAATTTTTTTGTATATTCATTAGTTAAAAAGAAAATGGGATTAAATTAAAATAAAGTTTTTGTACATATTGCTACGTTCATAGTTTTTAGTAAATATCTTAAAAATGGTTGATTTTAGCAAAAAAATCATGATAAATAAAATTGTAGAGCATAAAATTTTGTAAAAAATATGTTAATGTAATTTTTTTATATATCTATTAATTAAGAAGGTAAATCACATCAAAACAATATGTAAGTTTTATACACATTATTGCTTTCATAGTTTTTCGTAAATATTTAAAAAATGGTTGATTTTAACGAAATAATCATCATAAATAAAATTATAGAGCATAAAATTGTGCACAAAAATGATTAACTTGATTTTTTTGTAACTTGAATGGTTTAGGAAATATTTAAAAAAATAAATTCGATTGGTTCTAATTCTAATAAAAAAATGTACAATCACGCTCAAAAATATCGAGGACACAAGGAAAAAAATTTTCACTTAATAGTTTAACTATGTGGTTCAAAATATTTCTTTTGTGTCTTCGATATGTCGCAAGTAAAGTATTGATTTAAATTTTGATAAATTTTGAAATATGAAAAATTGTTTATGTAATTGATGAATTATTAGTAGTTATAAAATGTGTGTATAAACTAATAAATTAATAAAGACATTAAATAATAAATGAAAAAAGCGATTTATGCATGGCGGTTGTTATTAATCATGTCATTAAGTAGGAATTTCACACATGAGAAGTTTGTGCCGACGAAGGCGTCCACGTGCAATATCCCCGGATTCCCGACTTGAAGTTGACAGCAACCGAAATAAACATTTATGTCTGAAGCTAATGCACGGCTAATGCAACTTTCCAAAGGGATAAATATTGATGCAAGAGACTTTTAAACACGTGTCGTTTTTTGCGCGATATGTTGACGTGTTTATTAATGCGCCTCCACGCTAATTGCGCCGTGACAGCTCGAAAATCCTAACCAAAAAAAAAACAAAAGAAAATGTGTTTATTTATCTTGGTCTATTATAATTTACACAACATCAAATGACGCATTAACTTCACTTCAATCACACACACACATGAATTATTTTTTAGTTATTAATCAAAATGGTTAATTAAATTATAATATCATTGAAGTTAATGTATTACAAGTTATGATATAATTAAATGGGAATAGACACATAACTCGAATACCTTATCATGATAAAGCAGCTACTGATTAATTACCTTCATTAAACCACTCGCATTTCTTAATTAACTATGTTTGCGCCATTCGTTTTAACACTAATAATCTCTATTGACTAAGCGATCTTCCCTCTCGCGGCAGAATGCGGAATTAACGCCGTCATGTCATAAATAGAGGTTAAGTTACCATTGTACTAATCTACTTATAACGTCATTTTTATTTTGTTTTTTTCAGAAAAACCTAGAAGACTGAGCCATTGTGTGGGTTGCGGGGGTCAAATCCACGACCAGTATATTTTGCGCGTGGCGCCCGATTTGGAGTGGCATGCCGCTTGCCTAAAATGTCAGGAATGCAGGCAATTTTTGGACGAAAATTGCACGTGTTTCGTTAGGGACGGCAAAACCTACTGTAAAATGGATTACGTCAGGTAAATACAAAAAACAGACATTCAAAATTTGACAAAAATACTTCTGCCATTTTTTTTATTTCGTTATCCCTTTAATGAGCCTTTCCGTAGTAAAATATTTTTGAATGAATTTTATACTATGTATAGCTCCTTAAAAACCTAATTTAATGGGCTGGTTTGTTTTTTAATTAGGGCACCAAAAAAATTTAAATTAATTTATTTAGAAATTGTGTTCAAAAAAGCGACAACGTTGCTGGTGTTCCCGTCGTGTATCTTCGTGTGCAGTCGTCTCTATCAACTCTATCAGCTCTGTGATCGGTGATCACAGAATGCAAATGTCAAATTTATTTCGTTTATGTAACCGTCATCTGTCAAAACAGATTTTACTGAGCTTTGCAGTGGACGAGACGATAAGGGCTACCAACAATATTGCCGGACTAGAACTTTTGAACATTATGACGTCATTGATTCATAAATTCAAATTTTTAGCTCTTACACAAAAGATATCAATAAATTGTTTGGATATTATTTTTTAATTTTATCTTTAAGACTAAATAAAAATTAAAAATCGTAGAAAAGCCCATTGTGCATTTTTAGAATTATTTTTTGAGAAATAATTTTTGATGATTAAAAAAAGAGTTGTGGCTGTTGATAAAATCGTAGTAGATTTCATCCACTCCGGTTCTTATCGATTGTAAGAGGCGCACCCCGAAATCGTTCCCCTTCCTCTTCTCTTCCTCCCTCCTCCCCGGAATTTTCCGGAGTCGCCGCCACCATCACAGCCACCTCCTTAAGGTGTGTTTCAACGCGAACAATGCCTAAAAGATGGATATCTCCCAACTCAACGAATTCACCTGCTCCAACTCCAAAAACATTATCCACAATCCACACCTGCCCTTCACTTGTATTCATGACAATTTAATCAGGGATTAAAAAAAGAAATTTCCAAAAACTAAATTTAAAACTAAACCTGGGCGGTCGTGTTTTGTTTTCACCAGTAATATGAGATTTGTTTTCTTTTGCGTCAAACGGCAAGCACCTGCTTTAACCCCCACAAACACAAACGTGTTTATTTAACAACCAAAAAAGACATCCACAACCTTCAAAAGATCACTAAATCATGTTTTATTACAAAAAAACTCCAATTATTAACACCTTTAAAACGATTCACTGATAAATGAACTGTCAATTTTTACAGGATACCTTACTTTTTTATATCAATTTTTTTAACAACAAATTCCCTAAAAAATTACTGCAATTTTAATTATTTTTCTGAAACACCCTGTATAAAATTATTTTTTTCATTAATTTTAAACCAATCAGATGCGTTAATTTTAGTGGTGGGAATTTGCATTATACAGGGTGTTTAAAAAAATAATAATATTGAGTCGAAAAATTCCGATAAAATTTCAAATGTCAATTTTATGAATAAATGACATTTTTAATAAATTTTTATAAAATATTTCAATAAATTTTAGCTACAAGTATCTAACATTAAACAAATGTTTAACGTTAAACGCCCGTCCCGCCGGTACGAAGACACTCCTATAAATTTTATTAGTACGTCAAAATTTTGAGAAATCCTACATCTAGCGTTTCAAACAAAGACTTCTATGTTTTCTATTGTTATAAATAGACCGAACACGTGTCAAATTTTTGTGTATCACTGGCGGCCATTTTATAAGTGTCCGTTTTGGCGGTTAATTTAAAATACTGGTTCACATAATCTATAATATTCATAAAAACTTGTCAAATTCGATTTTCATTTGATCAGAGAACATCAAAAATTAAGAAAATAACCGAGGTGAATATAGCTAATGGACACTTTTACAATGGCCGCCGTAGTTCACGCTGATACACATTGGGGGCGCTGGTGTCTATTTTAAAGTAGCTATATTTTTCTTTATTTTACAAATTACTAGATACAAAAAACAACTAATGCGATGGATTAAGATAACTTCGGTCATTAATGGATTGAATGGTAAAAGTTATACGTCAAAAGTTAGCTCATTAGCAAGTAAAAGTGGGAAATAAAAAACATCTACTTTTCGAAATGTCAAGTGTCTATATATAACAACAGAAAACATAGAAGTTCTTGGTTTCGAATGATATACCGCGCATATACAGGGTGTCCCATTTGACGTTGGCCTGCTTGATAAAACACGAAGATGCAATCTTTAAAATATAGCTATAACTTCTTTATATTCAGTGGTGCCAAAACAATTTTTTGACTTGACAAGCACTTTTTTGTGTACAATACAATAAGATAAATAAATAATTTTTTTCGCCAACAGATTAAGCAAAAATTATACAAACTTAAATTAGAACCAGTGTTCTTTTCTGACCAATTTAATAATTAATATATGAACAATCTCCATTAATAATAAAGATACCCCTATAGTCCAACATCAAATGGGATACCCGGTATACTATTTTCATTCGGGGTACGTTCCGAGTGGAGTATATGCAACATACGACGTGTTCCCAATGAGAATGCATCATATGTCCCATTCGGAACAAGTCGTATGTTGTATAAGCTGCATACGTGTCACTCGGAACGTGCTTGTATATCGGTTATATTCGTTAGTATAGAATATTTTTTGCAAAATTTTGGTGATTTTTGATTTCAGATTGTTCGGTACAAAGTGCGATAAGTGCGGTTCGTCTTTTAGCAAGAATGACTTCGTGATGCGGGCGAAAAGTAAAATCTACCACATCGAGTGTTTTCGATGCTGTGCCTGTGCGAGACAATTGGTGCCGGGGGACGAATTCGCGTTACGCGACGGAGGAGCTCTCTACTGCAAAGAGGACCATGACGTCATGGAGAAGAGCTCCGCGCCGACAACGCCGCATCCTGGACCAGAGAGCAACAACAACACCAGCCTTAGCAACAACAACCACAACAGTAACAGCACCGAATTATGCATGTCAGGTAATTAATATCTCCTTTTCTCAAAATTTTTTATTTAAAAAACTCCATTCCTTCAATTATTTTTGACTCAAAATTTTTGAAATTTAACACACTTATTTGCCTGATTTTTTTACGATTTTTAGTGATTTTTATTATATCCAACTTTTAATTATTCTACCTCTCCTAGAACTAATGTGCTTTTTTGCAATTATTTTTCGCCCAAATTTTTTGAAATTAAACACTTATTTACTTGATTTTTCTACGAATTTTAATAATTTTTTATTTAAAAATACTCCATTCCTTCATTTATTTTTGACCCAAAATTTTTGAAATTCAAGACACTTATTTGCCTGATTTTTTTACGATTTTTAGTGATTTTTATTTTTATTATATCCAACTTTTAGTAATTCTGCCACTCCTGGAACTTAGATGCCTTTTTTCAATTATTTTTGGCCCAATTTTTTTTTGAAATTAAAAACACCTATTCACTTGATTTTTCTATAAATTTTAATGATTTTTTATTTAAAAAAAAACTCCATTCCTGCAGTTATTTTCTGCACAAATTTCTTGAAATTAATCAAACTTGTTTGCTGGAGTTTTTTTTTCATTTTTAACTATTTTTTACTATAATTATTGTTCATGAAGAAATATTCGTATTATTACAACTGATACTGAAATCAGTACAACAACTGTTGTTGTTGAAGAATATTTACAACTACTGAAGCCTTTGAAGAACCAAGTACTGGTGTTTCTGGAGAAATTAGTTTAAAAACTGTTGCTCCTAAAGAAATAATCGCCACACGCCACACAACTGATGAACTGATGTTTCTGGAGAAATCAGTTAACTGTTGTTCTTGAAGAATATTTATAACCATTATTGAAGCCTTTGAAGAACTAAGTACTGATGTTTTTGGAGAAATTAGTCCAAAAATTTTTGATTCTGAAGGAATAAATACTACAACTGATTTTCCTAAAAAATAAATACTGTAACTGATACTTGTGGAAAAACATCAAACTGTTGCTTCTGAAAAAATCAGTATTAAAACTAATGTTTTTAAAGAAACAAGTACAACTGTTGTTCCTGAAGAAATATGCACTCCAACTGTTGTTTTTCAAAAAACATGTACTAGAGAACTAACGGTTATAGAAAAATTTATACAATTATCAAAATTTAGTTAATACTGAAGGATTCCAATTTCCATTATAACATTTTTCCAATTGAACAATATCTTAATAGAACTTTCATACAACGCCAACATTTTTGAGCAAAAATGTAAATAATTGTGCAAGAAATCAATTTTTGAAGACACCCAAGCGTTTGGTACAAAATAAAAAATTCTTGTTTCTAACAAAAGAAAACATAGACCCAATTTCACCAAATATAGCCATTTAAAGAAAGCAAAAATTTTTAAATTCCAGATGTGGATTTATTTGTGCTAATTTTATTGTAGACCAGTTTATTTTTGGGTCAAAAATTTTAAAATTAAACATACGTATTTGCCTGATTTTTCTACGATTTTTAGTGATTTTTCCATTAAAAAAATCGGTTCCTTCATTTATTTTTCAACCAAAATTTTTGAAATTAAACATATTAATGTGCCTGATTTTTTTACGATTTTTAGTGATTTTTTTATTAAAAAAATAGTTTCCCTCATTTATTTT
This sequence comes from Stenus bimaculatus, assembly GCA_963971135.1. Classification (NCBI taxonomy): domain Eukaryota; kingdom Metazoa; phylum Arthropoda; class Insecta; order Coleoptera; family Staphylinidae; genus Stenus; species Stenus bimaculatus. The sequence goes on from OZ020181.1 coordinate 1,941,678, forward strand.
TGGAACAAAAAAATTGAAATGAAACACTTATTGGCGTGATTTTTATACGATTTTTAACGATATTTATTTTAAAAAAATCGAGTACTTCATTCATTTTTTGTACAAAATTTTTGAAATTAAACACATTTATTGGCATGATTTTTCTACGATTTTTAATGATTTTTAATTTGATTAAATTGGACTTTGCGCGTGAATTAATGAGAAGGCGCTGGTCACTCCTGGGAGTAAGGTGCTAATATTTTAATCCTTGGGATGTGCGCCTGAAATTTAGGCAGCGTCCATTAGGAGTTGGTGTTAATCCAGGGCCGAAGCCGCCGGGATTAGTGCAGGCGTGAAACGATGACCAGTACAAAACGTCGCTTTGTGAATATTCAAACACCCGCCGACTTAACTCTCAAATTAACAAATGACTACATTTACCTAATTGTTAAACCCCCTTCCCCAATTACACCCTGTATAACATAAGTTGGCTTAATTTTTGGATTTTTTTTGTAGATTCTGGTTCGGAGAGTGGTTCCCACAAGGGGGCCGGAGGTCATCGAAAGTCTGGGGGTGGTGGAGACGGTAAACCCACTCGAGTGAGAACCGTCTTGAATGAAAAGCAGCTTCACACCCTGAGAACGTGCTACGCTGCGAACCCGCGACCCGACGCCTTGATGAAAGAACAACTGGTAGAAATGACGAGCCTTTCGCCGCGAGTCATCCGCGTCTGGTTCCAAAACAAGCGCTGCAAGGATAAAAAAAAGACCATTCTCATGAAGCAACAAATGCAGCAGGAAAAGGTTGGTACACTTTATTTTTAATATTATCGATTAATGAGTAAATTATTTAATAAACAAGAGTTTTCACCCCTCTACATAAAGGGCGGGGTTATATTTCCCTCGTCTAGACGCGAGGTCCAATCACTCGCACGCGCTCCCCCTCCAAACCGCATTGATTTTTAATAATAGCGCGAGGGGTGGGGGCGATAGAAGAGGACGAAAAGCCTTTTTTTCGGCACGGGAGCAGATTCGTTGGATTTACTCCTGCATTATTCATCCGCGACGGGATTTTTTACAAGCCCAATTGTTATCGCCGACATTTTATCTAAATTATAAAAGCGAACAAGCAAAAATCCTGTCCCAACATGCTAAACTCGTTTGCCCGGTCAGTCCCGGTAATAATAACCGGTCACCGGTCGACTCGAGCTCACATTTTTACAATATTCAAAATTACAAAAATACACTAAATAAATTCCTGTTCTAAAGAAACATAGTTTTTTGTGCAGGATGGCCGTAAATTGGGTTACGGCGCAATGCAAGGCATCCCAATGGTGGCGTCGTCACCGGTACGACACGATTCACCCCTTGGAGTCCATCCCCTGGAAGTGCAGGCGTACCAACCACCATGGAAAGCCTTATCAGATTTCGCCCTTCACTCCGACCTCGAACAACCTCACGCGCCTGCTTTTCAACAACTAGTAAATCAGGTAAGAAATAAAAAAACCCCTAAAAAATCCAAAACTCATTTCCGTTTCCCTTTTTTCAGATGCACGGTTATGATTTACCACCTCCGAACATGGGACCAGTACCAGGACCGCTGCCTGGAATGATGCAAGCGTCGGCGCCGCCTTCAGACGCCATGACGCATCCTGATAGCACCGATAGTTACGTGACGTACTTAGACAGTGATGAAAGCATACCAGCCAGTCCCTAACAAAACAAAACCCCCTTTTCAGTTTTCAACGGTGCAATAAAAATTTAAACAACTCAAAAAACATCATTTTATTCTTCAAATCTTCATTTTTCATGCACAATTATCATAAAAGTATTCTGGTTTACAAAACAAGCCCACTTCTATTTTAGGAGTGGGGGTAACTAATTTGGTATACCACAAGACTCTCGAGATAATTGTACCCCATTTTCTTTTTATAAAACTACGCTCTTATAATTGTAAAAACATGAAAATTAGAGTATCCAATTTTCCAACTCAAAATTAGAAAACAACTTTTTATATAATTATTAAAAAATTATCTAAATTATAATGACAACTTGAATATTTTTAGGCCATTTACTCGAACAAATTATAAAAATTTTAAAATCTCAATTATTTAATTTTTCAATAAATAACATAGCTTTAATTAAATTAATTTTGTGGTATTTTTTATATTATTAAAATGAAGATAAAAATAACTAATGAAAAAAGTTGTGTATCATATTGTAATTTAGTATAATATTTTATTGTACAATTTGTTATTTCTGCTTTTTGATAGATGTTTATTAATTTTAGGGAATATAATAATGTGCATTCGACTATATGATATTTTTTACAGAGTCTGTATTACACTTAATTTATTGCAAATTATAAATAATGTATTTGATAAGAACAGTGTGGATTCAAATGTAAATAGTGTTATAAAATTACAATTTGTAAATAAATGATTAAATTTTTTACATTTTTTTCCATCAACCTTAACATTCAACACCTTAAAACTACTTTAAAAACAATTTTTTTTAATAATTTTATTTGTCCCTATTTGATATGCCGCATAATGTACATGAATTTACGGCACGCGCAAGCGCAAATCGTATAATTTAACACTCTTACATAATTTTACTATACTTACCACCTTTAACGTTACAAAATAAATCAATATAACGATTTTAATTTGCAATACGTAATTAAAATCATAATTTATAAATGTACCCGTTTGATTTACCGCATAATGTACCTCCACGCGCCATCTTGACATACGCAGGATCACCAACCTAGTAAAATTAAATTCTACGGTCGTTTAATACACAAATAATTCAACCGTAGAATTTTGACAACCAATAATATAACCTAAAAAAATGTTATTGAAAACAAAAATAATTAAAACATGAAAAAATATCGCCAATTATTGCTTCTTATAATATCAATCACAAGCCTAGGGTTATTTTTAATTTACAGACATGAATACAACCGTTTACATTATGTATTAGAAGTCTTCAATTTCTTTGGTGAGCCCTGCAATTTCACCGATCTCCTACAATCGAACAAAATCGCCAGTCATCACGATTGGGGACCAGCACCTATATGGATTTCTGATGAAAGCATTAAATACTACTCGGCATTCTGGACTTCCAATAACGAAGCTCGAGCTCTCGTAGTTCGTCATAAAAAATCAGGATTAAACATAAAAACATGTTATTTATGGTACGATGATAAAGAAGACCCAATTGTTGGTAAATTTAGATACAGCAAGTTTGCTACGGGTTCAACATTTGAAGCGTACAATTATTACTGTAAAAATAATGAAAATAACATCCCTTACGCCGTTTCATTTACAAAAAATTACCGCTTTAATAAACTCAAAATATTATTAAAATCAACAAGTAAAGGGCTTGTTTTTAATACAACCGCCTGTATTATACCCAACGATTTAACTAAACGAGCTTTAGTAGAAAATTTAAGCTTCCACTCGCTGATTGGAATCGATTCATTTATCGTATACGCTGATATGCCTTATAAATTTGTAAAACTAATCAAGAATTTGCAAACGAAATTAAATTTTAACATCGAATTTTACTCATGGAATCATCCACAAATTGATTTAAATTTAACGCGAGTAATAATCGAACAAGACTGCTTAATGCGTGCTATTAACCAATCAAAATATGTTACAACCATTCACGTAAATGAGTATTTAGTGCCTTTCATTGATAACAGTTTAAAAAATGTTTTAGACACACACGATACAAACTTTGATAGAATAAATTTGGCTGTGGAAAAATTTTGTATTAAAAACAACTTGGATAATAAACCAATTGCCTTGCAAAATTTTTTAAGCGTTTACAATGATGAGAAGTTAATTAATATTATTTATAAAAATGTAAATGAGGGTAGCATTGTATCATCAAGAGGGATAGATAAAAGTTTGTTATCATTACATAAATATACAAATTGTGGTTTAAGTAATAAGAGTTATGAAAATAAAGCTGTATTACGGTTTTCTACTGATTTTACAAGATCAACTTTAGTGCAGTTACTGTTGCACAAAAATATTTAATGTATTTGTTTTAATAATAAAGTTTTAATTAGTTTTTTTCGTTTACTTTAAAATTTAAATATTCTAGGTAACGTTTATTCTGTGGTAACGTTGCTGGTGTTTCCGTCGTGTGTCCTCGTGTGCAGTCGTCTATCAACTCTAGAGTCTGTGATCGGTGATGATTACAAATGTCATATCATGATACAAACAACGTTGCCGGACTAGAACTTATGAACATTATGACGTCACGGATTCATAAATTCAAATTTTTAGCTCTTACACAAAAGATATCAAAAAATTAATTGGATATTATTTTTTTTGCACTTCCATACAATAATGACCTACTTTACTCTTTTGTAAGAAGGACTAAAATAATACTAAAATAAAATATATTAAAAAGAGAGGTATCTTCGAATAACAAAAAATATATTTATATAAGCTAGTGCACTTTCGGATAATAATCCATCATCAGGCTAAAAGAAAGTGCACTAGCTTATATAAATATATTTTTTGTTATTCGAAGATACCTCTCTTTTTAATATATTTTATTATATATCGAATAACTATATACTTTAATGGATTATTTTATTATTAAAATAATACTCTTTACGTCAAATTTATTTTTTATGTTAATCAGCAAAATTAACGAATTTACTATTAAACATAATTTTGTTTAAATTTAATATTATTAACTTAATTGCAAAATATTTCATTCAAAATAACGAAGTTGGGGCAGTTGGGTACAACTTCCGGTGTAAATGAAGTTGCATAAGAATACGATTTTCAAATGGGCGTAATTCCGAAAGTATTAATCGTAAACCACACTATGCTAGGTCATTCTAATGGTTTTTTTATGGAGAACACGAAAATGCAAAAATATACTGGGTGTTCCATTTAAAATAAGAAAGTTGCCATCCACTTCCGGTATAACCGGAAGTTCCACAAAATCAAAAGTACCTTTATTAGAAAGTTCGCAATTAGATTCCTAGGTAGACAAATTTTCAGAATTAAAAACATAACCGTTCAAAAGTTAGCAGGGAGGGGGGGATTTACTTTATGTCCGCACGGTATTTAACGAAATTTAATAAAATTCAATTAATGTGGATATTTCATAATAAGTATAAAAAATCTATTTAAACATTTTATTTCTAAGCGTTAATTAACTTTTGCACAATGTTTCAACTATAAACCTAGAGCCTAATCTAATTATTGTTGCTAGTTGCATTTTATGTCGCTTATCCTTCCTTACAAAATATTTTCGTTGTCATGCTATACAAAATATACTTGGTGCTTTGTTTTCTTATGCATTACAACAAAAAATATGAAGCACTCCGTGATAAAATTTTAATAATAAATAAATAGAAGGGTGTTGTTTTGGCAGTGCTCGCAAATAAACTCTTCAAATTCTGAATAACAAAAGACAATCAAAATAAAAGTGATTGTCGAAAATCGTCCCATCGTGATATGTATGTGTTTTTAACCATACAATTTTTCTAAAATTGCCGCTGGAGCATCTGCTTGATAACGTGATATTTGGCGTAAGAGTGCAAATTTCTTCATACGGCCTTTTGAAGATTCCATATCGTAGAGTGTGCATAGATTTAATAAAAGCGATTCGTGCAAGCCTTGAATTGGGTTTTGGGTTATAGCCGATTCAAATACTGCAATTGCTTCTTTTAATTGCCCGCTGTATAATAAACAAACACCCATGTTATTAAGTATCTACAATAAAATAAATTAAACAACCGTATCATAATTACATTAATATTACCATAACGTTATTTGGTTCTAATTGACTAGCTTGTTCGAAGCTTACATAAGCGTCAGTGAAAGCATTTTGTGCTACAGCGATTAAACCTCGATCAACAAGTTCGCGGAAATTTTGTGGCCCACCACGAATTTCCCTCGCCTCATTAAAACACACTTCAGCTCCTGAAACATCCCCTAATTGCAAATGCAATCGTCCCAGTGCAGAAAGTAGCGCATCTTTTGGAGCCCCTTCTCTACAAAATTAAAATGATGACAAAATTCAATTTTATTTGAGCTACAAACCGATTACAAAGCTGCCCTAATAAATCCATCGCTAGCTCGTAATCCTTCTGAGCCAAGGCACAGTTTATAATTGAATGCATTATCCTCGTTTCACGACATGACCATAAACGAATTGAATCACCACGATCATCAGCACTAATTTCAGCAGGATTCCCATCCTCACAAAAACCATCATTCAAATTTTTTAACATCTAAAAATTAATAGTATATTGTTTTATAATGAGTAAAAGAAGTACTTTTACATACAACACACAATACAGTGCGGACATAAAGAAAATCCCCCCCTGCTAACTTTTGAACAGTTATGTTTTCGATTCTTAAAATTTGTCCACAAAAGTATTTAATTGCGAACTTTTTAATAAAGGTATTTTTGATATTGTGGAACTTCCGGTTATACCGGAAGTGGATGGCAACTTTCTCATTTTAAATGGAACACCTGGTACATTTTTTACATTTTCGTGTTCTCCATAAAAATACCATTAAATTGACCTAGCCTAGTGTGCTCTACTATTAATACAATAGACAAATTTTCAGAATCAAAAACATAACCGTTCAAAAGATAGCGGGGGGGGATTTACTTTATGTCCGCACTGTATAATGTTAGTGTATATTGGGTTGCCTAAAATTCATTTCTACTTTTTTTTTTAATTATAATTTAATGTTAATTATAATTAATATTGTTTAATTTCAATACGACATGTATATTAGGTTGCAGAATAAGCGGAGTAGAAATTTAATTTCTACTCCTAGGCAGTACAAAGTGACCATAGAATCAACGAACATAAGTGACATTTTAAAGCCTGTTAAACGTCACAGAAGACGTATTTTAATGACGTTTGAAGAAAAAATTAATTTTTAGTCACAAAAACAAAAAATATTTACCTGGCGAACAATTGAAAGCAAATTAAATAACTTTGTTGATGATTCTTTTAATTTACCGCAATGCATGGGTAATTCAGCTAGCAATAAACGAAAAGAAAATGACGCTATTGATCCAGGCCTACCGCCATACATTTCTGGATAAAACTAAAAATTATGTATTATTCCAGTGTTGATTTAACAAAAATAAAATTACTTGATAAAAGATGTCTGGTTTATCCAAATCACCGAAAGGTTCAGCTTCAGCTTGAGCGAGTTGAAACGATTTTGTTTTAATTAATAACGCAATGCGTGTAAACCATAGTTGTAATGAATGCGGTGAATGTTTACTTGGGTGTCCAACTCTTCCGCGACCTTGCCCATAAATATTAAGCAATCTAGCTGTTAAATTAATCCCAGATCTAAAATGTAATAATTAATTATGGTTTTAATACAATTTTATTGATCCACCTGTAACTCCCTGCTTGTACTAATTCACGTAAACCACGCTCATCTTGTGTAACATCATTTGCTGTTAAAACTCGGCGTTGTGAAGCTTCTGCCTCACCCAAACACATTGTAACAGCTTCACCAACACTATCACCCTGTAAAAGCCAAGATAATTATTTTATAATTAATATAAGTAATTATGGTGCATACTAAATCTTCATCCAAAATAACTCCAGGCATTGTTAATAAATCACGTTCAGGAAAATAAGTTCCGGCCGGTGCAGTTGAGCAAGTTATCAAACATTGTCGTGTCCTTTCGCTGGGAATCCATGCGTCTCTTCTACGATCAACTTCTGTACCACTAGCGACACGTGCACAATAAGGATCCTTAAATTCAATCAAATAGATAAAACATACAAATATTAATAAATCAATCACCTCTGAGCTCGATAAACCCAAATCCGTAATCATACCAGTTGAACTAGTTTTAGTTGGAGGTCCGAGAAGATCGAAGAAAGCCGCTGATGAATCCTTTAGCTGCGTTGGTGTTTTCGCGAATAAACGGCACACATCAGGCTCACTTTTTGATATATTTGAGCTTGCATCGCTTAATTCTAAGCTGCTTATTTTATCACTCAACTCATTGGTGTTTAATTCCAAGTTTATTGCTTCCTTAGAGCTTGACGTTTCAGAACCAAAATATTGGCTTAAAGTTGGTGTAGTTTCAGACATATTTACTTATTCTAAACCATTTTTTTTAAACCATAAATAGATTTTTATTATAAAATTAATGAAAACATTCAACAGCTGTCATAAATTAACGCGAAGTTGGCTAATAAATTTTGCTAACAGTGCTACCAACTTAAATATTTCTTTTATAATAAAAGCAACGTTGTCAGAATCAGGGTTGTCGTTTTAGTACAAATGTACTAAATCTAGTACATTTTTCTTATAAAAGTACATTAGTACATAATTTCTTAAAATTCACTTATTCTAGTAATTTTATTTTATTATGAGTAATTTAGTACATCTCTCATATTTTTTGCTTTGCTTACTCACACATTGACTTTTGATAGTATTTTGTGTGCTTTTTAACAAAAAGTTGACTTGAGCAAATCATTTTTTTCTCTTTTTATTTCCATTGGAGGAAATAAGAGAATTTGATTTGCTCGAGTAAGGTTAGTAAAAAGAATGTTAGTATGATTGAGCGATAGATGGCGCCCACAATTTATTCGGTTAGGCCGGTGGAAATGATTTATCGAGTCAGTAAGCGCAAGATTCTTAAGTTGAACACCTGAGCATTAATTATTGACTATAATTATACCCTACAATACTTCTGATGCCTTATATTTGTTAGCAAAGAAAATGAGCTAAAGATGCAACCAATTGAGCATATAATTGATTTCAGATATATACGGTAGATGGCGCTGTGTTAGTACATTTTTGCTCTTTTTCTTTAATTTCTATAATTTTCCAACGGTAACACTCTTACCTCGTCTTTTGAAAACAATTTCTAAATAAATTAATTTAAATTTTTTTGGTGTATTATTAAAAACCCAAGTAACCTTATGCATTATTTTATTTCGAAATTAGAAAACACGTTTAACACGTAAACATTAATTAGGAAGTAGTTCTAGGTTTAAGTTCATCGTAACAAGGATGCAAGAAAATATAATTTTTCTTAATAGTATTATAAAATTCATGGCCTTTGCTCCAATCGTAACTTACGGCGTAAGCAAATATCTGCCCATTATGATTAAAAGCGCATCGTGTTATTGGTTGCTCCATTGCTTCTGAAGGCTTCAATTTAGTCCGTGCATCCTTATCCCAAAAACTGAAAGTACCATCGGATCCTACAGTCGCTAAAGTTCCATGTATAGGGTGGAATGCTATATCGTTTACAGCATAAATATCTTGATAACCATTTAGAGCGCCGTTTGAACGGTGGCATTTGAATGTAAAATTATCTTTCGGGTTTGTTGGGTTGACATATTGAATAGCCACACGGCCTTCCACTGAACCCAAAGCGAAACCAGTAGGAACCTTTTTCTTATCCCTAAATAAGAAAATGAAATTACTCAATTTTAATTAATTAATTAATTAATATTAGGTACCTAAATATAGCAACACATCGGTGTTGATATTTTAATGGACTATCTGTTTTTCTAAACTCAGTGGGTTTACCCTCCAATTGATAAACGATTATATTTCTTCCAGCTGTTCCAACAACAGCCATGGGATAATCTACATCAGCGCAATAACAACGTTCAGGCAAAGTTATGCTCATAATTGGATTGGGTGTACGCGTATCCCAAAACTTCAGCGTTTTATCCCATGATCCCGTCATTAAGCAACTATAATTAGGAGCTTTAATCCAATGGCACGTTTTAATAGGCGCATCGTGTGCAGCTACTTGCACTACTTGATTACTACCTAAATCCCACGCTTTAGCTTGTTTATCACACCCGGCCATAAAAACCTATAATAAATAATTTAATTAAGATACTTTTAAAATTAATTTAGTACCTTGGTTCCATCATCACTCCAACAAACATCGAGGACCGGTCCACCACAAGTCTGCATACTTTTAGGCACGGTCTTACCCGTTTGCTCAACCTCCCAACACCTAACATTATTATCCCAGCTTCCTGCTATTAAGAAATTTTGGGGTATAGTCGCTGGGGAAAACGAGAGACAGCTTACTGAATCATCGGGGGGTGATGTTACTTCAAAATCCTTCATAGGATTCGCCGTGCTTGGAGTGGCGGTATTCCCAAAAGTCCCCAAAGAACTTTGATTAAACATTTTTACTTAATTTAAAACTAAAAACAACAATGTTTATTATTTAACACTCAAGCATCCTCAAGAATTATAACCGCAATTATTTTTTTTACTTATGGTTGGTATGATTGGTTTTTCACCGCAATTATTTTTTTTACCTAAGGTTGGTATGATTGGTTTTTCATGTGCGTGAAGCTAGCTGCGGAACAAATTAATATTTGGAGTGTACTGCAGCGTTGCCAAACCTACATATTTTTTTAAATTCAAATAATAACGTAATAAAAATTAAAATCCAGTTCGTGTATGCCAGTTAGTTTTGGATTGAAAATGTATTACAGCCACATTTGTTCTCTTGATAACGATGTATTTATATCGGATAAAAATAAAGAAAAGCGGAAAATTCGTTGCAAAGAAATATCAACGAAAAATCCGCGATCAAAACAGTATTTTCGTAGTCTTGCTTCAATTGAAAGAGAGCGCGGAAGACATTTAAAATCGAAATACAGCTACATTATTCATCCCTTAAGTTTATTTAGGTAGGGAATAAAATTTATCAAAAATTATTTATTTATGTTCTTTTTCCAGATTTTATTGGGATGTAGTATTTTGTTTTTTATTTTTTAGTAGTTTGATGATAATACCTGTAAATTTAATAACTTCGTTTAAAAAAAGGGTACTATTTCGTCGAGGTGAGTTGAGTATAACTGAACATCTGGAATTATGTTTTGATATAGTTTCGATGATTGATATGGTGGTAACATTTTTTACCGGATATGGAATTATTTCAAAAAAAGAGATTGTTCTAAACCCCCGAAACATTGCAATGTAAATAATTATAATAATCTCGATTTAAAATAATATTTTATTTTTAGTCATTATCTAACTGGAGTACATTTTTATTTTGATTTAATATGTTGTGTACCTACGTACGCGATATCAGAATTAATAGCTTATAGTGTGACGTCTAAAAATCGATATGTTTATAAAAAATTTTTTGAGTACATAAGTAGTTGTTTAAAATTTCTACGACTTGTAAAATTTTTGACGTATTTTAATCGAACAACCGAAGTGATTAGCCATTATTTTTATATTCGCACCACTCTACGATTTGTGGTGCTGATAATAATACTACTTCACTGGTTTACTTGTATTCATTTAATGGTAGAATTGTATTTCGAAGGAAATGCTGATGTTATTGCTGCTCATGTAAAATATATGGCTAGCGAACAACCTCACAGTTGGAGATTTTTCGTTGGAAGGTATTTTCAAAAAATGTTGGTAACGAGTTCTTATATACTAGGTAAATTGAAAAAATGCGAAACCAAGTTTTTATTATTAATATTTTTTAGGTATAGCTTTAATATCGGAATTTACCAAAAAAAGAACTGTACGTCCCTTAAATTATCCAATGGATTATGTTATATTGATTGTTTATGGAATGGGTGGTTTCGTTTTGTGTAACCTACTTTGGGGTAAATTTAAGTATAATTTTTTCATGAATTATTAAATAATTTATAGTTTTGATCTTACAAATGATTATGACATTAAATGCACCTGAAACTAAATACTACGCCATTTTATGCCAACTTCACAAATACATGGATTATAAAGAATTACCTGGAAATATGAGAAATCGAATACTTTCTTATTACGACTATCGATTTCAAAAAAAATATTTTCGTGAAACAACTATCCTCGATATGTTATCAGGTGATTATTTAAAAAATTATTTTAAGCGATACATCAATTATTTTAGAAACTTTAAAAAGGGAGATATACTTACATTCCTGCCGAACTTTAATTGAAAGCGTTTCATTATTAAAAGATCTTCCGCAAGATATAATTTCTCAAGTAGTTACAAATTTAAAACACGAAGTTTTTTTGTACAACGATATTATTGTTAAAGCCGGAACACCTGGTGATTGCATGTATTTTATAGCAAACGGCACAGTTGCAGTATTTACTCTTACAGGAAAAGAGGTTTTTTTGAGTTTTAAAAATTTAAGTTATTATAATTTAAAATTCTTAGATATGTCATTTACAAGACGGTGCATATTTCGGTGAAATCGGTTTAATATCTAAGGAGCAAAAACGAGTGGCGAATGTGGTTGCAATTGAAATATGCGAGATTTATCGTTTAGATAGGAAGAATTTTAAAAATTGCTTCCCATTAAATTCACCACATTACAGGAGAATCGAACAAGTTGCGCAAGAACGTATGGAAAAAACAATGTTACTAGAAGAATTACATAAAAAATACATTTTAGATAAAACTGCTAAAAGAGCTGCCGAAGAAGCTAGTAGGGAGATTAAAAAAGATATTACTACCAACGCATTTCCAGTTTAACTTACTTACTAATATTATTAATTAAGTTATACATTTTGTTACAATAAATAAAATATAAAAAGCTTTTACAAAATCTCAACCCCATAATTCTTCTGTCCTTCCAAATTTGTAAATCAACGATGAAATAAATATAAAAGAATTTTCCAAAAATAAAGCTACGCCAGGCCACTGCATTTTATTTTCTAAAAGAAAACATAAAAAAGCAGTTATTATAAAAATAGATCTCTTAATTAAATTATTTTAAGGATAAGCACATACCAACGGCAACAAAATCAGCAAATAATATCCAACAAGACGCAATCACTGAAGCGAAACCCATTACAAAACCTAAAAATAGCCAAATTCTCGACGTTCGTGAACCCAAACAACCTCCTTCATAACCATCACCACGAATCTATAATAATAAGCCATGAGTAATTATAATAAAGCATAATTAAAAAAAAAACCTGAGCGTTCGTGACTGAATTAACCATAATTAATGATAACGTTCCGAAAACCCCACACATATGATATCCCGCTAGAATTGAACCGCTGTGGACACTAGCAGCATCTATAATAATCCACCATCCAACAAAAAACTAAAAAACAAATTAATAATAAAATACCACCTAAATTCACATTAACCCTACCAAAAAACCTGCTGCAAGCGAAGCTAGGGAATTTCTTCTTTGCTCGCCTTCAAACCAAACGCAAGGTGGTATATTTAAATTTTCTAATACATTACCCATTATTTAAAAATATTTATAATTATTTATTGTTAGGAAAATTGGAAATACAATAAATAATAAATACTGATTGTAATTTTAATACAAACAAGCAGTAACTTTCTTTTCCTAACGTTGGCATGCGTGAGTTATTATAATTAGCGTTCCATTAGCAACTAATGAGTACATTTAAAATGTATAAAAATAACGTAATGAATTGTTTATTGAATAGTCGTGGAAAAACAAAATTAAAATATATGCAAAATAATTATAAACAATATTAAACTGCGTTTAAAAGTGTTTTAGGCAACTTTATTTGTCCTTACGTTGGTATTTGTGAGTTATTTTATTTATAAATTCATTGCAATTAATCATAATAATTACACTAAAATCGAATTTACATAAAATAAAATTGAAATATACATACAATTAAAAATCTAGCAATGCCAGTTTTTAGGCAACCAAACGTACATCATTTTTTCCTAACGTTGGTATGCATGAGTGTTATACAGAGTGATTTATATTAATTTTTTTGGATTGGGAATTTTAACTACATAGAGATGGCGCTATAAATGGAGGATATCAAAAAACATGTACCAATGCATTAAATCGAAAAAGTAAGTACCGAATATAGAAGTTCATATTTTTTCCACCAGAGGGCGAGCGGGTTCTTAAAATTCCCATATCGATTAAAATCAATAAAAAAATGGTCATTTGGAAAATTTTTGGGTGAAACCATAAAAATTGTTATTTTCGTCCGATTTTAAAAAATCAAGTTGCACGATAAAGAGGGACTTCACTTAAACATCTGTATGAATTTGAAATTTTTTGAACTTTCAAAACGCACGAGATTTTTCTTGCATTTTTTTTTTTCTTATCGCCGACGAAATCAATTTTGAAAAATCCCAGCGGCGCCCGGTTTTAAAATAAAGCAACGTAATTTTAGTATGTTATAGATTACGAAATTCTGCAACAGACGGTTTTTATCGCTTGTAACTATTTCAAAGTGGAGTCGAATTACAACTATTTATGTATTTTAATTCTGAAGTTAGACGTTTTTTGGACGAAACATTAAAACACGTGGTTATTCTCATCCGATTAAAAAAAAAACAAGTTGTATTATAAAGAGGGATCTTCATTTTAACAACTGTATGAATTTGAAATTTTTTGGAGTATCGTAACACTTTCAAAAAAATTCCCGGAACGCACGATTTTCCGACGACGTCAATTTTGAAAAATCGCAGCTGCGTCGGGATTTAAAGGAAAGCCACGAAACTTTAGTATGTTATAGGTTGCGAAATTCTGAAGAATCCGTTTTTTATCGCTTGTAGCTATCTCAAAAGTGGAGTCTGGTGGAGTCGAGTTTTAACTATTTTTGTATTTTAACCCCGAAATTGTACGTTTGAATGAGTGTTAACAGGGTGGTTCAAATTAAATTTTCTTGGGTGGTGATTAATGGATTAAAAAATAGATATTAATAATTTTTGGGGAATAAAATAAAAGCGCAAATTATAGGAAACAAAACTTTATTGACATTTCAATTTTTATATTTACAATTCCAGTGCGAAATTAAAAGAAAATCATCAAATTTAACACTTGCTTGCAAAGTCAGTTTACTAAAAATCATTTTGATCAAATAAATGATTTATATAGCAAGAAAAATAAGAGAGATTTTCAAATATTACATTTTTATAAATAAATAGATTAATTAGTATCACTAGAAATATGAAAGAATAACAATATCACAAGAATTATATTAATTTACATATTTTAAGTCAAAAAGCAATATTTTATATAGTTTTATTTTAATTATACTTATAAGTTTTTTGACCCAATACATAAATCAAGTAAGATTTAAAAAAAATAAATTATTTGAGAAATATTCGAGTAAGTATGGTTTACAAATTTTTATAAATCATTTGTAAGGTAATAAATTAATTTTATAAAAAACCACAACGCATGAATTAATGTGCGATTAAAAAAATTAAACCGTGAAAGTAAGTATTGTTTAAAAAAATTGAATAAAGTGTGGGTTTTGAAATTAATTGTTTTATAAAAACGCTGAAAATTGTGCCGCAATAAAAATTGGCAAGGAAATTTATAAGTTACAAAATCATTATAAAAATTTAAGTCTTAGTTTAATAAAAATACGCCCCTATTCTTTAATCAAACTAAAGTAAATAGAGGTTGCATTTATTGCACGTTTGTTTTAAATATTTTAAAGCTAACGATTTGTACTTAAAATATTTTTATATAAAATTTATTTTAAGCAAAAGTAAATTTTAAAACTAATATTTAAGAGCGGTGCAGTCTTATAGCCCCAATAACCCGATAAATATACCTTTATGTAATATTTAAGCGGAATTTGTTGAATTAAATTCGTCAAATAAAATATTCCTGCATATAAAAATAACAATCGTTAAATTAACAATATTCATAGCTTGATCAATTAATTAACTAATGTTTAAGGTAACTTTAATACTAGCTAGTCCCGTATTTACCATTTTCAAAGACCCCTTTTCTGAAAAAAGGGGAGAAATTAATCAGGCTTGCTCTCGTTATTGTTCCACCAAAAGATAAAGGGCACGAAGGAAGAGTTCTGCACACGTCTATCAATTGACGTAAATACATTTCTAATTGCTTTTTTCTAGTTTGCGCCACAGAGTCGGTATTCGCAAATAATTGCCTGGACGGGAAAGGTATTTGAGAAACCTGCAAAAATTATAGGTAGTAAAAATTATGGTTTTATTCAATATTTACTTTTTCTCCGTAGCGGGCCTTCATGGCTAAATGCAGATCACGGAAGCGCCGAAAACGTCTTAAAATACACCAACGATCATCATCCGTGGTGATTCGAACTTCATATTCGTAGTGGGTTTGCGAGCCTGTACCACGAATACAGTAACTTGCAAGTGTGATGATGGAGTCATTATCGGAATCAGTTATTATGGAAGGCATCGAACGGTACATACTACTGTAGGGCGAAAATTGGTGATTCTGTAACTAAAATCGATATTATAATTATTAGAATATTGTTTTATTTATTACAGGCAACGGTGGCGAATATAGTGCGGAAGTTGATTCCGAATGTAACGGCCTGATTGGGCTTGGTGTGTTATCTAAATCTTGCAATGGATGCTCAGCTGCAGGCGATAGCATGCAAGGAGACCCAATTTTTAAAGACATGTATTTACGTTGCAAATCTTGTAAAACCTACAATAATTTAAATTAATAAATTAAACAAAAAAATCAAAATTACTAACGGCAATTTGAGCATCGATATCAGATTTGTTTGCACGTGAATCCAAACTACGGATTATAACTTGCTTCTGTTGAGCAACTCGATGGGCTAAATTTCGTAGTGCATCCATATCCCGTCTCCTCTTTCTTATCACTGGAGAACGATTTTCTATAGAGCTCGTTGATTGGGAATCACTAACCATACCCTAAAATTTAATTATTTATTAAGGTACATTACCTAAAAAAATTTTGATTTTTTTGAGTTTTTGGGGTGTAAAATTTTTTTGGAGGGTTTAGAGGGCAAGTGACCCCTTATATTTCATCAATTTTCTATATCTTTCATTTGCGGGTTTGATTTTGAAAAAATTCGAAAAAAATTTTTTTTAGATTTTTTAAGGCTACCGGCAATTTTTCATGGAACTCGGTTTATTTCTTTCTCGAAAACTATAAAAGTTACCGGTTTTAAATTTTTACCAAAGGTAAACATCGTGGATAGACCCGTTTTAAAAAATATTTGGTTAAAATCGGTTCAATAGTTTTTTTGAAAAAAATTCGCAAGTTTTGGCAAAATTTTGGTACAAATACGGGCGGCGGCGGCGCAATTTTAAACCGAAAATTAAAACTTTCACGGAATTTGGTGGAGGAGGTGACTGTGCGAATTTTAAGCTATTAAACGTCTCGGTGGTGCTAATAGTTTCGAAGATATGAATTATTTTGTGAAAAGTGAAAAATTTCAATCCGAAATTTTGGCTCCAAACGGAGATTTTGCCAATTTTAGCTACATTTTCGGTGATAACTCGAAAACGGAAAGAGATAGCGAAGTGATTCTTTTTTTGGCGTAAAGTGGACCTAAAGAGCTTTTAAAGAAGGTGCATAAAGTAGGGTTGAAATGTAATTTGAAGGCTGAATTTGATCCATAAATACGACTTTTAAAAATCCCCGTTTCTTACGGTTTTAGTATTATTGATGATTACTTACTTTACAATCTTCATTACTTGATAAATCGCTTTCTTCTTGAGGTCGCGACATGGGTCGCAATTCTACTCCACTGTCACTCATAATTTTATCAATACCATCGATTGAAAGCATGTGGGTTGAACAAACACTTGCTGCAGTATGGTAAGTGTCACTACTTAAAGTCCCACAATCTAAACTACTCGTATAATTCATGTCCATCGATCCAGGACTTTGAGCCGAGTTTATTCTCTTCAAATTTAAACTTAAACTAAGAACAAAATAATTAAAGGAATTTATTAATTTGAAAATTTAACTCACGCTTGTTTTCGCGTTTCCAATTCTTGCAATTGTTGTTCGGTGCGTAAAGCTAGAGATTCTTTAAGCGTTTGTAGGCTTTCCTCACTTGATTGTACACCAAGCTCAATTTGTTCATCGACTAGATTAACTAATTTTTTATCCAATTTTTCCATCGCTAAACGCCTTTCGGTTAAAGCCAGGACACGACGCTCTAATTCGGCTTGTAATTCCGCTAATTCTTTTCTCTAAAATTAGGATTGTAGTGCAAATTTTAATTTACTAATTTTACTTACATGTTGATTCACTAAATCTTGTAAAATCGCTTGTCCTTTAACACCATTAAGTAAATCAACTAGGTAATCTGATTCAGAGTCGGATAGTGAGTAAGTTTCAGATCTCGTAGCAAGATCCTTAAATGAAATTGTAATAATTTTAAAATGATTAAATCGTAAAGTGCATAAAATAAAATTTACCTGGAAAAAAGTTTTGGCTTGGGAATTTGGGAAAGAAAAATCATTGAGGTGAAACAAAATGAGCCGCTTCAAATTTCTAAACTTTAAAAGAAAGTTTTCTTTGGTTTCACTCAAATTGCTTAACTCATCTTGCAACTAAGAACAAAAAAAATACACAAAACTAACAAAAAAGCAAACAAACTAGAAATAAATAAAAAAATAACATAAATCGAACCACAAAAGCAAGCAACTTAACTTGCATATTTTCATGGTTTTAATAAATATTAATAAATCATACTTCTCCCATTATCAGCCTCCGTTCTTTTTCTAATTCTTCTCTTTGTGAAACTAATTCCTGCTCCTTTCGTTGCAGTTCTTGCTCACGCTGTTTTTGTTGCGCCGTCAGGTTACGCCAATTTTCTTGCAATTGACGTGCCTAAAAAACCAATTTTAAAAATTACAAATAAACATGCTGTCATTTATTTTACTTGAGCAGCGTGCTCCTCTTCCATGACTTTCTTTTCAACCTCCAATTTCGCTTGAGCTTCTTCCAATGATTTTCTGCGCTTTTCAAAAGCTTCCTGCTCTTTCTCAAATATTTCTTTTTCTTTCACCAAGCTCAAACGTTTCACTTCTATATCAGTATGATCCTCACCATTTACCCTAAAGAATGTTTACAATAAATTAAATTTAAATTAAAAAAATTTAACTATTACCGTTGAAGATTTTCCATGGAAGCATTTAAATCGGGCGTTGACCAACTAAGTAAGCTCATTCTAGATAAATGATGAGTGCGTTCGCCTTTTTTCATTTGAGCAACTTCAGCCGGATCATTAAATCTACAAAATTTGAATTTCAATAAAAATTATTTTTTTTTAAATCTTAGAAAGTGTGGTGATTCTCATCCGATTTAAAAAAATCAAGTTGCATTATAAAGAGGTGTTTTCATTTTAACACCTGTATGAATTTGAAATTTTTTAGAGCACCGTAACACTTTCAACAAAATTTCCGAAAACGCACGATTTTTCTTGCATTTTTTTTTCTTATCGTCGACGACGTGAATTTTAAAAAATCGCAGCGGCGTCCCGTTTTACAATAAAGCCATGAAATTTTAGTATGTTATAGATTAGGAAATTCTGAAAAAGACGGTATTTATCGCTTGGAGCTATTTCAAAATGGGGTCGAGTTACAATAATTTTGTATTTTAATTCCGAAGTTGGACTTTTTTGGGCGAAACCTTCAAAAACGTGGTTTTTCTCATTAGATTTAAAAAATCAAATTGTATTATAAAGAGGGATCTTCATTTTAACACCTGTATGAATTTAAAAATTTTTGGAGCACCGTAACACTTTTAAAAAAATTTCCGAAAACAGACGATTTTTCTTGCAGTTTTTTTTATCGCCGACAACGTCAATTTTAAAAAATCGCAGCGGAGTCGGGTTTTAAAAGAAAGCCACGAAATTTTAGTATATTACAGGTTACGAAATTCTGAAATAGACGGTTTTTATTGCTTGTAGCTATTTCAAAATGGGGCCGAGGTACAACTATTTTTGTATTTTAATTCCGAAGTTGGACGTTTTTTGGGAGAAACTTTAAAAAACGTGGTTTTTCTCGTTAGATTTAAAAAAATCAAGTTGTATTATAAAGAGGGATCTTCATTTTACCGCCTGTATGAATTTGAAATTTATTGGAAGACCGTAACACTTTAAAAAAAATTCTCGAAAACGCACGATTTTTCTTGCATTTTTTTTTCTGATCGCCGACGACGTGAATTTTAAAAAATCACAGCGGCGTCCGGTTTTAAAATAAAGCCACGAAATTTTAGTATATTATAGGTTACGAAATTCTGAAAAAGACAGTTTTTATCGCTTGTAGCTATTTCAAAATGGGGTTGAGTTACAGCTTTTTTTTGTATTTTAATTCCGAAGTTGGACGTTTTTTGGGGCGAAACCTTAAAATACGTGGTTATTTTCGTCCGATTTAAAAAAGATAAGTTGTATTCTAAAGAGTGATCTTTATTTTAACACCTTTATTAATTTGAAATTTTTTGGAGCACCGTAACACTTGAAAAAAAAATTCCGAAAACGCACGATTTTTCTTGCATTTTCTTATCGCCGGCGACGTGAATTTTAAAAAAATCGCAGCGGCGTCCGGTTTTAAAATAAAGCCACAAAATTTTAGTATGTTATAGGTTACGAAATTCTGAATAAGACTGTTTTTATCGCTTGTAGCTATTTTAAAATGGCGTCGAGTTATAACTATTTCCGTATAACTCCGAAATTTGACATTTTTTTAGGTTTGTTGGTAGTTGTTCTTACCTAAAAACATGTGCTCTTCCAAGGAATATAATACACCCTTGTGAAAGCCTGGCGGGTTCTTCTATAAGCACGTTATTTAACCAAACTTGAGCACCTGGTTGTGGGTGAAGGACAGCGACACTGTTTTCAAAATTAATTGTGCAATGCTGGGGTTCCATTCCCGGACCTTTCAAACTAATATCTTGCTTTACACTGGAGTCATCAGTTCCAATCCTAGTTTCACCTTCTTTTAAATGATAAAGCGTTACACCGGTACTTAATAAATCATCATCAATTGCTACTAAATGAGGACGATCAGAATCGAGCACTACACCAGGCCCTGCTTTTCTTAAACCTAAAGCTCGTTGCTCACGTAGAATCGCTTGAGCTTCACGCCATTTACAAGCCCATTCTTCCGTTAATTCCTTTTCTCTAGCTTCTTTTTCTTGTAATTGCGCTAACATATCGTCACATCTATGTTCATTAAACATCAAAGCTTTAAGCTTACTAATTTCATCACGCAATTCACGAATAAGCTTAACATTGGGATCTTCATTAACCGTTGGTTTGTTGATTATATTTTTAGCCCTATTCGCATACCTTAAAGTGCTCAAAGTTTCGCCATAATTACAATCAGCAGGGCTAATGGCAGCGATCATGATTGTTTTAGAATTTCCACCGAGGCTATCTTTTAATAACCAGGTAAGCACCGAATCGCGGTACGGTATAAAAATAGCACGTTTATGCCCGTTTGTTTCTACAGACAGTTCCGCTAGAGCGGATATCACAGAACCTAAGGTAACCAAGGATTTATTTATATGAGCACCTTCTTTTAATCGCTGGCCTGTTGCACCTGTCGAATCCGCACGCTCACTTCCAGCCAAATCAACAAGATGAATCTATAATTACATTTATTTGAATGGTTGATATGAAAATTAATATAAGTACCTTAGAAACGGTTTCGCTAGGAACACCATCGCAATAACCCGCTTGCACAAAAGTAATTGTAAAAATAGCATGACTTCTGCTACTAACGTCATTCATATTAGTTGATGCAGTAGTACGATGCGCATTACCTCTACAAAATCATATTTAAAATAATTAATTTTTAAGCGTTAATAAAATTACCTATTCATACACTCTTGTATATGCCCATAATTAGTGACTAAACAAGTTGTTAAGCCTTGCACGTACGGCCCTCGTTTCGGGTGTTCACGCACCTTTAAAGATGCACCATCTGGTCCTCGCAATAAATCAGCAACTCTCTCTTGATAAATTTCTAAATAATTCACTTGAACTCGATGGGTAATTCCTCGTTTCGCATCAACCGACATTCTTTCGAATAACGATTTACAAATCCTCGGTATTAACCCTTGATTTTCCTTAAATGACTTTAATTAAATTTGTGGGGTGTATAATATTATAACTTACATTAGAGCCCATCATCGTAAAGGTTTTTCCACTACCTGTTTGTCCGTAAGCGAAAACACACGCATTATACCCTTGAAAAGCACAGTCAATAACTTCTGAACCTAAATCATTATAAACCTTTTCTTGTGATGAATATTCAGGTGAAGTACCATCGTGAGACCAATAAGAATAATCGAAAGTAAATTCTTTATAACGGATACTTTCATCTCGTGTATTTGCCTTTAAATAATTAATTAATAAAAATTAAAAAAATCCAGTGATACTTACTTTGCAATTTAAAATTCCTGTAGTCTTTCCTTTCATCTGTATAATTAATTTAGCATCCATATCAATCTCCCTGCAATAAAAATAAATAAAAAAATAAGGAAAACTAACAGATGTATTTTTTATTTTTATACCTTTGATTAAAGGGACGCACCCTAACAGCAACCTTAACAGATGCCATAATGACTACACGGTTTTTATTTTATTTTAACACATTTAAAGCACCAATTTGTATTGTATTTTGAACATATCTTTTATTATTATTTTGCATTGTTAATACCTGTCAAAATCAGCGGCCATCGTAATTCATGCATACCAATCGCCTGGAACGAAAATCTCCACGCTAGTAGCTGCTTTCGTTTTGATCGAAATAAATTAACGCGCATATTTGGTTGCCTAAAAATGAGTACATTTTTAAAATTCAAATTTGAAATTATTATATAATTTAATTTAAATTTATTAACTGTAAATTTAATACATACATATGAGGTTTATTTTTATTTATTTATAAATATTGGTTCAAAAGTGTAAGTGATTTATTAAATATTTTGTTGATAAATTGTTGCTAATTTTAGTACTTTTTAAATTGGTTGATATAAATACTGCGGTAAAAATAATTGGAATTTTTTGCTGTAAATTTTAAGGTCAAGATTGGTGTATGTTTTCGCATGGTACGGTGGTTTGCGTGCGCCCTTGCCACTATATTTAAATATAAATAAATTAAATAACACAAACAGATGGTTTTTATCATGTCAAAAGTATTGAAAATCCAGTCCGCAGTAAAGCCAAACTCGCTATTTATTAATTCCACATTAAGTTGGATATTTGTACAAGCTATAAGCCATAAAAATAATAAAAACAACATGCATGGGGTTGAAACATTTATTCAAGGGTGCGTGGGTATGTGCGGATGTTAATTCAGTCACCCACAACTTGCATGTAATGTGCAAAGTGATTTGCTTGATATTGTGTATAAAAAAATAATCATGGATTTTTTAAAAGGAACAGAGGAATACTATAAAAAATTTATAGAACTACAAGAGAAATTAAGAAAAAGGTAATTATTGTTTGTATTGAGGTTTTTTGATGGAATTTCGTGGTTTGTTTTGATTGAACGTGTAATTTTAGTGAGGAGGAAAGGTTGAAATTGGAAATGAAATATAATGAAATGATGGAAGTTGCCAGAGAAGAGTAAGTTTAAAGTTTTAATTTGAATTTTTGAAAGTGGGGCAGGAATATCAATGTCATCACGAAAGGTTACAATTACAATTTATACCGATTTAACATGCTAACTTCAAAATCAATTAATCACATCAAGCGTGTGAAGTGTGTTATCAATTGTAATCTAAAATTAGATTTTAATAATTGATTAGTTGACGCTTATTTGGTTGCCTATAGTGTATATTTTTAGGGAACATCAATATTATCGAAAATTGAAAAATCAGTACAAACAATTTCTTGAAGAGAATCGTTTACGACAAGAACGCAATGAACGAATTTTTCGGTTGATGGAAAGAATTGAGAGTAGAGCTGCAGTTCTTGAAGCAAAAACTGAGCGTTTCAACTTTCTTAGAAGGCAGTATTATGTTCATTTGAAACGAAAAGAAGCACCAATTGAAGCTAAACCACCCCCAGTAGACCCCAACATTATTTTAGAAAAGTATCTTCAAGATTTGAAACCTGAGTACAAGTTTGATAACCAATCCAGTTTAGTTGAGGATATTTTGAAGACAATTCATTCAAAAAAAGTTGAAGAAAATAAGGTGGTTAATGATTTTCAAAATCGAAAAATTGGAGAAGATAAAACATATAATGGTTATGATTTCAAAAATTTTAAATACGAAAATGTTGTCATGAATGATTCATCAAAATATGGTGGAAGAAAGGTTTTTAATGATCAAGCTGACGATGATGATTCCTCAACTGATTCAAGAGCCATAAAATCTAATGATCATTTAAATTATAGATACTTAAGTGATCAAAATTTGGAAGAAGAAAATCGCAAGCTTAGATCAGTAGTTTTTGCTGATGATCAAAACTTTGAGGATCACAAAATCGTTAAAAAAGATTGTCCAAAATCTGATATTGTATCAGAAAATAAGGATTTACCTAGTTTTAAAGATGTAAATGTTGAAAGGGAGTTTGATGATTCATCATTAAATACGAGTGTTCTTGATAACACAAATGTTGATCAAATTCAAAGCAATTTTGAGAAAAATCAACCCAATTATGATCAAAATTTGAATGGGCAAGATCAAAATGAAAATATGGATAAACAAAATGAGGAAAGTCGAGATAAAAACTTTGAAAATCAAGAAATTTATGAACAAACTAGTCATGGGCATAGTTTAGAACCAGATGAGGTTAATTTTGAAGAAAACCAGTTTGAGCAAAATCAAAACCCACATGTTCAAAGCAATTATGGACAAGGTGAAGAATATCATGATCAATATTACGAACAAAATCAACTCATTTACGATCAAAATCAACCCAATTATAACGAAAATCAACCTATTTATGATCAAAATCAACCAAGTTATGATCAAAATCAACCAAGTTATGATCATAATCAACCAATTTATAATCACAATCAACCAAGTTATGATCAAAATCAACCTAGTTATGATCAAAATCAACCTAGTTATGATCAAAATCAACCTAGTTATGATCAAAATCAATCTAATTATGATCAAAATCAACCTATTTATGATAAAAATCAACCTAGTTACGATCAAAATCTTTCTACTTCTAATCAAGATCATCAGGCTCCGTATGATCAAAACCAAACCACTTTTGATCAAAATAAAGCAAGTTATGATGAAAATCAAGTGGCCCCTGATCAAAATAAAACAAGTTATGATCCAAATCAAGCAATTTATGATCAAAATCAACCTAAAATTGATCAAAATCAACCCACAATTAACCAAAATCAACTTACAATTAACCAAAATCAACCTACAATTAACCAAAATCAACCTATAATTAACCAAAATCAACCTAAAATTAACCAAAATCAACCTACAATTAACCAAAATCAACCTACAATTAACCAAAATCAACCTACAATTAACCAAAATCAACCCAAAATCAACCAAAATCAAACTAAAATTGATCAAAATCAACCTAAAATTGATCAAAATCAACCTAAAATTGATCAAAATCAACCTAAAATCGACGAAAATCAAACTAAAATTAATCAAAGTCAGCCCAACATTAATCGAAATCAGCCCAGTTATGATCAAAATCACGCGAGCTTTGAAAATCAATCAAATTATGATCAAAACTATTATGATGAAAATGGGCATGCGATTCCATATGACGAGGAAGGACGAAGGATTTACTTTGATGCTGAAGGAAGGGCTTTTGTTTATGAAGATAAAGCAGTTAAGTATTACAACAAATTTGGTAGTAATGGGCAATTATTGCAGTACGATCAAAATGGAAAGATTTTGGATTACGATGAGCATGGGCAGCAAATTAATTATGATGAAAATTACTACAAGGAAACTCCAAAAGTTCTTCCTGCAAATAATGGCAATACTACTGTGGAACAAATTAATAGTGGACTTCCAGTTGTTCAAAAATTGATTCCAGTTCAAAATCCTGTAGTAAAACCCAGGCAGATGATATCCAAAAATTGGAAACAACTTGTAACTGGCGCTCGAAATCTTCCAAGATATCAAAATCCACAGCAGTTTTATCAACAAGAAAATTACAACCAAAATCAACCAGTCAATTATAATCAAACTAATTTACAAGGCTATGAGCAACAAAATTACAATCAAAATAATGCCCAAAATTATGATCAAACGAATACACAAAATTATGATCAAAATGCACAAAATTATGATCAAACCACTGAAAATTATGTACAAAATAATCCACAAACTTATGATGAAACTAAACGAGAAATTCCTGATCAAAACGTAAGTAATGAAGAAGTTTTTAATGAAATGAATGAAGCGCCTGTTTTTGAGCAAGAAATTGGAAATACCCAAGAGGTTTATGATCAAAATAATGATCAAGCTTATGATCCAAGCGTTATTAATCCGACTGATGACGTTGAAAATACCAATGAAGAAGTTTTTAATCAAAATACTAATGAACAAGTTGAAAATACTAGTGAACAAGTTTTTGATCAAAATTATGCTCCAAGCCAAGAATATGATGCAAATCCTAATAACTACGATCAAACTTCGGGAGAAGTCCAGTACGATCAAACTACTGAAGATCAACCTTATCAATACGATGAAAATGGAAGGGCTTTTTATTACGACGAAAACGGTCAAGCAGTTTATTACGAGCAAGAACAAGGTTATTACCAAGAAGGTGCTGATCAAAATTACTACAACGAGCAGCAGGAAGGTGGTGATCAACCTGGTGGCGAGTATTTCGAAACCCAAAATTCCGACGAGCCTTTTTTGGACACCAGTGATGTTTCATTCTCGCAAGGAGTTGAGGAAAAACCTGCCCAAAAATCTAACGTTATGAATTTGTTGGAAACCGATTCTGAATCTACGCCGAATAAGGAGACTAATAAAGTTTCTAATGATAGTGATTTTGATTTTAGTAATAATGCTTAAATATATATTTGGAGTAATAAATTAGTTTGCTTAAACTGTGTTTCATTTTGGAAAATTTTTGAGTCATAGCCAGTTGCACCTCGATTCTTATCGCAAGATTGGTTGCACTACAATATTTATCATACGATGTTGATTTTTATCGTGCAACTTATCGTGCGACTTATCGTGCGACTTATCGTGCGACTTATCGTGCGACTTATCGTGCGACTTATCGTGCGACTTATCGTGCGACTTATCGTGCGACTTATCGTGCGATTTAACTTGCTATTTATCGGGCGACTTGTTGCGACGTGATTTTAGTCGCGCAACCCGATTTTTTGACTAGTTGCACCTGGATTTTTAGGTATTGATCGGTTGAGTTGAATAGATAGGAGTTTGCGTTGATAAATATGGAGTGTATTTTATTGTTTTCGCTTGAAGGCATTTAAATCGATTTAAAAGTGGAGTAGAATAACCGGCTTTTGCACGAGGTCACTTTTACCATAGGCTATAAAGACCATAGACATTAGAAACACGCATAGGAGTGAGGCGTCGGGCTCTCGATGCAGCGTCGACTATTTTATGAAGTGACGCCCTGGCGCCCAAATCAATATCTCTTAGTTTTCCTTTCACGCCACGCGAACTCGCACGCGATTTCCAATGCTCTCCAAAAATTTTTAAACAAATATTTCAATTGGAATAATTAAGTGAAATGGAGGAAAACTACTTGAATGGGGTTGATAGGGCTAAGTATCCTACGTGTTTCTACAACGAGCATGGGGATGGGGAAAATTCTGAAAAAAATTCAGCGCAGGACAGAACTGGTAAGTTCCAAATTTTACATATTAACTACATAATCTATCCTTAATT
This sequence comes from Stenus bimaculatus, assembly GCA_963971135.1. Lineage (NCBI taxonomy): Eukaryota > Metazoa > Arthropoda > Insecta > Coleoptera > Staphylinidae > Stenus > Stenus bimaculatus. The sequence continues at coordinate 1,969,249 of OZ020181.1, forward strand.
AATACAAATTATTTATATAATTTTTTGTATTTTTTTCGATTAAAAAAAAATCATAAAATTATAAAGTGCCTGATGATGCGTTAAGGTCGAAACACGGTGCTTTAATTTTTGAATTAAAAAATTCCCTACCAATATTTTTTTTACCTTATAAAAAATATTTAAATTTTTTGTCGCATAAGCAGTCTAAACAAAGTATAAAATCATGAAGAATTTGACCTTGTTGGATGTTTCAAATTACAACTCCTATTTTACAAAGTAAACATTTCGCAATGTTGCGACTTGTCACTTGACAGCGTTTCTTGACATTTCCAGTGATAAGATTTTTTGATGCGTACCTGCGTATCACCTGGATTAAATGGCTTGATAAAAATATCATTAATTGTGATTAAAGTGCCACGAAAATGAGTCGAAGAGGAATCAAACTTGATCCATCTTTTACCAGATCACAAGGTTTGATTAGTCATTATTTAGAAATAGGCTTAAATTTCGAGGTCAAAATTAATGTTATCATAGTTTATCAAAATTATCACGTCGAATTTAGCCACAAAAGAAGCTTCAATAATCAAGTAACTTTGGAATTTTACAAAATTTTAAGTAAATTATGATTTTTTACATTCACAATCAAATTCTTGTAAGACGCGTACTTTCTGAAATATTTTATTGTTATCAAAAAAGTAACTTATCACGACTTGACACTTTACATAATGTTTTAATGTGTAGTCTATGTCAATTCCCTTATCATTTTAATTATTGTTTGTTATTCATCCGAGTTAATTTTATTACAATCACAACTATTTTTAGAAAATAACATATTACAATGACTTGTTTTTTGTTACAAAATTATAATAAGATAATTTCAATTATTATTATGATTTACAAATCTTCAAATATTTAATTTATAGGACACGGATTTATAAAAATAGTGGACAAAAAACGGACAAAAATCTGCTAAAAACGGACAATAAAACAAGAATAACGGACAAAAAACGGATAAATATTTAAATATTCCAAAAGTCATATTTGATTAGTAGGACACGGATATATAAAAACGGACATATTAAACAAAAAACGAACAAAAATCTGCTAAAAACGGACAAAAACGAACATAATTGGTCAAAAACTGGACGAAGAACTGACAAAACCGGATAATAAGGAACAATAAAAAACAACAAAATGAACAAAAACGGACAAAAAAACGAATAAATATTCAAATATTCCAAAAGTCGTATTTGATTTGTAGGAAGCGGATATTTAAAAACGGACATAACGAACAAAAAACGGACAAAAATCTGCTAAAAACGGACAAAAATGAACATAATCGGTCAAAAACTGGACGAAGAACTGGCAAAACCGTATAATAACGACCAATAAAAAACGAATAACGGACAAAATGAACATAAACGGACAAAAATCCGGATAAATATTCAAATATTCCAAAAGTTGTATTTGATTTGTAGGACGCGGATATTTAAAAACGGATATAATGAACAAAAATCGGACAAAAATCTACTAAAAACGGACAAAAATGAACATAATCGATCAAAAACTGGAAGAAAGAACTAGCAAAACCGGATAATAACGAATAAAAACGCAAAATAAAAAACGAATAACGGACGAAATGAACAATAACGGACAAAAAACCGGAAAAATATTCAAATATTCTAAAAGTTGTATTTGTACGACACGGATATATAAAAACGGACATAATGAACAAAAAACGGACAAAAATCTGCCAAAAAAGGACAAAAACGAACATAATCGGTCAAAACCTGGACGGATAACTGGCAAAACCGTATAATAACGGACAAAAACGCAACAATAAAAAACGAAAAACGGACAAAATGAAGAAAAAAGGACAAAAAACGGATGAAAGAAATATGAAAAGCAGACGGAAAAACCTTCATAAATTCTTTTTCGTTTTTTGAGTTATACCTCAAAAAGTGATCAAAACTTTTTTTATTAAATTTTAAATTTGACTTATTTAAAAAACAACCAAACTGATAAAAAAATCGTATACTAACGCTGAACGCTGCTAACACGGTTTTATTAAAACCTTCTCAATGTACAAAAAAAACGGACACAAACGGATAATATACGCTTGATAAAAAATGATGAAAAGCAGACGAAAAACCTCCATAAATTCTCTTTAACACCAAAAAAAAATGATTTTGATATAATTGTTGGTTTTATGAGTTCAAAAAGTGATTCAAACTGTTATTATAATTTTTTTTTAATTTTATTAAAAAAATACTACTGAAAAAACTCCCCAATCAAAACTCTTACACCTTATGCTGCTATCAAGGATTTAAAAAAACGGACATAATATACAAAAAAGGGACACGAACTGACAAATAACGATGAAAATGGACGAAAACGGACAAAAATGAAAATAATGGGTCAAAAACCGCAAGAAGATCTGGCAAAACCGGACAGTAACGGACAATAAACAACGAATAACGGACAAAAGAAACAAAATCGGACAAAAAACGCATAAATATTCAAATATTCCAAAAGTCGTATTTGATTTGTAGGATACGGATATATAAAAACGGACATAATGAACAAAAAACGGACAAAATTCTGCTAAAAACGGACAAAAACGAGCATAATCGGTCAAAAACTGGACGAAGAACTGGCAAAACCAGACTAAATGAACAATAACGGACAAAAAACGGATGAAAGAAATATAAAAAGCAGACAGAAAAACCTCCATAAATTTTCTTTAATAAAACAAATGATTTTGATATAATTTTTCGTTTTTTGAGTTATACCTCAAAAAGTGATCAAAACTGTTTTTAATAAATTTTTAATTTTACTTATTTAAAAAATAACCAATCTCATAAAAAATCTTATACGAACGCTGCTAATACGGTTTTATTAAAACCGACACAGTGTACAAAAACGGACACAAACTGATAAAATACGCTTGATAAAAACGCATGAAAAACAGACGAAAAACCTATATTTAAACAAAAAAAAATGATTTTGATATAATTTTTGGTTTTTTGAGTTCAAAAAATGATCAAATATTATAATTTTTTTTTAAATTTTACTAAAAAAATACTACTTAAAAAACTACCCAATCAAAACTCTTACACCTTACGCTGCTATCAAGGATTAAAAAAATGGACGTAATATACAAAAAAACGATGAAAAATGGACGAAAGAGGACCAAAAAAAAACGGATAAAAACTGAATAATAGACAAAAAGAAAAAAAAACGTACAAAAAATTAATATGAAAAGCAGACGAAAAAACCTCCATAGATCGCCTTTAATCCAAAAAAATGGTTTTGATATAATTTTTTGTTTTTGAGTTATGCCTCAAAACGGACAGAAACGATCTTAATCGGTCAAAAACTGGATGAAGAACTGGCAAAACCGGACAATAAAAAACGAATAACCAACAAAATGAACAAAAAAAAACGTACAATAAACGGACAAAAAACGCATGAAAGAAATATGAAAAGCAGACGGAAATATCTCCATAAATTCTTTTTAATCCAAAAAAAAATAATTTTGATATAAAACACGAATAACAACAAAATTAACAATAAAATTTTCTTTTATAAAAAAAATGATTTTGATATAATTTTTGGTTTATTGAGTTATCCTTTAAAAAATGAACAACCGAAAAAAAACTATCTAATCAAAACTCTTACACCAAGGATTTAAAAAAATGAACATAATGACAAAAAAACGATGAAAAATGGACAGAAACGGACAAAAGACATACAAAAATCGAATAATTGACAAAAAGAACAAAAACCTACAAAAATCAAATGAAAATTAATATAAAAAGCAGACGAAAAAACCTCCATAGATCGTGTTTAATCCAAAAAAAAATGGTTTTTATATAATTTTTCGTTTTTGATTCAAAAAGTAATCATATAATTTTGAAATTTTACTAAAAGAATACTGTTTCAAAAACTATACCAAATTGATTTAAACTTTTATACCGGACGCAGCTGACGCGGATTTATAAAAACGGACAAGAATTTACAAAAACGGATAAAAAACGCTTGAAAACGGACAAAAAGTGGGAGAAGCCTGGATGCAACCAGATAGAAACGGATAAAAAAGAATAACGGACAAAATTAACAAAAGCGGACATTAAGGACAAAAAACGGATGAAAAGTAAAGAATTGATATTATTTATCATTTTTGAGTGAATCAACACTATTTTTATTAAATTTCGAAATTTTACTAAAAAATTACTAGATATTTCAAAAACTACCTTATCAAAAAACGTCGAAAAAAATCTTGGATGGTATCAGAATTGTATACAAAAATTTACAAAAAATACGAAATTTTTTTGAAAAATCAAATTTTTTAAAAAAGCTTTATTTTTGTGTTTTTTACAATTTGTTGTTGTGAACTTGAGTTTTAAAAAAATCAATTTTATCTTGGGAATTGATGAAACATAAACATAACCCAAAAACGTCAGCGCATTCCTGATTGCTCCAAAAATACTCATAAATTTTGCGGACTCAGCACAAGTCTCGTAAATATTGTGAAAAGGTGAATAAAATTTGGGTGGAAAACTTTGAACCAAATGAGCGTTCTATTTCCGGGCTGTCGATTTATTTAAAGCGCAATTCTTGTATTTTTGGATGTGAGACAATTCCCCTCTTCATGTTCCCTAGGTTAGTTCCAACTTGAACAGACAATAGTGTAGACGTTTTATTGTTTGCGATTGAATATTTCAAAAAGACTTATGTCGATAAGAGGTTTGTTGATTAAACGGCTTTCAGAGGTTAATGATGAAGTGCTTGATATTCATGTGGGAACGCCTACGTATTTAAGACTCAACTCTTTTTTTCACGAAGGTTGGTTATTTTTAGTTTTTTCTTTCTTTATTTTACAAACTCTAACCTAAAACACCTTTAGCGACGTTAAAGAAATATTATAAAAACACAAACAAATCGTATACTTAACGTTGGACAAAAAAACGGACAAAAATTGGACGAATAACGAAAAAAAAAATCGGACAATAACGGACAAAAAATGTGTGTAAAATCAATTACTAAAATTTAAAATCATATAAAACGTTCGAAAACGGACAAAAAACGGATAAAAACAAACAAAAACGAACGAACGAAAATTGGGCAAAAGCAGATAAAACGGACATTTTAAAAACTTCAATATAGGTTCGTAACGCTGCTAACACGGACACAATGAACAAAAAACGGACTATAAACTAATGAAAAATCTATGAAAAACATTGTCCGTAAATAAACAGATACGGACATTCACAGACTACTACATATACAGGACTTTTCAAAAAACGGCATAAATGGAAATTTTAAAACTTAAAAAACACAAGAGGTACAGACATAAAAATTCTGCATATTGATGTCCGTAAAAACGGACACTCGATTACTCAAACAAACTAAAGAAAAATAATAAAATCAAAATAAATAGTATAGTTACGTAACGCTGATAATTCGGACACAATGGACAAAAACGGACTAGAACTAACGGAAAAACTGTGTAATGATGTCCATAAAAATATACAATCATTAGCTCAAACACAATTCTGTTGCGTTTTTTAACTTAATCTATAAAAATTAATACGGACGTGCAAGGACGGACAATGTATTACCCACTCTCAGCTGATTTTATAAGAACTGATACGGACATACACGGACAGGAATTTATAAAAACTGTTCAAAAAACCGAGAATTTTTTTTATAATGTTTTTATAATTTGATATAAATGATTCAAGTATTTTCTAAAAAAAACGGACAAAATTCGTGTAAATTCCGGTAAAAAGTCCGTGTTTTCACTTAAATACATGTTAAAATCCCATTTTATTTATCTGAGGATTATTAGTATCAATTTAATTCTCTGCTTTAAAACACTTGGCAGATTCTACAAATTTAAAAAAAAAATTAGTAAACTAACGAAAATGATGTTGAAATCAAATTACAGTTGGCATTGATGTATTAATGTGCGATGTAGGTGATTCAAAATTAAGTTATTTTCATTTCGATTAAAATTTGTATGGTATTTATAAAGTTTTGATTGCGTTTAGGAAAAGCCCATTCAAAACTTGGCTTATTACAAGTGTTTTGTATTTTTAGCTTCTTTGTTTTATATTTACAAAAAAACAAGCCAATGAACTTAAGACTTAAATACGTTAAAACTTTCATTGTAAGGATTAAAAAAAATACCAAAAATAAAATTAAAAAAATGCCATTTTTTAGTCTTTTTATGTTATAGTAGTTTCAATTAAATTCGAATTTTTAGTAAAAAGACTAATTTGGATTAATTTTAATCAAACCAATTTTTTTGAAATTTGAAATTTTACAATTCAAAAATTTTAAGAAAAAAAAGACTTATTAGTTCAGAAATTATATGAGTTAAACCTAAGACTTAAAAAAATTATTTTTTCGGAGATTTTAATAGTTTCGAACTTAAGAGGTCGCCGTGTAATTTTTAGTAAAAAGACTAATATTTGGACTTAAATTAATTTACCGGCGAGATGTTAGCAATAAATTTTCCAGCAATACATATACATGTAATTCTCCATAAGAGGTTTTATCTAAATAACTTCCTTCCTTATCAATTCACAAAAAAACTAAATACACCCAATTAAAGCACAATTAAATACCTACAAAGTGGTGGTACCCACTTTGCTTGTCCGTGCCGATTAAGTGTTTTATAGCACCCCAATCAAACCTCTACCAGGTATTTTCAAATTTTTAAATATTAACCTACAAAAACAAATGATATGTCTATGGATAGCATTTTTCATGTAGATGACGATGATATTGGTCACTTTGCTTGTCCGGGCCAATTAAGTGAGTAATTAACAAAAAACATAATTTTTTCGACATTTATGAAGTTTGAACGCTAATTTATTAACGCAGTATTGTTGCATAAAAAAGTTAATTACATCAAAAGATCAGAAATTTAATTGTGATTACGGTGGTATGTCACACTTTGCTTGTCCATCCATAATTAATTCTCTATTAATTAGCAATAACTTTTAGAGCGCCGCATATTTGTTTGGACTTTTGCGTTCTACAAGTTATTGATGGCTTATAGCTAATTAATTTTAGACGGACAAGCAAAGTGTCATATACCACCGTAATCACAATTAAATTTCTGATCTTCAGGTGTAATTAACTTTTTATATGCAACAATACTGCGTTAACAAACTAGCGTTCAAACTTCATAAATTTCGAAAAAATAGTGTTTTTTCTTAATCACTTAATTAATTGGCCCGGACAAGCAAAGTGACCAACTTACACTTATTGCTGGAAAACTTATTGCTAACATCTCGTCGGTAATTAATTTTACTACAAAGGAGGGTTTTAATCAAATCAAGTAATTTATAAAGCCTTAATTTGTAATGCAACAGTTTTGAGAAAAATAAGACTTATAAGTCTTGTGTGAGTGGAGTAAGACAAATGATATTTAAAAATTGCACGCTGATAATAAAAAGTAAAGAAAATGAATTGAGTTTAATGCATGCGGGTCGAGATAAGGAGGCTAAATAAATGCGACATGCGAACTGGACTTCATTCGACTTGACTTAGTTGAACGCGCTTGGCCTTGCTACTTGAATCACTCATTTTCTAAAACTTTGATTAAATTAACAGTATTGCACAATAACGCGTCATTGCAATTCTTGAAACGTTTTCGAAAATATTTTAGAAACCTCAGTGAAGTTTTCCAAAAATTTGTGACATATTTTGACATAATTTCAATGAAATTTTGACGATTTAAAAAGTACAATGGATATTCAAGCTAGCAATAGTTTGTTGGATTTAAATTGGACTCAAGCAGATGCTTTGGGGAAAATTATGCGAAGAGAATCAGAATGTGAGTTTTTAATTTCACCAAAAATTTTGGACTAAAGAAGTTTCTTTAAATCACCAAATTTTTTGATTTTAAGTTTTATTACACACAATTCTGGATTAGTCCAAAAAATATTTTTATGTAAATTTTGTTTGTTTCATTTTACATTTTAAAACAACTTGAAAAGATAAGGAAGTACTATTTTTAGTTTGCTTAATTTTTGACCTTTTATCAACTACTGTTTACGTTTTGTCCAGACAAACGAGCACCAAAAATTACCAAATAAAAAATTTAAATAATTAATTTTGTGTGTTTTGTTTTTTTTTTTAGGTAGCGAGAGTCCTTCTTCGTTCAATGCTTCCAGATTTCCGAATTCGGAAAGTAACAATGATTTATCCAACGAAATTTCAGCTCCATATGAAGTGCCACAGTTCCCTATTGAACAAATCGAGACCAAATTGGCCATTCAAAGGCAAATCAACGTAAAGTAAGTCAAAATATTCGCTACTAATTTTAGAATCCACTTTGGATCACGTCCAAGGCTTATTTTTCAAAGACTAATAAATAATATTAAGCAATCTTAATCGTATCCTTCGAGGAAGTGTGAAATTGAGTGAGTAATTGAAGTTTCATCTCCTTTTTTTTGGAGAATTATTTCTTGATTCATTAAATTTTTGAGTATTATCATTATTTAATCCTTTTAAACGTAATTAGGGTAATTGAGGAAATAAAAATTGCGTGATCAAAGTGCTGTATTTGTAAATTGCAGGCACGATATTTTCTATAAATGGGTCAAAATGAAAAATTCTACCGAGACGTTTAATAAACGTTTCATTTTAAGTGGAGTAGTTACACGTACAACAATCTTAAAATTACTCAAAGTCTAAAAAAAGGAATTGGTCGCATGCAACTCTCTGATGCAACCGTGCGATTTAATAAAATTTAATTAAATTATTTTTTTTTCATAATTTATTAAGGGTAAAAAGTGGGGTAAGTTACGTATTTGTGACGTAAAGTGATTAACTGTTCATATCTGGCTTCCAAGTTGGATGTGATATTTCAAAACCACCACCTTCATTTATTTTACTTATTTTATTAATCAAGTTGTTTACAAAATGTTTGGATTTGAGAGTGATTATAATTTTTCTAAATTTTACAGGTAATTTTTTGATAATTTTCCAAGTAGTGAATAAATAATCAATAATTCCTTCATGCTTATTGAATGAACTTGATCTCATTTTTTTTTAGAGTTCTTGAAGACAGGAAAAGCCATTATGAACCTTCACTTGGAGTAAATGAAGACACAGCTCATGCAATTGATGAACATGATTACGTCCCTCATTTTCAACGAGTTTCGATTTCTGGAGAAGACACCAGTGGGGTAAGATTTCTTCAATTTTTGTTTAACCAAAAATTTTAAACTAATCCAGCATTTTTTGCAACTCTAGTTCCAAAAATAATGACAAAAATACGAAATTACTTATAAAATCATGAATTTTCTTAAGTTTCCATTAGAATTTTCAAAAAAAAAAAATTAAATATTATTAAATAGTAGTATCATAAATTCATATGCAAAATTTTGTAAAAATATTTATAAAAATAAAAAAGTTATTAATAATTTTGTAACTCAAGTTCCAGAAATAACGACTAAAATACGAAATTACTTATAAAATCATCAATTTTCTTAAGTTTCCATTGGAATTTTCCAAAAACAAAAATTAAATATTATTAAATAGTAGTATCATAAATTCATATGCAAAATTTTGTAAAAATATTTATAAAAATAAAAAAGTTATTAACAATTTTGTAACTCAAGTTCCAAAAATAATGACTAAAATACGGAATTACTTATAAAATCATCAATTTTCTTAAGTTTCCATTGGAATTTTCCAAAAAAAAAAATTAAATATTATTAAATAGGAGTATCATAAATTCATATGCAAAATTTTGTAAAAATATTTATAAAAATAAAAAAATTATTAATAATTTTGTAACTCAAGTTCCAAAAATAATGACTAAAATACGAAATTACTTATAAAATCATCAATTTTCTTAAGTTTCCATTGGAATTTTTCAAAAACAAAAATTAAATATTATTAAATAGTAGTATCATAAATTCATATGCAAAATTTTGTAAAAATATTTATAAAAATAAAAAAGTTATTAATAATTTTGTAATTCAAGTTCCAGAAATAACGACTAAAATACGAAATTACTTATAAAATCATCAATTTTCTTAAGTTTCCATTGAAATTTTCCAAAGAAAAAAATTAAATATTATTAAATAGTAGTATCATAAATTCATACGAAAAATTTTGTAAAAATACTTATAAAAATAAAAAAGTTATTAACAATTTTGTAACTCAAGTTCCAAAAATTATGACTAAAATACGAAATTACTTATAAAATTATCAATTTTCTCAAGTTTCCATTGAAATTTTCCAAAAAAAAAATGCAATCATTATTAAATAGTAGTATCATAAATTCATGTGCAAAATTTTGTAAAAATATTTATTAAAATAAAAAAGTTATTAACAATTTTGTAACTCAAGTTTCAAAAATAATAACTAAAATAATAAAATCATGAATTATCTCTTATCTCAAGTTTCCATTGGAATTTTCTAACAAAAATTTAACCATTATTAATGAGTACTTTGTATTATAAATTCATGTGCAAAATTTTGAAAAAATATTTATAAAAATAAAAAAGTTATTAACAATTTTGTAACTCAAGTTTCAAAAATAATGACTAAAATACGAGATTACTTATAAAATCATGAATTTGCTCAAGTTTCCATTGGAATTTTCCAAAATAAATTTAACTATTATTATACAGGGTGTCCCATTTGACGTTGGACTGTATGGGTATCTTTGTTATTATTGGAGATAAAAAGTCGGTTCAATGAACAAAGTAGAGATTTTTTCGAATATCAATAATTCATTTACAAAAAAATTAAATATCAGATTGTTCCAACGCTATCTTGAAAAAAATCAAAATATGGCTATAACTTCGTTATTTTCGGTGGTACCAAAAATTTTTTTTTTACATAATACAAACAATTTTTTGTGTACAATGCAGTAAAACAAATGAATATTTTTTTGCGCCAACAGATTGACCGGAAATGAACCAAACTTATTTTTTTCTTATGGTAGCCATATTGGATTTATACATATTCGGAATTAGTGTATTTTTCTGAGTAATTTGATATATCATATGAAATATTTTAACAAAAATAGAAATAATTTTATTTTACTAACCAAAAATGGCCTTGAATAGATGTAAACTGTCAATACTTGTGTTAAGATTTATTTTACATTTAATATTTTAAATAGTTACATTTATGTTATTGACAATTACATCTCTTAAAGTCCAATGTCACTTTGTAAAATTAAATTATTTTATTTTTTTTTAAATATGACATATGGTATACCAAATTACTCAGAAAAAAATACTGATCCCGAATATGTATAAATCCAATATGGCTGCCATAAGAAAAAAATAAATTTGGTTCATTTAAATTTTGTAAAAATATTTATAAAAATAAAAAAGTTATTAACATTTTTGTAGCACAAATTTCAAAAATAATGACTAAAATTCGAAAGTACTTGTAAAATCATGAATTTTCTCAAATTTCCATTGGAATTTTCCGGAAAAAATTTAATCATTATTAAATAGTAGTATCATAAATTCATGTGCAAAATTATGTAAAAATATTTATGAAAATAAAAAAGTTATTAACAATTTCGTAACTCAAGTTCCAAAAATAGTGACTAAAAAATACGAAATCATGAAGTTTTTCAAGTTTCCACTGGAATTTTTCCAAAAAAAAAAATTAACTATTATTAAATAGTAGTATCATAAATTCATTTGCAAAATTTTGTAAAAATATTTATAAAAATGAAAAAGTTATTAAGAATTTTGTAACTCAAGTTCCAAAAATAATGATTAAAATATGAAATTACTTATAAAATCATGAATTTTCTCAAGTTTCCACTGGAATTTTTCCAAAAAAAAATTAACTATTATTAAATAGTAGTATCATAAATTCATGTGCAAAATTTTGTAAAAATATTTATAAAAATAAAAAAGTTATTAAGAATTTTGTAACTCAAGTTCCAAAAATAATGATTAAAATACGAAATTACTTAACTTTAAAAATTTTTGAGTACGCCACTGTATTAAAATTAAGTAAATAAACTGTAGCGAAATTCTAAAAATTTCTTATTTATCCATTTCCAAATTAAGTTTAATGAGGTTTAAACTTTAATAACGCGGTACAATTTATTACTTATTTCTTGCCTGTTATTGCCAAACAAATGTGTTCAGCCTGCAATTTTGGCAAAGAAACAAAAGAACTCTTGTTTTACTCCTCAAAACAATACTTTTATTTTTTGATTCATTACTACAACTTGAAAACACGCCAATTCTTGATCACGCCTAAAAATAAAGGTTTATAAAATTTTTGGTTAAAATAATTAGGTACCTTTGGAAGATTTGGAAAGGGCTTCGCGTCTTTTGGTGGAAGCTTTGAAGATAAGGCAAAACTACATGAAGATGTCACACCAATCGTTTGCAGCCACCACTGCAAGATTTTTGAATCCTGAACAAGATCACGATATTCAACATCACGATGATAAACAAACCATTGAAGGTATCCATTTTTTTTTTCAGTTTTTTTTAATGATCCAAATATAAATTCCTTTAATCCTGTAGATTTAGGTGTTATTAATGAAAGTTGCGAATTTGTATGCATGGAGCGTTCGATTTGGTTGCAAGTGGTATGCTCTAGAAATTTTTAAGGTCACAAAATTTTGATTAGTGCATGTAATTTTTTTGGTTACTATTTTTCTTCAGAAATCAATTTTTGGGTACCACCTTAAAATATTTTTGTTAAAGGTAGATTTAGTGGGAAAAAAATTGGGTACCATTAGAATTTCTTGTAGGTACCACTTGTAATCGAGGTTTGCCTGCGCCTGGATGTACCTTTTTGTTATTTTATTGAGCTTGTGCATGTGATAGAGACGAGGAGCAAGGATGAGAAAAATGAGTACGCCCTGAAGCAGTCTCTCAGTGATGTCTCGTTGAATCAAATTTTGCAAAATTCCTCCTTCGAAGGTAAACCCCGCCGATAGTAGTTTAGTGTTCAAAAAAAGCTACAGTACGCACTGCTTTATTAAATCAAAACCATCCACAAAAACATGCACTGATGATTTTTAGTTTAGATTTACCTATTTTTTGGAGGAAATACTTTAACGGACATGACTTTCGTACACAACAAAAATAAACACAATTTTTGAAATAATAAATAATAGGTAATTCTTCACAAAGTTTGACTAAAACTACAGTTTAAAACTTTGCTTTGGTGCTTTTTATTGTAACCTCCAAAAATTCTGGACTAATATTTTTGGGTATTTTAAAGAACATGGTATTCACCCACCATCTGGTAGTGAAAATCCTTGGTTAGCTCCTGAAGTAAATGAAACTGAACACGTGTTCGAGCCGCACCAAGGAGTCTTTCATGTCTACAAAACCTCAGAGGATCTTATCAATAAGAAGCATTGCGATTTTCCTTACCCAGATTTAGCAACATTCGTTAATGACATGAATAACATGTGCAGCATGATTGCTGATGGACCATTGTAAGTATTAGAAAAAAAAACCTACTTCTGACGTAATTAATACGGTATTTTTTAGGAAATCTTTTTGCTACCGTCGTTTGAGCTACTTATCATCGAAATTCCAACTTCACGTCCTCCTCAATGAACTCCGGGAATTGGCTTCCCAAAAAGCGGTACCACATCGTGATTTCTACAATATTCGTAAAGTAGATACTCACATCCATGCGGCTTCTTGTATGAATCAAAAACATTTGTTGCGTTTCATCAAAAAAACGTTGAAGAATCACGCTGATGAAGTTGTCACTAATAGTAACGGAAACGCGATGACTTTAAAGGAAGTTTTTCAGGTAATACTACTAATTTCCGAAAATGTTATTACAATATTTATTTTGTTAGATTATTATAAATCTTTGTTATGGTAAGGAAATGTCTTTAACAAATTTTTTACAGGTGAGCATTATTAGTTTGTATAATAATTTTTGTGGTGCTAATAATTGCATGAGCGTTGTTAACTAAACAACATGACTGAAAATTTTTGGTGGTCATGTTGGTTTTAATTTTCAGTCGATGAATTTGACGACGTATGACTTGACGGTGGATATGTTGGATGTTCATGCCGATAGGAATACTTTCCACCGTTTTGATAAATTCAACGCCAAGTACAACCCGATTGGGGAAAGTAGATTACGCGAAGTTTTCCTGAAGACTGATAATTACATGAATGGGAAGTACTTTGCTAGGATCATCAAGGAGGTGGCTAGCGATTTAGAGGAGAGCAAGTACCAGAATGCTGAATTGCGTTTGAGTATCTACGGGAAGAGTCCTGAAGAATGGGATAAACTTGCTAAATGGGCTATTCAAGGTGATGTTTATTCGGATAACGTGCGTTGGTTGATACAAATTCCTAGACTTTAGTAAGTATAATTTGATAACACCACTTATATTAATTATAACCATATGTTATTTTAGCGATATCTTTAAATTGAATAAATTGATGAAGAATTTCCAAGAAATTATCTCCAATATTTTCTTACCACTCCTCGAAGTTACTGCTCGACCAAGCTCACATCCAGAACTCCACAAATTTCTGCAATACATTATAGGTTTCGATTCAGTTGATGACGAGAGTAAACCTGAAAACCCGCTTTTTGAAAAGGATATTGCATCACCTGATGAGTGGTCTGATGATGAGAATCCTCCTTACGCTTATTATCAATACTACATGTATGCTAATATAGCGGTTTTAAACCACTTTAGAGCTGAACGTGGGTTGAATACTTTCGTGTTAAGACCCCATTGTGGTGAAGCTGGACCTGTACAACATTTGGTGTGTGGTTACATGTTATCTGAAAATATCTCCCATGGTTTGCTTTTACGTAAAGTGCCTGTTTTGCAGTACTTGTACTATTTGGCCCAAGTGGGTATAGCTATGAGTCCTCTATCAAATAACAGCCTTTTCTTGAATTACCATCGAAATCCTCTTCCTGAATACTTGGCTCGTGGCCTCTGCGTTTCCCTGTCAACTGATGATCCTTTACAGTTTCATTTTACCAAAGAGCCTTTGATGGAGGAATACAGCATTGCTGCGCAAGTATGGAAGCTATCCAGTTGCGACATGTGTGAACTTGCTAGAAACAGCGTTTTAATGTCAGGTTTCCCACACAAATACAAGCAATATTGGCTTGGCCCAAACTACACCAAAGAGGGCGTTGCAGGTAACGATATTTCCAGAACCAATGTTCCGGATATTAGAGTCGCCTTCCGTTACGAAACTCTACTCGATGAGTTGAACAACATCTTTAGGGATCACCACACCAAGGAATGACCCAATTCTCGCCCAATTTATTTTTAACAACTTCATTTCTTAGTTTTAGAGCCTCTATTTTAATAATTTTATTACTATACTTGATACTTGTTAATTGTGATTAGATTCTATTTTAACGTTAGTTTTAGAGTTTTAATAAAAATAACAATGTTATTATTTGTAATTTTTTATTGTCAGAAATAAATAAAAATATATCGAATGTTTTTGCGTAGTCTTTTTCATCACCTTAGAAATTCATTTTTTTTACTTGTCAAAAGTGCACCCCTTTTAAAATTTTCTGTGTACGCCACTGTCGCACAAAATTTTCATTATTAATATATATAAATATCATAAACAATTGTTCAAAATGTTTTAAAAATATTTATAAAAATTAAAAATTTTGTAAATCAAGTTCCAGAAATAATAACTAAAATACGAAATTACTTATAAAATCATCAATTTTCTTAAGTTTCCATTGGAATTTTCCAAAAAAAATTGTAATCATTATTAAATAGTAGTATCATAAATTCATGTGCTAAATTTTGTAAAAATATTTGTTAAAATAAAAAAGTTATTAACAATTTTGTAACTCAAGTTCCAAAAATAATGATTAAAATACGAAATTACTTATAAAATCATGATTTTTCTCAAGTTTTCATTGGAATTTTCGAAAAAAGAAAATTAACCATTATTAAATAGTAGTATCATAAATTTATGTGCAAAATTTTGTAAAAATATCTATAAAAATAAAAAAGTTATAAACAATTTTGTAACTCAAGTTTCAAAAATTATGACTAAAATACGAAATTACCTATAAAATTATGAATTTTCTCAAGTTTCCATTGGAATTCTCCAAAAAAAAAATTAACCATTATTAAATAGTAGTATCATAAATTCATGTGCAAAATTTTGTAAATATATTTGTAAAAATAAAAAAGTTATCAACAATTTTATAACTCAAGTTTCAAAAATTATGACTAAAATACGAAATTACTTTAAAAATCATGATTTTTCTCAAGTTTTCATTGGAATTTTCCAAAAAAAAATCAACCATTACTAAATAGTAGTATCATAAATTTATGTGCAAAATTTTGTAAAAATATTTATAAAAATAAAAAAGTTAACAACAATTTTGTAACTCAAGTTTCAAAAATAATGATTAAAATACGAAATTACTTATAAAATTATGAATTTTCTCAAGTTTCTATTGGAATTTTCCAAAAAAAAAAATTAACCATTATTAACATTATTAAATAGTAGTATCATAAATTCATGTGCAAAATTTTGTAAAAATATTTGTTAAAATAAAAAAGTTATTAACAATTTTGTAACTCAAGTTTCAAAAATAATGATTAAAATACGAAATTACTTATAAAATTATGAATTTTCTCAAGTTTCTATTGGAATTTTCTTAAAAAAATTTAACCATTATTAAATAGTAGTATCATAAATTCATGTACAAAATTTTGTAAAAATATTTATAAAAATAAAAAAGTTATCAACAATTTTGTAACTCAAGTTCCAAAAATAATGAATTTTCATTTTGTCATTTTATACATTTTTTGTCCGTTATTGTCCGGTTTCTTTCCGTTATTCCTCCAATTTATGTCCGATTATATTAATTTTTGTCCGTTTTTTGTTAGGTTAGGTTAGTATTCTTCAACCTGTGAATAGAAACGAGAAAGAAAAACATCTTCATTAAAATCATGAAAAATGAAAAAAAAACTTGTACAGGTGCTCTGAATTTGAATAAACAATATACATAAATTCATAATCTCGGTATTCCTGCAACTCCATGAAAGTCATGTTACATATACATCTGAAGGACAATTATAAAGTAATCGGTTGATTTCAATAATCGCCAGGATTTTTTCAAAGCGATTGTTTAATTAGTTTGAGTCAGCGCCAGTAAAGAGTCGGAAAATGTTGATTTTCGTGACTGCAGTTTTTTTGAGTGGAACTTTGGCTAGTTATGATATTTCTGATAAAATAATTTTCCCAAATTTACCCAATGCTGCCCCACGATCAGAAAATAAAATCTGCAGAGAAGAAAGTCAGATGTACATCGAGAATTTGAATAATTTAACTTTATGGGCCCACAAAAGTAAGTATTAATTTTTTTAATATTTTCAATTTTATTGATTTTGTACAACAAAAAATGATCACTTGGAAAATTCATTTTATATGACAAAATTTAATTCTATTAAAAATTCAAAAAAAAATAGAATCATATTTTTTTTTAAACAGTTATTTTTTTAATAGTTTTTTTAGGATTTTCAAGATTTTTCTGATTCATATTTATGAATAATAATTCAATTTTTTTGTACCTATTAATTAAAATAGTTGTCTTTAATGAGGAGATCTAAAATTACATATTATGGACTAACCTTGCTCAACTCCTTTTAATAAACATGATTTTTTTTATTGTTACATAAAATTGATGAAAAAACATAAAAATAATTTTTATTTATTTTTAATGCAAGTTAAATTATGCGGTAAAATAAATTTCCTTCGCACGTTTTTTATATAAAAAATCGATTTTTTTTCAATTTTTTTTTTCAAAATTATTGTATTATATTTAAATTATGCACTGCGTATATTTTAAAATAATATTTACAATAATATTTTTAAGAAATAAAAATGCCATTTCAATTATTCATGGTTAAATAATAAAAAACGATTAGGTGCAAAATATTGATGGAAATTTTTAATTGGTTAATTTAAATCTTAAGTAATTACCTCGTTCATAATTGTTAATAACTTATAATAGCATGAATTACTGATGAAATCGAGCGAGAATTATGTTGATTTCAATACCAATATGTGGTATTTATTTCATTAATTTACCTATAATTTTCTGTTCATATTATTATTAATAAAAATATGATTGATGGCCACTTTATTTTACCTCATATAAAATTTTGACCATGATACACTTGGATTATATTGTACATTAGTCTAATACCATAATACTAAACTTTTTTCGTATAGTTGAAAATTTGTAGGTGTAAGGAGAAAATGTTAAGAAAAAAGTTTAAATGTCCCTTTTCGATCGGACCACCCCGAAAAAAGTTATTCCATCCCGAACGAAAAATCGAAGTGTCCAAAATTCACCCCAAATCGCACTAAATTTTAGTATGTTATGGAGGACCGAATTCGGATTTTTTGGCCGAAAGGGTGGTTTTTTTCGTCCGATTTTAAAAATTCCGGTTCCGATGTAAAGAAGGATGTTGATTCCAAGTGTGGTTCGAATTTTAAATTTTTTGGAGCTCCCCGACACTGAAAAAAAAATCCCGCAAATGGTCGAAATTTCTCGCTTTTTTTCGGGTTTTCGGCGGCGTTAAATTTGAAAAATCGCAACTCCGTCGGATTTTAAAGGGAAGTGACGAAATTTGGCCCCTTTTATTCTAACATCCTGAGGATTACCGTGACCGATTTTTAAACCTCCCGGCGCAAGGGTGTGACGTCACGGCCCCGAGACGCAAACTGTACAATTCTACCGTTTTTTCGGACAATAAAAGTACCAAAACTTTTTGGCTTCGACTAGAAGTTCGGTAGGAGGAAAAAAATCGCGGTAGCTTTATTCCTCATCTAAATTCCACGTTTTACCTTAGAACGGGAGGTTTTTTTGATGCGTTTACTCTTTATGCCGTTTTGGTGCCCCCAAAGTGACGCTTTATTTTTCGCGCTATTTTGACGCGGACTTTAAAAATTCGTAACTTTTCATCGGAACAACCTGTAATACTCGAATATTTTTTATTTTACTTATTTGATATTTACTTATGAGAGAAAAAATCGGCACCTTCAAATTTTTACCCTGGACCTTGGAAAAAAATCGAACGTAAAATGTTAAAAAAATCGGGTAAAACGCGGTCTAACCTAGGCCCATCTGGCTCCCGCAGTTTTCAAAATCCTTGCAATTTTCTTTCCCAACTTTAAAAAGGAATATATTTTACACTGTATAGGCTACTCAGATTTTTTATATTTGATAGGGTTAAGAAATTACGTACAAATTAACTCGAAATTTTGATTTTAGGTGTGAGTGGCTCCCGCCGGGTCACTTTTTAACGGATTTTCGATTTTAAAAATACTTTAGAATCTACTTTTTGAACTGAAAGCTCCCACGCATAGGGTATTTTAAATTTCCCAAAAAATAACAAAAAAAATTTTTTTTTATATCATATTTTTAAAAGTCGTATTTATGGGTCAAATTCACTCTTGAAATTACATTTCAACCCTACTTTAGGCACCTTCCCTAAAAGCCTCTTTAGGTCCACTTTACGTCAAAAAAAGAATCACTTCGCTATCTCTTTCCGTTATCGAGTTATCACCGAAAATATAGCTAAAATACAAAAAATCTCCATTTGAAGCCAAAATTTCGGTCTGAAATTTTTCACTTTTCACAAAATAATTAATATCTTCGAAACTATTAACACCACCGAGACGTTTAATAGCTTAAAATTCGCACAGTCACCTTCTCCATCAAATTCCGTAAAAGTTTTAATTTTCGGTTTAAAATTGCGCCGTCCAGAACCGTATTTGTACCAAAATTTTGACAAAACTTTGCGAATTTTTTCCAAAAAAATTATTTAACCGATTATAACCAAATATTTTTTAAAATGCGTCTATCCACGGTGTTTACTTGTGGTAAAAATTTGAAACCGGTAACTTTTATAGTTTTCGAGAAAAAAAAATAAAAATTTCAAACCTTAAAAATATCTCAAATTTTCTTTTTCCAATTTTTTCATTTATCGCGCAAATGAAAGATAATAAAAAATGAATGAAATGTAGGGGTTCACCTGCCCTCTACACCCCCCCCCCCCAAATTTTACTCCCCAAGAACTCATCAAAAATTCCATATTTTATATAAAAATTCATAACTTTTGAACAAAACATCGTAGATGCTTGATTTTTTTTTTTTTTTTTTTTCTATTTTGTTTATGCTTTAAATATAAATTATTAACTTTCAAATTTTTAATTTGAATCGTTACACACTTCTTGTTATTACTAATTAATAATTCTACAGTTACTACTATTTTTTTTTTAATTTTAATCAATTTTTTGTGCAAAAATACTTGGTGATTTTATCCTTTTAGAATTTTCTTGTGGGTGAATAAAAAATAATTTATTCAATTAATAAGTGTGTGCTCGCAATTTCAATAATAAATTCGCATAAATTATAAATCATTTGATCTAATTGCAGCACTGTAATTGTTGTATTGTGTTTTATTTTCTGATTAATTACAAAAAAATGCTCATTTGCTTAATTGGTAAGAAGATAAGACGAAAATTAATACTGAAAATAATTGCAATTAAAATATTTTAATTGAATATTTAAAAAATTTTATTGCAGGAATTCTAGTTAGCCCCAGAAATTTTGAAATTTTTGTGATTTTTTTTAGTGTGGGATGCAACTGCGAAATCAACCACTGGTGTGCTTCAAGGTAGTATATTTCATTTCGGAAATTGGGATGAGTGTATGAAAGTTGATGGACCTTTTCGGACGCAATATTGTTTTGCAACAATTCGAGCTGAAGTTCCAAAAACTCATAAACCTCAAGACGAATTTTCACTGGACTTTAGAGCAACCGACATCGTCTTCAAAAGAATTTACGTAAGTAATTTTAACAAAAATTTCATTATTACAATAAATTTTGTAGCATACTCAAGATATTTCGCAACAAACTCGAAACGTGGCTCAAATCGGTTGGTGTATTCCTGCTTCTTGTACTTCAGTAGATCTTGAAAAATCTTTAACCCAGTATTTATCAAAAATTGAGCATCCATTTTATGAACAAAATATCACTTATAAATCCAGTGTAACTCCAAACACATGCCAACGCGAAAAAGAAATACACATCATAGATTCAGTAGATATAGGATTTTGGTGAGAAAAATAAATTAAATCACTCAAATGTAATTAAATTAAATTTAAGCTTATTAACTGCTTTACTCATTTTATTGGTGATAATTGGGACTGTAATTGATCTAAAGAGTTTGAGAGAGGATGAAGGTGTTGAAAAGGAGAAGAAGCGGATTAAAAGATCATTAAAGTATAATTTATGTGTTGCTTTTTCTGCTAGAAGAAGTTTTAATGATTTATCACGAATTGAAGAATCCAATCCGGATTTATCAGTACTCAGTGGTATAAGAACCTTTGCTATTTTGATGATTATCATGGATCATCGATTTGGGACGTTTTTATCAGGACCAATGGAGAATTTTGATTACATCGAAGAAGTAATACATATCACAAATAAATTTACTACTTTATAATAACCATTTTTTAGGAATACCGTTCGATTTCGTCTTGGTTTTTATTTCATGGCGATCTTTTTGTTGACACCTTCTTTATTTTAAGTGGAATTTTAGTAGCGTATGGTCTTCTCGTACAATTTGATAAAAAATTCGTGCATCCTGGCTATATTATCTTATTAAGATATGTGAGGTAATTTAATCCACGTGATTTTTTTATGACCAATTGATAATGAACTTGCATTTCTTTTATCAAGGTGATTTAAAGACACCTTTCCAATTTTACTGTAAAATTAAAGCATTGTTGGAAAGTATTAATTTTTTGATAAAAATGAGGAGAATATAGCGTGATTTTTAATTATTAACAAGATGGCTAATCAATTGATTTCCTGATTTTCCTATAATTTAATGATCGCCTTGAACTAGTGAGAGGAATCACTTTGTGCTTACTCATTCATACTATTTCATTGTTTATTTTATTATATTTATGTTAGTTGTCACCTCCGACACGCGTTATAAATCAGGATAAATTAGTTTCGAATAATTAGGATTATAATAAAGCAATTAAGTAAATATTCATATTTATTTTAGATTAACACCTTTGTATGCTTACGTCATTTTTTTCTGGGGCTCAATGTTTGCTCACATTGGTTCAGGACCTTTCTGGAAATTTGTAATACCACCAGAAGTTGCTGATTGTAGGAAAAATTGGTGGGCTAATCTCCTTTACCTTAGTAATTACCTCGATGGAGACCACATGGTTAATTTATTCTACAAAAAAAAACAAAAACTCAAAAATATAATTTTTAGTGCATGGTACAATCCTGGTATCTCCCTTGCGATTTTCACTTCTTCATAATAGCAATTTTTGTGGTGATAGTACTAAGGAAAAACAAGAAACTAGGATTAGGAATTTTACTTGGGTTATTTTTGTTATCGATGCTCATACCATTTTTGTTAACCGTATTGTATTTACGTCCAGGACTCCTTCAGTTTTATCCCATCAATTTGACTCATCCAAAATTGGTAACAGATTTCCAATTTACTTACATCAAATCACACACCAGGGCAACAACTTACTGGATTGGGGTTTTTTCGGGTTACCTTTTTTATAAACTTAAAGGTACGGAATACCACATTTGTAAGGTAATTTTAGGGTATCTACAAATAAATAATTTTGGACCTCCTAATATTTTATTTTTTAGATGAAATCCCACATCTTATTATTTATTTCAATAGCGTTATTGTTTGCTGGAATGGCTCCTGGTGCAATTTTTTACAACCAGTACCATAAATACAACGCGATTGAAGCAGGTGCATATGCTGCCCTGCATAGACCAATTTGGGGCTTAGGTACAATTGGACTTATTTTCACAGCTTCCTTTGGACACACAACTTTCCTTAAACAAGTCTTATCCTGGTGGCCTTGGATTCCTGCAGGAAAATTAGTCTACGGAGCTTACCTCACCCACATGCTCTTCCAATTAAGAGGAGTTGCCATAGCTAACGCACCAAGACATTTCACATATTTTGACATGGTAAGTCCAATAATTTTCCAAAATTAAAATGATCAACTTGTATTCCAGATTCCTTTAACTGTTTCTGATTGGGTGTTATCGTTTCTTCTCAGCTTCTTCCTTTATATAATGATAGAAAATCCTTTTAGAAAAGTGATAAAACATTTGTTAATGCCCGAAAAGAGGGATACCAAAGAAGATTCAATGACACAACTAGAGTCTGCAGAAATTAGCGCAACTTATTGTCGAAGCAGGCTATAAAATAATTTTTTTAACAAAATAATTAAAACAATGCAATTATAATATTTTTAAAGTAGCTTAAGTTAAGTTAGATGTATGCAACCATATTTGCTGTAATTTGTAAATAAATTTAAATAGGTATCTTAATAATATTCTATGGCTTAAATAAATAAAATATGATAAATAAAAAATGCAGTATTAAATAATTAGGAAAATTATTATATTTACGTGATACATAATAGTTGTATGCAACCATACTTGCTGTAAGCTTGTTTGCAAAACTAGCAATTCTTATACAATGAATTCAAAAAAGACTGAAACCGCAACCAAGCAACCAAACATACTCTGTAGTATTTTTAGACTTGCTAAGTTGGTGTACCTGTTAATTTTCATTCAAATTTAAATCTCATCTGTCACTTTAACCAAAGCGTGTCTCAGCAGTTTTTCTTCGCGTATTTTTCAAGTTATTTTTCAGTGTGTTGTGAATTTGATAAAAAAAAAACAGTGCTTTTCAAATCTAAAATTAGTGCAGTTAAAATATTCGCAATGGGTTTTTCACCGGAGCACAACGCACTCATTTCAGTGTAGCCAACTGTGGGAAACTTAGGGTTCCTACCTTGCAATGTTTCAATCTTATTTGAATTCACTGTATAAATAAAAATTAGTGTATTTTAAATGCATTATTCAAATAAATTGCAACAAAATAAACAGGGTGTATGCCGTTTAAAAAAATGAAAAATTCCGAGCCATTTTCAAAATTTTAAAAATTCAAATTAAATAAACATAATTAAAATTGACAACTCTTAGCTTACTAATTTTACACCAACTAAGAGAGTTAAGAGTCTTAAATTTTAAAAAAATGTTCAAAATTTTAATTTTTTTATAAAATTTAAAATAGTGTGTTAGACTTGTTCATTTATTTATGGATTGTAATACATTGTTGAAAGCAGAAAAATAATGCAATTTATTTGTGAAAAAATCCACTATGATGCCTATTTAAAATAAATTTTAAATTCATATTTTTTATTCATATTTCTAAGAAAAATTATCAGAAATTATATATTTTGTACTTATTATTAATAAATGGTGTTTAAAAGGGGATTTAAATGATTTTTTTTTTCAAATTGCAAAATGAGTGAATCATAAAATAATTACTACTTAAAATTTAATTATAGTATTATATGCAACCATACGTACTGTAAGTTTAGTTGCCAAGTTTTATTATTTTAAAAATAATGTTAAATAGATTAAATAATTCCATGACCATTTAATAATGCGTATATTAGACCTCGGAACTATTTCGGTCTTCGTGAATAATGGCAAACATTTCTCGCTCGTTGAATAATATACTATTCTTCAAAAAAAATTGTCTTATTTTATTTAAAAAATTATAATAGTTTAAAAACTGTATTTAACAATAACATTGGATAATAGATAATAATAATAATTAGTTTACATATAGTATGCAATTAAATCTACATACGTTTGTTAATTGGGTTGCTTATATTGTAGTTAAAATTTTAAATTTAAGTACATAACGGTTATGTACTTAACCTAAAAAAATCGTTAATTTGAAGTTGCAAGCACGTTGAAAGTATTACAATGTCCGGTATATTTTGTATTATTTATAAAAAGGGCACGGATTTAATAGAAATTAATGAATTATGTAGGTATTTGGATATTTTTTTATAGGTTTTTTGATTATAATAATTTTTTTAAATAATTTTTTTTTTTTTTCAAAAAGGGTATATCCAAAAATTAGGCAGTAAATTGAACATTAATCAATTTAAAATTTACCAACTTGATTAATCTGAGTTTTGGAATCTGCCTTTTTTTGAATACTTTACACGAACAATTTTTTTTATGTTGTAATAATTATAATTCGTTACAATAAACTTCTTAACTTTCTTACTCAATTTACTCGATTTTTCCGAACTGTTTCGGACCTCCAAATCAATCAATTAAATTAATGAATTAAATGATTTAAGTGTTGCGAATTGAAGATAGTCTTAAGCGGAGAGGTGATGATTTTAACATGATGCGAGCAGAAACTGATAAGTACAAGCTTGAATTTAAAGCGAGTATACTAAAGCTCAATGATAAATATAAGCTGGAACAACCTTATAAACAAGGTGATTGTGTATTAACCCTCAATGGTGAAGATGCAGAATTTAAATGTCCTGATTTACATTGTTTAGAATGTTTAGTACGTAGTGTAAAAATTTTGCAAGGCCCTTTTGCTTTTATTTACTTCAACGAAATATTAAATACGTTGTATTGTAGTCGTGATAGACTTGGCTGTTGCAGTTTATTAATAGGAGTTAAAAATGATATTTTAATAATTACAAGCGTTGCTTTGAAAATATGTGGCTTTAGATTTATGGAATTACCCCCTCTAGGTGTATTCGGTTTTAATTTACGAACTGAAACGTACAATTTAAAACCCTGGAGTGATGCAGTTGAAGATTTTTTTTTACAAAAACAAAAATTGGATATGTTTTTAGATCAAGAAGTTAAAACACTTTATATACCACCTTATAGCTTACAAAACACAAATATTAATAAAGATGAGTTACCTTATATACCTGATAATCATGTTTCATTATTAGATGGATTGCGTTTTTTTACAACAAACAGTGTTTGGTTGGAAAAAATTAAACATCTTAACGATTTACTTGAAACATCGATAAAAAAACGACTTACTAATCTTAAATTTTGTCGGTATTGTTTTCCAATTGGCTCAAACGAGCCTTGCAATCATTCCCGAGTTGGTTTATTCTTTCCTGGCGATATCAACTCTACAATACTAGCTTTAATAGCTGATAAGTTAGTTGATCAAAATACTTCAATAGATTTATTAAATTTTACATTTAATTCAAAAAATACTGATTCCGAGAATGGTTTAAAGGCCTTACAACAATCAAGACCATTTCGTCGATGGAAATTAGTTAAAATTGATATAAGTACAAAAGAGTTAAATTTCCAACGTGATGACCGCATTGATAAATTGATTTATCCACTCAAACCCTCTATGGAATTTCGGGAGGCTTATGAATTATGGTTTGCAAGCCGAGGTTGGGCCGGAGAGTATAATTCACTTTCTAGGGTAAGTTTGATAATTCTTTCAATTTTTTTTAAAGAGAGAATTTAGAATGATGCTTGCACAAATTTTAAGTGGTATACCCGAGAAAATCAAGTTTATCTAAACTTTCCAATTTCTGAAAATTTTTGAGTTTTTAAAAATTTTGAAAAATTGACAGTTGTTAAAAGTTTGACAATTTTTAAAAAATTAACACTAAAAATTTTAACATTCGAAATTTTTTTGAAAATTATTAAAATTTGACATTTTTTTATTTTTTGACACTTTCAAAATATTACAATTTTTGAAAAAATTAACAATTTATGAAAATTTAACAATTTTTAAAAAAAATTAAAATTGGAGAATTTTAAGAAAAAAAGTGTAAATGTCCCTTTTCAATCGGACCACCCCGAAAAAAAGTTATTCTACCCTGAACGAAAAATCGAATTCATCCTCTAAGTGTCCGAAATTCACCCCAAATCGCGTCAAATTTCAGTACCCAGACCTATCTGTTAAGGGGGTATTTTTTGTATTTTTACCCAGAAATCGGACGTTTTTTGCTAGGAGCCGCTGAAAGGGTGTTTTTTTCGTCCGATTTTAAAAATTGGAGTCGCATCGTAAAGGGGAACGTTTATTCTAAGCGGTGTACGAATTTTAATTTTTTTGAAGCACCCTAAAACTTTGAAAAAATTTTTCGAAAACGGTCGGTTTTTCTTACTTTTTTCCTAGTTTTCGGCAGCGTCAACTTTGAAAAATCGTTGCGCCGGTTATGTGAGTCGAATATTTTTTATTTTCTTCATTACATTAATAATTATAAGTAAAAAAATCAACATTTATAAATTTTCACCCCGAGCTTTAGAAAAAAATTAAAACGTTAAATGTTCAAAAATTGCGCCCGACGCAGTCGGACTTTTGTACCACTGCCGCCCACAGTTTTTAATTTTTTTTTATATTTTACTTCAATTCCCTTAAGATGATTAATTTCTGTATCGGATAGGCTTCCGTTTGTTTTCAAATTTGAAGGGGTTGGAAAGTTATGCGTAAATTGAGTCAAAACTTTAATTTTAGGGGTGAATGGCTCCCGTCGGGCTATTTTTTAACCGATTTTCAATTTTAAAAGCTCAATGGAATGTGCTCCTCGAACCAAAACCGCCCACGCATAGGGTTTTTTGAATTTCAAAAAAATAACGAAAAAATATTTTTTTTAAGATCCCATTTAAAAAAGTCGCAATTTTTGACGCTTTTCGGTCTAATCAAGCCCTCAAATTCTATTTCAACTCCATGTAATATACCTTCTCTGAAAGCTTTGAAGGTTCACTTTACGACAAAAAAAGAATCAGTTCGCTATCTCTTTTCCTTATCGAGTTATGACTGAAAATGTAGCAAAATTTAGCAAAATCTCCGTTTGGAGGCAAAATTTCGGTCTGATATTTTTCACTTTTCACAAAATAATTAATATCTTCATAACTTTTAGCACCACCGGGACGTTTAATAGCTTCAAATTCGCACCGTCACCTCCCCCACCAAATTCTGTGGAAATTATAATTTTCGGTTGAAAAGTGCGCAGTCCAGAACCGTATTTGTACCAAAATTTTGCGATTTTTTTCCAAAAAAAGTATTTAACCGATTCTAACTAAATATTTTTTAAAACGCGTCTATCCACAGTGTTTACCTTTGGTAAAAATTTGAAACCGGTAACTTTTATAGTTTTTGAGAAAAAAAATAGAATTCGATATCCATTAAAACTTTCTTAAATTTTTTTTTCGAATTTTTATAAATTCGACCCCGCAAATGAAAGATATTAGAAAATATACACCCTAAAAATTAAAAAAAATTATAAATTTTGAATAAAAAGTCGTAGAGCATTGATTTTTTGATTATTTCTTTATACTACAACCTAAAATTATTAAATTTTTAATTTGAAACGCTACACACTTGTAGGTTCTTCTAGTTGCGTTTGGTTCTGATGAGCTATTTGAGTATTGTAATGCTACTGACTTTAATTCAAAATGGAACAAACTTTTACAAAAGTTGGGAATGTATGATCGAATGGTTGGAGACCACAAGAAACTAATGCATGCCCCTTATTTAGAAAAAAACTTTATGAAATATGTTCGAGGCCTAAAACCATGGGAAAGGTACCTATTTATTATAAAAGTGGCTCTAGATTTTTGTCTACACCCGGTTTAAAGTTAAAAAATTTAAAACAATGATTTTTGTTTTTTTAGAATTTATTCGATTGATAATATGATGGAAGGAAAAGGTGATAAATTTCTGTTACGTTGCCTGGGATTTTATCTTGGATTGAAAAATGCGGCTACTTTATAGAAATTAATAATTATAAATTTGAAAATTATAATTGGAACTTGGCAACCATACGTACGGTAAGTTTGGTTGCCAAATTTTGTTATTTTAAAAATGTTAAATGGATATTTCTTTAATAAAAATGTTTCTTATTTTATTAAAAAAATTATTATTTATTTATATAATGAATAGGATTAACCCGTATTTACACACAATAATAAATTAAAAAAAGCACGGCAACCATACGTACAGTAATTTTGGTTGCCATGTTTTATTATTTTAAAAATGTTAAATGTATCAATAAAAATGTTTCTAATTTTATTAAAAAAAATATTTATTTATTTAACCTTCAGTCTTAACCCGTATTTACACACAAAAGAATAAAATAAAAAAAGCACAAACATAAAATATAAATATAATAAATAAAAACAAATACGAAGTAAACATTATGATAATTTAACAAGTTTATTTAGCAATAATATTGGATAATAAAAATTATTATACATGTAGTATGCAACTAAATCTACAATTATTTGTTAATTGGGTTGCGTACGTAAATGTAAACAATATAACCTAAAAAAATCTCATGAAAAATTTAAAATAAAATGTGCGGTATTTTTTGCATTATTTATAAAAACGAAAGTGATTTATTGGAACTGAATGACCTAGGTATATATTTACAAAATTATAAAATTAATAATTTATTTCTATTTACTTTCAGTGAAACAAATTGAAGGTAACATCAAACGAAGAGGCCCAGATGACTTTAATACTAGGCGAGTACAATCCGGGAATTATCAACTCGAATTTAAGGCAAGCGTACTGTGGCTTCAAGGTAAATTCATGACAAAACAACCGTTGGCTGGACAAGACAGTGTATTAGCTTACAATGGTGATATTTTCCATGGATTCGATGAAAACGAATGTAAATCACGAGGTGATACCCGATTATTTTCAGAAGAACTTGATGAGTCCTGCGATTTAATTCAAAATTTAGAAGAATTACATGGCCCTTACGGTTTTATTTATTTAAATCAACAAAAATTATATTTCGGGCGTGATAAATTTGGACGTCGCAGTTTATTAATTGGGGTTAAAAATGGTGTTATTATAATCACAAGTGTTGCTTTTAATACACCTGGGGTGGATTTTATGGAAATTCCTACACTCGGTATATTTTCTTACGATTTAATAGATGATACGTATCAATTATTACCATGGTGTGATAAAAGCAACGATTTCGATATACGATTATCGCCACTTGAATTATTTTTAGATAAAAATATAAGTCATAACTGGTTAAGACCGCATAAAATTTATAATGAAAGAATATTACTGGAAAATACAGAAGATTATAATCATGTATCGTTTTTATGTGCATTGCAATTTTTTACAACGAATACGATTTGGTTGGAAAAAATTAAACGCTTAAACGATTTACTTGAGGAATCGATAAATAAACGTGTTTCTAATCAACCTAAATTTTGTCGCGTTTGTTTATCATTTGAATTAAACGTAACGTGCAATCATTGTCGAGTTGGGGTGTTATTTTCTGGTGGTGTTGATTGTACAATTCTAGCTTTAATTGCTGATAAGTTCGTTGATATTGATACACCTATTGATTTATTAAATGTTGCTTTTGATACTAAAGAAAGCGATTTTCGAACCCCTGATCGAATTACTGCAGAAAGTAGTTTTGAGGAATTACAAGCACTACGACCGTCTCGTCGCTGGAATTTAGTTAAAATAAATGTTAGTCAAGAAGAATTATGTAGGGAGCGTAGCTTGTGGATCAAACATTTAATTTACCCGTCACACTCGATTCTTGATGAGAGTTTGGGTTGTGCCTTGTGGTTTGCAAGTCGTGGTTGGGCGGGAACTTACATATCACCTTGTAGAGTAAGTTTTATGATTTGTTATTTTTTTTATAGTGTTTTTAGGTTGTTTTAGTTGGGATGGGAGCTGACGAGTTGTTCGGTGGTTACACTAAGCATAGAGCTGCTTTAAAACATAACGGTTGGGATGGTTTAACAGAATCATTGGAGCTTGATTGGCAAAACCTTCCGCATCGTAATTTAGCAAGGGATGATCGAGTCGTTTCTGATCATGGCAGACAATTACGGACGCCTTATTTAGATGAGAAATTTGTTGAGTACATTCGAAGCTTAAAACCTTGGGAAAGGTACGAATTTAGTAGTTTTAATAACGAATTCTATATACAGGGTGTTTAATTCATATTTATAAAAATAAAAAAGTTATTAACAATTTTGTAACTCAAGTTCCAAATATAATGAGTTTCCATTGGAATTTTCCAAAAAAAAAATTAACCGTTATTAAATAGTAGTATCATAAATTCATGTGCAAAATTTTGTAAACATATTTTTAAAAATAAAAAAGTTATTAATTATTTTGTAATTCAAGTTCCAAAAATAATGACTAAAATATGAATTATATATAAAATCATAAATTTTCTCAAGTTTCCATTGGAATTTTCTAAAAAAAATTTTAATTGTTATTAGATAATAGTATCATAAATTCATGTGCAAAATTTTGTAAAAATATTTATAAAAATAAAAAAGTTATTAACAATTTTGTAACTCAAAAGTTCCAGAAATAATGACTGAAATACAAAATTACTTGAAGTCAGAGAGGCATTCGATGATTCGTAAGTTAGCAGATTAGTAAATTGGTTGATTAGATAATGAGTGATTCGGGAGGAGGCCTGGTGCCGATATTCAATTGGTACCATGGCTCCTCAAGTAGGTTAAAGTGTTGTAGTTTAATTAGTAAATTTATTGTTATTTAGTTTGTAGAAATATTGTTAAATTAAAACATTAGAAAATGACTTAGAGCAGAGTAAAATTAAAGAACCACCAACGTTACATGTGGTGAAACCTCTTACGTTACATATGGTGGAGGCGCCGGGCACAGTATCAATAATTCATTTGCCAACTTTTGTAAAAATATTTATAAAAAAGTTATTAACAATTTTATAACTCAAGTTCCATAAATAATGACTAAAATACGAATTATATTGTATATTATGAAATAAAATAAATTTGAATGTTTTTAGAACATATCCGGTTGATGATGTAATGGAAGGAAAAGGTGATAAATTTCTGTTACGTAGTCTGGCTTTTTATCTTGGATTGAAAAATGCGGCTACTTTTAAGAAAAGAGCGTTGCAGTTTGGATCAAGGATTGCAAATAATAAAGAAAATGGAAATGATCGTTCTTTAAGGTTGTGATAATGGTGGAAGAGTATTTTGTATTTGATGAGATTTTTGTAATGTTTTTGATGAATATTTTTAAGAAAAGTGATATATTTTGTAGGTATTATTAATAAATGGCGATAAAAGGGATATTTTAATGAAACTTTAATCCTTGTAAGCGGAGATGAAAGCGAGGTCTCCCTGCCGGTTTAACATTTGATGACATTCATAAAATAACCGTCGTGCGTTATTGATATTGGCCTTAAAGCGAGTAATTCGAATTTAATATCGGCGCATTTATATCTCCCTAGTGTAAATCGCGTTCGATTCAATGCCCCGAAATTGCTGACTCTGGAGCAAAGTGGCCGAGCTGAAAGTCATCCGGAGGTGTTTCGCCCACCCTCTAAGCAAACACAAATGTTTAAGCCGCCAAATTAAACTCCAACTTAATAAAGACACGTAGTTCCATATGAACACTCGCATATTTTGGAAGGGTAATGGCGAAGCGCAAAGCTGCTAAATTCTCGGTCTCGTCCCTCATTTGAGGAGTTATTAGGAACGAACAAAAAATTTCTGCACGAAAAATGATGCGCGCTTTTTTTGATAGAGTGAATTAATGTGTTTGTGAAAATTGCGATGAAAAAGAAAATCTTAATTGCACTCGCGGATGATAATTAAAGGGGACATTAAATATATCAAAGCGTCGCTAATGCGCTCTAATGACTCGCCGACGTACTTGAATTGTTTTGAAGATAATTGCGTTTTAAATCAATTACTATTGGGCTCACATTACCATCAACGAATGCATCTACATATTTATTTTAAATAATAACGAATTCGTCAATTACACAGAGATCTTTTAGGTGGTTTGTTGTTGAGTAAATAAATTGTCTCGTTTATTGTTTGTAGAGTATACAAGTAATTTATTGTTTTATTAAAAGAGAACTGCTGGAGACCCGAGTGATTACGGATGCGAAAAGTGAACCGCATTAAATGATGAATAAACGAAACAAACGCAATTATTTGAGCGTTGTGGAGGCGAAAGGCGAAATGCGAGCTATCAAGAACAGTTAGTGGATGGTTTGCCGGGATTAATCAATCTCAGTTTTTGGTTAGTTGACGGTGAGTTAATCATTTCGTATAAAAGCACCAAGAGGTGAGGTGAAGGGATGAGGGTTAACCATGAGGCAAAAGACGTCAGCCAGCATGATAATAGGTAATGAGCGGGTTATTAGCGACGCAGATGCTGCTGACGGCTCCCGTGACGTTAGACCTCCCTTAAACCAACAATTCATTCAACGGATCATCGTAATTACGACCTAAAATGTCGCCAAGACCTTATACCAATCAATATTCTAATTAACTTCGAAATTACTAATTAACTCATCTTTTGAACAATACTTTTACGTTTCAAACCCATCAACAAATACCACAATACACCAAAAGTTCACAATCTCAACACACATTTCTAGCTTCAACGTAGAATAGTCTCAATATTGAATAGACAATCTCTACAATACAATATCCAACTTAGTCGCGTCGCGTCGTCGAATTCATCCAACAAATTGAAGCAAAGATTTCTGAGGGAATAACTGCTGGATTTACGCGAGACACATGAAACTAATAAGAAAATTAGAAATCTAGAAATTTGAACAGATTCCATGATTACAATGGATCGAATGAATCATTCAGGATATCCCTCCTGCGGACCTATATTTGGACTGGTCGAGATCGTGTCGTCGACGACTTTCATCATTCTGCTCATCTCATCCACATGAAAAAATAAGAGTCTGTCCTTCTAGTCTCGTCGACGACACGACCTCGACTGGCCCAAGAATAAGCCTCCTAGAAACCGGATTTGGTACACCAATGGATTTAAGATTGATGGTTCATCATCGTAGCACTATGTCTGGAGTATAAGGAGAGAGACCTAGGATTAGTCTTTTTTCAAATGGAGATACATGCGTTACTGCAAGAAGAAAAAACAAACAAACAATATCTCCCCGATTCAAGCGAAGGTGACTTTTAGTTAAAGACTAGGATTTATTTTTGGACCGGTCAAGATCGTGTCGTCGATCATTCTCGTTTTTTCATTGACATGAAAAAATAAGAGTATGTCCTTCTAGTCTCGTCGACAATACGATCTGGACCGGTTCAAGAATAAGTCTCCTGGTCGAGATCGTGTCATCATTTTGTCCTTCACATAAAAAAATCAGAGTCTAAAATTTGTGGAAAAAGAGAACGAAGTCAAGTGTGTTACACTTACTGTCTAAAGGGTTGTTCATTCCGTATTTGATTTTATAAAGGCCAATGTCAGACCTAAGGTTATTTCTTAGAAGTATTGATGGTACGTGGACGGACGTTGTTGGGATACAGAAGATTAGGACAATGAATATGACCATTCACCAATTTGTACATAAGCATCATATCAGTATGTGTTACACCTTTTCCAGGCTACTAGCAGTGATTCAGAATCCAAACATTGTTCGAAAAAAGCACGAAAGATGTATGTTCATTTTACGCCGATTTTTTTTTTAAGCCGGTGTCTTAGAACGGAACTCCGGCGTAAAATGACATTTACCTGTATTATAAAGAAGTCAGATGCGTAATTCTGTTTCATGTCTGCAAACATTAAGACATGGTAAAAGATAAAACATCATTAAATGAAAAGGTTAAATAATAAAGGCCCTATATAAGACACCTGTGGTACTACGGAAGATATACATTGATGATTGATGGGGTTATAGCTTTGATTTATTGAAAGTCGGTATTTACGCGAATCAACTTGACCAACATTTTGCATTGCAATATTTATAAAGTTGGTACAAATGAGTAAGTTGGTTGTACTTGATTTTCCCTTACTAAATCCGTTTGTTGTTCATCGATGCTGTTTTTATAAATTGGAGTTAAACAGTCAATAATTCTTTCAAATAATTTTAGAATAGTTGATAGAATGGAAATTGGTAGTTTTTGATTTTAGATCCAGGTGCAGTCATATGTATTTCATAAGACATTCTTTAAAAAAAATATAAACTCCAATTTTTTTTCACTCCCATTGAAGCGTATCTAAAACATATTCTGCATCTATCTTCACACATTCTTGATCTTGTCCAAGATTTTAATCGCCCCAATGTCGAAAAACTTCTTTCAGATTCTTCGGCCAAAGAAATAGGAAAATTTACTAAAATTTTTAAAAATGTATTTAAATAACTATAAATATCGATTGAATAATTTTGAATAGCATATTTAGTCCAGCTGATGGAATTTCTTTATGATATTTTCCCATTGTCTTGCTTATACAGGTAAACGTCGTTTTACACCGGGGTTCCGTTCCGAGAACCACCGGCGTAAAATGAACACACAATTTTTGTGCTTTTTTCGCATTGGGTTCGTTTGGGTTCTAAATCACTATTGTCGGCCATAATGAAACTCCAAATTGAATATTCTTTTAATTTAATCACATTTTTTTATTTTTCTTAAAAACAAAACGAAAACTAATTCGGAAAATCCGATGCCGACACCAACCGGCGTAATTGTGAATCGGCGTAAATCGAACTGGAGCAAATCGATGTTTACCTGTATTTTCAATAAAAGTTCTACTTAATGTTGGTTCTGAATTACCTAAGTCTACTTTATAGTTGTCTTCGTGACATTCTAAAAATCCCACAAAATTTTCTCCAATACTATTACATTTATTAAGATATATTGTACAATGATATTTGAGAAATTCTGTAGCTTCATCAAACAAGACACTGATTTGTAGTACTTTCCAACATTTTTTTCCTAAAATTTCAAGATATTAATTCGTTTTGAGTTCTATTGCTTATGTATATGTTCCGCAAAGATGTATTCAATAAATGTGATTTTACATCAACACTTCTCGATTGTATCCTGAATCTTAATAATTCACGAAAATTGCCTTGATTGTTACAAATATTCTCATTTTCTAAAAGTGAACCTCATATTGCAATATTTTGTCTTTCTAAAAAAAACTTTCTACAATTGGTTTATATTTCGAGTATTTTGTATTTTTTGATGTGTTGATCAATTATATTTCTAATGTCTTATCTGTAAAATTAGTTGCCTCTTTGTAGTAGTTATGAAAATTGATTCTTTGATATCCTTTATCTCATTTGACTGGTTTTTACAAATTGGAAGAAAATACGCTCATTACTCATCCTTTTACCTTGTGCCTCCTATTTTCGCACCTGTAGTGGTTACGATCTTGAGGGAGGGAACATGACCCAAATGACCGCGTCTGTTCGTTCAGATCTGTCTGATAGTTCAATTGTTTCCTCAGAATTAATTGAATCTATGCCATCAAGAGTCATGGACAATGATGTATGTAATGTCTTAACATTTTTTTTAGTAATGCTTTTAGTATTAAATTCTCTTCAGAGTTTGAAGGTAACGTTAAAGCTAGTTTGGGAATGAACTCTGTGACCTGAGAACAGAGTCAAGCTGGTCCTGTGACATGACATAGTAGAATACTAGGTAAAACATTGCAGTACAAAATTATAGCAACGAACTCTACAACAGACCTTGCAGCAACAAATCAACTGAGCTGAAAAGATAATTTAGAATTGCCACAGGACTACTACTCACAAGATTCATAACTGTAAAGCAACACCTATGGAAAATAGAAAAACTTGAAGAAAATCTTCCCTGCGGGGTAAGCAACAAGGAACCAAAAACTATAGTGAATATTTTATGTAAGTACAAGATACTCTGGGACGAAAGATTTTTGGGAAGAAAATTACAAAACCAAAATATGTCTCCATTCACCCTATGAAGAAATATCACAGACTGAGTGTAAAATAGATACTGGTGTCGGCAAAATAAGCTTTTAATAAGATGGTGGTGTATCCGGATCTTTATTGGCGATTCTTGAGAACAAACGCGAAATTACTGAAATGACATCATACGTAGGTTAGTTACTAATATCACCGAGGTAATGCCACTTGTCGTTGTACGTTATACCACAACTGACGTCATCGTAAAAGTGGTTGTCTGTTTTTAAATTAATTTGAATCACCAATAGTAGAAGAACAAAAAAGTTGGAGTATGTAGATTCTGATTCTAATCAAATTGGATGCTTTATGCAAGTTTCCTACGGCTTTTTTTGTTTTTGAGTCTACTGCTCTAGAGATTTTACAAAATCTTATCGAATCCAAACCTCAATTGTTTTGATTAAACGCTATAGTTGGATGTTTGGTTGTGTAGATGATGCATTCAATTCGGTCCGTCCAACCGATCAAGTGTGTTGTGCTTTTTTAGGGTTTTTCTCAAGTTCAGTGACTGGAGAAAATATGATTTAGTCGTATGCTATAATGGTTGCTTTCAAAACTATCGCTCATGAGGAAGTTGTTGATGCAAAAATAGCAAATAGAAATGTTTTTATTGGTTTTATGAATAAGTTTTGATGATATCATAGATATGGAGATGTTTTTTTTTGGAAAAAAGTGGAAGAAATTTAGGTGTTTATTGGAAATGAAGTTGTTAAATAGTAAATGAATTGTGGATTGGGTTTGTATTTTGGTAATTTATTACTTCCAGCAATATCCTGCAATAAAGGAGGAATCCTGGAGGGCAAAGCGGGTCGAATTTAAGTGATAAGTCGTAGCGTTAAAAGGGACAGAAGAGAAGCTTTGTCGGGGCGGGTAAAAATCCCGTCTGAATTATCATGGAATTAAATATCGAAATGTTTTTTCTAGGGAGTGTGTCCGCCCGAGGATTTAATTTCGGCCATGTTTGTCTCGTAAAAACCAATAACTGGCCTCAGTGGTGTGGATAACTTTGGAGAGCGGGGGCGGCGGGTTTTTATGCCCCGCGGCCCGCCAAGCTAACACGCTATTCACACGAAATCTATTTTACTCGTTTTTTCGCGTAATAAAAGCAAAGTTGGTTTAGTTATTGCGACGGCTTTACGACGGGGCCAAAGCCACCCCCCGCCCCCCCCCACTCCACCACTTTTATATACCGGGATAATCCGAGTTATTGCGCGGTTTCGGTTTCATTACCCCGAAATGCGCGATATTGCGTTTTTACTTTTATTCATCAACGACTCAGGTGGTTGCTTTTGCTTGTTTTACGTTTACAAATTGGTCCCAACCATCAACTGCAATCACATCCACCTTTTCAACCCTAAATAACTACGGATTTGGGACTAATCCTACTACAACCACAAATTTTACTCATCATTACAAACTTTACTACAATTTTTAGTACATCTAAGTATTCGTTAATATTAATCATGGAGGTAATGAAAGAACTATAACATCAACAATTTCCCAAAATTCAACTGATACCGAAAGATCTCAACGAAAAAGCAATTGAATCTTGATCCTATTGTGCTCCTCTGGTTTTTATTCTCCTAGCTGTCATGAATCTTCAATGAAGTTCAAGACTTTTTTCCACAATTTCAACTGTCAAAGGTTGGTTTCTCAGAGGATGACACAACTTACATTACTCCGATTATTGTCGATACCCTTTACAACAATATCGTCAACAGACGTTGTGTTTTTTATGAGTTGGAAGAAAAAAATCGACGCGATATCGCATGCGACTGATACTAGTTGCGCCGCATGGATGTGAGTGATAAAACAGCAATGCGTCGTTTGGTATTTATGAATGAAAATATTGATTGATGTATTTTTATTTAGAAAGTAATTTAAATTTTTGTGTAATTTGTGAATGTTTTAGAATGTGGAGAAGTTGTTTTGTAGGAGAGAGCGACATATCGACGTTTTATTGAACAAATGGAACATTTCATTAGGAAAATGCAACGCAATAAAATGCGCAATTTTGCGCATCGGGTAAAAAAATAACTCTATGAGAATTTTTTGTGCGAATTAGCAGCGCCGAGCTTCGGGGGCACTTTTGTATCATCGGAATGTAATTACGCCTGTAGAGGCTTGATAACTGTCACAATGAGGCGAATCTATTGAGTCTGATTTAATAATTCCGGAGAAATTATTAATAATTGTATTTTATTGAATTCAACGAGGACTTTGATGTTGCGCATTTGAGCTAGCATTGTTGGAAGTTGCTATTGTTTGTCTGACTGATGCGCGTATTGGGGGTCAATAAAAATCAAGTACACTTAGGTAACTAAGGAGAATTATTATTATGGTTATTTAATTAAGTGTCAGTTGTATTTGTTATTTTATTGTAATAAATAGAATCATTTAATATTTGATTGCTACAATTTGGTGACCCCGACGAATCATGGCAGAACCGCACGTAGATGAAAAAATTGGTGCTATTTCGGTTAAATTGCCCACCTATTGGTCCACAGATGTGTTACTTTGGTTGTCTCAAGTTGATTCAACCTTCACCGTCCAAAGGATAACTAACCAACAACTCAAATATCACCATCTGGTTTCGGCAATAGCTCCTGAAGCGGCTATTTTAGTCAAGGATATAATTTTGAATCCTCCTGTCAACAATCCCTATGACGTTCTTAAAGAGGCATTGATTTCCCGCACGTCCATAAATGAAAAAGCGAAACTTCATCGGCTCATGTCAGCAGAAGAACTTGGTGATCGTCAACCTACCGAATTATTGCGGGCTATGAAGAATTTACTCGGTGACAAAGTTATGGACGAACCGCACCCGTTTTGTACACCTAAAGGTCCATGGCGATGTCATTACACAGAAATTTACAACAATTAACTCCCATGTTACAAGCGACACGTTTATACATCAACTACTTTATTATTAAAATCAAAAGCACTAACTACAAATTACTTCCACTGAATTGATAACATCTTCAAACGTGTCAAAAGAACGTATTTTAATTGCATGCAACCAGTCGCATGCGATTATTTTTGTCGCGCTTTAATTAAAGAAAAAAGGTATTTAAAAGTTGGATTGTTAAAAATAAAAAGATTAAATTACTTGCATCCTTTATTCATGTGGTTGATTGAGGGTAAGTGTGTAATGTACTATTTATTGGTAATTTTTTGTGATTGGCTTTTGGAGTGGCATTAAGAAGTTGAAGGAAAGAAATCGGTTTTAAATCGTCGAGGTTTTTTCTTGGTGGTAATTTTAAAAGGTTCTTTTTGTGTAATTCCCTGTGAGGTTGTGGGGGCTGGGGGGTGATAATCGCGCGCGATTCTTGATTCTTGCAAGGCAAATGGTTCGGAATGGGTCGAGGAAGGAAACCGGCGGCGGATCGGGGGTGGCGTGCTCCTTTGTGGCCGCAATTAGACACTCCTAATATCGCCGATAATTCACTCATTATTGCTATACAACGCTTAAAGATTATAACAGCTCGCCGTGCTTGAAACTTGTTTAAGGGAATTACGTCTTTTAATATTGATTTTCCCAAAGGGGAATTACTATTTTACAATCGCCCTCTCCGGCTCTGCCACTATTAAATTCTTACAATGAAACGATCTCCGCATCAGACATGAAAAGGATTTATCGTTTTTGTCGAGGAGTAATTGTCGCGACGGCGAACATTCGAAAATTTCACAAATTGAGCAGACAAACCCCCTTATTCTTTTCACCACAAACTCTTCAACAAATCATCACTAAATTATATCGAACATACCATATCTCAACCACAAGGCTTCCAAATTCTTCAATGCGAAAAAATTGAGTCTATTCAAGCTAAGCGACCTTCCCTCTTGCGGTTGAATGTGCAAATAATAGAGTGAAGTCACAAATAGAGTAGTTGCGGCTATCCCATTGTTATGGTTGCCATATGACTTGGAGTAATCACCGAGGTGTCGTATACGACTTGTCATGTCGTATCCAAAATGTGTCGAGTGCTTCAAGAACAACCTTATACTGATATCTCTCTAATTTATGTACGATAAGTCAAGCAATCATGCGATTTGATTTTAAAATCGCATACTTTCTACTTTAAATTTTTTTTATGAAACATTCTGTATAATTCCATTCTTTTGTCACTTTTGTAAAAAATAAGTTAAAATTGTTGTGGTCAATTCAAATCTAGAGAATTTGTTTGCTTCAAGTTCATTCTAACATAAAATCATGTCAAAATTTTAACAAAGTAATTGGATTTTAAAAAAGCAGGATCAGGGGTCGATTTTTTTCGAATTTTTATATTTAGGTAAAAGCATACTTGCTTATAATAAAATCATTGATATTAAAAAAAATATACAGGAATCCC
This sequence comes from Stenus bimaculatus, assembly GCA_963971135.1. NCBI lineage: Eukaryota > Metazoa > Arthropoda > Insecta > Coleoptera > Staphylinidae > Stenus > Stenus bimaculatus. The sequence goes on from OZ020181.1 coordinate 2,010,228, forward strand.
AAAAATTACTAAAATTTAGAACTTTTAACACGAGTATTTTTTAAAATAAATTTTCCTAAATTCCTATTTTATATGAAATTGTCTAAATTTTATAATGGAACTAATTTTGTAAGTGTAGCTTCAATGGAAATGTCATTTTTTTGCGTTCAAAATGCATACAAAGTTTTCATCAAAAACATCAGTTTAAATAAAAGCGTTGAAAATATTTTAAATGGGATTTCAAAAAAGGTCCCATTGTAAATTTTGTTTTTTAAAAAGTCCATTTTATAAAAAATTAATCAAATTTTATAATAAATCTTATTTTATAATCATATCTTGACTGTAAATACCATTTTTAGATCATTAAAGTACGATTAAAAATTTCCCTAAAAAATAACTTTAACTTCAACTGGTTATATTAAATTTATTTCTTGGTCCATGATTGATTTTAGACTTTCGTATTATACAGGGTGATTTAGACCACATGGCCGAAATAATAAATTTTATTACCAAAGTGAACCTAAACAATCTATATGGTGAACTTATTTTTTTCCGGAACAACCCGGAACCGAAGGTAACTTTGATTTTTTAAATGGCAACATAGGTCGAGTTTGGTATGGTTTGATAGGTCTTTCAAAAACAAATATCTTTTATTAAAATATTTTTTTAATATTTTCCATAGTTTAGAATTTATTCCATAAACAAAAAAAATTGTCAAAAAAAGTAAATAAAAATTATTGCATATTTTGAAGAAATTTTTTTAAATATGAACAAGTATGATATTTAAAGTTGGTAAAATATTAGAATTTGTAAAAAGAGTTTATAAATTTATAAAATTCTTCAAAATATGCAATAATTTTTATTTACTTTTTTTAACATTTTTTTTGTTTTTCGAATAAATTTTAAACTATGGAAAATATTAAAAAAATATTTTTATAAAAGTTGTTTGTTTTTAAAAGAGCTATCAAACCATACTTATATTTATCCGAAGCAACCCGGAACTATCCGGAACTGGATATCACTTTGATTTTTTAAATTGCAACATCGGTCGAGTTTGATGTTGTTTGATAGGTTTTTTCAAAATAAACAACTTTTATTAAAATATTTTTTTAATATTTTCCATACATTAGAGTTTATTAAAAAAACAAAAAAAACTACCAGTTTTTAATCAAGTTTTTAGAATTATTTTTTACACCAAAAATGAGTATTTTTATAATCAATTTTTAAAAAAGTTCCTGTGAGAAAAATATTACTTAAATAAATCGATTCTATAGGAAATTTTCTAAATTTGTTAATGAAACTAATTTTGTAAGTATAATTTCAATGAAAATGTTATTTTTGGGCTCTAATATTTTTATCAAAAATTTTTTTGCTTAATGTTAATTTAAATTAAAAGAAAATAAGATTTTTTTTTAAAACAAGTGCTGAAAAAAATGTATAAGTTCCTCAACCCCCCCCCCCCCTGCCCCCTAGAATTTCAAGCTAAATCCGTCAATGGTTCATGACCGTGTCAAGTCCTTTTTGGGCATTAAGTAATTATTCATTCAATGCTCCTTTAAAAAAATTTCTATTAATTTTATTTTCTATATCACAGATTCATTTTGATGTTTCTTTTTTCTCAAAACTTTTAATTTTAAGTGCACTTTTCTTTCTTTATAGATTCTAAAAAATCCCAAAAAACCAGAAGATACCTTTATTATTGAGTCATGAAAATAATTCAATGCCGAATATTTAAAAGAATGTAAAAATGTAACCAAAAATTATTCTTAAAGGGGTCCCTAAATTTTCTGTGCTCCGAGTACTCAAGATTTAGAAAAAGTTAAAGGACTTTTAATTTATAAACAAATTCTTTTTAATAAGCTTTAAAAATAAAAATAATTTATTGAAAAAAAAAATATTTTGGAATTCGGGCCCCAAATTTTTTGCATAATTTATAGTGCGGCAATTTCACGTTTTTTATTTTCAAATACACAAAGTATTAATAAATTACATTAATTTATATATTTTTTTAAAATTCTTGATTTTTAAAAATTGTCAAATATTTTAGTTATAAAAATTTGCTACGCCATTGAATTTTCTTCTTAAATTTTCAGATGTACGAACATGCATATTTGGTTGCCTACGTATCAAAATGAAACTACACCTTTTTTTTCACTACTTTCAGAAAAGAGCAATTTAATTTTAGAAATCATCAACTGTATTTCAGAAACGTGAATTACAAAAAAAATAATTGTATTTCAGGATCACCAATTGTATTTCAAACAGCATCAATTGTAATTAAAATAGCATCAATTGTAATTTGACAAATGTTGATTTTTAAAAGATACTTTCTTTGGTGATTCTGAAATACAAATGTTTTTTTCTGAAATTAAACTGATTTATCTGAAATATCATTGATATTTCCTGATATTGTAAAAGTGATTTTTTTTGTTTAGAATGGAAAAAAGATTTTTAATTGAGAGCAATCAAAATTTTCATACATTTGATAACAAAATGAAAATTAAATATGTTCTAGATTTCTTTTTTTTATCTTCGAGCCAATCAGACGATTAATTTTATTAATATTTAGTAAAATTTCTTCATTTCTATCTTCTTCTTTTTCTTATCTTCTTCTTCTTGATTGATAGAACTGTTAAAAAAAGAGAAATCCATTTTAAATATTAACTAAATAATTAAAAAATCATAATAAAATGGGTTTCCATGAAAATCATTACAATTAAAATGAAAAGTAAAATTATTTTCAGAGAAGCAATTTAATTTTAGAAAATATTACTTGTAATTCAGAAACGTAAATTGTATTTCCGAAAACATAAATTATATTAAAAAAAACAATTTAATTTTAAAATCAATTATCTATTATATTTAAGTATCATCAATTGTATTTCAGAAATAATCATTTACAAGATGATTTTTGAAACACAATTGATCCTTTTAAAATACAATAGATGTCTTCTGAAATACAATTGTTGCTTTCTAAAATACAATAGATGTCTTCTGAAATACAATTGTTACTTTTTAAAATACAATAGATATCTTTTGAAATACAATTGTTGCTTTCTAAAATACAATTGATGATGCTGAAATACAATTGGTTCTTTCTGAAATTAAATTGATTTATCTGAAATCCAATTGATGCTTCCTGAAATTGTAAATTGTGTTTTTCATATGATTTTTTCAAAATATTTCACACATTTGATTGGAAAATGAAAATTCAAGTTTCTATAAAATACTCCAAAATTACATAGAAGTTAAATTTTTTTAAACGAATTTTCGCTCAATAATATTTTTTTTATAAAAGTTGGGATAAGAAATAAAAATGTTTGTGACAATTAAAAACTGCAATAAAAACGTATTAAAATTACTAAAACAGCCTAGCAAAATAATTGAGTATTAAATTACCTTTTTTACGACCTTTAAAAACATAAAAACTGTATTTTAAAAGTATGATTATAAACTTTAGTAATCATAGTTGATATTAATTACATTTTTTCGATCAGGTTTGAGTAATCTTAAACGTTAGAATTGTACAATCCGAATCGAGATTTTAATAAAGTAATTATTGTTGACACAATATAGATTGAGTAATCCTAACAATAAAATTACACAATCCGGAAAACAGAATTATTCAATCTAAATAAAATAAAAGTATTAATAAAATGTAATTTTAAAGCGTTTAAATTAAATGAATTAGTTTTTATTTTTAGATATAAAATCTCCTTTCTTAAACAAACATTATAAGCTAATTTAGCTGTAATTTAATACCACTTAAAAAATTCCAAAATTAAATTATGAGCGATATTAATTGCGAAAATTAATCACTTAATTTTGTGAAATAAAAAACAATTTGGAAATTTTGTTATTCCTGGTTTTATATTATTGATGAATAGCAAATCCAGAAGTTGTCTTTTCAACCCAATGGTTGATCATTCATAGTTTTAAGATTAATCCTGGGGGTTTTTCGTTTAAGGATAATAGGTGACTACAATGATTTGAGCCTGCCCAAAATAGCTTAATTAGAAGAAGAATGGTAAGCTGGATAATTTTAATGTCTTCCTTAAGCCAGGATGGTGTTGCGTCCTAAAGGCCTAAAATCCAGGTAAGGTGATTTACCAACGCCTATTACAGACAGATTTATTTAATAACTCAGGAAATTAAATTAAATTTTTTATAAAAATATTTTTTTTTACATTTTAGTACCAAAAAAAATTTTAAGATTTAAATTATTACTAAAATTATTGAACTGATGTTGATTTTTGTAACTTTTTACAATCATTAATGCAATATTTTAATAGTGAATGTAAATCTTTTTTAAACTTTTTTCAAAGACTAAAGAATAAATAAATTTTTAGAGACCGAATCTCTTCTCTCAAAATTTGAAGACCCTCATCTTAAATCAAAACCAAGTTTACAAGAAATCAACAATAACATTTTTCCGAAATAGCCAATTTAATCTGTGATTTCCGTCTCTGTGGTAATTAAGTTTGTATGAAAAGTCTCCAACAATTGCTAGATTTCCAATTGTAGTCTAGTATTTAAAATTAAGCCTAAAGTCAAATTAGTATTGTTTGTGTAAAGCCCTAATGCACAATCTCAATTATCTTAATCGCATAAGAAAAGTTAATATAAAAGTTAATTTTAAAGTTGACTTTTCTTCTACGAATTGTTTCATTCATAAATTTGTACGTCTTTCAGCACCAGATTTATCAATGGAGTCAATTGACCTTTTATTATAAAGGTAATCGGATGATAATTAAAGGGTTATACCAAATTTACTAAGAAGATTATCAAATTTATTAGGAATTGGAACCAAAGATTTGCTATTATTTGCACCACGAGAGCAATAATCTGGAAAAATCAAACATATGTATAATACACCAGGTAAACGTTGCAGAAATCTTGGTCCACTATGTATATTTATTAAAAAACATAATTTCGGTGCAAGTAACTGAGTAACTACAAAATATAAAAAAATGTGATTTTAATTACCTATTGAATTGCAGTTCATGATGCATAAAGAATTTTTTGATAATCTAGCACCGTTCAAAGGTTATTAAAGTTTTTTCAAAATAATTTAAGTTTAAAATTGATTTATTATGAATTTCGGTGCAAGAAATGATATGGTACGCCACTGAGTAACTACAAAATATTGAAAAACGTGATTTTATTTACCTATTGAATTGTAGTTCATGATGCATAAAACTTTTTTGAAAAATCTTGCATCGTTCTAAAGTTATTAAAGTTTTTCCAAAATAATTCAAGATTAAATTTGATTTTTTATGAATTTCGATGCAAAAAACGAAATAGTACGCCACTGGGTAACTACAAAATATTGAACAATGTGATTTTAATTACTTAATGAATTGCAATTCATGATGCATAGAGAATTTTTGAAAAATCTTGCACCATTCTAAAGTTATTAGAGTTTTTCCAAAATAATTTAAGATTAAATTTGATTTTTTTTTTAATTTCGGTGTAAGAAATGATATGGTACGCCACTGAGTAACTATAAAATATCAAGAAATGTCATTTTAATTACCTATTGAATTGCAATTCATGATTCATAAAGAATTTTTTTTAAATCTAGCACCGTTCAAAAGTTATTAAAGTTTTTTCAAAATAATTAAAGCAAAAATTTGATTTTTTATGAATTTTGGTGCAAGAACCGATATGGTACGCTACTGGGTAACTACAAAATATTGAAAAATGTGATTTTTGTTACTTATTGAATTGCAGTTCATGATGCATAAAGAATTTTTTGAAAATCTAGCACCGTTCAAAAATTATTAAAGTTTTTCCAAAATAATTTAAGATTAAATATGATTTTTTTTTTAATTTCGGTGCAAGAAATGATATGGTACGCTACTGAGTAACTATAAAATATCAAAAAATGTTATTTTAATTACCTATTGAATTGCAGTTCATGATTCATAAAGAATTTTTTGAATTTTTTTTGAATTTCGGTGCAAAAAACGACATAATACGTCACTGAGTAACTAAAAAAAAATTGAAAAATGTGATTTTAATTGCAGTTCATGATCCATAAAGAATTTTTGAAAAATCTTGCACCCTTCTAAAGTTTTTCCAAAATAATTGAAGATTAAAACTGATTTTTGATGAATTTTGATGTAAGAAACGACATGGTACGTCACTGAATAGCGACAAAATATTGAAAAATTGAAGGTTTTTCCAAAAATTAACTATAGATATTTTAACTCTTCAATAAATTGTGAAATAATAAATTATTGAAATGAGATGGCTTTAGGGTATTATTATGATTGAAATTAGTTTTATAATTTGTGTTGATAATAGAAAATGATTTCGATTTATAATTTGGTGTAATAAAAATAATTGGCTATTGTTAAGTTGATGTGTAATAAAAGTATTTTGGTAGTGGTTTTAAACAAAGTACTTAATCGATAAGGGCAATTAAATCTAATAAAAAGAAAAACACCTGATCAAATTGCAATTAGGCAATATAACTTGTTATTATTGTTAAATTATTAATTAAACCAACAAGAGCGAAAGATATTGGGCCTTATAAATAATAAGTACTCTTCATTAAAATATTATCGCGAGTCGCGCTGGTCGCACCTGTCGATTTTCCGCGAAGGGGGTTCGGGGGGGGGAGGGTGGGGTAGGGGGAATGCGACGCCCCCTCCAAACCAGTACAATCATTAATCTAATCCATTATAAAGTTAACACAATAACCAGCAATTTATGTGTGCAATTCGGAAAGCGTTAATAAATTGGGAACGCTGCTCGAGCGGCGTGGTTTCCGGTTGGTTGTGCGCATGCGCGCGCTTTTTACTCATTTTCCATTGGCTTGCGACTAGGGGTGGGTGATTGTGTAAAGCAGTTTGTAAAACCCCTGCAAGTGGTTGAAGCTTTCAGTCAGAAAAGGAAACTCATTCAAGTCAGCACGGGGTGAAGTGATTACTCGATCAGTTTTTTGTGCTTCATGATGTCGCAAGCCAGTGAAGAGATGAGACCCCGAGCGGTTTACAGCATCGACCAGATTTTAGGGGTCGCAACTTCAAACCCCCAACGAAAAAGTTTGGAAGGTAATTTTTTTCTTCATTTCACTTAATGACATTTTTTGGGCTAATTAGTAGGGGATTGTTGATTTTTGGGGTGGACTACCCTTTTTCATAAGTTTTCCCTTTGTAAACACGTGTTTGCCTAGCTTGGGGTATAATTATTAACCCTCGTGTGCAGCACAACGCACTCACTCACAAATTGATTTTTTTTTTCCAATAAATACGCTATTAATCACCACTCACTTTATTAAAAAAATCACAAATCAACATTTTTTATTTTCCCATTAACGTTCTTCCAAAATATTTTTTTTTGATTTTTTAGAAGATTATATTAAATTACATTATTTTGAAAATTAACAAAAAGTTGTTTTCAAAAAACTTGAAATTTTTTTAATTTTGTTGATTATTTACTGAAATCCTAATTTATTTTTAAAGAAAGAGATTCTTAAAAACGTCGAAAAGTCCCTAAATTTCCAAAACATAATTTTTGCTTACAGTTTCTGCAGAAATTCCTGCAATTTTTAATTTTTGTTGCATTCGTGTAGTTTCATGTTGATTTTTTTGCTGAAATCATCATTTCCAAGGAAAAAGATCTTTCAAAGTTTTTAAAAGTCTCAAAATTTGGAAAAAATCATTTTCCTGCAAAATACATTCCCACACAAACTTTTTCTGATTCTAATCTAATTTAAAATTTAAATTATTTTTTAAATAATTTGATTTTTCAAAAAAATATTATGGCGTTATTTTTAATTTAAAATAAGAAATTCTAAAAGAAATATTTTCAATAAATATTGTAGATTCATTTTTGTCCAATTTAAAAAAAAACAGTGGCCTGTTTTAAATTTTAGATAATATATATTTTTTTAAAATAATTTAATTTTAAGTTTAATAATAAAAATCAATTCCTGAAGTATGTTTTTCAATCTGGATTGAATAATAGTAAAATCAGGATTATTCAATCCACCTCCAAAAATTTAAATATTATAGGGAGTAAATTAACGTAGAGTAAAATTATGATTTATTAATAAGAAATAATTTTATTAAATCATTATTTTCAACGAACAAGATTTTTAAAAATTTTGAAATTTCGAAAAACATCATTTTTTTTTATAATTTTGCTTACATTTCCTGCAAAAATAGTGTTTTTTCATTTTATGAAAATTGTCTAAAATCTAAAGGAAATTACAAGATTTTTCCAAAATTTTACCGATCATTTTCTTTTCAGTATTTCAATCAGAATAGAATGCTCCTAAAATGAAGATAATGTGGTTTAAAAATTGTGTTAAAAAACTTTATCCTTCACCTTTTAAAGTATAAATTGGATTATTCAATCCGGCTCCAGAAAATTGTAAATAATGACTACGTTTATTACGTGAAATTGTATTGTGACTAGATGGAATAGAGGATTGTTGAATCACATCAGACAGGATTTTTTTCAATTCAAAATAGTTACAACAGAAATAAAATTACTCAAAATGGTTATTCAGTCCAATTCCACCATTTCATAGGATTGAATAATTGATCTCAATACTTATAGTGAATCCAATTCGACGTGTTTATTTCGAAAAAAAATGTGAATCGAGTCAATCGCTATTCAATTCAATCCGGATTGAGTTACGCGAGACAAACGTAGTCAATATTTAAATTACCCAGGCTTGAGTAATCCCAAAATCAGGATTATTCAAACTGTCTCGAAAAAATTTAAAGTTGATTTTTGATGTTTTTGTGAAGGTAAGAGTAACTTTGTTGATTCTTTGCAAAAATCGTTATCATTGATTTCACATTGATTTTTTTTAATAAATTTACAATTAATCATAAAAAGACAAGAATTGATTATAAATCAACATGTTTTACCTTTCCAAGCCAATTGTTTTATTTGATTTAGTAAAAAGTTGTTTTTAAAAACTTGAAATTATTTTATTTCCAAAAATTCCTAAATTTTTTATTTTTGTTGTATTTATGCATATTAAACTAACTTTTTGTCGATTCTTTGCTCAAATCTTCATCACTTCCAAAGAAAATGATTTTTAAAAGCTGTGAAAAGTCCCCAAATTTCGAAAAAATCATTTTTTTATAATTTTGAAATAAGCTGCTTCAAGTTACTAAATTTTTTAATTTGTATTGCTTTTGTGCAGGTTAGGTAACTTTTTGTTGATTCTTCGCCCAAATCATCATTTTCAAAGAACAAGATTCTTAAAAGTTTTGAAATTTCGAAAAACATTATTTTTTTTTTATAATTTTGCTTACATTTCCTGCAAAAATTCAAAAAACAAAAACATGTGTTTTTATTTTATAAAAATTGTCTAAAGTTCAAAGGAAATTACTAGATTTTTAAAAAAATTTCAAAGTAAAAATTGCTTTATTTAAAATAAATTACTGTGAAGTTATTTTTTAGTTAATTTTAAATAAAATAGTATTGGGTAATAAAAAAATCTTCAAATTTCAATTTATGATCAAATTTTTTGATTTTCACCCATAATTAAAAGCAGTGGCGTAGCCTAAACTTAAAAATTGCATGCAAATAAATAAAAACGCTACTTTAAGCCCTTGTAATTGATTTTTTAAATACAAAATTTCATAATAACGTTTTTAAAAACCAAATTAAATATATTTATTTGAGAAATAAGCCTTAAAGTTTTAATTTTCTTAAAATTTTAAGTGTTTGTTTAAATTTAAAATTCAGCGAATTATTTTTTAAACGCTTTGATTATTTTAAAAAATTTTAGCTGATTTTAAAATTCGATAAATATTATAAAATTATTTATGTGTAATTTTAAAAACAGTGGCGTGCGCTAATTTTTTTTTATTAATTTAATTTCAGTCAAAGGTATTTTTTTCAATCCGGATTGAAAAATTCGAAATTCAGGATTATTCAATCCGGCTACAAAAATTTATAAATATTATTTAAAGTTATTATTAAGGGGTTAATTTACGAAGAGTAAAATTTTTTTTGGATCCGGTTTGAATGATAAAAGCAATATGATTAAAATTGAAAAAATATTTTATAAAAAAAAATAATGTAATTAAACTTAGTAATAGAAATATCCTTAAATTATATATATTTAAACTAATCAAACTTAAGTAATACTAAAATCAGGATTATTCAAACTACCTTGAAAAAAATTAAAAAAAAGTTGATTTTTGATACTTTTTTGTAGATAAAAGTAACTCTGTTGATTCTTTGCTCAAATCGTTATTGTTAATCACAAGTTGATTTTTTTATTGAATTTACTTTAAATCATTAAAAAAAAAAAGAATTGATTATAAATCAACAATTTTTAATTTTCCAAAGGAATTTATTTTATTTAAATTATTTCATTTTCAAAAATTCCTGAATTTTCTAATTTTTGTAGTGTTATGCATGTTAAATTAACTTTTTGTTGATTCTTTACCTAAATCTTCATTATTTCTAAAGAAACGGGTTTTTAAAAAATTTAAAGAGTTACTAAATTTCGAAAAAAATAATTTTTTTTATAATTTTGGAACAAGCTGCCACAAAAATTCAAACAAAAAATACTATATTGTTTAATTTTTATTGCATTTGTGCATGTTAAAGTAACTTTTTGTTGATTGTTCGCCCAAATCATCATTTTCAAAAAACAAGATTCCTAAAAGATTCGAAAAACATCATTTTTTTTTTTAATTTCGCTTACATTTCCTGCAAAAATTCAAATAAAAATTCAAAAAACATAATATGTTTTTATTTTATGAAATTTATTTAAATCCAAAGGAAATTGCTAAATTTTTACAAAATTTCAAAATGCTAAAATAAATCTTTCAAATTGCTTTATTTAAAATAAATTACTGTGAAGTTATTTTTAGTTCAATTTTAAATTAATTAATATTGGGTAATAGAAAAATCTTTAAATTTCAATTTATGATCAAAATTTTTGATTTTCACCCATGATTAAAAGCAGTGGCGTAGCTTAAACTTAAAAATTGCATGTATATAAATAAAAACGCTACTTTAAGCCCTTGTAATTGATTTTTTTGAATACAAAATTTCATAATAACGTTTTCAAAATCCAAATTAATTATATTTATTTGAGAAATAGGCTTTAAAGTTTTAATTTTCTTAAAATTATAAGTGTTATTTTAATTTTAAAGTACAGCGAATTATTTTTTAATCGCCTTCATTATTTAAAAAAAATTATTTTGGTGTTATTTTCAATCTTAGAAAACAAATTTGAGCTGATTTTAAAATTCGATAAATATTATAAATGTACAAATTTAAAAACAGTGGCGTGCACTAATTTTTTTTTATTAATTTAATTTTGAATATAAAGTATTTTTTTCAATCCAGATTGAAAAATTCTGAATTAAGGATTATTCAATTCGGTTTCAAAAAATTTGGAATATTTAAAATTATTATTGGGAGGTAAATTTACGAGGAGTAATTTTTTTTAATCCGGCTTGAATGATAAAATTGAAAAAATATTTTATAAAAAAATTGTGTTAATAATCTCAGTAATAGAAATATTCTTAAATTTTATTTTAAGCAGTTAATTTTTGTTTTACCATGTTAATTAAAAGCAGTGGCGTAGTATAAAATACGAATTTAAGTAATAAGAAAAAAACGAAGTTAATCGTTTATTTTAGGCCTATTTTTTTAATTTTTTGACTAATCTAACTATGGCTTGTATATGACATATAAGCAGTGGCGTGTATTAATATTTCTAGTTGTTTATTGCCTAAATTTTTGATTATATAATTTTTATGTTCGTTATAGTAAAACATGGGTAAATAATTTGGTTTAAAATGTCAATGAAAATGCAAATTCTCTTCATTATCCTGATTACAATAAAAATCTAAACGTAATAACATAACCCCATATTTTCTCCTCGAATTACCCTAATCCTTGTATACACACAATTCGGGCTGATTCTATTTTAATTATTTTTTACACACACAAACACATTTACACATGTGTATGAAGATAACGCACAAGGGATTAAGCAGAGGATACAAGAAGGGTGCATTGCATCACGATTGAAAAAATCAAGTTTTAATCGAGAGGGATATAACGTAGCCTATTAAGGCCTACTTATGTTACCTGCCCGGGATTAAATAAAGTCCCTAAAGAAGAGGGCCCAAAAAACCGGCCCCACGGTTTTAATTACCCAATTATTAATTATTAAACGCGCATTGTAGTGATTAAATTTAGATTTACATCATTTTAAGCGAAAGGTTGTTTAGTTGACTTTAAATAATTGGAGGTAATTAGACGTTTTTGACATTCACTTATTCCAATGGTACCCAAAATTTATGAACTGGATACAATCATGATGAAAGTATCTAAGTAGTGGGAGGAGAAAAATGATTTTAATAGGGTATTAAAGTTGTAATATAAATAACGCAAAGTAAATGGCAATTAAAAATAAAAGTAAATATTTAATGGAGGTAAATTTTGATTTGTAAGCTCTGATTTTAAAATAATCCACTTGTATAAATATAAACGAGGTACTCACTCAGAATTTACAATTCTAGGAATTAATTTAAAACATTTGATAGCATTGCGCATCACGCCTAATCCTTGCGCTTTTCCCATTTTCCGACATTTTCCATAACTAAGCGCATAAACACATGAAACATCCATACGCGGATCATTTATTCAATTTTATTGCAAGGCCATTTTAGCTTTCACATTTTAATGCGCTCTTAATTGGGGCGTTCTTCTCTCCATTTATTTCCATGCAAATTTGTCCGTGTCCGTGTCCGGTTTTTTCCAACTTGATATTAATTAAAATCCGATTATTTTACGTCAAAGTTGCGCTTTAGATTGCCATTCAAATCTGCATAAATGAATCAAAACTAACGAGCCCCGGTCAAAAGCCCTCGCAACAAACATATGCATTCAGCCCCTTTACACCCCCCCTCCCCCCCAAAAACGCCACAACTTATGAATACTAAAATTCAAACTCCACCACACAAGAAACCTATTAAATACACACATTTTATACATCAATCTCGTTTTAATAATCACATTTTCAAACAAATTACACAAATTTTAATTGATTTTCAAATCAAAAAAAAAATCAAAATTTAAAAAAAAATTGCCCACGCCACTGCCTTTATTAAAAAAAAACAACTCAAATTAAAATTGAATAATTTTTTAAAATTTTTATCCCAATTTTTTAAGTTTAAAGCACGCTACTGCTTTTACTGAACCCAAAAAATCAATACCACTAATTTCTGAATAAACTACAAACATTTTTTAATTATTTAGTGAATTTTAATTCATTATAAACATTAAAATAAAATAATTACATTTATTTTTAATAAACACCAATTTTTTTCAAAACATTATAATTTTTTTTTAAAATGGATTTAAAAATAAAACAAATTAATATTAAAATACTTTTATTAGTTTCACATATAAGGCATAGTTTAAAGATTATATTAGTAAAAAAATTAAAAATATAGACCCAAAAATAAGCAATTAAATCGTTTTTTTTATTACACAAATTCATACATTATACGACGCCACTGGTTTTAATTAACATGGCAAAACAATAATTAACCGCTCAAAATATAATTTAAGGATATTTTTATTAATGTGTTTAATAACACTATTATTTTTTTATAAAATATTTTTTTAATTTTATTCATATTGTTTTTATTATTCAAACCGGATTTAAAAAAATTTAACTCTTTGTAATAATAATTTTAAATAATATTTACAATTCTTTTGAAGCCGAATAATCCTGAATTCGGAGTTTTTCAATCCGGATTGAAAAAAATACTTTTGACTGAAATTAAATTAATAAAAAACAAATTAGCGCACGCCACTGTTTTTAAAATTGCACATAAATAATTTTATAATATTTATCGAATTTTAAAATCGGCTAAAATTTTTTAAAATAATCAAATAATTCGCTGAATTTTAAATTTAAACACACTTAAAATTTTAAGAAAATTAAAACTTTAAAGCTTATTTCTCAAATAAATATATTTAATTTGGTTTTTGAAAACGTTATTATGAAATTTTGTATTTAAAAAAATCAATTACAAAGGCTTAAAGTAGCGTTTTTATTTATTTACATGCAATTTTTAAGTTTAGGTTACGCCACTGCTTTTATTCATGGGTGAAAATCAAAAATTTTGATCATAAATTGAAATTTGAAGATTTTTTTATTACCCAATACTATTTTATTTAAAATTAACCAAAAAATAACTTCGCAGTAATTTATTTTAAATAAAGCAATTTTCATTTTGAAAATTTTTTAAAAATCTGGTAATTTCCTTTGGACTTTAGACAATTTTCATAAAATAAAAACACATTATGTTTTTGTTTTTTGAATTTTTATTTGAATAATCCTCAATTCACAATTTTTCAATCCGGATTGAAAAAAATACTTTTTACTCAAAATTAAATTAATAAAAAAAAAATTAGCGCACGTCACTGTTCTTAAATTTGCACATAAATTATTTTATAATATTTATTGAATTTTAAAATCAGCTCAAATTTCTTTTCTAGAATTGAAAATAAAGTCATAATAATTTTTTTAAATAATCAAGGCGATTAAAAAATAATTCGCTGAACTTTAAAATTAAAATAACATTTAAAATTTTAAGAAAATTAAAACTTTAAAGCTTATTTCTCAAATAAATATATTTAATTTGGTTTTTGAAAACGTTATTATGAAATTTTGTATTCAAAAAAATCATTTACAAAGGCTTAAAGTAGCGTTTTTATTTATTTGCATGCAATTTTTAAGTTTAAGCTACGCCACTGCTTTTAATCATGGGTGAAAATCAAAAATTTTGATCATAAATTGAAATTTGAAGATTCTTTTATTACCCAATACTTTTTTATTTAAAATTAACTAAAAAATAACTTCGCAGTAATTTATTTTAAATAAAGCAATTTCATTTTGAAAATTTTTTAAAAATCTGGTAATTTCCTTTGGACTTTAGATAATTTTCATAAAATAAAAACACATGTTTTTGTTTTTTGAATTTTTGCAGGAAATGTAAGGAAAATTATAAAAAAAAATGTTTTTTCAAATTTTAAAACTTTTAAGAATCTTGTGTTTTGGAAATGATAATTTAGGCGAAGAATCAACAAAAAGTTACCTTAACCTGCACAAAAGCAATAAAAATTAAAAAAATGTAGTAATTTGAAGCAACTTATTTCAAAATTATAAAAAAAATTGATTTTTTCGAAACTTAGGAACTTTTCACAGCTTTTAAAAATCATTTTCTTTGGAAATGATGAAGATTTGAAAGGTAAAAAATGTTGATTTATAATCAATTCTTGTCTTTTTATAATTAATTGTAAATTTATTAAAAAAAATCATGGTGTGATCAATGATAACGATTTTTGCAAAGAATCAACAAAGTTACTTTTACCTTCACAAAAACATCAAAAATCAAATTTAAATTTTTTTCGAGACAATTTGAATAATCCTGATTTTGGGATTACTCAAACCTGGTTAATTTAAATATTGACTACGTTTATTTCGCGTAACTCAATCCGGATTGAATTGAATAGCGATTGACTCAATTCGCATTTTTTTTTGAAATAAACACGTCGAATTGGATTCACTATAAGTATTGAGATCAATTATTCAATCCTATAAAATGGTGGAATTGAACTGAATAACCATTTTGAGTATTTTATTTCTGTTGACTTTATAACTATTTTGGATTGAAAAAAATCCTGTTTGATGCGATTCAACAATCCTCTATTCCATCCAGTCACAATACAATTTCAAGTGATATACGTAGTCATTATTTACAATTTTCTGGAGCCGGATTGAATAATCCAATTTATACTTTAAAAGGTGAAGGATAAAGTTTTTTAACACAATTTTTAAACCACATTATCTTCATTTTAGGAGCATTCTATTCTGATTGAAAAACTGAAAAGAAAATGATCGGTAAAATTTTGGAAAAATCTTGTAATTTCCTTTAAATTTTAGACAATTTTCATAAAATCAAAAAACACTATTTTTGCAGGAAATGTAAGCAAAATTATAAAAAAAATGATGTTTTTCGAAATTTCAAAATTTTTAAAAATCTTGTTCGTTGAAAATGATGATTTAATAAAATTATTTTTTATTAATAAATCATAATTTTACTCTAAAATTGCACAAAAATGAATATTTTGAGTAATTTTATTTCTGTTGACTTTATTACCACCTTGGATTGAAAAAAGTCCTGTTTCTTGAGACAATCATGTTTATTACGTGATTGAACAATCCCCTATTCAGTCTAATCACAATACAATTCCACGTGATAAACGTAGTCAATATTTACAATTTTTTGGAACCGGATTGATTAATCTTGTTTATATATTATAGAAGGTGAAAGCTAGTTTATTTAAAGCTGATTGAATAATTTCTCGATCCCAAAATTATTTTCATTTTTGGATTAATAAATTCTAATTGAAAAAATAGTTTTTAATTTTAGCAATACTGGTTGTGTTCTTTTTACCAACTTTACTCGAGCAAATTATATTATTTCATTTTCTCCCATAGAACTAAAAAGAGAAGAAAATGATAAGTCAAAATACTATTTTCGAGCTGGATTAAGTAATATTGATTTTGGGATTACTCGATACAGACCGAAACATTACTGTGGAAGGTGATTTAAAATAGTTTATGCCTAAAAATCTTCACCATTTTCGAACTAGATTGAGCAATTCCCCAATTCAGAAATTTGTTTTTATTTCAACCAATTTAAATATTATTTATAATTATCACGTTTTTAAAACGATTCTGATTTGTTATCTAAATATAAGTTCCAATTAATTCTACATGAAAACGTGGTACTGTCAAGAAAAGCACGAATTTTGGAAAATAATAGTTATAATAGTATTTTTTTAAACTCACTTAAAATACTTAGAATTGCTTGGAAAATAAATAGAAACTAAACTTGGTGAGAACCAAAGTTATCTCACTTTTTTTCGATCCGGATTGAATAATCCTGATTTTTAGGATTACTCAATCCGGATCGAAAAAATATATTTGAATTTTAATGAGACTATTTTCGAGCCGATTTGAGTAATCCAAGCAATGCGATTACTCGATCCGGTATTAAGTAAAAACAGTTTTTTGTAATAAGTTTATTGTAATTTTCAGAAAACGACCCGAAAGTGGATTCGGTGAGTGAAGGGGAGATGATGGAGGGTGAGGATAGTATCGAGGGTATGGGGGAGTCTCGTCCTCGAAAGATCCGGAGGTCGAGGACGACGTTCACGACGTACCAGTTGCATCAGTTGGAGCGGGCTTTTGAGAAAACTCAGTACCCAGACGTGTTCACGAGGGAAGAGCTGGCGATGCGCTTGGATTTAAGCGAAGCTCGGGTGCAGGTAAATGAAAATTAATTTATAATTTGATAATTGAGTTGGAGTGTGGGGGCTGAAGTGCGTCGGGAGCACCACTTGGGTCCCATAATAACCGCAACTACTCTCTAATTGTGGCAAAACAATTAACAAATTACGACGCGCATTGTTCCATTTTCATTTTCTAAATTAGCGTGGAATTACGACTTGTTTTGAAAAATTGCTCATTCGAGTTGGCTAACAATAAAACTAATCGTGGCAAAAATGAAAAAACGAGCGGAATTTATTTATAGATCAATAATGGTTTGTAATTGCGCTGAATGGCAGTGCGCTTTTAATATCCATTGTCCCCGCCAATTTTATTGGCTTATTGAATCAGCCACGCTCGGATAATGGTCTACATGAATTGCTTCTTAATTGGTAACAATTTTGATAATTAATCCGGCCTGTAAGGGCGTAAGTAGCGCCGCAATTGGGCATTGTCAGCTACAATGGGGGTAATCGGAACTGGTTCCGGTACCCGATTCTCTCTCGCTTCTCTCTGATGTCTCATTTAAAGTGCTCCCTAAATAGCACGATCATCATCCACGCTAAATCTCCACCCCACAACCCACATCCACCAACATCCACACATAACACGCCAAAGAACGAGAAAAATACCTAATTACCTAATTGGTACTCACCAACAGATCCACAAGAAATCCCACTTCCAAAACAAAAGCCACTAATTTCACAAAACCATTCACGCGTAAATTTATTTCTTCAACATCAAAACGCTTATGTACAATCAATTCCTTTGACTAATCTAGCTACAATTATTTTTCCAGGTTTGGTTTCAAAATCGTCGCGCCAAATGGAGGAAACGTGAGAAGGCTTTGGGACGCGACGCTGGACCTTTCATGCATCCAGGTGATCAAGGAGGAATTCCAGAATTCGCCCTGCATTCCCACCTCGCCTTAGGTCCCGTCCCAGGTGACCACTTCTGGCCAGGTCTACCATTTCCTCCGATGTTCAACCCGGCTTTGGGACTTCCTTGGGCTAAACCACCTCACATCAACGTCCCGTCCTTCCACGCACTCCTATCCCAATACATGCTCGCTGGAGGAGGTCCTCCTCAAACCAGCATCATGCATTCTGGAGAAGACAGATCTCGCAGTGCGAGCCCCGAAGACGCTCCACCGTCCCCCACGAGAAACTCCATAGAAGCTTTAAGAATGCGCGCCCAGGAAATGATGATTCCAAAAACCTCGCCGCAACTCGCGAAATCTTAAAATTTTTACCCCCTAATTTTTGTAAATGTGCAATTGTCGATTCGTTGTAAATACTTATAGTGTAAATATTGTGAACGATGCTGGTTTAATCGTAAAATGTACATAGCTTTGATGTTTATATATACATATAAAATAATGGATTATTTAATTTAGCATTTATTATTATTATAATTAATATATTTAGATTGTGTCTGTTAGAAATAAAGTATTGTTAATTATTACCATTGTTTTACATTTCCCTCAATTTTAACAAAATTCACAAATTTTTCAAGCCGGATTGAGTAATCCCAAAATGAGGATTACTTATTAGTCTAGAAATGTTCACGTTTTTCCTAAATATCTCGTAAACCACTACCTCTAGCGAAAAAGTGTACTAAAATAAAATTAAACTATATAAAATTCTCTACAAAAGAGGTCCTATTCATTTTTTCTCTAAAATGAATAGTTTGAGAAATAATTGGTATGAAATACTGTGGATTATTATTAAGTTTTTTTAGGCAGATTCTCCATTCCCTGTATCTCGCAAACTATTGATTCTACAGAAAAACTTAATATAACCTATTTTGTAGAAAATTTTATGTAGTTTAATTTTACAAATAAATGTTTTTTACCCATAGGCATCGGTTTATGAGTTATTTAAGAAAAACGTGACATGCGTACGAAGTAACTACACTCAACGAAAACAAAACATGATCGAATACGAGAAATAATTCGTGTAGTCGCAAATTTGTATACTATGGCTGGGAGGAGTGCTTATACAATATACTAAAAATATTCTGATTCCTGAGTATGAATGGGGAGGTCGCCTTAAGATCATTTTTTCACGTTTTTCCTAAATAACTCGTAATCCACTGCATCTACCGAAAAAGTATTCTAGTACAAAATTAAACTACGTAAAATTCCCTACAAAAACGTTTGGAATCATTTTTTCTCTAGGATTATTAGTTTGACAAATAAATGAGATGAAATACTGCGGATTATTATTAAGTTTTTTTATGCGGATTTTCCATTCCCTGTATCTCGCTAACGATTCATTCTATAGAAAAAATGAATATAACCTAATTTGTAGAAAATTTTATGGCGTTTAATTTTGCACATAAATAATTTTTTGCTACAAGTACTAGTTTACGAGTTATTTAAGAAAAACGTGACATGCGTACTAGAGTGGATTTCATCTGAAGTGAACCTTTCCTGCGCCGCAAGCGCTTTTACCCGAGCGATTATTATTAAAACTAAATAATGTCGATTCATACATTACAGGAATTCAGATTAATTGAGAAACCTTAATTTTAGATGACCAGTACATCATCACGTACATCAATCATAAACTAAGTTAATCTAAATATTCTTAAACATTGATTTCTGAGCAGGGTTCTCTTCAGATGAAAACCACTCTAAGTAACTTCTATACTTCATTCAACGAAGATCAAAATATGGTGGCAACGAGAAATAACTCGTGTAGTCGCAGATTTGTGTACGGTGGACGGGAGGAGTGTCTAAACATACTAAAAATTCTGATCACTGAGTGATGAGCGGGAAGGTGGGGAGGTCGCTTTAATATCACTTTTTATGTTTTTCCTAAATAATACGTAAACCGCTGCCCCTAGCGTAAAAGTGTTTTCATACAAACTTAAACTTCATAAAATTCCCTACAAAAAAGGATATATGCATTTTTTTCTAGGAACAATAGTTTGAGAAATAAAATAAGTAGAAAAACTGCGGATTATTTAGGACAGATTTTCCAATCCTTGTATCTCGCAAACTATTCATTCTAGAGAAAAAATTAACATAATCTTTTTTATAGAAAATTTTATGAGGTTTAATTTTGCTTCTAAACATTTTCTTGCTATAGGCCGTGGTTTACGAGTTATTTAAGAAAAACCTGAAAAAGTGATCTTTAAATAACCTCCAACCATCCCGTTCAACCCAAAATCGTCAGGATTTTTAGTATATTGTTTATTACATTTCCCCCTACCACCATAAAAATATTTGCAACTACACGAGTTATTTCCGCTGTTTTTTCTTCGTTGACTGGACTGCTACAGTACACAGATTCGCTGTAATAATACGAAACGAGGCTTAAATCAACTGCAGCGGCGCAAGCGTACTAGGAAACTCCTCCTACAGTAGTCAGATACACCGTGGTAACATAAAACGAGGTTAAAACGGCTCATGCGTGTTAGATAAATCCTCCTATAGTCGTTTTAAAGTCGCCTTTTCACGTTTTTCTCAAATAACTCGTAATCGGCTGCCTCTAGCCAAAACATGTTCTTATACAAAATTAAACTACATAAAATTTCCTATTAAAAACGTTAAATTCACTTTTTCTCTAGGATGAATAGTTTGCGAGATACACGCAATAGAAAAACTACGAATTATTTTAACGTTTTTTGAGCAGATTTTCCATTCCGTGTATCTCGCACACTATTCATTTTAGAGAAAAAATTATTATAACCTTTTTTGTAGAAAATTTTGTGTAGTTTAATTTTGCACATAAATTTTTTTTCGCTATAGGCAGCGGTTTACGAGTTATTTAAGAAAAACGTGAAAAATTGATTTTTATTTCTCCTATATTTCCTTCATTGACTAAAGTATTTTAGACTAATGATCCAAGCCAAATCATTTTAAGCATCCTGGATATTTAAGATGTGAGTAGGTAAGTATGAAAAAAATTTGGGTTGGTAAATTTGGTTGTTGGTTGCAATAATCTCATTTTAACAGTAGAGTTGGTTCATTCTAAATTTACACCTCGCGTCCTTAGAGTTATCTGATGGGACATCAACAAAAGCGCACTTTGGAAGCAGTTAAGTAATTCTGCGAGGGCGCTCCTTTGAGGAAAATGGAGCCGACAGGGGCGTCCAAGCGTGCCCCCTTAACGAAAGGTAAGAATGGAAGGATTAAAAAGCTTTAAAACAGAGATTTGAGAAAGCGATAAAAATTTTAGCGCATATTTCCGACAAATAGCTGCTCTTAAAAGAGGCACTGATTCCTCGGAATATGCACAACGAGAAAGATCAGCACAATTAAATTGCAATGAGCTGTAAGCCGATGAAATTGGACGAGTTTTCCTCCCTCAAACGACAAATATATACCATTTACTAAAAAGGTTTGCAGCTTATTTTTATTATGTATGTAACATAGACGTTTTTATTGTCATCCTGCTTGTGTTTGTATCGTTACAAGCTCTCGCTTTGCCACTCCAAAGCTCACTTCACATTTTTCACAAACAAATTTTCTTTAATATTACTCAACACTTTACTGCATACAAATTATACAATTTTTCCATCAGAATAATTAAACCTAATTTTTACCAACCAAATTGCACATAAACTACACTAAAAACCAAATTTTTCTTATAATCTAATTTACACTAAAAATCTTGAGTCTATAAAAATTTTTACAGAATTTTGAACATTAATTTTCTTATAAAAATTACTATTCATAAATCTTCCTATACGTTTTTTTTTCTCTAGTTTGGGCCTAAAATAAAAATTACAAGGATTTTTTTTGGAATCTGATTTATAAGTCAAAAATATTAGTTAGAAAAATCGTGGTAATACTTGAAAAAAAATATTTTTTTGATTTGAAAAAAATATTAATGCTGTTTGCTGATAGAACAATTTTTCTTGTAAATTTTAAGTATTTAAATTTTTTTATAGTCCCAGTAGTTTTTAAAATATCATTTTTTCAAATATCAAATTTCTAGGATGTTTGAAGACTTTTGAACGAAAATAGATATTACAACGAATTTTTTTGAATTTTTTTTTTAGGTGTTTCTGAAAAATTTGTACATAAGGAAATTGGAGTAACTAAAGTTCAGTTTAGGACCAAAATTGTCCTTGTATTAATTTGTGATTCTCCAGGTTTTTATTATGATAAATTAATGATATAAATTGAAACTCAGTTTCTTCACTTTTTGGTTTATAACTCAGGAACAAAAAAAGATATCAAAACAAATCTTTTTGGAGATTTAAGAAGATTAAAGGAGCTTCAATATCGTTCATAAAATATTAATTTTTCCTTAAGGAAAAGTTAAGAAAATCCTTCTAAAAATATATAAATTACATTTTTTTTGATAATAAATTGGTTTTAGCGGTTACTGAAAAAATGTATACATAAGGAAATTGGGGTAACTATAGTTTTGTTTAGGACCAACATTGTTCTTGTATTAATTTGTGAGCCCTTATTATGGTAAATTGATGATGTAAACTGAAACAGGTAACTCGTATCCATACATTTGGCTTATAACTCAGGAACAAAAAAAGGTATCAAAACAAATATTTTTGGAGATTTGAGAAGATTAAAGGAGCTTCAATATCGTTTATAAAATATTAATTTTTCCTTACAGAAAAGTTAAGAAAGTCCTCCTGAAAAGAAAAAAATTAAGTTTTTTGACAATAAATAGGTTACTGAAAAATGTACACTTAAGGAAATTGGTGTAACTG
This sequence comes from Stenus bimaculatus, assembly GCA_963971135.1. Taxonomy (NCBI): domain Eukaryota; kingdom Metazoa; phylum Arthropoda; class Insecta; order Coleoptera; family Staphylinidae; genus Stenus; species Stenus bimaculatus. Next base: position 2,033,248 of record OZ020181.1, read on the forward strand.
TATTTCTGTTTAGGACCAAATTTGTCCTTGTGTTAATTTGTGAGTTTCCAGATTTTTATTAAGATAAATTGAAACATGTAACTCAGTTTCTACACGTTTTGGCTTATAACTCAGGAACAAAAAAAGGTATCAAAACAAATCTTTTTGGAGATTTAAGAAGATTAAAGTAGCTTCCATATCATTGATAAAATATTAATTTTTCCTTAAGGAAAAGTTAAGAAAATGCTCCTGAAAATGTAATAATTACTTTTTTTTTTCTCAGGTTTTTATAATGGTAAATTGATGACTGATATGATTGAGGTTTATTGAAGTATTTTTAATTTGGAATGTGAATATTTGTGTTGAGGACATAATGATATGTTAAACCGTTTTTAATAAATGAAAGATGTAGTAGTCATTGTGTTGTTAGCTAATAAATCGAGCTTCCCCTTTATAATTGTGCCCGTGATGAGGACTCAGGAAATCATTAAATCTGCGCGTTTACAAGCGTTCTCTTCTGCACTTTATTGTGTCCAAAAGTAATACAACTTATTTAAGCGGTGAATACAATGGCAGCAATTTAATAAATAGTTTCTCATTTGCAAAAACACGTAGGGCACATGTATCAGATTACTGTCGGAGAGATGGTAGAGCGTGGGATTGGAATTGGGGTGCCCTTTACTCCTGCATTTCCTCTATTTACCCCCAGGACGAATTAAGCTATTATTAGGGCTCCGATCTCATTATATTGTCCTCTCTAATGGATTTAATTGATACATTTCTGTCGGTGGCGCGCCTTCCATCCCACTTTTCTTCATTGTCCCGATTGTCCGACTCTAAGTAGCTTTTGATCGCATCAATATCGGTCCCATTATCCAACACACGTTGCGAATGTCTGCGACACATGTCGAAAACTTCTCCAAAGGTTGCGCCACCAATTACCATAATTGAGAAGCTGTCAACATGAAATTTATGATTTCATTTTTGATACTTTGGTGTTAAATACTGAAAACTTGGTTTAACAATGAACTAAGTATAAACATCCACCCATAACTGGGGTGTTGGATGAATGAAGGCGGCTTCTTTAGAGCGGTCCAGGCGATAACTTACACCTATTCTCAAATTACCTGGTTAATAACGTATAATACCATCTGAATATGTCATTGTGCTCATTATACGGCATCTTGCGGTACCACCTGGACTCCATGGGACTAGAATAAAAAGTATCGTTTCATACAATTCGGGGATAATACAAATGTAACGAGATACGAGTAGGCTATTTTGCAATCAATGAAAGGAAACTAGAAAATATGAAATTTATTGACAGCATTGAACACGTGTGTTATTAAGTCGTAAGTAGTTTTTGGTTGGTTGCATGTGTTTACCATGCGGGTTGATTAAATCAGGCATGTAAATTGCGGTTGGAAAAGTGACAAAACCTGGCTCAGGTACGTGGAAGGTGTCGGTTTGTCAAGTTCTGGAAATTCAAGTGGTGACGTGGTCATGTAGTAATAAATCCAGGGGTGGAATGGCACGATGGGTTGTCGATGGCCCGCGGGCTCGTCGCAGACTCTCATATGGTAATCGCCTGCAGAAATCCCCCCACAATGGCATTAGGGCCGACTTATTACGTTTACATTGATCTCGAGGTTTATATTTTTCGTTTGGTGTGTTTGTCTTTGTATTTGAATTTAGTCGGTCGTGCCTCTATTAGTTTGAGGCTCCATCTCCTCCTCCATCCCTTTCCGCCTCTATGGTTTAATAATTCTCAAATTCTCCCGCACACTCCCGGGATAAACGGGGCGCCGATGATTTCGATGCATTAAGTACACATCAAACTATTCTGAAATTTAATAATTGCGAAGGTCTCATACAACTCCCAAACTCGGATTTTCTCGATTCACTCCCCTCATACACCTCCATTCCCAATATCACATTCTGTTACTACTTTTCAACAATATATCCCACTTAATAGTTCAACACATTACCTCAACGCATCATATAAACCTCACATACTCTAATATTCATTAACAAACTTTAATCCTTCTAATTCACATCTTTCATATCCATCAAATTACCTCTTCTAACAACGAAGAACATACAGTAACAATTACTGAACATGATCATCTCATGTCAACACTTATTACTTACAGATATTTAATTTTTTTCTTCTGAAATCTTAGAATTCTTTAAAAAAACTCATCATTATCAGAAGATTTAAGAGATGCATCATCAGATGTAAGAAACTTTTTGAAGAACTTGACCCAAAAGATTCTAAGATATCAGAAAAAAAAAATTAAATAGTACCATCACTACTTCTGATGATGCATCTCTTAAGTCATCTGATATTGATCACTTTATGGAAGATTCGTGATTTAGTCCAAAAAATACAGTACTTTTTAAAGAAGTTAACACAGAAGATTCTAAGATATTAGAAGAAAAAAATTAAATATCTGTAAGTTGTTAAAATAACAGGATTCCACAATTAATAATCAATAATTCTAATAAGGAAGAAGAACAGTCCTTGGAAAATTGTTTCAGATGAAGAAATTAATTCCACCATTATTTCAACTGAAATTATGGAAGATACAAGTAAGGAAAAAATAGAAGATATTTGATGATAGAGATAGGATTTTTGTTTATTGAATTTTGTGACATCGGACTTTGGGGAGTATTGTACCAAAAATATATGCAAAATTTATTGAAACTACAAAATCAAAACAACAAATTCTCTTAAATAAAATAAAAAATAACATACTTTTAAAATAAAACAAAAAATCAATAGAAAGTTCCACAACAAGAAAGAACGAAAGAAATACTAATTCTAAAAAATGGAAGATGAGGTGGTATTATTGTCCTGCATCGAAGACCTCCAAAGTTTCAGATTCAGGACCTTCTTCTTCATTATTGTTTTGAGCTTTTATTCAGTTAACTTTTGCTTCCCAAGCAATTGCAAATAAATAAATCTCAAAACATTGATTACACAAAATCAGAATTTCTGACAGAAAATTAATTTCAAGAATTGCCATTTTATAAAAAACTTGATATGCATGAAGCTTGAAGTACCAGTTTCTTGTTATTGTTTTTCTGATGAGAAAAATTGAGACCTCTAAGATCCTGAAATTTAATACAAATCTCAAAATAATGATTACATAAAATCAGAATTTCTGACAGAAAATTAATTCAAAGAATTGCCATTTTATGAAAAACTTGATATGCATGAAGCTTGAAGTTCTGGTTGCTTGTTATTGTTTTTCTGATGCCAAAAATTGAGATCTCTAAGATCCTGAAGCTTTAAACAAATCTCAAAATATTGATTACACAAAATTAGAATTTCTGGCAGAAAATTAATTTAAAGAATTGCCATTTTATGAAAAACTTGATATGCATGAAGCTTGAAGTACCAGTTTCTTGTTATTGTTTTTCTGATGACAAAAATTGAGATCTCTAAGATCCTGAAATTTAATACAAATCTCAAAATAATGATTACATAAAATCAGAATTTCTGACAGAAAATTAATTCAAAGAATTGCCATTTTATGAAAAACTTGATATGCATGAAGCTTGAAGTTCTGGTTGCTTGTTATTGTTTTTCTGATGCCAAAAATTGAGATCTCTAAGATCCTGAAGCTTTAAACAAATCTCAAAATATTGATTACACAAAATTAGAATTTCTGGCAGAAAATTAATTTAAAGAATTGCCATTTTATGAAAAACTTGATATGCATGAAACTTGAAGTACTGGCTTCTTCTTATGGTTTTTCCGATGCCAAAAAGTGAGATCTCTAAGATCTTGAAGATTAAAACAAATCTCAAAATATTGATTAAATAAAATAGGAATTTCTGGTAGAAAATTAATTCCAAGGATTTCCATTTTATGAAAAACTTGATATGCATAAAGCTTGAAGTACTGGTTTTTTTTTATTGTTTTGCTGATTCCAAAAATTGAGATCTCTAAGATCCTGAAGGTTAAAACAAATCTCAAAATATTTATTACACAAAATCAGAATTTCTGGCAGAAAATTAATTACAAGAATTTCCATTTTATGAAAAATTAATTGCATGAAGCTTTAAGTACTAGTTTCTTGTTATTGTTTTTTATTTTACTTAGATTTAATATGACCATCAGTTGATTTTTTTTTATTATTTAAGAATATAAAAAATATTTTTTTTCAATAATTCAAACTTATACAAAATTTATGTACACAAAATAAATATTTTTTAAAATCTAAAAATTATAAAATAAATATAGGTAATAGTTTAATTAAATCTGAGTAAAGTGTTTTTTACTTTAAGTTTCTAGGTGCTACATTAACGAAGATATAAATTTTCTTGTGAAGGTCTAACTTTTCGTTGATCAATTCGGACAACTGAAAAGTTAGATCTTCACAAAGGAATTTATATCTTCGTTAATATCGCAGCTAGAAACACGAAATAAAAAGAATTTTACTTAAATTTAACGAAGCTATCACCTAAATTTTTTTATTATTTTAGAATATTAAAAAATATATTTTTCAATAAATCAAACTTAACAAAATTTAAGTACGAAAAATAAATATTTTTTAAAATCCAAAAATTTGAAATAAATTCAGGTGATAGTTTCATTAAATCTGAGTAAAATGTTTTTTACTTCAAGTTTCTAGGTGGTAAATTAACGAAGATATAAATTTTCTTGTGAAGGTCTAATTTTTCGTTGATCAATTCGGACGACCGAAAAGTTAGACCTTCACAAAAAAATTTATATCTTCATTAATATCGCAGCTAGAAACACAAAATAAAAAGTATTTTACTTAAATTTAATGAGGCTATCACCTGAATTATTTATATTATTTTAGAATAATTACAAGAATTTCCATTTTATGAAAAATTGATATGCATGAAGCTTTAAGTACTAGTTTCTTGTTATTGTTTTTCTGATGCCAAAAATTGAGATCTCTAAGATCCTGAAGGTTTAAATAAATCTCAAAATATTGATTACACAAAATCAGAATTTCTGACAGAAAATTAATTCAAAGAATTACCATTTTATGAAAAATTTGATATGCATGAATCTTGAAGTACTCGTTTCTTTTTTATTGTTTTTCTGATGCCAAAAATAGGAATTCCAGTGAATATTGAATGGGGGCTGTATTTAGCTTCAAAATACTTATTTCAAGGTGAGTCGTCCGTGAATAATCAAAACTTCAGGATATGATAATACATCAAATTTCATCGTCAAAAACTAAAAAAAGTAGAAGTCAAATATAGATTCAATTATGACCAAAATTTTGTTGAACAAACTGGATACAAAATTTGATGAGTGAAAAAATATGTGCAGCTTGTTATTTTGATATGAATGTATTAAATCCTTTGGTAATTCCAAATAAATGACATGAATGAAGTAATATGTATTTTGTATGGATTTGCACCCTTGTGGTGCACCCTAGTAAAAGTGGATTCGCATTAATTGGTGCAAAAACATATTTATTAGTGCGCTTTTCTGTAGTCGGGTGTTGCAATTGAATCGTAGGGAACTTTTCAGGGCAATTTCACTCAATCTGGTGGAAATAAGCCGGGGAATTAGTCGGGGTGGTTCTCACGGACCTGGTGCGCACTCTTGCGGACCAAAGAGCATGCGACACCCGCCGCGTCGAAATTAGTCCGGCTCCGACTCCTTGCACCCTATCACACTTCGATTATTTTCTTTTTCGCCCTTAAAGGGTGCACTTCACCTTCGCCAATTACCAATTGCCCCCGAATGAGATACACATTCTTTTGCTCCTCGCGGAATTAGTCCGCTTCGAATCATTTTGTGAGAATACCCTCAACCCACCACTTAATTAATCATGGGTGAAATTTTACCACCATTTAAAATCACTCAATTACTCAAACAATACACCGGTTTAATTATAATTTTTAGACCTATTAGCTTTTCAAGCTAAGCGATCTTCCCTCTCGCGGTAGAATTGGGAACTAATTTCGTGAAGTCATTAGTAAGTCATCACTTTACCACATAATTAATAATTTTAGTTTTACAATAAGTTCTGTAGACTCCAGTTGTGTTTTGGTTGATCAATTCGAACGATCGAAAAGTTAGACCTTCACAAAAAAATTTATAATATCAAAAAATATATTTTTCAATATGTTTAAGTACGAAAAATAAATATTTTTAAAATTCCAAAAATTATAAAATAAATTCGGGTGATAGTTTAATTAAATCTGATTACAATGTTTTTTATTTCAAGTTTATAGGTGGTAAATTAACGAAGATATAAATTTTCTTGTGAATATCTAACTTTTCGTTGATCATTTCGGACGACCAAAAAGTTCGACCTTCACGAAAAAATTTATATCTTCGTTAATATCGCAGTTAGAAACATGAAATAAAAAGTATTTTAATTAGAATTAATAAGGCTATTACCTAACTGTTTTTGTTATTTAAGAATATTAAAAAATATTTTTATTTCAATAAATCAAACTTATACAAAGTTTAAGTTCGAAAAATAAATATTTTTTAAAACCCCATAATTAAAAAATTAATTCAGGTGATAGATTAATGATAGATTAATTAAATCTGAGTAAAATGTTTTTTATTTCAAGTTTATAGCTGGTAAATTAACGAAGATATAAATTTTCTTGTGAAGGTCAAACTTTTCGTTGATCAATTCAGACGACCCAAAAGTTCACGAAAAAAATTATATCTTCGTTAATATTGCAGCTAGAAACACGAAATAAAAAGAATTTTACTTAAATTTAACGAGGCTATCACCTAAATTCTTTTATTATTTTAAAATATTAAATAATATTTTTTTTAATAAATCAAACTTATACAAAGTTTAAGTACAAAAAATAAATATTTTTTAAAATTCAAAAATTATAAACTAAGTTCAGGTCATAGTTTAATTAAACCTGAGTGAACTGTTTTTTATTTCAAGTTTTTAGGTGGTAAATTAACGATGATATAAATTTTCTTGTGAAGGTCTAACTTTTCGTTGATCAATTCAGACGACCAAAAAGTTGGACCTTCACGAAAAAAATTATATCTTCGCCAATATTGCAGCTAGATACATGAAATAAAGAGCATTTTAATTAAATTTAATGAGCCTATTACCTGAATTTTTTTATTATTCTAGAATTAAAAAAAAATTTAATGAATCAAACTTATACAAAGTTTAAGTACAAAAAATAAATATTTTTCAAAATCCAATAATTATAAAATAAATTCAGATAATAGTTTAATTAAATCTGAGTACAATGTTTTTTATTTTAAATTTCTAGGTGGTATATTAACGAAGTTATACATTTTTTTATGAAGGTCTAACTTTTCGTTGATAAATTCGGACGACCGAAAAGTTAGACCTTCACGAAAAACTTTATATCTTCGCTAATATTGCAGTTAGAAACACAAAATAAAAAGTATTTTACTTAAATTAAATGAGACTATCACCTAATTTTTTTTATTATTTTAGAATATCAAAATATATATTTTTTTTTAATAAATCAAATTTATACAAAGTTTAAGTACGAAAAATGAATATTTTTTAAAATCCAAAAGTTATAAAATAAATTAAGGTAATAGTTTAATTAAATCTGAGTAAAATGTTTTTTACTTTAAGTTTCTAGGTGGTAAATTAACGAAGATATAAATTTTCTTGTGAAGGCCTAACTTTTCGTTGATCAATTCAGACGACCAAAAAATTGGACCTTCACAAAAAAATTTATATCTTCGTTAATATCGCAGCTAGAAACACAAAATAAAAAGTGTTTTACTTAAATTTAATGAGGCTATCACATGATTATTTTTATTATTTTAGAATATCAAAAAATATTTTTTTTTAATATATCAAAATTATACAAAGTTAGAGTACGAAAAATAAATATTTTTTAAAATCCAAAAATTATAAATAAAATTCAGATGATAGTTTAATTAAATCTGAGTAAAATGTTTTTTATTTTAAGTTTCTAAGTGGTATATTAACGAAGTTATACATTTTTTTATGAAGGTCTAACTTTTCGTTGATCAATTCGGACGACCGAAAAGTTAGACCTTCACGAAAAAATTAATATCTTCGCTAATATCGCAGCTAGAAACACGAAATAAATAGTATTGTACTTAAATTTAATGAGGCTATCACCTGATTTGATTTTATTTTTTTAGAATATCAAAAAATATTTTCTTTTCAATAAATCAAACTTATACAAAATTTAAGTACGAAAAATAAATATTTTTTAAAATCCAAAAATTATAAAATAAATTTAGGTGATAGTTTCATTAAATCTGAGTAAACTGATTTTTATTTTAAGTTTTTAGGTAGTATATTAACGAAGATATAAATTTTCATGTGAAGGTCTAACTTTTCGTTGATCAATTCGGACTACTGAAAAGTTAGTTCTTCACAAAAAAATTTATATCTTCGTTAATATTGCAGATAGAAACACGAAATAAAAAGTATTTTACTTAAATTGAATGAGCCTATGACCTGAATTATTTTTTATTATTTTAGAATATCAAAAAATATTTTTTTCAATAAATCAAACTTATACAAAGTTTAAGTACGAAAAATGAATATTTTTTTAAATCCAAAAATCATAAAATAAATTCAGGTAATAGTCTAATTAAATCTGAGTAAACTGTTTTCTATTTCAAGTTTCTAGGTGTTATATTAACGAAGATACAAATTTTCTTGTGAAGGTCTAACTTTTCGTTTATCAATTCGGACGACCGAAAAGTTAGACCTTCACAAAAAATTTATATCTTCGTTAATATCGCAGCTAAAAACATGAAATAAAAAGTATTGTACTTAGATTTAATATGGCCATCACCTGAATTTTTTTTATTACTTTGAAATATAAAAAATATACAAAATTTAAGTACGAAAAATAAATATTTTTTAAAATCCAAAAATTATAAAATAAATTTAGGTGATAGTTTCATTAAATCTGAGTAAACTGATTTTTATTTTAAGTTTTTAGGTAGTATATTAACGAAGATATAAATTTTCATGTGAAGGTCTAACTTTTCGTTGATCAATTCGGACTACTGAAAAGTTAGTTCTTCACAAAAAAATTTATATCTTCGTTAATATTGCAGATAGAAACACGAAACAAAAAGTATTTTACTTAAATTGAATGAGCCTATGACCTGAATTATTTTTTATTATTTTAGAATATCAAAAAATATTTTTTTCAATAAATCAAACTTATACAAAATTTAAGTACAAAAAATAAATATTTTTTAAAATCCAAAAATCATACAATAAATTCAGGTGATAGTCTAATTAAATTTGAGTAAACTGTTTTTTATTTCAAGTTTCTAGGTGGTACATTAACGAAGATATAAATTTTCTTGTGAAGGTCTAACTTTTCGTTGATCAATTCGGACAACTGAAAAGTTAGTTCTTCACAAAAAAATTTATATCTACGTTAATATTGCAGCTAAAAACACGAAATAAAAAGAATTTTACTTAAATTTAACGAGGCTATCACCTGAATTTTTGTTATTATTTTAGAGTATCAAAAAATATTTTTTTCTTAATAAATCAAAATTATACAAAAGTAGAGTACGAAAAATAAATATTTTTTAAAATCCAAAAATTTGAAATAAATTCAGGTGATAGTTTAATTAAATCTGAGTAAAATGTTTTTTACTTCAAGTTTCTAGGTGGTAAATTAACGAAGATATAAATTTTCTTGTGAAGGTCTAACTTTTCGTTGATCAATTCGGACGACTGAAAAGTTAGATCTTTATAAAAAAAATTATATCTTCGTTAATATCGCAGCTAGAAAAACGAAATAAAAAGAATTTTACTTAAATTTAACGAGGCATTTCACCTGATTTATTTTTATTTTTTTAGAATATTAAAAAATATTTTTTTTTCAATAAATCAAACTTATACAAAGTTTAAGTACGAAAAATGAATATTTTTTAACATCCAAAAATTATAAAAATAAATTTAGGTGATAGTTTAATTAAATCTGAGTAAACCGTTTTTTATTTCAAGTTTCTAGGTGGTTTATTAACAAAGATATAAATTTTCATGTGAAGGTCTAACTTTTCGTTGATCAATTCGTACGACCGAAAAGTTAGATCTTCACAAAAAAATTTATATCTTCGCTAATATCGCAGCTAAAAACACGAAATAAAAAGTATTTTACTTAAATTGAATGAGGCTATTACCTGAATTATTTTTTTATTATTTTAGAATATTAAAAAATTATTATTTTCATTAAATCAAACTAATACAAAGTTTAAGTACGAAAAATAAATATTTTTTAAATTTCCAAAATTATAAAATAAATTCACGTGATAGTTTAATTAAATCTGAGTAAAATGTTTCTTATTTCAAGTTTATATCTAGTAAATTAAAGAAGAAATTAATTTTCTTGTGAAGTTCTAATTTTTCGTTGATCAATTCGGACGACCGAAAAGTTAGTCCTTTATTTTTTTGGTCATGAAAAATATAGAAAATCAAACTGAAATTTTTTTTAAAGATGTAGGGTTTATAAAAGAGTGATTTAAAAATTATTTTTAAAAAATCGGTCATTTAGAATTTCTGCAAAAAATGTTTGAATATTAAATAATATTTTTTTTATAATAATTAACAAATAAATAAAAAATATTTTCGTTTAGATTTAGTAAGAAGTTAATTGTTGAGGTAGTGTGAAAAAATGTGATTCTTGACCTTTTGGATTTAAAAAAAGGTGAATTAAAAAATTAAAAAGTGTGGAGTAATGGATGTTAAAGTGTACCTAGTGATTGGTTCATTCGTGTAGCACTTGGGAGTTTATGTGAATAATAAGCTGAGGTGGAAGAATGAGCGATGTTATTGTTTTAAAAGTAGTAAATTTAGTACTTAAGAAACGCATTTGCGTATAAAGCGTTGTTTAGGAGGGCACTAAAAATAAAAGCGTGTTTACAAAAGGCAGATTGATTTATAAAATGCCATAATGGCGAAACTAATCAATGTTAAAGTATGTAAACGTGCTTAAATTCAGTTTAACAACGGCACATAAAATCACAACGAGCATTAATTCTGCTTTTATGATAATTAAGTTATTCGTTTAAAGTTCAATTACGATTATTCACAGGCTCCTTGTTTAGTATTCGGACGTGTTAATTCAGCTACTGTGACTTTTTGGGTCCATTTTTGGTCACCCTTTTCACGTGAGGTCTCTTCTTCTACCTCTCATATTTCGCTCGTAAAATCTGTCGGGTTAATGGAGCAATTAATTTTAATTTCTTTATTTTTGGTGGACATGTGTGCGAGTGTTCGCGCCATGAAAACCTCCATGAAAAGTACGCAGGTCTCAAGAGCAATCGAGAAACAAAAGACTACTTAAATAAGGATCAAAATTTAAATTGAGCTTTTATTTGCCTCCAGGATCTGCTTTAAGCCACTTAGGTTTTTAATATAAAGCTCTGCTCCCACTGCAGCTCGACCACGGACACAAATTAATTTTAATTAACGCGAGCCAGGCACACGCTAATTCACTCCGCAAACATTTATCCACGCCAATATTTTAATACTAATCATTATCCTTCGCTTTATTAATTTAATCATGTTGTCGCAATTTCAACAGCGTTATTAATTTCGAATTAATTAACAATTTCCAAGAATTATATTTGGATCAATTCCAAAATCATCAAAAACATTTTATATTAATTTATTATTCAATACCTTGCAACAATATTTACAATTAATTTCAAAACAAAACTAGTAAATTTATTTAATTCAAGTTCAATAAATTAATACTTATCCTACAATTATGCAACATTATTATTGTTAATATCCAATATTTGGTATTATGCCCATTGAGTTATTTGTTAATTACGTTTAATTCCAAAGCCCTACAGTTATACTCGTTGTCAAATAAGCCCTGCTTATATGCTTTTGTCCGGCGGGAGCAACGAATTTGTTCCCGGATAATCTCGTATAATTACTACCAGCTTTTGGTCAAGGGTCAAGTTGTTTCACCAAAATATCGACAAACACATCTACAACTTACTATTACATGCAATCTAATTACTTCAAACAAATTACCTAATAAAATTATAACTAAATAGTTACATTACAAAAAAAAGCATGTATCCTCAATCGAATAGATGTGAAAAAGAAATCATAAAAAATCCAAAAAAAAATGTGAAATTTTTACATTTATACTTAATAAATAAAATGAGCAAATAAAAATAATTTTAGTATTTTTAATTTGCCCATTATACAACGCTTTAAACTTGAAAAAGCAGGGAAAAAATGTAAAAAAAAATCCACAAATTAGGCGACAAAATTTTTTGAGGTGATTCTACAATTTAAGAGCAATTTCCTAAACGGAAAATATAGTGGTTTCATTCTGTAGTCATAAAAGCTAGTAACATTTTTGTATATTTCTTTTTGTAGATGATTTAGAAGTCATTTCTTTAATTTTTGCCAGAAGGAAAAAAAATTGGAAAATGTACAAAAAAATATAATGATCTAAAAGTACCAACTTTGGACCGCTCTAATTAATTTTGTGCTAGCTTGCAGAAGGTAACTCTCTGGCAGGATGTGGCCTAATCAATTTAGATTATAAATCTGAAAAAAAATTGAAAATCTAACGAGGGAAACTTGAGTTATGACTGCAGAACTAATGCTCGATTTCATGATTCGCGCGCCCTCTAAGGATTCGCATTAATTATTTGGTCATAATTTGCAAAGAAGCTCCAGAAAAGTGGGATGGATTTTCTATTCCTTGTTATTATGTCCAACGGAAAATTTATTGCGGGTGTCTAGGAAGATGCTCTTAAGAAAAAAACTTCCTATAAACGTATGTCCGATTTTGTTTCCTACTGGAGCTACAGCCCTTGAAATATTGTGTCTAAAAATAGGTTTTTCGTCATTTATTTGAAAAGGGATTGTAGTAGAGATTAGAAATTTGGTGTACAGCATAATACCCTGAAGATACAATTCTATGATTTTTTTTAGATTTTTTGAACCCTTAGAAAGGGTAGTTTTAAGAAGTGTTAAGTTTAAAAATAGCGTTAACTTTTTTATGGTTAACATAACATAATATTTATTTTTATAATAATATTCCTTATTTAATTTCAGACAAAAATGGTACTCTTATCCCAACTCGATAGAATTCACCCTTTACGAGAAAAATACATTTAACCAATCATATTTTACTATTTTACCGTACAATATTCTTTTGTTCTACAATACTCAATTTTTAATATTAGTTACGTAATAAAAAGTAGCTATTTAATATAGGGTTAATCGACCTATTGTACTGACAATATTTCATGGGCTGTAACGCCCTTAGGAAGCAAAATCGGACTTATGCTTATAGGTTATAGGAAGTTCTTTTCTTAAAATCACCTCCCAAAATTTTACCGCTTAATTTCTGGACACCCTGTATTAATAAGAATAAAAAAGTTATACACAATTTTATAACTCGAGTCCATAAAAAAAAGGAAAAAACTCACAAAATCAACGGTTTTTCAGATTTCTTTTAGAATTTTTAGACGAAAAATTTAATACTGATAAATTGGAGTATCATAAACAAATATCCAAAAATTTTGTAAAAATATTTATAAAAATTAAAAACTTATTAACTATATTGTGACTCAAATTCCAAAAATATTGATTCATTTCCCAAACCTGTTCGTCTTAAAAATAATGACTAAAATACGAAATTAGTTTCTATTAGAATTAAAAAAATTTAACTATTAAATTAATATTGCAGCTAGAAACACGAAATAAGAAGTATTTTAATTAAATTTATTGAGCCTATTACCTGAATTTTTTTATTATTCTAGAATTAAAAATTTTTTTTTAATAAATCAATCTAATACAAAGTTTAAGTACGAAAAATAAATATTTTTTAAAATCCAAAAATTATAAAATAAATTCAGATAATAGTTTAATTAATTATTAGTAAAATGTTTTTTATTTCAAGTTTCTAGGTGGTACATTAACGAAGATATAAATTTTCTTGTGAAGGTCTAACTTTTCGTTGATCAATTCGGACGACTGAAAAGTTAGATCTTCACAAAAAAATTTATATCTTCGTTAATATCGCAACTAGAAACACGAAATAAAAAGTATTTTATTTAGATTTAATAGGGCTATCACCTGAATTTTTTTTTATTATTTTAGAATATCAAAAAATATTTTTCTTCAATAAATCAAACTTATACAAAGTTTAAGTACGAAAAATAAATATTTTTTAAAATGCAAAATTTATAAAATAAATTAAGGTGATAGTTTAAATAAATCTGAGTAAGCCGTTTTTTATTTCAAGTTTCTAGGTGGTTTATTAACGAAGATATAAATTTTTTTATGAAGGTCTAACTTTTCGTTGTTCAATTCGGACGACTGAAAAGTTAGACCTTCACGAAAATATTTAAATCTTCGTTAATATCGCAGCTAGAAACACGAAATAAAAAGTGTTTTACTTAGATTTAATATGGCCATCACCTGAATTCTTTTTTTATTATTTTAGAGTATAAAAAATATTTTTTTCAATAAATCAAACTTATACAAAATTTAAGTACAAAAAATAAATATTTTTTAAAATCCAAAAATTATAAAATAAATTCAGGCGATAGTTTCATTAAATCTGAGTAAACTGATTTTTATTTTAAGTTTTTAGGTAGTATATTAACGAAGATATAAATTTTCATGTGAAGATCTAATTTTTCGTTGTTCAATTCGTACGACCGAAAAGTTAGATCTTCACAAAAAAATTTATATCTTCGTTAATATCGCAGCTAGAAACACGAAATAAAAAGTATTTTATTTAGATTTAATAAGGCTATCACCTGAGTTTTTTTTAATTATTTTAGCATATCAAAAAATATTTTTTTTCAATAAATCAATCTTATACAAAGTTTAAGTACGAAAAATAAATATTTTTTAAAATCCAAAAATTATAAAATAAATTAAGGTCATAGTTTAATTAAATCTGAGTAAGCTGTTTTTTATTTTAAGTTTCTAGGTGGTTTATTAACGAAGATATAAATTTTTTTGTGAAGGTTTAACTTTTCGTTGATCAATTCGGACTACCGAAAAGTTAGACCTTCACGAAAATATTTATATCTTCGTTAATATCGAAGCTAGAAACACGAAATAAAAAGTATTTTACTTAGATTTAACGAGGCTATAACCTGAATTATTTTTAATTATTTTAGAATATAAAAAATATTTTTTTTCAATAAATCAAACTTATACAAAATTTAAGTAAAAAAAATAAAAATTTTTTAAAATCCAAAAATTATAAAATAAATTCAAATAATAGTTTAATTAAATATGAGCAAAATGTTTTTTATTTCAAGTTTCTGGGTGGTACATTAACGAAGATATAAGTTTTCTTGTGAAGGTCTAACTTTTCGTTGATCAATTCAGACGACCAAAAAGTTGGACCTTCACGAAAAAAATTATATCTTCCTTAATATCGCAGCTAAAAACACGAAATAAAAAGTAGTTTACTTAGATTTAAATTGGCCATCACCTGAATTTTTTTAATTATTTTAAAATACAAAAACTATTTTTTTTCAATAAATCAAACTTATACAAAATTTAAGTACGAAAAATAAATATTTTTTAAAATCCAAAAATTATAAAATAAATTTAGGTGATAGTTTAATTCAATCTGAGTAAGCCGTTTTTTATTTCAAGTTTCTAGGTGGTTTATTAACGAAGATATAATTTTTTTTATGAAGGTCTAACTTTTCGTTGATCAATTCGGACGACTGAAAAGTTAGATCTTCACAAAAAAATTTATATCTTCGTTAATATTGCAGCTAGAAACACGAAATAAAAATAATTTTACTTAAATTTAACGAGGCTATCACCTGAATTTTTTTTATTATTTTAGAATATTAAAAAATATTTTTTTCAATAAATCAAACTTGTACAAAATTTAAGTACGAAAAATAAATATTTTTTAAAATACAAAAATTTGAAATAGATTCAGGTGATAGTTTCATTAAATCTGAGTAAACTGATTTTTATTTTAAGTTTTTAGGTAGTATATTAACGAAGATATAAATTTTCTTGTGAAGGTCTAACTTTTCGTTGATCAATTCGTGCGACCGAAAATTTAGATCTTCACAAAAAAATTTATATCTTCGTTAATATCGCAGCTAGAAACACGAAATAAAAAGTATTTTACTTAAATTTAATAAGGCTATTACCTGAATTATTTTTAATTATTTTAGAATTTTGTAAAAATATTTATAAAAATTAAAAACTTATTAACTTTATTGTGACTCAAATTCCAAAAATATTGATTCATTTCCCAAACCTGTTCGTCTTAAAAATAATGACTAAAATACGAAATTAGTTTCTATTAGAATTATAAAAAATAACCATTAAAGTAAAAAGATGTAACAACCAAAGTTTTAGATTTTTTTAAAAATAATAATAATTGTATTTAAACATGAAAAAATTAAAATTGAAATGCTTTAAATTTTTTGTTGTTCCTGTAAAATTTTGAAATTTCCTCATACACCTCTTTTTCATGAAAGCAACAATATTAAGCATATTAAAATGAATTTTTCAGAAAAAAAGTCGAAGAAAATCTTTAAAAAATCGTTTAATTTCCACCATTTGTACATAAATAGATCATGATGACTATTTAAAATATTTGGTGAAAATTAAACACACAAAAATTTAAAAAGTTTTATGTGCTTACATAATTCGAAATACATACAATACGATGTTAAATCAATAAAAATCAGGGTACTTTTCCTTATAAAACTTTTTTTTCATTTTAAACTTCATGGTGAATTTTTTGTAGTCAGAGATCAATTTTGCCATACTAGCATTACGATATTCAAGTAGTTGATAAGAAAATTATTATTTCAAATTTTGCGTAGCAACAATTCCAAATTATCCAATGACCACCATCTTTCCAGGAAAATTGCTCAACTCATCCTGCTGTATTTTCTTGATTACCATGTAGAATCATACACAATTACAAAATTATGTGTTAATTTCCACACCACCCAGGAGGTATAACACTTAGTGCGCTTTTTTTTAAGTGGTTTCCCCATTAGGCCTAATCCACTATGGTTTTTTTTAAATTAAAAGGTACTTACTTTAAATTTGGATTTTGGTTGTTCCTTTTTTTGTCTTGATTTCACTTCACTAAATCACTTATTTCACTATTATCACCAACACTGCGCTTTTTAAACCGCATTTTGTACCGCATTTTGTACCGCATTTTGAACCGCATTTTGAACCGCAAGACGCATATTTGCTGTAAAACGTATTACAGCCCGCAATTTTTGAGGTAAAAAAAATTTATAAATACCTTTTGCAGCAACCCTCCAAACCAACTGATGAATTGATGATTTCATGGACACATTTTTTTTTAAAACCTAAAGGCACTTTTTTTATTTGCACTTTAAATTACCACAAATAGCACTAATTTCACAAGTAATCGGATTTTCGAATTTGCACTTCCGTAAACCGCACTTTTACCGAATACCGGATTTCGCGAATAACCGAACCAAAACGTTTCGATTTTTTGGAAAAAAATTACACTCGCGCACATTTCGCTGTGGATGGCTTTTTGCTTCCAAATTTTCAGCTCACTTACACACATTTTAAGCACATATTATTTTAAACGAGACCAAAGAAAAAATTAATTAATTTAGGATGAAATTACGATCGATTAAAATTATTACGACTAAATCGGGCGAATTCTAGTCGCAGACTGAATTTATCCAGCACCCAAATTTTATTTTATAGCCTTGAAGTAAGAAGACAATTGAGTTTTACAAAAGATGAGTAATGATAATACAATAAAATATTTTATTGGTCATACTTTTACCTGCATATTATAATTTTTAAAACTTAAATAAGAAATATTATTCTTCATAAAATTTTGTAACAATTCAAAATTATTAACGTTGAATCTACAAACATGTAAAAATTTTGAATTTTTTTAATGTCTTTAGAAAAATATTTCTGCAAATACAAATAAATTTCAATACGTTTTTATTAAAACATCAAAAAATTATGCGTATTAAAATCTGAATTTGTTACACAATTTTCAAATATATTTTACTAATTTTTTACTTCCTTTTAATCACCTGAATTATTTTAATAATTATTAAAATAATTCCAATGATGTTCCCGTTGTAGTTCTTTTTGTAGTTTTTAGATTTTACAGCTTCAAAAAAACGGCGATAATAACGAAAAAATTAAAACTCAAACAAATTTACTTTTCCATTGCAAAAGCAATAGTTCCAAGTTTTTAATGTTTTTAAAATAAAAATATGTGTAGGAAATGGCGGAGTTATTAATATTTTTCGAGAAATTTTGACTTGAAATTGACTTTTTTAAACAAACCCAAACATACTTCATGTGCTAAGCCTAAAAAAAAATTTTTGAGTGTATTTGTTGTAATTTTAAAATTTAGTAGGTTCTTAAAAAATTGTCGATAGAATCTAAAATATTTAAGACTGAAACATGTTTAATATTCCATTAAAAATTCAATAAATGTAGGTTTTTAATGTGCGTTTAAAATCAAAAATTGGTTAAAAAATGGCAGAGTTATTAACGTTTTTTGAAAAAGTTTTAATTAAAATGGTTAAAAATTTCGGTTAGCAGGGTATAGATTCTAAAAAGGCGTTCAAGTGGGGGTAAGAGGGCGGTGTTTAGATTTTTTTGAGATTCAAAATTCATAAGTATACGTATCCAAATTTACTACAGATGTAAAGTTTATTTAAATACCAACATTTTTCAAAATTTTAAATGTTAACACCTGATTTCTAGAAAAAATGGGGCTTTAATAAATAATTTATATTTTATTTATTACAAAAAAAATAAAAATCTAAAAATGTATACAGGGTGTCGCAAAATTCGACCAACATCGGTTAACTAGAGAATGTTCCAATTTTGCTAGCAACTTTTTTTAAGTAGTAAATGTCATTCTGAACTAATAATTTCCAATGAACTATTTAATATTTTTTGATCTATTTAGAAAGTTACATCATTTCTAATATTGTAAAATATTCAGATTTTTGTACAATTTTTAATTTCTACTTAATCAGAAAAACATTTTAGATTCTTGTTCAAATCAATTTCAACGATTTTCTCGTCAAATCCATTTTCTAGTTAAATTATCGAAAATGAAAGAAGTTGATGTGTATACTTAATTTTTTAGCATTATTAATGTTGAATCGACATACATATTCCTTGAATATTTTTTAATGCCTCGAGAAGATTAGTTTCGCATAACAATTTTACAAAATTTTAATAACAAAACCTATATTTTTGGCAATTTTTGAGTTTTGGAATTTCAACTTTTAATTGTCACGTAAACAAAAAACCGTTTTTTTTGGATTTAAAAGCCTTTCATGACCTCTGCAAATGACAGCCACCAAACATAATTCGAAAAACATAAAATATGATCAATAAAAATTGCTTTATCCCATAATTATTGACAAAATTATTAATTCAAATTTTTGTTTTA
The DNA here is from genome assembly GCA_963971135.1 of Stenus bimaculatus. Lineage (NCBI taxonomy): Eukaryota > Metazoa > Arthropoda > Insecta > Coleoptera > Staphylinidae > Stenus > Stenus bimaculatus. The sequence continues at coordinate 2,052,667 of OZ020181.1, forward strand.
AAATACGTACCAAAAATTTGCACAACATTTCCAACTTATCCAATCACCACCATTTTCCCATCCTGCGGTATTTTCTTTATTTCCAGGTAAAATCAGAAACATAATTACAAAATAATGTGTTAATTTCCACACCACCCAGGAGGTATAACACTTAGTGCGCTTTTTTTTAAGTGGTTTCCCCATTAGGCCTAATCCACTATGGTTTTTTTCTAAATTAAAAGGTACTTACTTAAATATTTTGGATTTTAGTAGTTCATTTTTTTTTTGTTTCGACTTCACTTCACTAAATCACTTATTTCACTATTATCACCAACACTGCGCTTTTTAAACCGCATTTTGTACCGCATTTTGTACCGCATTTTGTACTGCATTTTGTACCGCATTTTGTACCGCATTTTGAACCGTATTTTGTACCGCAAGACGCATATTTGCTGTAGAAAGTGTTACAGCCCGCAATTTTTGGGATAAAAAAATTTTATAAATACCTTTTGCAGCAACCCTCCAAACCAACTGATGAATTGATGATTTCATGAACACACTTTTTTAAAACCTAAGGGGCACTTTTTTTATATGCACTATAATTTTACATATAATCGGATTTTCGAATTTGCACTCGCGTAAACCGCACTTTTACCGAATACCGGATTTCGAGATTTAACCGAATTAAAACGTTCAGAATTTTTGGAAAAAATTTACACTCGCGCTCACTTCGCTGTGGATTCTTCCAAATTTTCAGCACACTTATACACAATTTTAAGCACTATTATTTTAAACGAAAGCAAAGAAAAAATTAATTAATTTAGGATGAAATTGCGATCGAATAAAATTACTACGACTAAAACTGACGAATTCTAGCCGCAGACTGAATTTGTCCAACAACCAAAAATTTTTTTTAGCCTTGAGGTAGGAAGCAATTCAGCTTGAATAAATTAAATTTGAGTTTTCAAAAGATGAGTAATGATAATACAATAAAATATTTTATTTGTCATACTTTTACCTTCAAATTATAACTTTTAAAACTTAAATAAGAAATATTAGTATTCTTCATAAAAATTTACTCGTATAAAATTTTCTAACAAGTCAAAATTTTTAACGTTGAATCTATGAACATGTAAACATTTTGAATATTTTTTATTGTCTCTAGAAAAAGAGACAATTTTCAAATTTATCTTCCTTAATTTTTGTTATTTTTTTACTTCCATTTAATCACCTAAAATGTTTTAATAATGTTTTAAATAATTCCCATAATTTTCCCGTGAAAAATTTAATAAATGCGCGGTTAAACCACACTTTTTAGCTATTTTTAAGTTTTTTAAGTTTTATTTTTTATTTCCACTTAAACAGAAAAATAATTAGATATTTTTCTGAAGCAATTTAAGCGATTGTCTTGTTAAATTTTCAAAAATTTTAAATAGTCGCACTTTAAACTTTCTTTATTTTGGCCATTTTTTAGTTTAGAATTTAAATTTTTTATTTTATTTTTAGAAAAAAAATTGTTAAGATAATTTTTCATTGAAATTGCAATGATTTCCTCGTTAAATGTTTGAAAGTTTTAAGGGTTGGTGATTAAATCTCTATTTATGACAATTTTTGAGTTTTGGAATTTCAACTTTTAAGCTCATAAACAGAAAACTGTTTTAGATTATTTTTTTTAATTCGAACGATTTTCTCATATAATCATCTATAAGTGAAAATTAGATAATTTTTCAAATAATTTTTTAAATCAAATCCAACGATTTTCTCGTTAAATTATATAAAATTTAAAAGGGTGATCTTTAAGCCTCGTTTATTTTGACCATTATTGAGTATGTATAGTATACATACAATTTTTAATATACACTTAAACAGTAAAAAAAATTACAGATCATTTTTCAAAGCAATTCCAACAATTTTCTCGTAAAATCATGAAAAACTAAAGATGTTGGTCTTATAACCATGTTTTTTTGGCAATTTTTGTGTTACAGGGTGTCCAGAAACTAAGTGGCAAAATTTTAGGAGACGATTCTACAACTGATTTTAAGAAAAAACCTTGCTATGAACATATGTCCGATTTAGCCTCGTTTTCTTGAAATTAGTTGTAGAATCGCCTCCTAAAATTTGCCGTTTAATTTCTGGACACCCTGTATAAAATTCTTATAATTATAATTATTAAATAAAATGAGCAAACAAATATACATATTTTTGGTATCATTTGTTCGGCCATTATAACGTTTCAAACTTAAAAATGTAGTAAAATATTTAAAATAAGATAAAAAATATTAACTTAATTTTTTTAAATGAAATCCGTACAATTATAGCTAATAAACAAATTGAGTAATGACATATATTTTTGGTATTTTTTATTTGCCCATTACAACGCTTTAAACTTTAAAATGCAGGGAAAATTGCAAAAAAATCATAAAAACTTGAAAAAAAAATATAAACTTCATTGTCTTATATTAAATTCTTATAGTTTTAATAAATAAATAAAATGAGCAAACAAATCTATTTTTGGAATTTTTTGTTCGGTCATTATAACGTTTCAAACTTAAAAATTTGGGAAAAAAGCAGCAAAAAAATGAAAAAAATTCATAAAAAAGTAAGAAAAAATATTAACTTAATTTTTTTAAGTGAAATCCTTAGAATTATAGCTAATAAACAAATTGAGTAAAGAAATATACTTTTGGTATTTTTTATTTGCCCATTACAACGCTATAAACTTGAAAATGCAGGGAGAATATGCAAAAAAATCATAAAAAATGAAATAAAAAGTATAAACTTAAATTTTTTATATAAAATTCTTATAATTATAATTATTAAATAAAATGAGCAAATAAATAACTTTTTGGTATTTTTTGTTCGGCCGTTATAACGTTTCCAACTTAAAAATTCGGGAAAATGCAGCAAAACATGGGAAGAAAATCATAAAAAAAGTAAAAAAATATATTAACTTAATTTTTTTAAGTGAAATCCTTACAATTATAGCTAATAAATGAATTGAGTAAAGAAATATATTTTTTGTATTTTTTATTTGCCCATTACAACGCTTTAAACTTGAAAATGCAGAGGAAAAATGCAAAAGATCATAAAAAAAAGTGAAAAAAAATATTAACTTCACTTTTTTATATAAAATTCTTATAATTATAATTATTAAATAAAATGAGGAAACAACTAACTTTTTGGTATTTTTTCTTCGGCCATTATAACGTTTCAAACTAAAAAATTGGGGAAAATGCAGCAAAACATGGAAAAAAATCAAAAAAAATTAAAAAAATATATTAATTTAATTTTTTTTAAGTGAAATCCTTACAATTATAGCTAATAAACAAATTGAGTAAAGGAATATATTTTAGGTATTTTTATTTGCCCATTACAACGCTTTAAAATTGAAAATGCCACAAAAAGTTGCAAGTACATAACTTTAAATTTAAAAAAAAATATAAACCTAATTTTTTTATGTAAAATCCATTTTCTAATAAACAAAATGAGTAAAAAAATATGTTTTCGAAATTTTTTGTTTGCTTTACAGCTCTTTAAACTTAAAAAATCTTGAAAATGCAGCAAAAAGATGCAAGAAAAAATTATAAAAAATTGAAAAATTATATAAACTTAATTTTTTTCTGTTAATTCCTTACAATCATAATTAAAAAAACAAAATGATGTTTTTAATATTTATGTTTGGTTTTTGCTGCGCTTTAAACTTTAAAAATATCTTGAAAATGCCGCAAAAAGATATGAAAAAAATCATAGAAAAATAAAAATTAATCTAAAATGAATTTTTGTACATATCATAATCCCTATAATTATAATTATAATTATTCAATAAAATGAGGTAAAAATATATATTTGGTATTTTTTGTATGGCCGTTGCAGAGCACAAAAAATCTTGTAAATGCAGCAAAAAATATAATACAAAAATTTATTTCATAAAATGTACGTAGCGCCATCTGTTGAGGTTAGTTTGAAGCTACGCAGCTTTAGCTCTTAAATAAGAGATGGCGCGCGGAACTAGTTTTCGAATTTTGTTTTAAATTTTAAAATAGTTTCATGTAAAATCATTTTTAGGCGATTATTACTAAAATAAGTACCAAAATTATAAATATAAAAATAAATTATTGCTTAATAATTTTTAAATGCGATTTTTTTCTATTTATTGTATTATTAAAAATAGCTTTTTCAATTTAAGCTAATCACAGTGACAATTTTTTTTAATATTTCCAAGTTATCACAAATCTGCGTGTTGGAAAAGCAACAAATCATTTTAAAAATAAACGCGAGCGTCGCCGTCGCTGTGAATTTATTATTTATAATCGTCGCCCATCAAATTTGTATCGCCATAAATAATTCAGGGTGGAAAGTGAAACAAAAGCAAAATAACGCGAGCTTCGTTTTGATTAAAACAAATCTTGATGCATTTTCCCATTTCGAAAATGGATTTCCACAATTACATGCGTGTTTGTCTGCGCATTATCCTAATAACACTAATGACTTTAAATGAATATGCTTTACCTTCACTCAAGTGGGATAATTAGATTTTTATAAATAATAAATATTCATAGTAGTAAACTAAAAATTAAAATTTTAAATATATTTTTAAAAACTTTTTTTATACGAATAAAAAAAATTAAAAAATTTTTTTTGGCAAAAATTGGAAAAAAATATAAATTTTGGTTTAATGATGGAAGAAAATAATTTTGAGGAAATTAGAACTAACATGTGTAATTTAGCTCAGTTTTTAAAATACTTCAAAGAAGAAATTCCAAAAAATGTAAAAAATTTCGAGATGTTGGTAATCTAGAGGATCAAAATCAAATCAAAAATTTTAATATTGATATCTGCAAATAAAAATGAAGCTGATTTGGTTTTACTTATAACGGTGATAAAGACAGTGTACAGTGATGAAGATAACAATCAAAACAAAAGAAGAGATGGTGATGCTGACGATAGAAAAAATCAACCATAAAAATTTCGTCTTTGGTTTCCAAATTGGTATGTCATATTTTGACCAATGAGTAATTTTTGACATCACTTTTGGTTAACCTTTCCATCTCTTTCTATGTGTTTGAATGAATGGTAAGAACCGAAGAAGTTAATGTAAAATTTTTGATTAATCAGTAACCAACCCAAAAAAAAACCATTCAAAATCGCTTAATTTTCTAGACATTGAAGAATCTAAGATAGCAAAAATACTATCCTACTTTCGAAAACCATTATTCTGGTCGCATAGATCAAAATCGAATATGAAACCAGTAAAAATATGAATCCAAAAAAATCCTTCCAAAAACCAAGAGGAATTTTGAAAGGGTGAATTAGTGTTTAGAGTTACAGTTTATAATTTGAGTTTAGTTTTGGAGTTTAGATTTAGTGTAAGAGTTTTAGAGTTCTGAGTTGGAGTTCAAGAAGGATCATGAGAGTTCCAATTTGGCATTGGTTCTGACTACGTCACTGATGCCCACCATTGGGATTTCTTGGAAACCAGAAGACTTTTGGAAATCCGGAAGATTTTGCTCCATTTCCCGAATATCATGAAATAACTAAAATTTTGCATTTTTCCTCCAGATTTATACTAAAAACACTCATTACATTTGCTGGTCATTTTGAAAAGTGTCTACTCTATTCAAAGCCGAATTGAGCAATTTTTTTAGATTTTTATTTGTTTCAGCCTTTTGATTCATTTTCCTTGGAGAGTATGTTTTAGTATTGTGGAATTAATAATTGGGTCGGTGAGGATTGGGTTTAAGAAAAGTGGGTGTTGAATGGGAAAATCGAAGATGGCTGTCTTGGTGATTGAATAGTAATTAAATGAAAAGTTTAATATTTCCCTTGGGGTTGGTGATGAGAATGTAAATGTCTAGCAAACAAATCTTCCCCCTATTAAGAGGCATAATGTAGTCTGGTCGAAATTGAGGCGCGAGGCAGGAGGCAGAGAAGGGAGGCTTTCTCTGCCTCCCCGTGGGCGCATCAGCGGCGATAATTAACTCTCTCTATTACTTTATTGGTTTGTGCCTGTCTATTTGGTCCTTCTCTTTTTTAATCAGACTGTTTCCAAACCGCCCAACCGAACTAATTGCCCTTTTATTGCCGGCGGTCCGCTCGGTTCATCTGATAGAAATTTAACCAAACCGACGGTTCGATGGAGCGCACCCCATCTTTTTACCGCCTCATCGCATCCATACTAAATACCTTTTCAGCCCTTATTCTTACGTATCCTCATTCAAACTACTAAAAACTAAAATACCACCACAAAAACAATAACAACATGTTTGTTATTTTACAAACTCCCCATTTAAATATTGTTATCGTATAATTTCCTCTTTTCTCTCTTATTCTTATTGCGCCACTCTTTACAAAGAAACCTTGTATATTTTACTAGCGATAACGAAATTGGAGGGTAATTTCTACTATGCGTGACGCTAACTAAGCGTGTGTTTAATCGGGTATTTAATTAAGCAACCATTAAGATTATAATAAAATATTGCTGTGATAATTTTAACCATTCATGTCAAAATAATTTTTAAAACCAGCCATAATTTTATTGCCACTACGCCACATAACCATCCGATACTAAAATTAATTTAATTATTTATACATTTCTACACCAAACGCTTGATTACGACTTTAGCCGTTGCGCGAGTACCGTAATTATACAGGGCGTCCCACCGCTGCGAGAAAGCAACATTATTTTCTATATTGTAGTAGAATCTACAAACACACTGCCCGAATTTTCAAACTATTTTTTCACTATTTCAATCATATTTTAGCTCCAAAGTGTCGAAATTAGTAGGTAAAGCAGTTTTTCAGATATTCATTTTTTTTATAAATTGGTCCCCAAAAACTGAAATTTTGGTTTATAACTCCGGACTCCGGAACAAATGACTATTTCGATACGAATCTTTATGCTTATGAAAGATGACTCAGTGGACTTCATAATAAACCACAAACTGATTACGTTTATCTCATGTAACTCGATCCGGATTGGATTGGATTGAAAATAGGATTATGACAGGATTCAGTCAATCACGTAAACAAATCTCGACAGATTTCATTTAGCCTGGATTAAATTTTTGAATCCATGATTAATCCTAGTTACCAACTAAAGAGTAAGAAAATTCCCAAAATAGTTTTTTAGGGGTCTATGATCTGTTCACTTTTATTTTATAATATTTTATTTTATTGTTTCATATTTTATTGAAGAAGTTATGATAATTAAAAACAACTAAAACAAGGAAAATGGAAGAAAATTACGTGTATTTTGCAAATATGAATGCAGTACAGTAACAGCTGACATCAATCAGATGTGCCAACATCTATAGCATATAATTTACTAGTAATTTTTGTAATGTCAATCGCGTTTATGTCGTTACAAATTTTTATTCAATCGCGATACAAAGTCTAATCTCATGATTTTATAGCATTGGATTATTAAACTCAATCGCTTTTCAATTCAATCCGGATCGAGTTTCACGAGATAAACGTATAGTCACTGTCAAAATAGCTATAGTTTAAACCGTTTAAACTTTTCCCATTAAAGTTCCCTTTAAATTTTGATCCATAAATCGCCTTAATCTGCTTAGTGGTTTTTTTAATGTCTTTTCATTCTAACACACTATTTTTTGGCAAAAATATCCGACACATTGCGGCTCAAAACTCCAAAATAAATAAAGAGTTCGACACGATTTTTTTACCTATTTAAAAGGAATCAAAGGGCTTTTGAATCAGCTACGAAATGTTAAAATAACTTCAAACTAAAGGGTTCAAAATAATAATCTCGTGTGATTCCCAAAATTGCAGTTTTTTTCTTGGATAGTGACAAGGGACAAAAAATAATGGATCTAAAGTAGAACTGAGTAGCCAATTTTAATCATTTTTTAAATATCTTTCATTTGAAAAATCGTTTTTAGAAAAATTTCAAAATAAAAATTTTCAAAAATTTCGTGGGCTTGAATTTTTTTCTGAAATTTCGGTTTTATTTAATTTCTCAAAAATTAGTAAATTGAAATTTTTACCGAAAACAAAGATCTTGGAATTGGAGTATTTTAAGTCAGGTTCGACGAAAATCGGTCAATCGGTAGTTTTTGCGAAAAAAATTTCAAAATTTTTGTATAATTCAAATACAAATTCGGCCCTGCAGTGCGTATTTTTTGTACGATCAGAACTGTTATCTCACTTTTAGATAAAGAAAAAAATCCTGCAAATTTTAAGCTAACACGCATCCCGATTGGCCAAGTAATTCCTTCAAAATTAATTATTTTCCGATAAACCAAAAATTTCACAGCAGTTTTTTTGTCCAAAAGTGAGTTTCAAAATTTCACTAGTAACTTCAGAACGAAAAGAAATATCGTTATGAATTTTTTTCTAGATTAAAGTACATACAGTGGCGGAACTAGAGTAAAATTCTTGGGGGGGGGGATGGGAAATTATACAGGGTGTCCTACTTTTTTAGCACTTGTTTTAAAAAGCAAATGTTCAAAAAAATTTTTGAAAAAAATGATTTAAAACTACTAAATAGCGATATAACATTTTTATAATTTTTTCTATAAGACTTTGGTCCAAATTTATAATAAATTAAGTTAAATTATTTAAAATAATTTTTTTAATAAATAGCAGCATTTTGGACGCCCAATTTTGACATTTCGACTGAAGCTAGACTTCCAAAATTAGTTAGATTATAAAATTTAGACAATTTCCTATAAAATAGGCTTATTTAAATAATGTTTTTCTGATAGAAACTATTTTGAAAATTGATTTTAAAAAATACTAATTTTTGGTGTATAAAAAATTCTAGAAACTTGATTAGAAACTTAAAAACTTTCGATGAAACTTTAAGAAAATGTTTGAGTTTAAATGAAAGATTAGATTATATTTTATAATACGAAAGTCTAAAATCAATCATAGGCCAAAAAATAATTTTTTTATAACCAATTGAAGTTAAAGGTATTTCTTGGGAAAATTTTTAATCGTAATTTAAAGACCTAAAGAGGGCATTTTTAGTAAAGATATGATTATAAAATAAGTTTTATTATAAAATTTGGTTAATTTTCTATAAAATAGACCATTTAAAAAATAAAATTCGTAATGCCACCTTTTTTGAAATACCATTTAAATTTTTTTTACGCTTGTATTTGAACTGACGTTTTTGTTAAAAATTTTGTATGCACTTTGAACGCAAAAAAATGATATTTCCACTGAAGCTAGGCTTACAATATTAGTTCCATTATAAAATTTAGACAATTTTCTATAAAATAGGCTTATTTAAGTTATATTTTTCTTATAGGAACTTTTTTGAAAATTGATTTTAAAAAATACTCATTTTTGGTGTATAACAAAATTTAAAAACTTGATTAAAAATTGTAAGTTTCGGTGAAATTATAATATATTTTTTGAGTTTAAATTAAAGATTAGGGTATAATCTATAATCCGAAAGTCTAAAATCAATCATGGGCCAAAAAATAAATTCTCTATAACCAATTAAAGTTAAAGGTATTTTTTGGTAAAATTTTTAATTGTACTTTAAAGACCTAAAAAGGGCATTTTTAGTAAAGATATGATTATAAATTAAGGTTTATTATAAAATTTGGTTAATTTTTTATAATATGGACGATTTAAAAAATAAAATTCGCAATGGGCACTTTTTTGAAATCTTACTTTGTCTGGAGTTTGAACGCCCAAAAATGACATTTTCACTGAAGCTAGACTTATAAAATTAATTCCATTACAAAATTTAGACAATTTCCTATAAAATAGGCTTATTTAAATAATATTTTCTTCATAGGAACTTTCTTGAAAATTGATTTTAAAAAATACTCATTTTTTGTCTGTAAAAAATTCTAAAAATTTGATTAAAAATTTATAAACGACAAATTTCGAAGAAATTTTAAGAAAATTTTTGAGTTTAAATTCAAGATTAGGGTATAATCTATAACAGGAAAGTCTAATATCAAGCATGGGCCAAAAAATTTTTTTTTGTAGCCAATTGAAATTAAAGGTAAATTTTAGGGAAATTTTTAATCGTACTTTAAAGACCTAAAAAGGGCATTTATAATAAAGATTTGATTTTAAAATAAGCTTTATTATATAATTTGATAAATTTCTATAAAATGGACTATTTAAAAAATAAAATTCGCTATGGACACTTTTTTGAAATCCCACTTTGTATGCACTTTGAACGCCAGAAAATTACATTTCCACTGAAGCTAGGACTTACAAAATTAGTTCCAATATAAAATTTAGACAATTTTCTACAAAATAGGCTTATTTAAGTTACATTTTCCTCATAGGAACTTTTTTGAAAATTATTTTTAAAAAATACTAATTCTAAAAACTTGATTAAAAACTGCAAGTTTGGATAAAATTATAACAAAAATTTTGAGTTGAAATTAAAGATTAGGGTATAATTTACAACACTAAAGTCTAATATCAATCATGGACTAAAAAATAAATTTTTTATAACCAATTGAAAATAGAAGTATTTTTTGGGGAAATTTTATGATTATAAAATAAGTTTTATTCTAAAATTTGGTTATTTTTTTATAAAATGGACCATTTAAAAAATACAATTCGCAATGGGCATTTTTTTGAAATCTCATTTTGTATGCATTTTGAACGCCAAAAAATGACATTTTCACTGAAGTTAGATTTACAAAATTAGTTCCATTATAAAATCTAGAAAATTTTCTATAAAATAAGCTTATTTAAATTATATTTTCCGCATAGGACCTTTTTTGAAAATTGTTTTTAAAAAATACTTATTTTGGGTGTATTTCAACTGCTTTAAACGTTTAAAATTTTAGTGATTTTTGGGATTCATGTACAAATTTTTTAAAATTAATATTTTTATTAAAAACAAGTATGCTTTGGTTTTTGTCTTTGCCACAAAAGTAATGGGTTAAGTCTTGTAGAAGCTACACGATTTTCAAATTTCCTTAAAAACAGTACCAAAAATGCTAAAAAGCGCGTCATTTTTATTTTTCCTAAGAAAAGTTAACTCGACACACTCAAAACTCCTGTTACACATAAAAAAGGATTCGCGAAAAAAGGGGCCCAATTTGGTCCCTTCTATTCAAAACCCGGCGACGTAGCGATTTTTGAGAAGGATTTGGAAAGTGTTACGGAGGTTTAAAAAATTTGAAATTTCGTCCAGTTGAGTAAAAAACATTCCTCTTTAAGATGAGATCAGAATTTTGAAAATCGGTCATTGATAAATACAGTTGCTTTAGGAAAAACAAACTCAGGGATCATTTGATGTTTAAAAACGTAAACAAATTGGGGTCAAAATTTTCGTTTTTCGATTCTACATGACATACTAAAAGTTGGCGCTGATTGGAAAATTTTGAAAAAAGTTTAACGGGAGCAAAGAAAAAATACGGTCGAGGGGGAATAACTTTTTTTGTATGAAAAATACTTTCGTCCACTTAATATCAAAACTATAGGAGCTACATAATATTTTTAAAAAATATCTTGGAATGGCACCTGGTATATTATTGAGTAATATTACTTTCTCGTAGCGTTGGGACACTCTGTATACTTTTTTTGATTTAAAAAAATTTCAAATTTGAGTAAGGTAAAATGAAATTGTGGTTGAATTGAAATAAAAAGTGAGGTGATTAAAGCTTAATGTAAAGAATAAATAAACATGAAATGATAATTCATTATGAAAATAATTATTAAAATATGTAAACAGTTAAATTACAGTGTTAATTTTATTCGAGGCGGAGTAAAGCCGGTAAAGTGGCACTAAGTTCCATGCGTCACGCCAACAAATTAAGCGATTAAAATCAAACTTGCAGCATATTTAATGCATGAAATAAAATTAACTTTGTGTAATTTTTTATAGCGTTATAAAACACGCGAGAGAATTAAGAGTTTAAAGAAACCAAAAATAGGTGGCATTGTGTTGGTAACCAATTATTCCAAGAAACCACCGGTGCGCGAAATTTACTTAAAGCATATTACTGAAAAGTACAATACCGTATTTATACCAAGTTGTGCAATATGTCAACGAGTATTTATATTTTGGTAGCTTAAGACTCTTGTCTTGCCGACTAAGAGGATTAAACACGCGATTATCCCCAAAAACTGGCGCCACTATCTCCTACCCCCATCTTTAAAAACCTACTTATCGAAAATCCCAGACAAAACGAGGATTGAATTTTTTCAATAATAAAAAGGACTTAACAAACATTTATTTGATACAGTTATTTGATATAGATTCTTCTTCTGATAGAATGCGCCTTTCCAAATATCGCACACATTTCATTGGCAAATAATCTTTAAACTCTCTAAAAAGATTCTTGCACTCTTGAATGTTGTAATCTTGGGCCTCTCCAAAAAACTGGTGATAATCCAAGCTTGAAAATTTAAAACGCTCAACTGGTGGCCTACTACCTCGATTTTCCTCGCTGTTTTGCACCTTGCAATTCTGGACTTCCTCGTTTTTTTCTTTATCAACTAATTCTCGGTAAGACTCTTGCAATGAGTATTTGCTGTGAATATCGTGCACTTCAGGATTATTCACAAGATTTTCAACAAAAGTTTGTTTTGGTCTGCGCCTGCGCCTCCTCAAAAACGGGTCCATGATGGGATTTTCGGTCACAAGAGTTTTACTGCAACGTGGGTCCAATACGCGACCTGCAGATTCGGTCACCTTAGTCCAACCTCGAAAGCCACGGTTTTTTGGCTCCTCTTTTTTATTGCTGAAATTTTTTATATTGGGAGTTTGATCATCCGAATCTTCATTCCAAGAAGGTGTTTGGTAAAGTCTTTCACACGGATCCAAGTGATCTTCATCTTTTGTAAAAAACGCCGCAGCACTCTTTTTCCGATTTTGAGCCAAATTCAACCTGGACTCTACATTATCAAATATTTTACTCCTCTTTATACTACGTTCATATCGTGATTCAGTAACCACTGGTTTTTTTTCAGGAATTTTATTAGGACCAACTTCTGAATCTTCATGATTCACTTGATTACACCGCTGGTTTTTCTCAATACATTTTCCTGGTATCCTATCAATTTTATCTACATTTTGTACATCTCGTATATTTGTGCAACTTTCCTTGATTATTTTGGTTCTACTAGCTACTTTTTCTTTACTAACACGTTTATTAATTGAAAGCTCCGATTTTTTATTAAAAAGCTCAGCACTAATATTCTCCAAAATTTCATCCAAATGGTAGTTCTTTCTAGAAACGAGTTCAATCAAATCGTGAAATTTCAAATCGATCTTATTTTCTGCAGCAGCTACTTTAGGAATTTTTAATTTTTCAAATAAAGTCAATGAATTACTAGGTGGACCTTCACTCCTCACCTTCTTCAGTTCCTCTTTAAATTCATTCAAAGAATTAAAAGAGCACCACATCGAAATTTCTTGTTGAGCGAAATTATGTTCCTCATTCTTTACACAATTCTCGCACTTAAACTCCTCACATGTTTTTGTGCATTTATTATCCAGTATTTTTTGGTTAAATTTTGAATATTTATGGTTTTGGTTATTAGTCATTTTTACTTACTACTTTTATGAAAATATTTAATATCACACTAATGATTTACTAATTATCTAAAATTCTTCCTTTAACTGAAATGAATTTTATAAAATTTAATATGTAACTGACACTGACGTTGTCAACTTTTCGAGGGAGTTGATTTTTTGACCAAAATTATTTCGGGTTCATTTTAATCATTAAATACAATTATTACTCGTCCTAGAATATGAGGAATTTATAAAAAAAAAAATTTAATAAAACTGCCATTTTTTTGAACCATGTTTCATAACCAACTACTATTTTTTCGAATTTTATTTTTAATCGATTTTATTTAAATTTCGGATACACTTGGTTTGATAAATATATTTTAGGCAATTTCTTAAAAAATCACTCTTGAAAAATTTATGTCATCAACAGTAATGACTTTTGATACTTTTTAGGACATAACCTTAAAACGAAATGAGATATCAAAACCAATTTTTCTTTACATTGTAGATAATTTAAAATATTTTTAAACTGAATATAATATAGTAAAATCGGATGATAAAAAAATCTTAAAATCGTTCCCCCAAAAAATGTTATTTTGTTGAAAATTTGAGTAAGTCGATACAAAATTAATCCTGGAGGCCATAATTTTTAACCAAATAAATATTTTGTAATATTTTCTTGTAAAGGGAATTTAGCTGCAAAATTTAAGCTACCAAATGTAAAAATCGGTCAAATAGTTTTGCAAATATTCAATATTTTGTTGAGCCACTATAAAAATTAACGAAATTACTTTTTACTAATTTACTTTTTCTTAACACCGATCAACATTTCACCTATTCGCTTAAGCAATTGATTTTTTTTTTAAATTACTGTTGACATTTATAGGTTTTTGGCACATTTTGAACCATAACTTTTGAAAGAAATTAGATATTAAAACCAATCTTTTTTTTATATTATAAAAGCTTAAAAGGGCTTTCGAATAAGATATGATATAATATAATCGGAAAATAGATAATATCGTACGATTATTCCCAAATGTTGTTTTTTAAATTTTTTTTATAAGCTCCTAGTAAATCCATTGTGGAGAACTTAATTTTTGTCCAATTAAATATTTTTTAGTGTCTTCTTGTGGAGTAGATTCTCTTGTAAATTTAAATATTTTATAACATCACTAAAAATTACTGTTAGTGTTTGCTGGTTTTTGGCACATTTTGGGCCATAACTTTTGAAAGAGACGAGATATTTTTTTTTATATCGCAGAAGCTTAAAAGGGCTTTCGAATGAATTATAAGACAGTATAATCGAATGACCGAAGTTGTAAAATTTCTCCTAAAATGAATTTTTTTTTGGAAAATGTAAGTAATTTGGTACAAAATTGATCTTGTAGAACTTACCTTTTATTCCACTAAATGTTTTTTTGGTATTTTTTATAGAAGGGATTCTCTTGTAGAATTTAAGCTATTAAGTGTTTAAATCGGTGAAGTAGTTTTCCTAATATTAAATATTTTGTTGCTCCACTAAAAAAAATAGAACGAAATTAATTTTAAAATTTGAAAGTTTTTCAACATTTAGGCAATAACTTTTGAACGAAACTAGATATTAAAACGATTTTTTTACTATTTCGTAGAATTTTAAAGGGCTTTCAAATGAATTATAAAACAGTATAATCGAATAACCGAAAAAGTCGTAAAATTTCTTCCAAAATGATTTTTTTTTTGGGAAAATGTAAGTAAATCGGTACAAAATTGATTTTGGAGAACTTACTTTTTATTGTACAAAATATTTGTTAACATTATCTTATAGAAGAGATTCTCTTGTAGAATTTAAGCTATTTGGTGTATAAATCAGACAAGTAGTTTTCCCAATATTAAATAATTTGTTGGGACTCTAAATAATTCGAGCGAAATTACTTTTAACATTTGATGGTTTTTGGGACATTTTGAGCCATAATTTTTGAAAACAACGATACATTAAAACGAATCTTTTTTTATTTTGTAGAAGCTTGAAAGCGCTTTCGAATGAATCGAAATCGAAGACAATATAATCGAATGACCGAAAAAGTCATAAAATTTCTTCCAAAATGATTTTTTTTTTGGAAAATGTAAGGAAGTCGGTACAAAATTGATCTTGGAGAACTTACTTTTTGTTCTTCTAAATATTTTTTAATATTTTCTAATAGAATGGATTATCTTGTGGATTTTAAGCTATTAAATGTATAAATCGGTTAAGTAGTTATTCCAATATTAAATATTTTGTTGGATCACTAAACAATTTGAGCGAAATTACTTTTAACATTTGAACGGTTTTGGGTCATAACTTTTGAAAGAAATGAAATATTAAAACATATCTTTTTTTATGTAATAGAAATTTGATAGGGCTTTTAAATGAGCTATGTAGCGATACAATCGAATTACAATAAAGGTCGTAAAATTATTCTCAAATTGTCTATTTTTTGGAAAATTTAAATAAGTTGATACAAAATTGATTTTGGAGAATTTACATTTTGGTCCTATTAAATATTTTTTAACATTTTCCTATAGAGGGGATTCTTCTATAAAATTTAAGCTATTTAATACTTAAATCGGTCAAGTAGTTTCCTTAATATTAAATATTTTGTTACATCAATAAAAAATTGAGCGAAATGGCATATTTTGAAAAAATCCAGCTATCAAAACAAATCTTTTTGTATATTATAGAAAATTGACTGAGCTTTCGAATGAAACATAATGTAATAAAATTGGACAACAAAAAAGCCTTAAAATTGTATGCAAAGTATTTTTTTTTTGAAAATTTAAGTAATTATTGCTAGCAGTTTTTGATACCTTTTGGACCATAACTTTTGAAAAAAACGGGATATTAAATCAAATAATTTTTATATTGTGTGATCTGAAAAGAACTTTCGAATGAAATATAATGCAGATAAATGAGATGACAGAAAAAGTCCAAAAAAAATTTGAGTAGGAGAATTAAGGTTAGTTTATACAAAATAAATAATGGAGAACGTATTTTTGGTCCTACAAAATATTTTTTAATATCTTCTTGCAGAGGAGATTCTCCTGCAACATTTACGCTATTAATTTTTTTAATCGGTTGATTAGTTTTTTCAGTATTAAATATTTTGTAGAATCACCAAAAAAACTGAGCAAAATTACTGTTTTTGGCACATTTTGGACCAAAACTTTTGAAAGAATCGTGGTATCAAGACAAATCTTTTTTTATGTTGTAGAAGCTTAAAATGGCTCTCGAATGACTTATAACGCAGAAAAATGAGATCATAGGAAAAGTCCAAAATTTGTTGTCGTTGAAAAAAATTAAAGTAGGTTTATACATAATCAAGCGTGGAGAACGTATTTTTGGTCTTACTAAATATTTGCTTATGGAGGAGATTCTCCTGCAAAATTTAAGCTATTAAGTGTTTAAATCGGTCAAGTAGTTTTGATAATATTAAATATTTTGTTGCAACACCCAAAAATTTTTGGTACTTTTTGGGCCGTAACGCATAACTTTTGAACCAAAGTAGATATTAAAACGATTCTTTTTTTAAATTAAAGATAATTCTTTGAGGTTTCCAGTGATTTAAAGCGCGTTTAATTCCAAAAATGTTAAGAATAATAAAAACGTTGCCCAAAATTTAGTTATTTTATTTTCTTGTAGAGCAGATTCTCCTGCAACATTTAAGGTATAAATTTTTTTAATGGGTTGATTAGTTTTTTCAATATTAAATTATTTGTGGAATCACCAAAAGATTTTGGCACATTTTGGACAATAACTTTTGAAAGAATCGTGGTACCAAGACGAATCTTTTTTTATGTTATAGAAGCTTGAAATGGCCTTCGAATAATTTATAATGCAGAAAAATTAGATCACAGGAAAAGTCCAAAATTTGTTTTTGTTGGAAAAATTTAAAGTAGGTTTATACGAAATCAAGCGTGGATAATGTATTTTTGGTTCTACTAAATATTTTCTTGTGGAGGAGATTATCCTGCAAAATTTAAGCTATTAAGTGTTTAAATCGGTCAAGTAGTTTTGATTATATTAAATATTTTGTTGCAACACCCAAAATTTTGTAGTACTTTTTGGGCCATAACGCATAACTTTTGAACCAAAGTAGATATTAAAACGATTCTTTTTTTAAATTAATGATAATTCCTTGAGGTTTCCAGTGATTTAAAGCGCGTTTAATTCTAAAAATGTTATCATTGATAAAAACGTTGGCCAAAATTAAGTTGTTTTATTTGATTGATTTTGGTGGTTATTTTTGTGAAGTAATTAGTGGTTGGTAGTGTTTTTGTGAAGATGTGAAGGCGTTAAATGGTGATTGGCCCCCGTAAAACGGTCGTGGCTGATTAGCCACGACAAACAGGCATTAGCATTTTATTGCTTCGGCCCTCTCTACGCCCCGTAGATAAAGTGGAATTAAAACTGAAGGGCTCTTTGATCTCGGCTGTATTAACTAAACTGCACTTATTAAATGAGAGAGAGATGGAGGAAGAGTAGAACCTCCCGGAACCCCCCGAAGTTCCCCTTCGGCGCCGCTCCATTCATTACGACGTTTAGACGCAACTTAATAACTTGTTAAAATGATGATTAAAACATTCTCTCTCTCTGGTTTTGGTTTAATTTTGTTTCTATTAAAACACGGTAACAATTTTAATTTTAATTAGCGCACGCAAGAAAACATCAAAGGGCTGGGAGGTAAAAACGCTACAAACCTTATTTAAGTAATATAATTTTATTGTGCTTTATTTACAAAAATTCACAGCTCTAAAAGGAAACAATTACATAATTAAGTTGATTTGCCTGTTACTCTTAGTTAATTGCAATATTTTAAGAATAAATAATAAAACTACGCTTTTGCACGATTTTAATTATTAAATTAGTTTCAACATCGTCCACGTTTTTCTATCAATAAAGCGTGGAGATGTTTGCGATTTCATTATTTACACTTTTATCATTGAGCGAGACACACAATTAACGCTTATGATACACAATTATACACTCATATTTACAAAAACAAAACTCCATTAATATTTACACTTGTTTGATTGTCTTTTTAAACCATTTGCAGCCCTTTCGTGATGTTCTCCACGTGCTCCTTGGCCTTCAAACGGAGCGCTGCTATTGAGGTGCTCCGAATGTCAGGGTTGTTTGAAGGTGAGTGCGAGTGGGCCATCGGCGGGTGTCGGATGTGATCGCTGGGTACCGGCGGCGTCAAGTAACTCGGGTACCCCGTTTGCGGGTGGCTTAAGAACCCGGGTAACGCCGACAGCAGTGGTGGGGATAACCACGGGTCCATGGGTAACGCCAAACTTGAACCCGCCGCCCTTGATAACGTCGACACAGCGTGGTACTCGCTTAAACCCAAACGCGCCGCCTCCATTTTCTCTTGTCGCCGCCATTTTGCACGCCGGTTTTGGAACCATACCTAAAAAAAATAAAAAATATATAATCATTTTTTCATCAATAATACCAATCTAGTTTGTGGACATGAGAAAGCGCATTAGGGCTCGTTTATAGTAACTTTACTATAACCACACCCTATACTAAAGATTTATGATTGTGCTAGATTTTTAAAATAAATTTTCACCTCCGAGGTGTTTAAATTAAATTTCTGTAAAGTTTTTTTTAATGATTGGTTGGATGGAGTAGTTTAGTTGGTTGTGTTGGAGGGTAAAGTGGATGTATCTTGGAAAGGGGCGTCATGCTGGGAACAGTTCGTAAGATGTCAGGCGCAGATCTGCACCCGTAATACAATCTGGAAAGCATAATAGGGCCAATCCGACCTCTCCTGTGTCATTAGCCCTCTACAAAACCCAGTCGCTTCAAGTTAACTTCCACAAAGCATTGATTTTTCACAAATTACTAAACTAATCCATTTTTCAAACCTAACCAATAAGTTTTTTTTAATTTTTTGAATTAATTATGCATGGGCTACGTTAGAGTATTAAAGTTGGGTAATCCATTACCGACTAAATTACCCACTCTAATGTCATTACCGGTGGTAAACATGAATTTATTTACGGCAAAAATAAACGAGCGTAATACAATCTTATTGATTACAAAATAAATACAGGTGTTTATTTAGAAAATGCGTTCCAAATTGGAACGACGGTGACCAACTTTTTTTTTACTCTAATGGTATTTTGACATGCACACCGTTCTTACCTATAACCACCTGTTTCCGAAAGATCACTATCGATAATTTTCACCTCGTTACTGAGTAAAAAATATTTTCGAAATAATTTAATTTCCATCCCCATCATTAAATTTAGTTGATGGAGGGTCGACAGAAGTAATATGATGCTAATAAAGCGTCCTAACCGACACATAGCAAACAGAATTTGTAGCAAAGCTTTAAAGAAGTCACGTGCCGTTCAAATTACGTGCAGGGCCGGTATTAGGCAGATATGAGAAAGAAAGCCGCCGTCACATTGATGTGTGTAACTGCCAATTTATTGTTGAGGGCGGAGGGGATGAGAATGCCGCCCCCGATCCCAAAAGCGTCGCCGGCGCGTGCTCCTTCACCATTGACTTTTGTTTGCCGAGGGATGATTTTATGACACGTGTCCAAAACAGATTCATTATTACTATAATCAAGAGCTTGTTTGTATCAATTTTACTAATCAAAATTTTACCCCTAACTTCCTATATTTACCAAACAAAAATTCAATACAACAATATCTTGAAAAATTTTAGCCTATTGTCTTCATAACTGTTCAATTTTTGAATGTTCGAAAATAGGAGGAAAAGCATAACTCCGGTATAAAAAATCCGATCCAGCTGAAAGAACTCACGTTTTATACAAATTTAATAAGGCTATCACCTGAATTTATTTCGAAATTTTTCTGGTCCGAAAAATTAAAATTAAGCTAAAAGTTAAGTTTAACACTAAAAAACCAACATTTTCTGATATTACAGAAAACTGAAAATAACTCTGATGATAACCTTATAAAATTTGAGCAAAATGCAAATTTTTTCAAGTCAATCCGACGGTTTATAGTGGAGTTATGATTTTTTGGTGAATTTCCATTATTTTTAAAGTTTGTATTTTGAAAATACACCTTTATGAAAAAAATCATAACTCCGTTATAAAACATCCGATTGATTTGAAAAAAATTGCATTTTACTCAGATTTTACGAAGCTATCGCTGTAATTTATTTCATATTTTTTTGGATAGGGAAAATATATATATTTTTTAAATTAAGCTAAAAGTTTATTTTGATTTTAAATAACTAATATATTCTCAACTAAAAAAAATCTGTAATTTATTCTGGTGATAGCCTTATAAAATCTGAGTAAAACGTGATTTTTATCAAATTAATCAGAAATTTTATAATGAAGTTATGATTTTTTTCGAGAAGGTCTATCAATTTTGATGTTCGAACGAGTGAGTTTTTACTTTGAAAATGGTAGACCTTCGCGGAAAAAATCATAACTTCGTCATAAATTCTTCGATCGAGTTGAAATAACTTACGTTTTATTCAAATTTAATAAGGTTATCAGCAAAATTTTTTTTAGAATTTTTTGGGTGCGGAAAATTTATTTTATTTTAAATTAAACTAAAAGTTTAGTTTGACTATAAAAAACTAAAATTTTCTTACCATAAAAAATCTGTATTTAACTCGGTTGATAACCTTATAAAATCTGAGTAAAATGCAACTTTTTTCAAGTCGATCGGACGTTTTATAACGGAATTATGAATTTTTTCACGAATTCATTTTCGAAATTTGAGCGAGTGAACTTGTACTTTGAAAATGATAGATCTTCATGAAAAAAATCATAACTCCATCAAAAATCGTCCGATCGAGTTGAAATAACTTACATTTTATTCAGATTTGATAAGGCTATTAGTAGATTTTTTTTTCAAAATTTTTTTGGTGCAGAAAATATATTATATTTTAAATTAAACTAAAAGTTTATTTTGACTATATAGAACTAAAATTTTCTAATCATAAAAAAATCTATAATTAATTCTGTTGATAACCTTATAAAATCTGAGTAAAATGAAACTTTTTTCAAGTCGATCGTACGTTTTATAATGGAGTTATGA
Source organism: Stenus bimaculatus (assembly GCA_963971135.1). Classification (NCBI taxonomy): domain Eukaryota; kingdom Metazoa; phylum Arthropoda; class Insecta; order Coleoptera; family Staphylinidae; genus Stenus; species Stenus bimaculatus. The sequence goes on from OZ020181.1 coordinate 2,074,166, forward strand.
ATTTTTTCGTAAAGGTCTATCATTTACGAAATTCGAGCGAGTGAACTAGTACTTTAAAAATGATAGACCTTCATGGAAAAAATCATAACTCCGTCAAAAATCATCATATCGAAATGAAATAACTTACGTTTCATTCATATTTAAATGGGCTATCAGCAGAATTTTTTGTGTGCGGAAAATATATTTTATTTTAAGTCAAACTAAAAATTTAGTTTGTCCTTGAAGAATAAATATTTTCTAATCATAAAAACTTCTGTAATTAATTCTATTGATAATATTATAAAATCTGAGTAAAATGAAACTTTTTTCAAGTTGATCGGACGTTTAATAATGGAGTTACGATTTTTTTCGCGAAATTCTGTCATTTTCAAAATTTGAGCGAGTGTACTTTGAAAATGATAGACCTTCATGGAAAAAATCATAACTTCATTATAAAGCGTCTGATCGATTTGAAAAAACTCACGTTTTATTTAGATTTAATAAGGCTATAACCAGAATTTATTGCGGAATTTTTGTGGTACCGAAAATACATTTTTTTTTAAATTAAGCTAAATATCTAGTTTCATTTTAAAAAATTGATATTTTGCGACCTTAAAAAAATCTGTTATTATTTCAGACGATAACCTAATAAAGTGTGAGTAAAATGCAATTTTTTTCAAAAAAATCGGATGTTTTATAATGAAATTATAATTTTTTTGGTGAAAGTCTATCATTTTAGATGTTCGAGCGAGTGAACTTGTATTTTTAAAATGATAGACCTTCACGAAAAAAATCATAACTCCATCAAAAATCGTCCGATCGAGTTGAAATAACTTACATTTTATTCAGATTTGATAAGGTTATCAGAAGAATTTTTTTTTTAATTTTTTGGCTGAGGAAAATATAGTTTATTTTAAATTAAACTAAAAGTTTAATTTGACTATATAGAACTAAAATTTTCCAATCATAAAAAATCTATAATTAATTCTATTGATAACCTTATAAAATCTGAGTAAAATGCAACTTTTTCCAAGAAAATCAGACGTTTTATAATGAAATTATAATTTTTTTCGTGAACGTCTATCACTTTAGAAGTTTGAGCGAGTGAACTTGTATTTTGAAAATGATAGACCTTCACGGAAAAAATCATAACTCCATCAAAAATCGTCCCATCGAGTTCAAAGAACTTACGTTTTATTCAGATTTAATATGGCTATTATTGAAATTTATTTCAAAATTTTTTTGGGTACGAAAAATATTTATATTTTTTAAATTAAGCTAAAAATTTAGTTTGACTTGAAAAAACTATTAATTTTCGATTTTATAAAAATTTTAAATTAATTCAGGTGATAGTCTAATAAAATCTGAGTAAAATGCAACTTTTTTCAAATCAATCGAACGTTTTATAACGAACTTATGAATTTTTTCGTGAAATCCTATCATTTTCGAAGTTCAAGCGAAATATTTTCAAAATGACCTTTGCGAAAAAAATCATAACTCCGTTAAAACACGTCCCATTAACTTAAAAAATATCACGATTTATTCAAATTTGATAAGGCTATCATCAGAATTATTTTTAGAATTTTTTGCTTGCTGAAAATATTTATTTTATGAGTTCAAACTAAAAGTTTTGTTTAATCTCAGAAAAATAATAATTTCTGATCTTAAAAAATTCTTATAATTTATTCTGATGATAGTCTTATCAAATCTAAGTAAAACGTGATTTTTTTCAAATTTTTAGGTACTATATTACTGAAGTTATGAATTTTTCCGTGCAGATCTATCTTTTTCGAAGTACAAACTATTAGAATTTCGAAAATAGTAGTAGACCTTCACGGAAAAATTAATAACTCTGTTAAAAATCATTCAATCGATTTCAAAAAAGTCATGGTTTACTTAGATTTAATAAAGCTATCACCAGAAATATTTTTGGATTTTTTAGGGAACGCAAAATATTTTTTTTGTAAGTTGAAATTAAAAGTTTAGTTTAACCCCAAAAATATAATAATTTTTGATTTTAAATTTTTTTAAAAATTAGTACTAGTGATAGCTTTAACAAATTTGAATTAGACGTGACTTTTTTCTAATCTCTAAGTGCTATATTAGCGAATTTATACATTTTTCCACGAAGGACTACTACTTTCGAAAATATTATAATTTGAGTCATAATTTTGTGAGGGAGCGCAGTGAGCTTTTACGCGTAACTCAAAAAGTAAACAAGATATTAAAATAATTTTTATTGCATGTTTTAAAGTTTAAAAGCCGGTTTTTAATGGTATATAATAACTTTAGGTTACCACTCAAATAAAGCTGCAATAAATTAATAAACATGAAAATTAGTAACTTTTTGTAGAGTACAGAGCTTTTAATCATACCTCAAAAACTATACTATATAGAAACATAAATTTTAAAGCAAATTAAAGAAAATAAATCAAATTTAAAAGCACCATTTGACTTTTTTATTTAGTTGCATTTTTAAAAAAGTTATAGTGGTTTAAATTCGAAAATTCATAACAATCAACGTTGTTTTATTAATTACTGTTGGTAGTAAAGTGAGCTTTTGCTAATAACTTCTAAACTAATTTAGATATCATTATGATTTTTTTTGTGTCTTTAAGATAATAAAATGAGCTTTCCAAAAATATAAAAAAATTAAGGTTACCATTATTTTTGGGTGTAAAAAAATTTTTTTGCAAATGATTGGGATTTTATTAGAGGGTATAGTTAAATGATTCTGAAGTAATGGTTGTAGAATTTTTGATGAATTTTGTCGTTGATGGTGGCGTGATGGACGTGACGTAATCGTTTGTTGAACGATTCAATTCCATCGTAATTCATTTAAGGCCTCGAGCTTTGGGCACAAAAAGCATATGTTTATTCTCATAACAAATTCTTGCCGGCGTTTAACCACCCCCATCCTATAATAAAAGCAAGTCGGCGTTGACTGCCCTTAATCTGACAATGATCGCTTTTGGGTGGTTATCGGGCTCGTGGGAAACGCCGACGCTAACATGCGAGAAAAAATTACACACGAGGGGAAATTTTAGGGCAATAAACGCTACATTTTAACAGCAAAACGCCAATTTACCGCTGAAATTGCTTTTTTATTTAATTCCCCGACGAACAAAGTAACTAAATTAATTTTTGTTAGTTTTCATTATTAAAAATATTACTTTCATCATACAATTCACTATACTTGATTTTCTGGATAAATTACTTTAGCGCTCAAACACGAAAATGGATCTTATTGAGTAATTGCATAAAGTTGATTTAAAAAAAAATCATTGTATTAAGGTGTAAAGTATTGATTTTTGAAAAAATACCGGTTATGTATTGGGTAACAACATCCGCCCCTAAAAGGTGTCGAGGGTTTTTGGAGTTGGTATGCACCCTTAAATAAGGTAAAGAAAAAGTCGTGGAGGGAAGATCTGAGAAAAGACCCACCCCTTGATTATCCTCATTCTTCTTTGCGAGGTTGGCATCCCTGGCCTCGAGGCGAGACTAAAATTGGTTTTGAACTGATGCATTAATTGACAATTTGATGTCATTCTTTAGCCCGAGCTAATGGCCGACTGAAGCTCTCCCAAATTGAGCGCAGAATCCAATAAAGAAGTTTTATAGAAAGAAAATCTAATTTTATCGCGCGATGTGACGAATTACTGGCTTTCTTCAAAAATCGAGAGTGAGTGACGAGTGCTGGAATTGAAAATTGGTGTACGCTACTTCCACTGCTACTACCTCAAATAACCTGCGACGACAAATAATGAAACTCTTCTGCACAGCCTCCGGTTACACAGCCAATTCGATATTAAATTCGTCTTCATTTTGATATTTAATTATTTTCAGGCGAGCTTTGTCTCGTTTGCAGGGGGCGGGGTCTCCCGCCTCAACGAGCGCAAACTCCAGACCTCACTAATAGCTTTAATTAAAGATATTTTAATTAATTTCCACTCGGTTTTCAGACGCTCCCTTCTCTTTTTTGTTTTGTTTCAAATTAAATTCACGGTTTTCACTTAATTTCATTTAAACTAATTAATTTTTACTTCTCGATCGATGATATATCCTACAAAATTATCATTAGGGGGCGTTTATAGTGAAGACCAAATTGATATCCCACAAAATCAACTCCAAGAATTTGACGAATTTCATAATTTGTACTCTGAGTAAAATGCAACTTTCTTTTAAGAAAATTGGACGTTTTATAATGAAATTATAATTTTTCTGTGAAAGTCACTTTAGAAGTTCGAACGAGTGAAATTTATTTTGAAAATGGTAGACCTTCGCGGAAAAAATCATAACTCAGTCATAAATCATCCGATTGAGTTGAAATAACTTACGTTTTATTAAAATTTGATAAGGCTATCAGCAGAATTTTTTTCAGAATTTTTTAGGTGCGAAAAATATATTTTATTTTAAATTAAACTAAAAGTTTAGTTTGACTATAAAAAACTAAAATTTTCTAATTATAAATAAATCTATAATTAATTCTTTTGATAACCTTATAAAATCTGAGTAAAATAAAACTTTTTTCAAGTCGATCGGACGTTTTATAATGGAGTTATGAATTTTTTTGCGAAGGTCTATCATTTTCGAAATTCGAGCGAGTGAACTTGTACTTTGAAAATGATAGACCTTCATGGAAAAAATCATAACTTCGTTATAACGCATCCAATCGATTTGAAAAAACTCACGTTTTATTCAGATTTAATACGGCTATTACCAAAATTTATTGCGGAATTTTTTTGGTGCAGAAAATATATTTTTTTTAAAATAAGCTAAATATCTTCTTTGATTTAAAAAAAACTAATATTTTTTGACATTAAAAAAATCTGTTAATATTTCAGGCGATAGCCTAATAAAGTCTGAGTAAAATGCAACTTTTTTCAAGAAAATCGGATATTTTATAATGAAATTAGAAATTTTTTCGTGAAAGTCTATCATTTCTGAAGTTCGAATGAGTGAACTTGTACTTTGAAAATGATAGACCTTCGCGGAAAAAATCATAAATCAGTCACAAATCGTCCGATCGAGTTGAAATAACTTATGTTTTATTCAGATTTGATAAGGCTATCAGCAGAATTTTTTTTAGAAATTTTTGGGAGCGAAAAATATATTTTATTTTAAATTTAACTAAAAGTTTAGTTTGACTATAAAGAACTAAAATTTTCTAATTATAAAAAAATCTATAATTAATTTTGTTGATAACCTTATAAAATCTGAGTAAAATGCAACTTTTTTCAAGTCGATTGGATATTTTATAATGGAGTTATGAATTTTTTCGTAAAGGTTTATCATTTACAAAATTCGAGCGGGTGAATTTGTATTTTGAAAATGAAAAACCTTCATGGAAAAAATCATAACTTCGTTATAAAGCGTCCGATCGATTTGAAAAAACTCACGTTTTATTCAGATTTAATAAGGCTATTACCAAAATTAATTAAGTAATTTTTCGGGTACAGAAAATACTTTTTTTTTTAAATTAAGCTAAATATCTAGTTTGAATTTTAAAAACTGATATTTTCTGACATTAAAAAAATCTGTTATTATTTCAGGCGATAGGCTAATAAAGTCTGAGTAAAATGCAATTTTTTTCAAGAAAATCGGACATATTATAATGAAATTATAAATGTTTTCGTGAAAGTTTAACAATTTAGAAGTTCGAACGAGTGAGCTTCAACTTTGAAAATGATAGACCTTCGCCGGAAAAATCATAACTCAGTCGCAAATCGTCCGATCGAGTTGAAATAACTTACGATTTCTTCAGATTTGATCAGACTATTACCAAAATTTTTTCCAGAATTATTTCGATGCGGAAAATAAATTATATTTTAAATTAAACTAAAAGTTTAGTTTGAGTATAAAGAACTAAAATTTTCTAATCATAAAAAAATCTATAATTAATTCTGTTGATAACCTTATAAAATTTGAATAAAATGAAACTTTTTTCAAGTCGATTGGACGTTTTATAATGGACTTATGAATTTTTTCGCGAAGGTCTATCATTTTCGAAATTCGAGCGAGTGAACTTGTACTTTGATAATGATAGACCTTCATGGAAAAAATCATAACTTCGCTATAAAGCATCCTGTCGATTTGAAAAAAACTCCCGTTTTATTCAGATTTAATAAGGCTATTACCAAAATTTATTACAGAATTTTTCGGATGCAGAAAATACATTTTTTTTTAAATTAAGCTAAATATCTAGTTTGATTTAAAAAATCTGATATTTTCTGACTTAAAAAAAAATTTGTTATTATTTCAGGCGATAGCCTAATAAAGTGTGAGTAAAATGCAACTTTTTTCAAGAAAATCGGACGTTTTATAATGAAATTATAAATATTTTCGTGAAAGTCTATCATTTTAGAAGTTCGGGCAAGTGAATTTGTATTTTGAAAATGATAGACCTTCGCCGGAAAAATCATAACTCAGTCGCAAATCGTCCGATCGAGTTGAAATAACTTACGATTTCTTCAGATTTAATCAAACTATTACCAAAATTTTTTCCAGAATTATTTCGATGCGGAAAATAAATTATATTTTAAATTAAATTAAAAGTTTAGTTTGACTATAAAAATCTAAAATTTTCTGATCATAAAAAAATCTATAATTAATTTAGTTGATAACCTTATAAAATTTGAGTAAAATGAAACCTTTTTCAAGTCGATCGGACGTTTTATAATGGAGTTATGAATTTTTTTGCGAAGGTCTATCATTTTCGAAATTCGAGTGAGTGAACTTGTACTTTGAAAATGATAGACCTTCATGGAAAAAATCATAACTTCGTTATAACGCGTCCAATCGATTTGAAAAAACTCACGTTTTATTCAGATTTAATACGGCTATTACCAAAATTTATTGCGGAATTTTTTTGGTGCAGAAAATATATTTTTTTTTTAAATAAGCTAAATATCTCCTTTGATTTAAAAAAAACTGATATTTTTTGACATTAAAAAAATCTATTAATATTTTAGGCGATAGCCTAATAAAGTCTGAGTAAAATGCAATTTTTTTCAAGAAAATCGGACGTTTTATAATGAAATTATAAATTTTTTGGTGAAAGTCTATCATTTTAGAATTTCGGGCAAGTAAGCTTGTATTATGAAAATTGTAGACCTTCACGAAAAAAATCATAACTCCATCATAAATCGTCCGATCGAATTAAAATGACTTACGATTTATTCAGATTTAATGAGGCTATCACTACAATTTATTTCGAAATTTTTTTGGGTACGAAAAATGTATATTTTTTTTAAATTAAGCTAAAAATTTAGTTTGACCTTAAAAAACTAGTAATTTACGATTTTATAAAAATCTGTAATTAATTCAGGTGATAGTCTAATAAAATCTGAGTAAAATGCAACTTTTTTCAAATCAATCGAACGTTTTATAACGATCTTATGAATTTTTTCGTGAAATCCTATCATTTTCGAAGTTCAAGCGAAATATTTTGAAAATGACCTTTGCGAAAAAATTCATAACTCCGTTAAAACACGTCCCATTAACTTAAAAAATATCACGTTTTGTTCAGATTTGATAAGGCTATCATCAGAATTATTTTTAGAATTTTTTGCTTGCTGAAAATATTTATTTTATGAGTTCAAACTAAAAGTTTTGTTTAATCTCAGAAAAATAATAATTTCTGATCTTAAAAAATTCTTATAATTAATTTTGGTGATAGTCTTATCAAATCTAAGTAAAACATGATTTTTTTCATATTTTTAGGTACTGTATTACTGAAGTTATGAATTTTTCCGTTCAAATCTATCTTTTTCGAAGTACAAACTACTAGAATTTCAAAAATAATAGAGCATCATGGAAAAACTTATAACTGCGTTAAAAATCGTCCTATCGACTTCAAAAACGTCACGCTTTATTTAGATTTGATAAAGCTATCGCCAGAAATATTTTTGGGTTTTTTAAGGAACGGAAAATATTTTTTTTGTAAGTTCAAGCGAAAAGTTTAGTTTAACCTCCAAAAAATAATCATTTTAAAATTTTTTTAGAAATGAATTCAATTTCTTGTGCAAAATTGTCCTTGGCCAGGATTCGAACCTGGGACCTTTAAATCTCATGTTTGGTTTGATAATCACTAAACTACCACATCCACTATTTTTTTACTAATTCTGCAAAATTTTTCTTAACCTCTATAGATTTCTTCTTTTGTAATTAGAAACCTTATGTTATTTGGTTATAATTGGCCAATAAAAAAATAAAGAACCAAGCGATATTTTTAGAAAAATGGGAGTATAGCATTAAATGAACTCCTGAATTATTCTGAAACTCCAATCCCATTTTTCTAAAAATTTCGCTTGGTTCCTTTTTGCTGAGCATTGTTCTGTATAATTTATAGATTACTCTACTTGGAGTAGATTTATCAATACCACAGAAATCGCTAAAGAGTACTAACATGGATCCAGTAGCAAAAAATTGCAATGGACCTTTCGGTTTTCGTTTTAATTCTGTTGGACACAATTTAGATTCTCAATTTTCATATGATTGGATATTTTTCTTATTTTTTTACCTGGGATTCATCCATAATTTGAATAATCTCTAAATAATCTTCATCGTCCTAAGAAGAGGAAAACGCTAGCTTAAGAAGGATGTTAATTTTTACAACTCGATCCTACAAAATTAGGATTAGGGTGCGTTTATAGTGAAGACGAAATTGATATCCTACAAAATTATAATTTAGGGTGCGTTTATAGTGAAGACGAAATTGATATCCTACAAAATTATGATTTAGGGTGCGTTTATAGTGGAGACAAAATTGATATATGTCGAGGAATTAAGAGGTGGAAAATGTTAATTAATGAAGGATGTTAAATCGTGAATAGTTGATTAAGTGAGCGTTTGTTGGGGGTGGTGGTAGTGGGGTGGGGGGTTGATTGCGTGATTAAGGTAGCGTTATTAGACACGACATTCGGAATTATTTTATCAGCGTCTGAGACGGACGAGGACCCTTATTTCCTGGTATTTATTAGGAATCACGCGCCGTGGTGGCCTTTTGAACCCCGTGCCAGGTTCGTGCGCTCGTTAATTATGCGAACCACCCTCGCATGCCTTTCTAAACGGGGGCTCGGGTTACTGTTAGCTTAGAGCCCAAATCACCGGCCCCGCGTATAATGTAAGATAAATTAATTTTATTGCTGACTAAACAGGCTAAGATTGTTGTCGGGGTAGGCACGCAACTGGGGGTGGTTGGGTGTATTTATAAGCAAACGGCACGAACACATACGCAACTTGTAACCCCCCAACCCGACCCCCGCAAATCCGAAAGTTTAAATTAAATTTCCGTTTTTGAATTGCACGCAACAGCCAGGCCAATTGGCGTTTTATATTCGAGGCCGGCGGGCCTCTGCGGAAATGGCTTTTCTTATACAACGCACACATTTTCCGCAGCCAATATGACGACGACGAAAGGCAAATAAAACGACGGCAAAAAAGACACAAAGTTATTCAATTTGGGCGAATTTTCTGCGCGAGTTAGCGTATATTGAATCGATGTGACGAAAGTTCCACGTGATAAACTTTCTTTCCAAAAGGTTAACCCCCACCCCCACCACCTCACCACCCCCAATACTCCATGTACTCACTTATGCAACACGAAGCACAAACATTCTTTCACTTTATTAAATCCTCTCCCAGACATGCGACATCTTTTATACAATTTTCAACCTACACAACTCAAACCCTCACCACTCAACTACCTTATTACATCTAATATTTATTTATACGCTGCGGTACTTGTAGTACTGTAGAACGCTAGTGTCTTAACTGGCATAGAGCACGCGTACTAACGCGAATCAACGCGCTCGCTTCCCCCACTACTGCGCCGGAGAGTCGCGAAGAACGTTATTCTTAAAATTATAAGTTTTAATTGATCGTAATTATATAATTAAGTTATTATTTAGTACGGCGTTGTTGGCAGTGTTGCCATTGGTTCGCTTGTGATTCATTTGATTTCCGGTGTTGTTGCGTGTGTGTACCTGGGTGACGGCGCCGCCAATTTATCAGAGTGCTGAACTAACAAGACGTTTCTAACGAGACAATCGGATTACACTCTTGATCCCGTGTTAGATTGACGCTTTCCAACGCGAGGCGGCTAAATCCGGCTTAATACGATTGCCGCTATCCAATTACTTACAAATAAAAGCGCTCATAATTACTGCTTCGTTAAATTTGCTACCATCATTAAAAATTTTAATTACCCTCCAAATTAAGTAGGTAGCCTGTCTTAAGCCGAGATAATTTATTGATTAAGGATTTAGGTTGGCACTGGATTAGGCTACAATTACAAACAATTTCGAAATTTACTCAATCAACAAAAGAAAGTACAAAAATGATATTTTCATAAAACTTAAGTAAAGTATTAAAACGAAACCAAAATACTCAAAAAATAGAAAAACGCATCAAAATGAGGTAAGACTAGGGATAAAATTAAACAACAAAAAATTAGAGTTTTTTTCAGCAAAATTTTTTTTTCGATGCCAAAGTTTATTTTGAATAAAAAAAATTCCTATCAAATATGTTCTTTGGACTTCTGTAAAAGTTACAAGAAATTTAATGATTTTTGTGTGACATCCTGTATAATCGTCAGTTTTTAATTTTAAAGAAAAAAATCATACAAAATCTTCAATTTTGCAATCCAAAGTTACAAAAAAATTAATGCTTTTTGTGGGACACTCAGTATAAATTTAATTTTTTTTTATTTAAATTAAATATGCTTTGGATTTTTTTATTTTTAACCCAATCAGATTGATAGGTATTATGGAGAGAAATTTCAAATAGTTTACCATATCAGTGGCGTATCCAGAAATTTTTAAAAAGAGTGCAATTTTGTCAATTAAAAATCAAATGTATTTTTATTATAGTTTGATTTTTAATTGACAAAATAGCACCCCTTTTAAAAATTTCTGGGTACGCCACTGATATGGTAAACCATTTGAAATTTCTCTCCATAATACCTATCAATCTGATTGGCTTAAAAATAAAAAAAATCCAAAACATATTTGATTTAAAAAAAAAAAAATTGTACTGGGTGTCTCACAAAAGGCAATAATTTTTTGTAACTTTTCAGTATGTTTAAGTGGAGAAAATTTGGTTCTATAAAAAATCAGAAAAAAATTTCATAAAACCTAAATGTTTTAACGAAAACAAAACACTCAAGAAATAGAAAAACGAATCAAAATGAGGCAATACTTGGGATAAACTAAACAAAATTTATGAAGAAAAAAAATAAGAGTGTTCCAGTTTTTTCAGCAAAAAATTTCTTAGATATTAAATTTGATTTTGAAAAAAAAAAATTTCCATCAAATATGTTCTTTCGACTTCTGTAATAGTTATAAGAAATTTAATGATTTTTGTGTGACATCCTGTATAATCGTCAGTTTTTAATTTTAATGAAAAAAATCATACAAACTCTAATTTTGCAATCCAAAGTTACAAAAAAAATTAATGTTTTTTGTGGGACACAGTATAATTTTTTTTTTTATTTAAATTAAATATTTATGCTTTGGATTTTTTTATTTTTAAGCCAATCAGATTGATAGGTATTATGGAGAGAAATTTCAAATAGTTTACCATATCAGTGGCGTATCCAGAAATTTTTAAAAAGAGTGCAATTTTGTCAATTCAAAATCAAATGTATTTTTATTATAGTTTGATTTTTAATTGACAAAATTGCACCCCTTTTAAAAATTTCTGGGTACGCCACTGATATGGTAAACTATTTGAAATTTCTCTCCATAATACCTATCAATCTGATTGGCTTAAAAATAAAAAAAATCCAAAACATATTTGATTTAAAAAAAAAAAAATTGTACTGGGTGTCTCACAAAAGGCAATAATTTTTTGTAACTTTTCAGTATGTTTAAGTGGAGAAAATTTGGTTCTATAAAAAATCAGAAAAAAATTTCATAAAACCTAAATGTTTTAACGAAAACAAAACACTCAAGAAATAGAAAAACGAATCAAAATGAGGCAATACTTGGGATAAACTAAACAAAATTTATGAAGAAAAAAAATAAGAGTGTTCCATTTTTTTCAGCAAAAAATTTCTTAGATATTAAATTTGATTTTGAAGAAAAAAATTCTTATCAAATATTATGTTCTTTCGACTTCTGTAAAAGTTACATGAAATTTAATGATTTTTGTGTGACATCCTGTATAATCGTCAGTTTTTAATTTTAATGAAAAAAATCATACAAACTCTAATTTTGCAATCCAAAGTTACAAAAAAACTTAATGTTTTTTGTGGGACACAGTATGATTTTTTTTTTTTATTTAAATTAAATATTTATGCTTTGGATTTTTTTATTTTTAAGCCAATCAGATTGATAGGTATTATGGAGAGAAATTTCAAATAGTTTACCATATCAGTGGCGTATCCAGAAATTTTTAAAAAGGGTGCAATTTTGTCAATTAAAAATCAAATGTATTTTTATTATAGTTTGATTTTTAATTGACAAAATTGCACCCCTTTTAAAAATTTCTGGGTACGCCACTGATATGGTAAACTATTTGAAATTTCTCTCCATAATACCTATCAATCTGATTGGCTTAAAAATAAAAAAAATCCAAAACATATTTGATTTAAATAAAAAAAAATTGTACTGGGTGTCTCACAAAAAGCAATAATTTTTTTGTAACTTTGTATTGTAAAATTGAAGATTTTGCATGATTTTTTTCATTAAAATTAAAAACTGACGATTATACAGGGTATTTCATAAATGGCGTAAGACTTTTCAGTATGTTAAAGTGTAGAAAATTTGGTTCTATAAAAAATTTTGATAAAACCTAAGTAAAGTGTTAAAACGAAAACAAAACACTCAAGAAATAGGAAAACGAATCAAAATGTGGCAAAACTTGGGATAAACTAAACAAAATCTATGAAGAAAAAAATAAGAGTGTTCCATTTTTTTCAGCAAAAATTTTTTTAGATATTAAATTTGATTTTGAAGAAAAAAATTCCTATCAAATATGTTCTTTCGACTTCTGTAAAAGTTACAAAAAATTTTTGTGTGACACCCTGTATAATCGTCAGTTTTTAATTTTAATGAAAAAAATCATATAAAATCTTCAATTTTGCAATCCAAAGTTACAAAAAAATTAATACTTTTTGTGGGACACTCAGTAAAAATTTATTTTTTTTATTTAAATTAAATATGCTTTGGATTTGTTTATTTTTAACCCAACCAGATTGATGAATATTATGGAGAGAAATTTCAAATGGTTCACCTTAACAGTGGCGTATCTAGAAATTTTTAAAAAGGGTTCAATTTTGTCAATTAAAAATCAAACCATCCAAATATTAAAAGTACATTTGATTTTTAATTGACAAAATTGCATCATTTTTAAAAATTTCTGGATACGCCACTGTTATGGTGAATAGTAACATATATTTAATTTTTTTTATTTAAATCAAATATGCTTCGGATTTTTTTTAAGCCAATCAGATTGATAGATATTATGGAAAGAAATTTCAAATAGTTTACCTTATCAGTGGGGTACCCAGAAATTTTTAAAAGGGGTGCAATTTTGTCAATTAAAAATCAAATCATCCAAATATTAAAAATACATTTGATTTTTAATTGACAAAATTGTACCCCTTTTAAAAATTTCTGAGTACTCCACTGATAAGGTAAACCATTCGAAATTTCTCTCCATAATATCTATCAATCTGATTGGCTTAAAAATAAAAAAAATCCAAAGCATATTTGATTTAAATAAAAAAATTTATACTGGGTGTCCCATAAAAAGCATTAATTTTTTTGTAACTTTGGATTGTAAAATTGAAGATTTTACATGATTTTTTTCATTAAAATTAAAAACTGACGACTATACAGGGTATTTTTCAGTAAGTTATAAACTAAAAGATAAATTTGGCAAAATTGGTATAGGTTTGTAATTAAAGATAAGCAAATTAAATTAATTTGTAATTTCACTGAAAATTATCAAATTTAATTTGTGTAATAATGACATAAGTCTTTTTGATCAAATATCAAATCTAGTGTCAAATGTCAAATGTTTCTACCACTAAAAAACAAAATATGGGAATTTAATGTTTGTATCTACTAGATAAAAAATTATTCTAAATTTTGGTTCCTAGAAAAATTTTTGTATGGCAATTTTTTTTTAATCCTTTGCAACATTTGAGGTGTTAAAATTAGGGTAGTGTTTTTGGTGTAATATACAAAAGACTTGACATGACCCTATAAAACAGATTGAGATTTGGAGTTTTGGACTTTATTCTGATCTATCCAACTTCCAGAATATTCCTCATCTAATCATTCTATTACAGGGATTACAAACGTAGTTAAATTCACATATTTCTAATTGCAGTTAGAGGAAGATCATCAAGACCATATTCCAGGAATTGTTGTTTGAAAAAACCATCTTTCGAAAAATTAGATTCTTTAGTCTAGAATATATGAGAAGTAAAAGTACCAGTTTCAGTTTTTACTTTCGTGAAGTGGAAGCCTTAACTTATAAGGAACAACACTTTTTGATACGCCTATTTTTTTGGAAATACTCCTGATTCCTCGTGTTGCTTCTTAGATCAGCTCCAAATGTGTTTAAAATTTGTTCATGCGTGTTGATAGTCTCCAGTTAATATTAAAGTTTTTCTACTACTTCGATCAAGTTTTCGAAAAACATTAGATATTGGATCTCTTTTTGCAGGATATCTTTGACTATAGAATTTTTGTTGTTACCTCTGAATTATCGTGGCATTCACCAAGATATCTCTGTATTCTTGGAGTAATATCCACATTTTCTGGGATAAAATATTCTATCAATAGAAACGTGTTCAGCCAAAATACTTGTGACATTGGATATGGGATATTTTGTTCTAGAAAATGAGGATACTCATCCTCATGAATGTACAATATTTTTGTTAATGCGACATTACCAAATACACAGGAATTTTCTGACGACCCCAAGATTTCTAACAATCACAACTGAAGATGTTTATACAGGGTGTTTCTAAACATATGCAACTAATTTTAGGAAATTCTAATTCCAAAATGTTTTCTCAAAAATTTTTCACTTTCTGTTATACAAGGTGTTAAGTTTACTTTGTTTTAACACCTTGTATTCTAGCTTTAACGCCAACAAATGTATTCAAACCTTTAATTTTGAAGTTGTCAAAAAATTAATTCCTGAAGTTACAGATTTTAGAAATACTCTATATAACAAAAATGTAATCCCTTATTATAATTTAGTTAAATAACAATCATATACTAACCATCAGCCCTATTAACCGTGAGTAATATCCCTATTGTGAGGCATCTAAACACGTCTCTAAAAAGAGCCATTTGCACAATGAGGAGACACTCGACTAACGCAATTCTCTACTAATGGAGCACCCCCTTTATCCAGGCGCAGCTTGTCGGGACAAAAGGGGTGATTGTATTAACCGGAGCTTATCTTTGAAAGGTGTAAGCACTAGAGAATCCTCCCATCCGAATAAAACCGTTTTCAAAAGTCCGAACCTCGTTACTTCACCATCTTTCATCGAATCGATACACTTACAAGTGCACTTGAAAAAAAAAATACAATACAAATTTTAAATCAGATTGAAATTTAAATGATTTTGACGCAGATTTTTGGACGCCTTCTTCATAGATAAGTAGTTAAATATTAAGCTCCAGGTGTTTTATTAGTTGTATTCATTAATATACGTATTACTAATTAGAAAACAATATTTGGTAGTTATAATGGAGTGGTTATTCAACGATTTCTTTGGAGGAAAGTAACGAAATTTGTATTTTTTTTATATAATTGATAAGGTAATTAAATTTTTTGGTTGAGCTGAGGAATGATTAATTGGAGAGGATTAAACGAGGTTGATAAAGGCAATTAAACATGAGAGTATTGAATAAACAGTAATTACAGCCCCTTGATTAGAAACGATACCGCACGACACATGACACAAAAGATTTTCCCCTCTTTGTGTTAGGCAGAAACGTTAAAATAAATTGCGGCCGTTTCGACGTTTACACGCTCTGGTGCCTCCTTTAAAAACTCCCACGAGGATGAAGAAAGGTTAAATTATTTACTTTATCTTGCCACCGAATTAACAACTTTTAAATTTTAATAATTGCTTCGCGTTGTGAAATTTGATACGAGCAAAATTTTAAAAAGAATTTCAATTTGTGCCTGATGAAAGGTTTTTAATTTGTGTTTTTTGCCGAAAGCAATTAAAGTATTGAATAGTTTTTATTATGAATTCATGCATAAATAAAAAATTAAATTTATTTATCCAGCGCCTGAAAATTGCGACAAACAATTTCAGCACGCAATTGTGCAACATAAAAGTTCAATGATTGAAATTACCGTCGAAAAAGGGGTTTTGAGTTGCAAATCCATCGCGTAATTTCATATTGAATCACTCATGGCGGCTTGCGTTATTTATTTTCACCAAACGCGCTTTTTCCCCCTTCGCCCGATTTTATAAAATTGATTAAATTGGTGCAGGCGGAATATTGGAAATGTATAAATAACGCTTTTTTATACATTCTTATAGATGCTAGTCACAACCAGACACGGTATAAATTTTTGTCTACGCAACGAGTTTATGAGGGGCACAAAAAAAGGATAATCAAATTAATTCCAATCGCATTTTTATGCGACATATATTTTATAAAACCACTCACGGAACGCTCCACCTCAACCCATAAATATATATTATTTTATTAAATTTTATATTTACTACCCCCTTTTTAATTTTCATTGCACTATCGCGTGTCTACAACCTTTAATCGCTTCATCTTTTACAAGAAACGCTTTCACTCAATGCACTTACTCTTAATAAACCGTATTTATAGTTATTACACTAATACTTTACGGGTTAATCAAAAAAATCAACGGAGCGACTAATTTTATGGAAAGCTTCTTCAGAGATTTACGCGAACTACATCGCCTCCAGGTCAAACAAGAGTTGATACCGTTTATAAACTTTAAATTAAATATTTTGAGCGAAAAAAAATTACGTTAATTCGCTTCCTTGGGTAACTTCTTCGAAGATGCTTGGCGTAACGTGCACCTCCAGGTTAATAACGAATTTATATCGTTTATAGACTTTAATTAAAATATATTAAGACAAAAAAAATTACGTTTACTCGTTTTTTTTGGGTGACTTCTTCGAAGATGATTGGCGTAACGTACACCTCCAGGTTAATAACGAGTTTATATTGTTTATAGACTTTAATTAAAATATATTAGGATAAAAAAAGTTGCGTTAATTCGATTGCTTGGGTGACTTCTTCAAAGATGATTGGTGTAGCGTGCACCTCCAGGTTAATAACGAGTTTATATCGTTTATAAAATTTAATTAAAATATAACGAGTTAAAAAAAATCAGGATTACTCGTTTTTTAGGGTGACTTCTTCGAAGATGATTAGCGTAACGTGCACCTCCAGGTTTAAAACGAGTTTATATCGTTTATAAACTTTAATTAAAATATATCGAGTTAAAAAAAATGAGGATTACACGTTTTTTTGGATGACTTCTTCGAAGAGAATTGGTGTAACGTGGAGCTCCAGGTGTTTGGATTTAAATTATGAAATTAATTTGAAAGGTATTAAAGGAATTCGAAAACAAATGTTTGAAAAGCCTGTGCTTTTAAAGGAAGGCGGTGTCGGCGTCTCGATGACACGTAATACGACTCTTGTAAACTGAGAAGTCTTGAAAGATAGCGACGTACAATAAGAATTATGAAAGGTATAATAGTGTAAAAGGAGGCGGCTAATATGAGCATTGAAAAAAAACTAAAAAGGAACTAATCATTGCGCCAGATTTACCAACTGCACGATCCATTCAAAACTAATTTCTCAAATAAACAATTGAGAGCTTTGTTTATACATTTAAAGCCCCTTTGTTTGGGCTAATTGTATTAATTACAAAACATAAATTAATTCGATTAAAAATATTAAATTATTCTTAAGAACACACGCCTTCTTTCAATAAATAAAAAAATAAATAATTTATTTTTACAAAAAACTATTTTCCTAGACACCCGCGATAAATTTTCCGTTGGAGATAATAACAATGTATAGAAAATCCATCCCAGTTTTCTGGAGCTTCTTTGCAAATTATGACCAAATAATTAATGCGAATCCTTAGAGGGCGCGCGAATCATGAAATCGAGCATTAGTTCTGCAGTCATAACTCAAGTTTCCCTCGTTAGATTATCAATTTTTTTTCAGATTTATAATCTAAATTGATTAGGCTAAATCCTGCCAGAAAGTTACCTTCTACAACCTAACACAAAATTAATTAGAGAGGTCCAAAGTTAAGGTACTTTTAGATCATTATATTTTTGTTTGTACATTTTTCATATTTTTTTCCTTCTGGCAAAAATTAAAGAAATGACTTTTAAATCAACTACAAAAAAAATTATACAAAAATGTTGTTCGAAATAGCTTTTATGACTGCAGAACTAAACCACTATATTTACCGTTTAGGAAATTGCTCTTAAGTCACGTTAAGTGGGTTAAATGAGGTTTTCTCAAAAACTACTTGCGTTAAAAAAACGTTAAGCCACTCAAAATTTGCGCAATTTGTGTGTCTATTCATTAAAATTCATGATGAATAATTTTTTTATGTGGGAATTAATGTATTTGGGATTTTTCTTTCACTCGATAAACTTTTGAGGCGTTTAAGGGTGACGAAAGTTTAATCCTCGTCACGTAAACCCAATAATCATGTAGAAATAAACATGGGGGTAGCATTTGGAAGAATAGACGGTAATAAAGGCGTTATGTTAGGGGATGTTGTTGTTTGTTGGGGGGCGGTTGGTTCGGGAGCGGCAAAAAGAGCGTTATATATAAGTGTGGGAATTTTCACGGCTGCTGCGCGACCGCCCGGAAAATTCGTTTGTAGACGAGAAAATGGAGCCTGCTTTTTCCGAAGACAAATGATCCGATCTTTCCCCAGAAAAGCGAGAAACGCTTTTTTCATCGAGTCACTTCAACCCAACAAAAAAGAATTTACTTTTAATTAAATGAAAAAAATATTACAAGTTATTGTAATGAAATTAATCCGACGGGTAATAAAACAAACATAAATCCATTAATTCCGAGATTTCCGCATGATAAATTCATTAAACGCGATGGTAAGAACGAAGGCTGAATAAAATTAGCATAAAATATAGATTTTTCGTTTAGTTTCGCGTGGTTGACGCCTTTTCCTAACCACTTGCATCAATAAACCACCATAAAAGCTTAACGATGTATCGAAATCTGTAAGATGCTATCGCCTAATTTCATCGTGCCTTGTTAGAAGAGCTAGTTCCTAAATAAGTAATGTTCGAGCCACTTAATTGCCTTAATGGGGCGTAATTACTTAACGGGGAAGAGGGGGGGGGGGGAGTTACGTTACGTTAGTTAACGTACACCACCCACGAGTCACTTCCCCTTCATCAATGCCTCCAAACAAGCTTTCAATTGGCTTAGTATTGTTAATTAAACCCTTAGACGAGTTAGTGGCGAAATTTTCCTTAATAATTATGTTATAATCAAACTTTGGGTATGCATCACTTTACCCACTTAATGGGCGAGTATGGAACGCAAATTAGTTTTCAAACTTTCCTATACAAAATTTAACTTTTTTTAGAAAATCATTTTGTCGTATTAAGCTGTAATTGAGTGATAATAAAGTAGTGTTGATGAATGTTGATTTCTTGGGTATTGAAAGGTGATGTCCGATTAAATTATTTGCAGATGTACGCCATTGGCCCATGAGCGGCGTTCATTAAAACTTTCATTAATAACCGCCAAATTGAGTGTTAAATTCATTACACAAAGTGAATAAATTGAAGATTAATTAACCATTGATGATTTAAACTCGCTAGGCCGTAGGTTTAACGAGGTTAAAATTTGCATTTGAGGACGGAAAGCACTTTGGCGGAGTAAACGAGATTAACGCAGGGGTGTTGGAGTGTGCGATGGGCAAAAGAGGGCGCGCGCAACTAAACTTCACAAAGCACTTGATTAGTCAAGGAGAAGGGGCCGGAAGTGTCAAGTGCACGTTCACTTCCGCACGGCCATCTGCCCATCGCTCATCTATCAATCAACCCTTTAGCCTAATCTACTCCCTGACATTTAGGGTTAGCGATTTTTCCTGCAAAATTACTTTCGAGTGCACTTTTATCAACAATACATGATTTCTATTTACCTGCACTCTAACTTCCGGTAAGTTGACCTTCATGGCCAATTCCTCCCTGCTGTAGACATCTGGGTAATGGCTTTTTTCGAAGGCTCGTTCCAATTCGTGCAGCTGATAAGTGGTGAAAGTTGTACGATTGCGACGGTGTTTCTTCTTGCAGTTTTCACCCTCCGACATTCCTGGGGTGCTACCGGTTTCGTCATCCGAACCGCTACCCCCTCCCTTCCCATATCGCAACTCTGATACTCCATCATTCGAGTTACAACTTCCTTCTCCTGGAAATTGAAAAAAATCATTTAGCGAAAATACGGGAAAAACGATAATTTTATGTGTACAAGCAACTTACTACGTTTATTATCTTCGGTAGTGGGGGAAGATTGTGGGATGTACTAATATACGTGAAAATGTCTTATTGGTTCAAACATTTCCGTTTTGATTGTACTTATATATAGTGAGCATTAGATATAAAAAAAAACTACACACGAGCCAATTTCGTTGGATAGTCGGTTGGACCGACAAATCGGATATTACGCACTTCCTAAAGAATTCAATACTAACGATTTTCGTAATCAAAAAATATCCAAATTGGTTGGAATCAGGTAGTACAACTTGTCCAGTCGTCAGTTGGTGTCGGCCATCCGATCACTCCACTAACCAACTTGGTTACCAAGAAGTATTTCCACCTGTACAACGTCGCACATGAAAATTTTTACTATGCGTTTCCACATATCAGGAAATTGAGTTCAAAAAAATACATGACAAAAAATCTAATTTTTATGTCTGAAAATAATATAAAAAACTTCATAATATTTCGAACCGTTCGAATATTAATCAAGAGTTCCAAAAAGTTCCGATTCATAGAGTCCGGGTTCGGAAACAGTTCAGGTTCAAAAAAGTTCATGTTCGATTTTTAAAAGAATTCAAGTTTAAAACAAAATCATGTTCTCAATTTAAAATTTATGTGAAATTTGAATATAGTAAAATATAAATTTTTGTTATCCAACTTTACTTGAATTATTTATTTACAAGAATTTATATTTTACTATATTTAAATATATATCCAAATCCTCAAGAGCAAGAATTTTACTTTATTTTGAAATTTGAATGAAAAACCACAATTTTAAGTTAATTAATTGAATGAACATCTATTCTTGAATACTGCAATGCAAAAATTCATTGACTTATCTCCAGTCATTCCAAAGATATGGTCAATCAAAATAAACTTTTTGGCACAGTTTTGTAAGTTAAATTAGTTTGAATTGCATAAAGTTCCAACTATTATTATTATGTCGAAGTACAGTGAATTAAAAAAAGACTGAAACCGCAACTATGCAACCAAATATGCTCTGTAGTGATTTTAGACTTGCTAACTTGGTTTACCTGTTAATTTTCATTCAAATTTAAATGTGATCTGTCACTTTAATAAGCGTCTCTCAGCAGTTTTTCTTCGGATATTTTTTCAAGTCATTTCTCAGTTTGTTGCAAATTTTATAAAAAAACAGTGCTTTTCAAAAGTAAAATTAGTACAGTTAAAATATTCACGATGATTTTTTCACCGGAGCACAATGCATTCATTTCAGTGTAGCCAACTGTGGGAAACTTAAGTTTCCTACCTTGCAATGTCAATGGTTTCAATCTTATTTGAATTCACTGTATAAAGAATATGTTCCAACTGTTCAAACTTTTTATGTTATAAAGTTCTACTTATAATAAATTCGAAACTCAAAAAGTTCGAGTTCGGTGAACAGAACTTCCTAACTTTTGAACTACGTCATTTTCAAATTTCCTAAAATTTTGTAGATTCAATCTTCTTCAAGTTCGAAATTTTCTTTACCACGTATATAGGTTTGAATCGGGTTTTAATACTTTATTCCATTTGAAAACTGAATCTAACCTCTAAATACCCATTTTTTTCTGTTTGAGCTCATTTCGGATATTAAGTAAGGTCGATCCAGGTTTTTCTGAAATAATTTTCTATTTGAAAACTTCCCATGTAAACTCCTTAAGTACCGAAAATTACTGAAGCACGCACAAAAATTATCAAACAGAACAACAATTTATATAAGTGGCTTTAATTATTTGTGTTTTTTGTACTTCCTTATCATGTAAACACATCAGTATTGAATTTTCAAAGTTTCAGATCAAAATCAAATTTAATCAATTCAAATACACGTTAATTATTATGTCAAATTATAAAGAATAGGTTCGAATATTTCAAGTTTTTTTTTTATGTTTTACAGTTCCAAGTAATTTTGAACTTTCGGTGAATTTTGAAATCAGAAAAAATTTATACGAAAAAAATCTTTCATCTTACAGACTTCAAAAGCGACTAAATTGTATTGGACCATTAAACCAATTTTTCTTGTGTACAGAGGCCTTATTGTTGAACCACTCGGTATTATGTCGTATACGACTTTCATCATTCCATCCTTGTCATTTAAATAATGAAAATACAATGTGTCCTTATCGGATCGTATACGATATCGTATCGAATGATTCAATAATATGGCTCCAGGTCCTTAAATACATTCAAAATTTATCGTTCGACCTTAAAATCAAAATTATACCTCTATGAGTAAAATTATAGCTAAACTAAAATATGTGCATGAAACTACAATTCCTAAAAACCTGTGGTACAGAAAGATTTGTTCAATTTTACAACTCAAAATATTAAAAAAAAATAGATAAAAAAAAATATTTTTTTTAATTTTTTTTAAATAAATATACAGGGTGTTTCTAAAATGGTAGACACGGCTTCGTGTGCTTATACTACAAGAAAAATAAGACAATATTTGTTTAAAATTCAACTATTAACGAGATACAGGGTGTTAAAATTTCTTTTAGTTTTTACTTTTTATTTATTTTCTCTGGATGAATATTATTAAAAATTTTAGGGCGAGTATTATTCATAAGTGATATTTTGCTATTAATTTACATATCTTAATTTAATATACCAGTGACGTGGAAAATAGTTTGGGGGTCCCCTTTTTTGAATTTATTTGATACACCACTGGAAAATTTTACAGTTAAAAAAAATCATTCAATTTACTACAAAAAAAATAATTCTGTTAAATTTCGAATATTATAGTCCAATGATCTTTCTTAAATCAATTTTTTATCATTCTATCCTTGTCATTCAAATGCAAAAATAAGAGTGTGTCCTTGTCATGTCGTATACGATGTTGTGTCGTGTGATTCGAGAATATCCCCCCTCTTGAGTTTTATCAAGCTTGATAAATATCAAGATAGAAACAAAATCCCACTTCCGGTACAGTTTTTTTAATAAAAATTCAAAAACTGGTTGAAACCAATTTTTTTTTTGAAAAAATGAAATTCGAAAACCGGTTTTTCAGAAAATTTACAGAATAGCGTTCATAAATTATAGGTAAACTAAAATATGTGCATGAAACTACAATTCCTAAAATCGTGTAGTACAGAAAGATTTTTTCAATTATTAAAAAAAATAGAAACAAAATATTTTTTTAATTTTTATAAGAAAAATTAAACAAAATATTTGTTTAAAATTCAACTATTTTCGAGATACAGGGTGATAAAATTTCTTTTAATTTAATTTTATTATTTTCCCTTTTTTGGAATTTATTTGATACACCACTGGAAAGTTCTACTTGAATTTCTAAAAAATTCATTCAATTTACTACAAGAAAATAATCCTGTTAAATTTCGAATATTATAGTGCAATGACCTTACTAAAATCAAATTAATTTTTGAAAATTTTGAAAAAATCTTAATCAAATAAACAAAATTAAAAACTCTTAGTAAGACTTTAGTAAGGTTATTCTAGGGTTTGGAAGATAAAAAAACAGTTTTTAAAACAAATTTGTCACATTCAAAAACCGGTTTAAAAAAATTTAAATTAATATGTAAAAATTAGAAAATCGAACTGAAATTTATTTAGTTACGATTCGGACTCTAATTTTGATTTTGGTCCCGGTACAGTTTTTTTAATAAAAATTCAAAAACTGGTTGAAACCGTTTTTTTTTTTGAAAAAATGAACTTCTAAAACTGGTTTTTCAGAAAGTTTACAGACTAGTGTTTATAAATTATACAGGGTGATTTTTAAGTTGGTACTTTTTTTTGGACAGGATGTAAAACTCAATGAAATAAGTCGTTTGGGAAAATATTTGGTATATAAAAGTCTTCACATAAAAAAGTACACTGTTGTTGCACGTTTTAACTAAAATGTTCAAAATTGATAAAATTGACAAAATTATTTTTTTTCGAAGAAGGGTTGATTAGTAATAAGGTTGTGTGTGTGTGAATGAAATATAGACATTGTACTTTCTCTTATATTATAGAAAAATCTCACTTGACCGGTTTCGACAAAGTCATCTTCAGAAGTGAACTAATTATTTTTTTGTGTTTTTTCTTCACTTCATATTTTGTGCTATTTTTTTTGATTTTTTTCTTTTATACCCAGCTAAACGTGAATAAAAGCAACTACACATCTTAATTTAAAATCCAAATAACTTTCTTATTTAAGGACTTTTATAAACAAAATATTTTGCTAAACGACTTATTTTATTGAGCTTTACATCATGTCAAAAGAAAAGTATCAACTTAAAAATCACCCTGTAGGTAAACTAAAATACGTGCATGAAACTACAATTCCTAAAAACGTGTGGTACAGAAAGATTTTTTCAATTTTACAACTCAAAATATTAAAAAAAAATAAATAAAAAATATTTTTTAATTTTTTTTTTAATAAATATACAGGGTGTTTCTAAAATGGCGTGTGCTTATACTACATGAAAAATAAGACAAAACGTTTTTATAAATATTTGTCCAAAATTCAACTATTAACGAGATACAGGGTGTTAAAATATCTTTTAGTTTTTACTTTTAATTTATTTTCTCTGGATGAAAATTATTAAAATTTTTAAGGCGAGTACTATTCATAAGTAGTATTTTTTGCTATTAATTTATCTTAATTTAATATACCAGTGACGTAGAGAAAATGGTTTGGATACCCCCTTTTTTAAATTTGTTTGATACACCACTGGAAAATTTTACAATTGGATTTCTAAAAAAATCATTCAGTTTACTGCAAACAAATAAACTTGTTAAATTTCCTATATTATATTCGAATGACCTTACTAAAATCAAATTAATTTTTGAAAATTTTGGAAAAATTTAAATCAAATAAACAAAATTAAAAACTCTTTTTAAGACTTTAGTAAGGTTATTCTAGGGTTTGGAAGTTAAAAAAAACGGTTTTTAAAACAAATTTGTCACATTTGAAAACAGGTTTAAAAAAAATCAAATTAATATGTAAAAATTAGAAAATCGAACTGAAATTTATTTAGTTACGATTCGGACTCTAATTTTGATTTTGGTCCCGGTACAGTTTTTTTAATAAAAATTCAAAAACTGGTTGAAACCGTTTTTTTTTGTTGAAAAAACGAAATTCTAAAACTGGTTTTTTAGAAAGTTTACAGACTAGTGTTTATAAATTATACAGGGTGATTTTTAAGTTGGTACTTTTTTTTGGACAGGATGTAAAACTCAAAATATTAAAAAAAAAATAGATAAAATATATTTTTTTATTTTTTTTTTAAATAAATATACAGGGTGTTTCTAAAATGGCGTGTGCTTGTACTACAAGGAAAATAAGACAAAACGTTTTTCGGTTCCGGTACAGATTTTTTTAATAAAAATTCGAAAAATGATTGAAATCGTTTTTTTTTTTAAATGAAATTTGAAAACATGTTTTTCAGAAAAACGCTATTTTTTGACATCAGAATGACATTCAATATTTAACAGCATTGTTAACATTTTTCTTGATAACAACCTCCTCAAAACCAAAAAACTTTATTTTTATAT
This sequence comes from Stenus bimaculatus, assembly GCA_963971135.1. Classification (NCBI taxonomy): domain Eukaryota; kingdom Metazoa; phylum Arthropoda; class Insecta; order Coleoptera; family Staphylinidae; genus Stenus; species Stenus bimaculatus. The sequence continues at coordinate 2,100,153 of OZ020181.1, forward strand.
TTTTTAAGCGAATGGAGGCCATTTTGAATTTTTTTTAAAAATTTAAAAAGAGTTGCATTTGACCTGAAAGCATAATAAGAGTTTGTAATTTTAATCTTCTTTATATGAATTGAATTTATTTAAAACTAGTTTGATTTTAACAAAACCACAAGATCAAAAATCCAAAATTACAGAAAAACTAGGAGTCTTAGCAAAATTTAATAGATTTACTTTCTTATGCCAAATTGAATGTCGATTTTAAAAATTTGGGCAAAATTTTATAATTTTGCAGATGTATCAAATTAATTAAAAAAGGGGCACCTTGACCCGTTTCTACGCCACTGGAATATTAAATAAAAATAAAAGTAATAGCAAAAGGTGGCTAATTAGTTAGCATTCACACCAAAATTTTCAATAATTTTAATTTAGCCCTTCCTGAGAAACCAGTGGTGCAACCAAGGGGGGTGCATGGGTGCATGTAATCTTCCTCCCTCTCCCCAGAGAACTAAGTCTAATCTGTTTCAATTAGTGGTAACAAAAGTATTATAGAAATGTTTCACAAATTGTTGAAAAAAATTCGCTAGAAAAATTTTTTCAACTATATTTTTCAAAAAAAAAATGCTAAGTTATATTATGATTTATGGTACAAACTATACAGCCTACTTGATAATCAGCTACGGTTTCAAAATTTTTCTCATTTTGTTGAAATTCTAATTATCAAATACTAAAACTGGTGACCTAAAATTCAAAAACTACAAAAAATAGACCTCTATTTTTTTGATTTATGGTGATGAAATTTGGTCAACTTTTTTACTCTCAAGTTTAATCATTGGACACCCTGTGTGTACTATTTTAGTAACACCCTGTATAAGTTGATGATTTTAATAGTCAATTTAAAATTTGGAGCTAATTTAAAGATTGTAAAAGGTAATTAGTGTTTTTTTGTTAATGCATGGTAATTAATTAATAAGCTTTTATAATACTTAGCATTTAGTAATTAAAAAATGAGAAACGTGTTTGTGAAGAATGTGAGGTTAAAAGGGAGGTGTGATCGATCCAAGTGCTCGACCAACACAAGCAGCGCTAATTAACAATTCAAAACGGCAGAGATTAATTATCGCGATAATTCGGAAAGATAGCCGCTCAGCGGTATTATCTAAATTAACAATTCCAACACAATAATATCCCCAATGCGTGCTTAATTAATAATTTAACAAAAAACACATGTTACAGCCGTAGAAATTAAACATTGTTTAATTACTGCACCACTCAATTATACAATCGCGTAATTCAGTTGAGTCATTTAAAAGTGACTCGTCACGAGTCACGAGGCGAGATTTATAATCACCAAAGTAGCCACCTAAATATCTTCATTGTGTTTCACCTAATTCCTTCACTAATTGATGGGTGGAGCTCAACTTGTGGCAACGCTATTAACTTTGCTTTTAAGATGGCATCCTCAATACTTAATTGATCCCTTGATAACAAAGTGCTTATCATTAAATAATTCAATTATGCGCGTGATTAATTTTAAATTACTTTAGAGCTACCTATCAAATACATTTTTTAAACTGGAGAGGATGATTGAGCGGTTTCATGAATAGTGGGGGTACGCTAAGTCAACGCGTTAGTACGCATGCGTTCTATGATTACACACGTATGCATTGAAGAGTCAAGTCGCTTTAATTCTTGCGCTTTTATATAAATTAGTGCTGTGACAAAAGTAATTACGGTAGTTAATTATGTAACATAAATTCGTGGTTTTTGTTGGTAATAAACTAGAATTTGAGACACGAAGTGAATCTCGCGTGTCTTGCATTATGTCAGCGACAAACAGAACAGTAGTTTTAATGGAACACCACTTAGATTACTTAACGTGATGTTTTTATTTCGATTTAACAAGAAAGGCCATTAATGCACCCCCCGCGCCATTTCGCCGCATTAATGCATATAAAGCAATAATTGAGTTACGTATTTGATAATGGACTGGATATGGGTGTAATCAGTTTCGTGTGGAGCAATTTATATTGACAGGCGAGATTAATTGTGTCTTGAAAAATTGGGGCTTATCGTGGCGAAAAATTAAATAATTAAAGCGAAACCAGGTGAGAATTAAGCCCTGCCACGACGAAACGCCCACGAAGACGAAGAAAAAGCGCGTTTACGCATGCGAAAACGCAATTAACAATCGGAAGTCGCCTTATCAACAATCTACCGCTTTAGAATTAATGCCAGTAATTAGCCAAGCACGTGAATAAAGCGCGATCAATGTTGCTAATTAAATAATCAATTTTTTATAACGAAACACGTTTAATTTTATGATGAAATTAACCATCAACGCTTTAACACGGTGCGAACTAAAAGAGTCTAGTTTTTAATCAAGTTGGAGGCTTGATTGGCCCAAACATGATACAATTTGTTTGGATAACGGGTTGAATGTAAAAAATTGAAGCTTTTTGCTAACCAAATTGGGGGGTTGGTTGGTCTACACATGATACAATTTGGTTGGGTGACCGGTTGAATACAAAGTTGGACCGCTTGAACGCGCGCGATTTTACCCAAGCGATTACTATTAAAACTAAATAATGTCGATTCATACATTACAGGAATTCAGATTAATTCAGAAACCTTAATTTTAGATGACCAGTACATCATCACGTACATCAATCATAAACTAAGTTAATCTAAATATTCTGAAATTTTGATTTCTGAGCAGGGTTCTCTTCAGATGAAAACCACTCTAACCAAATTGAGTAATGGGTTGCCTACACATGATACAATTTGGTCGGGTGCTAAGTCGGACCAACTTAGACTTTGTGAATTCTTATTTTTATATTTATAAATTTTCTCACCAAAAAAATAAAAAATAATATTTTTGGAAACGTTATTGTATTTTTATAATATGTAACCTTTTAGAAAATAATTTTTTACACCACTAAAGTATTAATTAAAAAAATATTAAAATCACCTATTATTAACTAAATTACAAGGGCTTTATTTGAGTGTTTACAAAATTTTATTATCACCTTTAATTATAAAATGGCGGTTGTTTAAAAATGCCACTTGGTGCAATTTTAGTTTCGTGTTTTAATAAATATTTTTTTAACCTACAATTTTTGTCAGTAAAAAAATTTAAAAAATAGTTTTATAAACTAGAATAATGTAGCTTTAATGTGTCTTTTTTTTAGTTTTAATTATCACTTGTGGTTATTTAATTATAGGTGTTTATAAATGTGTTTATGTTTCATGTTAAATTTTGTAGACTTTTAGAAAATAATTTATTACACCACGATAATATCAACTAAAAATTAAGAAAAAAAATCGTAATTAACTAAATTAATTTGAATTTAATCTGGTTTTAAAAAGTTTGAGTTATCAAGTTTGGTTATAAAATTATGGACGTTCAAAAATATAATTTAAAAAAATTGTATAAAAATAATTTCTTTAGCCTAAAATTACGTAATTAAAAAATTAGAAAATATATTTTTATAAAATAAAATAAGAGAGCTTTGATGTAGTTTTTAAAATTTATAATTATCACTTATCAATAATTAAAAATTATCATGTGTTTAAAATGAATAATACCTTAATTTGTAATACTTAACGTTCATGTTAAATTCTTGAAAATAAGTTTTTGCAATGCTAAAATTAAAAATTAAAAATGCACGTTATAAACTACATTAATTGGGCTTTATAGAAGTATTTTTATAATTTACTTATCACTTTTGGTTTTAAAATGACGGAAGGTTAAAAACGCAATTTTGAGTAAATTAAGCGTTACACTTTAATAATTTATTTTTTTTACCTTTAATTTTTTTAACCAAAAAAATGTATGATATGGTTCTAAAAATATCATCATAAATGAAGTTTAGTTGGATATACAAACCTAGTAACACTAAAATCACTAAAAATATGCAAACAGTATATTTGGTTGCCTAGTTTCGGTAAAAATTCGCTATTTTATTGATTCAACGTTTTTAAACACTTGATATACCGATAACTTTTTTATTTATGAATAAAAAAAATTGAAATTTGGCTATGTTCTATGGTTCAAAAAAACAAATTTTATGTGCATTTTTTATTTTCAAAATCACTTCCGGTTTCACCGGAAACACCATGAACTTTGTTTTTTTAAATGTAACATCCCATATTTTTATTCATGGCTTAAAATACTTTTAAAAAAGAAGTATTTTTGAGATATTAGTTTTTATTTTTTTTGTAAAAAAAATTTTTTTCAAAAAAAAAAAGGTTTTCGAAGTCGATGAAAAATACCAAAACTAATTCTAAATAATTTAAATACCTAAATAAAATTGTAATTTGAAAAAAAATTTAAGTGGTTTTTGAACTATTATTTTTAAACTTAGTTTTATCAAATATCTCACTTTTTTTAAATGCAATGATGCCGGGTCATTGGACTTTTTAAAAAGAGGATTTTATAACAATTATTTATTCATGGTGTTTCCGGTAAAACCGGAAGTGATTTCGAAAATAAAAAATGCACATAAAATTTGTTTTTTTGAACCATAGAACATAGCCAAATTTCAAATTTTTCTATTCATAAATAAAAAGTTATAGAGGTGACCCGGTTTTCATTTCCACCCGGTATATTAATTTAAACTGAAAATTAAAAATTTTAAAATTTATACTAAAACTCCATTATTTTTTTTACAAAAATATATTTTATAATTTTTTATTACAAAATTTAAGCTAAAAAATTGTTTTTATACAACTTAAGGTAATTTTTTTTCAAAATTGCATTTTTAAACATCTATAATTTTATAACGAAATATAATAGCTCAAAATTTTAAAAACCGGATTAAAGCCTAAATAATTTAGTTACTTAATAGTTTTTTTTTTAATTTTTAGTTGTTATTATAGTGGTGTAAAGAATTATTTTCTAAAAACCTACAAAGTATAACATAAAATAAAAGCGCGTTTATAAACATCTGTAATTAAATACCTACAAGTGATAATTGAAATTTTTGAAAAGCAAATTAAAGCTACATTATTCTAAATTATAAAGGTATTTTTTTAATATTTTTACTAGCAAAAATAGTAGGTTAAAAAAATATTTACGTCAAAAATCATACTTTTCGCAATAAAAACATACGTCAAAAGTTGATGGTTATAATTTAATGAAATATACAGGGTGAGTTTTTAGTGCGAAATCGGAAGATATAAATTACAAAATTGCATGAATTTTGGATGCGCATAACCATAAATTATTTTTGTTTATACTGGGTGTTTCGTAATTCGAGCTATTCTATCTGTTGGTATATTTTTTATATTTTCATCAACACTAATGTAAAGAATACAACCATATTTTTTTTGAAAATTTGAGCGTGTCCTTAATTTTTTATCCGAAATTTTCTATAAAATTTATTACATTTAGACATATTTTTAGAAATTTATATTGGCCTTATTATAAACATTTAAAAAACAGTTTTTATGTCATTTTGTAAAATTGATTTTGACATATTTTTGGTACATTTTTTTTCGAAATTTATTATAAATGGCAGCAGCTATGAAGGCGTGAAATATGAAAACTCGATAAGAATGTATTTTTTGAAATTTTTTTAAATGGAACACCCTGTATATTTTTTACAAAATATTGTTCGTCTTTATTTGTTCTTTATGTTTCATACAAATTACTTTTCACCAAAATTTTGTAAAAATATGTCGAAATTTGATGAATTTTATAAAAAGTTAAAATTATCAAAAAAACAAAAAATATCGTTGTATTCTTTAATCCAAATATTATAAAATATACAGAGTGTTCCGTTTAAAAAAAAGTGGAATAACTTGCGCTCCAGTTACGAAACACCCAGTATACACAAAAATAATTTATGGTTATGCCCAATGAACGATGCAATTTCGTAATTTAAGTTTTCTTTCTTTTTCATAAAATAAAATAAATATCTTCCGATTTTTCACTAAAAATACCCTGTATAAGAAAAAAAAAAGTAATATACACATAGTGAGGTATAAAACTTTACATGACTTGTTTTGGGTTTTATACAAAACTGTTGCCAACCTAAGATAAGTAAATATCAGTTACTGCTCTATAAACTCCATACTTCTGTGATTTATTGATATTTATAATAATTTATATTTTTTTCATTAATTTGTAAAATTTTTGGAAAAGCAGGAAAAATTTTGTGTGCAACACGACTCTTTTTAAATTACAAAAACGTGATTTTAATATGAAAGCCATTTATAAAAATTTTCATTTTTTTATAAACTTTTCGTTAAAGTGTTTTGGAAATTATTTATAAAAAATACTGAAATTTGTCTTAAAAATTAACGCCAAAATTTTGATTTTTTATTTCTAAATCTTTATAGAAATTTTTGAAAATTTAAAAAAATTGATTGATAATATACAAATTTATAATTAACATTTTTAAATTGATCATTAGCATTTATAGTTTAATACCGAATGTAAATTTTTGTAACTGAAACATATTATCGGACGATCGGTTGATGTCGACTATACGACCACAAAATTGGCCAACTTGCTTAACAACACACCTCCATAGGGTTCAACTTTGCATCCAACTCGTCTCCCGACCAAATTGTATAGTGTGTAGACTGTAGACTCTTTTAAACCGCACTGTGTTAAAGCATTGATAATTAATTAGGAATAGAAGAAATTCGTTTTGATTTTTAAAAAAATTTTAAAATATATTTTTTTAATCTACAAATTTTAATAATCAAAAAATAAAAAAAAAATAATAATTTTGTATACCTGGTATTTAATAAATATTATGCATAAATTATTTGGACGTCAAATCTGCAAGATTTGTTGGAGACCTGAGTTGGAATCAGCATTCACACGATTCAACTAGGTTTGATGGTTTGTCCGACTTTACACCCAACTAAATTATACCATGTATAGACCCTCCCCCCCACTTACTCGGTTGGTAAGCTACAACATGGTTCAACTTTACATCCAACTTGTCATCCGACCAAATTGTATAGGTTCACAATATTTATTTTAAAACTCATATTTTTACTAAAAATTTAAGTGATCGAAAAAAAATGAAATAAAAAATAAAACTGTTGTATACCTGGTATTTAATAAATATTATGAATAAATTACGTTCGACATGAAATCAATGAAGCTTTTAAGGAAGAAATCAGTTGATGTATTCACAAGTTAATCTGGGCAAACAAACCAGAGGACATTAGATCTAATGCAATGCATTTAGTTAGTTATCAAGATGCAAGTCGGACGTTAAAAAGCAGTTAGTTTTTTGAATTCCTAAAGGAGATGGGCGGAACCGATACGGCCGCTGTCAACTATTATGATTGCCTGTTCAGGCTTATGTACTTAAGATAATTGCCGAGATCTTCCAGATATGACGAATTAAAACAAGATGTTCACATCTAAATGCACTGCTAAAACAACAATTCAACGAAAAAAAAAAACGGAAGTGAGTTGCTATTTTTTCCAATTTTATATTATAAAATTGGTTGTGTTAATGGTAATTATTAAGAGAAGAAAATTGGTAATAATCAGGGGTCGTATTACAAAGCTATTCGCTGCGCGTAACGCTGTACGTTAAGGTTTGTAACGTGTACACGATTTTTAATTTTTATTAATATTATCTCTTGCTCATTTCAGTATACAATTAGTGACATGCAAGCAATCCCCCGTAATTACATTATACCTGATGGAAACAAGAAACTAAATAAAATTGGTGGGATTAATTTGATAACGAAATAATTATAAAAGGGTGAAACATTTTATTATGTAACGCATTCACATGTAGCGCGATTGAAATCTAAATGAAGCGATAATAAAAACGAAGCCATCGCATTTTACAATAATTTTGAGAAAACATGCACGATTTTTTTAGTAGATTATAATTGAGTTTCTTCAGGGGTCGTAGGTCATTATGGGAGCGTTGCTGATGCAATTAACGCATGACAGATCGACGATTCGACCCGGGAACTAATCACTTTTTGACGCCTAATTAAATCCTAAACCTCAACCAGTTACACAAATGTGTTGTGGAAGTTGGATAACGCACTTCATTACCTAAGATGATTGCTTCTGTTGCATTACAAAAAAGAAACGAATAAATGATTAAAAATTCATTTTTTAATATTGTAAAATGGATAATAGCTTTGTTAATTGTAAAAAACATCTTTAGTATTAATGTCTTGGTAATTAGGTGGGTATGAATAATACATAAAAGTAATAAATTTAAAAGCCGTAGATTAGGGATAAATTTATTATTTATTTATCAATAAAATAAACACATTAACATGTGTAAGTATCATTAGCAGTCATAAATTCAACACTATAAAATTATTAGAGATAAACGGGTGGTCGGAAGTAATGAGTGATGGGGGGGACAGATACTGACAATTAATACCTCCTCTTTTCAGTATTAGTGTCATTATTTGGGATAAATAATTGAGGCAACGATATTCAACCAAGATAAGGATCGTTAGGTTATGATATATGATATTGTGTGTTTGTATTGTCCGCCATTAGTTAGTTGGGCTGATTGCTGTCTGGGGACAGGTGTGATTCAGATAATTACCAACTACCGTGTGATCGATACTTGTAAAATGCCACGATGAAATTCCAAACTCAGTTGACGGAAGTTAATACGAACACGCGATTATTTTTTAATACCCCAACCCCAATTATTAAATCATTTGCCTTTATTCATCGAAAATTTGATTTTATACAAAAAAATCGAATTTTACCACGTGAGAAACCACTTAAACCAAAACTCGCACGAAAACCACCACTTTTCATCAAATCCTCAAATGCATCCAAATTTACTGCAGCCGTATTACGAAGCAAAGACCTTACACACGATTTGTTCGAATCATTAGATACAATTTTGTCGGGTTGAATGTTAGGTTGGACCAACTTGGTCGTATGGTCGCACCATCATACAAGCTGAATCGTGTGATTCAAGCTTTACTTCAAGGCAAAAACCCACTAAAGTTTTCGAAATGAGTTATACAACTTGATTTTTTCTTGATAAACTAAGTACTTAACACAATTCAAAATTATAAATCCATAACTTGAAAAGTAAATTGAATCAATAACAGTACAAGTACAACATTTTTTTTGCAAATTGCTCAATGCATTATGTTTTTTTTTTTTCTAAAAATGTTGGCATGAAAAAATCGTCTTAAGAAATACTACAAGTCTTCTGTACATACTAAAGTTGCATCTTAAATTGATAATCTCAAAATTAAGTTTTTGGATTCATAATGTTCTTGGACTCACCGATTCAATTATTTTTACCACACCAGAATTAAATTATTTCAAAACTTGCACATTTAAAAATCTTACACGCGATTCGATTTGATTGAATGATCATCAGATACAATTTGGTCAGATTGACTGCTAAGTGGATCAACTTGGTCGTATGGAAAGCACCATTCAACCGTCCGAATAAGTTGAATGATGTGACTCAAGGTGGAACCTTAAATTGAACATTCACAATTTCAGATTTGAAAATAGAGGAAAAAAAGTAGACAAACAATAGTTAATTGAAAGGAAAAAAATTAGTCATAGAAGCCTGTATTCAGCGACCATGATGAAAAATTTTAACGTTAAACACTTAATTGAAAAAATGTAAATTCGGTATTAAATTATAAAAATTTTGATAAACCTAGATTAGTTTTTGCTAATGATCAATTTATCAAGTTATAAATTTGTATATTATCAATCAATTTATTTAAATTTTCAAAAATTTCTATAAAGATTTAGAAATAAAAAAATCAAAATTCTGGCGTTAATTGTTGAGAAAGATTTCAGTTTTTTTTTTATAAAATTTTCCTACTTTTCCAAAAGTATTATAAATTAATGAAATAATTACTAATTATTCAAAATGTCCATAAATATGGAGTTTATAGAGCAGTAACTGATATATACTTATCTTAAGTTGGCTACAGTTTCATATAAAAACCAAAAAAAGTCATGTATACCGGGTGGAAACGAAACACGGGTCACCTCTACAACTTCTTCATTTATGAAAATTAAAATTTTAAATTTGACTGTGTTGTATGTTGTATGGTTCATTAAAATACATTTTAGGCTCTAAACAAAATTTCAAAAAACCGGAAGAGATAACAACTTTATTTTTTTAAATGTAACACTTCTTGTTTTGTTCATAATTAAGGACTCTTTTAGAAAAACAGTAAGTTTGTGATAAATTTTTTATTTTTTTTTGAAATTCCGAGTACAAAAAATTGTTCATATGGCTCAACTAAATTGATTACACCCTATATGGGGTACCAAAATAATCGCATTAAAATCTTGTTTTTGAAAAACCAAGCATTCTTGCATTTAGAAAAAGAGTTATTTGCAAAGATGTTAATCAATCAAAAAAGTTCATAAATTAATATCTCAAAAACTGCTTAAATAATTTTACAAAAAAAAAATTTTCCTAAGTTCTTAGGTATTTGTATTATTTGGAATGAGTTTTGGTAGTTTTTATCAACTTCGGATAAAGAATAAAAACATTTTTTTTTCAAAATTTCAAAAAAAAAGTTAAAAAATTTATCACATACTCTTTTTATAAAATAATTTCATATTTTGAACAAAAAAAATGGGTGTTACATATAAAAAAATTAAGTTTGATATCACTTCCGGTAAAACCGGAAGTCATATTGAAAGAAGATTTAGTGAAATGTGTTTTCTTGAATCAAACAACATAGTCAAATTTCAAAATTTTATTTTCATAAATAAAGAAGTTATAAAGGTGACCCGTGTTTCGTTTCCACCCGGTATACTTCACTACGAATTATTTTTTTCTTATACAGGGTGTTTTTAATGCGAAATCGGAAGATACATCTTTAATTTTAAGAAATAGGAAAGAAAAACTTAAGTTACAAAATTGCATGGTTTATGGATGTACATAACCAGAAATTATTTTTGTCTATACTGGGTGTTTCGTAATTGGAGTGCAAGCTATTCCAGATTTTTTTAAACGAAACACCCTGTATATTTTTAGATATTTGTATTAATACTAACTTAAAGAAAACAACGATATTTTTTGTTTTTTGAAAATTTTTAATTGCATTTAATTTCTTTCAGGTATTTTCTACAAAATTTATCAAAAATTTTTTACATCGACATATTTTCACAAAATTTTAGTGAACAGTAATTTGTATAAAAGTTAAGAAACACTTAAAGAGGAACAATATTTTGTAAAAAAAATACAGTGTTCTTTTTAAAAAAATTACAAAAAAATACATCTCTATTGAGTTTTCATATTTTACGCCTTCATAGTTGCCGCGATTTATAATAAAATTCGAAAAAAAAAAATTTCCAAATACCAAAAATACATCAAAATCAATATTACAAAATGACATAAAATTTTTTTTTTAATATTTATAATAAGGCCAATATAAATTTCTAAGAATATGTATAAATGTGATAAATTTTATAGAAAATTTCCGATAAAAAATTAAGGCCACACTCAAATTTTCAAAAAAAAAATGTGGTTGTATTCTTTAACTTAGTGTTAATGAAAATATCAAAAAATATACCTACAGATAGAATAGCCTGCGCTCGAATTACGAAACACCCAGTATACACAAAAATAATTTCTGGATATGCGCATCTAAAATCCATGCAATTTTATAATTTATATCTTCCAATTTCGCACTAAAAACTCACCCTTTATATTTCATTAAATCATAATCATTAACTTTTGACGTATGTTTTTATTTCGAAAAGTATGATTTTTGATGTAAATATTTTTTTAACCTCATTTTTGGAAGTAAAAATTTTAAAAATATACCCTTAAAAACTAGAATAATGTAGCTTTAATATGCTCTTCAAAAATTTCAATTATCACTTGTAGTTATTTAATTACAAATGTTTAAGAACGCGCTTTTGTTTTTTGTTATATTTTGTAGGTTTTTAGAAAATAATTCGTTACACTACTCTAAAAACAACTAAAAATTAAAAAAAAACTTAAGTAACTAAATTAATTTGGTTTTAATACGGTTTTTAAAATTTTGAGCTATCATATTTCGTTATAAAATTATAGATGTTTAAAAATACAATTTTGAAAATAAATTAGCTTAAATTTTTTAAAAATAATTATTTAGTCTTAAATTTTGTAATAAAAAAATTACAAAATATATTTTTGTCAAATAAAATAATGGGGCTTTAATATAAATTTTAAAATTTTTAATTATCAGTTATAATTATTTCAGTTTCGAGACAAGTTTTAATACTGAGAATTATTTATTTTGCTTGATGGCCAATGATTTTTTAATTTTATTTTACAACTGTTTGTTGTATTTTTACATATTTTAAACAAGAATTAACATAAAAATTAATTTTCTGTTATTTGAGTCGATTTTTGTCAAACAAACATAAAGATATTATTTTGAAGGTGTACGAATATTGACCCACTGTATATTAATTAATACTTTAGTGGTTTAAAAAATATTTTCGAAAAGACTACAAACTAAAAAATGATTTTTTTGTCATTTGATAACGACAAGTGGTTATCAAAAATTTTAGAAACCATATTAAAGCTCCATTATTGTAGTTTCTAAAAATATATTTTGTTTGTTTAATAATTTTTAATATTATGAGCGGTGAAAGAAAATGAAAAAATAGTGGGGGATCGAGTGATACATCCAACTTGGTTGTAATCATGCGGTTCAACTTATCGGACGATTGGTTGGTGTCGATCATCCAACCACACAACCGTCAAACTTGGTTTGCAAGTATTCCACATTAAATCCTTCACGGTGTTAAAGCGCTTATAGTTAATTTCAGTGCTAAAATTGAAAATTAAAAAAAATTAAAAATACACGTTATAAAATAAATTAAATAAGCTTTATAGAGGTATTTTTAAAATTTAGCAATCACGCTAGATTTTAAAATGGGGTACGTTTAAAACCGCAATTTTGTGTAAATTAAGTGTAACGCGTTAACAATTTATTTTTTTAACCTTTAATTTTTTACACCAAAAAAATGTAAAATGTAAAAACTACAAAAACGTAGCTTTAATGTGGTTTTTTATTTTTTTAAATATCACCAGTGGTTATAAAACTACAGCCATTTAAAATCGCCACATCGTTTTTTTTTAATTGACAGACATTTAGAAAATAATTTTTTAAACCCCCAAAAATATTTTTTAAAGTACTCATTATTAAATAAATAAATTGTCTTTAATTTATATTATACAGGGTGTCTCACTTTTTTTCCAGCAATTTTTTTAGTTATTAAATGTCATTCTGAACAAAAATTTTCCTATGGGCTATTATGTTTTTTCGACTCTTTAGGAAGTGACAGCAATTTTAAAATTTTAAAAATTTAATAATTTTTGTGGAACACCCTGTATAAATTTCATTTTATTTTAATTTTTTTTATTTAAATCAAGTATGCTTTGGTTTTTGTATATTTTTAAGCCAATAAGATGCTAAATTTTACCGAAGATTTATTTCAAATACAGCCAATTATGTTCAAAAAAACCAATTTGGCCAAGAAAAAATCCAAATAATACTAGATTTAAATAAAAAAATTTAATAAGAAAGAATATTATACAGGGTGTTCCACAAAAATCATGAAAATTTATTAATTTTAAAATTGCTGTAACTTTTTAAGGAGTTGAAAAAACATAATAGTTCATAGGAAAATTTTGGTTCAAAATGACAATTACTATCTAAAAAAATTTTGTTGGAAAAAAAGTGAGACACCCTGTATATTAATTTGAGTTATCAGGCTTAGTTATAAAATGGCGGGAGTTTTATCAAAATTTAGATAATTTAATTTTTAAATCTTTGATTTTTTTAAATTAAAAAAATTTAAAATTTATCATGTTTAATTACAAAAATGTAGTTTTAATATAAAGCCCTTTTATAGTTTTATAAAAAACAATTTAAAATTAAATTCCAAATTTTTTTTTTATTTTCATACGTTTTTTATAAATTTTTCTTGAAATTATTGACCAAACACCTAATGGTAATAATTTTTTTTATAAAATTGCCCATAAGAAAAATGGGGACTGAATTTATTGAGCGACGGAAAACGCTGGCGCTAATTTTTTTTGTGCTTATAATTGGTTAGTTTATTTAATAAATTAATAAAATCATAAATAATTATATAAATATTTATTTCAAAAAATAGAATATTTTTTTGGCTCAACATTTTATTGGTGTTTTTTTAAGAAAAAAAAAATAAACGAATTATGTAATTTTTTTTATATAAATTATTCAGATTAATATTTTTGTATTTTTATTAAAGAATATTAAATATAAATAAATAAAGTGTTGTCAATGTTGGTATATTTTGTGGTTCTTCAAAGGAAGTTTCAATAAGTAAAATAATCCTGGTAATAAGGCTTTAAGCCGTATCAATCAAATCAAAGAGTATTAAAATAAAAAAAAATAAAAGTCTTCCAATTTGGTCCTAATGCGATTTTAGCGATGGTATCGGGGACATGTGTAGTACACGCAAGCAACTCTATACATCACATACCACTAAATTGACGTTCGTTTGGGATGACAGGGAATTAAATTTGACAGGATTAGATCGGCGGATTGACAAATAGGCTTAATTAAAACGTGGGAAGTAAATAATGTTGATGAATAAATAACGTACCGGCGCTTTCACCATTTCCTGGCGTCATCGCTCTCTCCGTGTCCTCTTTCCTAACGATTCCTAAGATGTTATCAATGGTGTGTCTGGGGCCCGAGTTCGGACTGGACATCATCCTCAGCGGTTTCACCTCCAAACCGAATCCGCCAAGTACACTCGCAGTGTCTTCGCAACGTTCCGAATCCATGGCCCGGTTTATACTGAGGAGCAGTCTGCACACTCCAGCGAGCATGGGCGTAGTGCTGGGGTGGAGCGTGGAGCGCACACGCCAATGGAGAGCCTCCCAGTGCCAATATGGAGTCGCGAAGCAAGACAGAGATGCAACCACAACTACTCCACTCACGACAAACAGAGATAAACATCGCAGCAACGTTGTTTACGGTAGTTCAACGTAAAAAGGTTTGTAAACGTGTCGGTAATTGGGGTTACATTTGGTTGTTGAGTAGATTAGCTATGGTACCGCTGCTGAGGGGAACGACATAATTGGATTCTATAGTTGCCTATAACGTTCTCGTTATCTAAACCAGATAAATCTATAACGCTCGCCTCGAGTAACCCCTTCATCTCTACACCCAACAATAAATTCATCAACAATACATTCAACTTTCTTACTAAACTCAAATTTATCAAATTCTTTCATAAATTAAGTTTTTATTCATTTACGATATTTCTATTATTTATATTAATGCGCGCGAATTCATATAAAAGTAGCGGTGGGAGGCAGCGAAAGCCTACTTAAGTGCAAATAGTGGGGGGAGGGAGTTAATTAACAACGTGCAATGCGCACGCGCTCTACGATAACGTTCAATAATTCAATTTAAAAATTATAATAAAAAATAGAATTTCAGTAATTTAGTATGTTGTTAATTAATAATTGAATGGAAAATGTGTATTTAAATCGCGCTTAGGTTAATTCGTTTTTAATAGGTGTGCAATTATTCGAGTTAAAGCGATGAGGCTATTTATTTTCAAATTATCGGTGGGAAAAGAGAATTGCGTGCGGGTGAAAAATTAAAGGCTGCCAAAATTTCCTGCGTTGAAAGGCAGAAAACAATTTAAAAAGGGGATGCTTATTTTCGACTCCATTACGCGTACGTCTTCGAAACGTCAAACCAAAGGTGGCGCCACTGGCGTGGAGGAAATAACCTCGTTAGCAACACATTTCCGATCGAAAAAAACAATACTGGCAACTAATTGAAAAAAAAACTAAAGCGGAAATTATTGGTTTTATAAAAAACGTTTTTTATGATTGGGTTATTTTGTTAGTTAAATTATTTATACAAAAATATTGCTTTAATTACAAGAAATTATTAATTTTCACTAAATTAAAATATTTTTTCTTCAAATGTCTGTAACAGGTCATTTTTCTCTCCTTTGAGTTTATTGGTAATGTTCGTAAATTTACGACGAAAATCGAGGGTTTACTTTGAACTTCCAAGGAGTAGAAATTTTAAGGAGTAGAGATTTAATTTCAACTCCACCTATTTGGCAACCTAATATACAGAGTGTCTCACTTTTTTTCCATCAAATTTTTTAGATAGTAAATGTCATTCTGAACTAAAATTCTTCTATGAACTATTATATTTTTTCGACTCCTTAAAAAGTTACAGCAATTTTAAAATTGATAATTTTGATGATTTTTGTGGAACATCCTGTATAATATTCTGTCTTATTATAATTTTTTTTATTTATATCAATTATTATTTGTATTTTTTGTTGCCAAATTGAATTTTTTGTACATAATTGGCAGTATTTAAAATAAGTGAACGACGAGGTTAAATTTCCTTCAACAAAATTTAGCATCTTATTGGCTTAAAAATATACAAAATCTAAAGACTTGATTTATATAAAAAAAATTTAAATAAAATGAAATTTATACCGGGTGTCCCACAAAAGTTAGGAAAATTTGAAATTTTAAAACTAGGAAATTTTTTGTTCAAAATGAGATTTACTATGTAAAAAAATTTTTGCAGGAAAAAAAGTGAGACACCCTGTACATTAACAACATGATATATGATGTATATAAATTAAATGTCACATTTTAAATCGACAATACACTTTCATCGACATAACTTTTTCATTGAAGCAATATCATCTACAGACTTTTCATTGACAATATCGTTTTTTAGATAACTTTCATTGACATGACCTTTTCATCGACAACTATTTCATCGACGTAGATGTTTGATCTACAATACCATTTCATGGACCTGTAGGTTACATTGACACTCCTTTTTCATTGACACAAAACATTTCATCATCACAACCTTTAAATCCACAACGTTATCATTGACAACAAGAACGTTTCATTGACAATACGGTTTCATCAACAACCGTTTCATCGGCACTACTTTTTCACTTTTCATCGACAAACTATTTCACCGATAATGATATTTCATCGACAATGTCGTTTTATCGACATTACTTTTTCATAGACAGAGACGTTTCTTCTACAATCGTATCATCGACAACTTTCATCGACTCAGATGTTTCATTTACATTACCATTTCAACAACTTACCCTTTTATGGACCAGTAGATTTCATTGAAACTCCTTTTTCATTGACACAAACATTTCATCATCATTAAGTGGACAACATTATCATCGATCATCGATAATTCTGTTCCATCGACAGGTTTTTCTATGTACAAGAACGTTTCATTGACAATACGGTTTTATCAACAACCGTTTAATAGACACTATTTTTTCACTTTTCATCGACAAACCATTTCACAGTTAATGATACTTCTTCGATAATGACAGAGACGTTTCTTCTACAATCGTATCATCAACATAAACATTTCATCGACCCAGATGTTTCTTTTACATTACCATTTCGACACCACACTTTTTTATGGACTAGTAGGTTTCATTGAAACTTCATTTATCGACACTAATACTTCATCATCATTACTTTTAAATCGAAAATTTATCATCTACAGGCTTTTCTATCGATAACCACGTTTCATTCACAATACGTTTTCATCAACAACTGTTTCTTTGAAATTACCTTGTCATTTTTCGTTGACAAATCATTGCATCGACAATATTTACCATACATGGACAGTCTTGTCATTGACTACAGTCTCATCTACAGTCAATGACAAGTGAAAAGGTTCAGTAATTAAAATAATCTTGTCTATGAAAAAATGACCTTGATAAATCGCCTGTATTGATAAAGTACGTGTTTGTCGAAAAAAATTATTGTCTGTCGATAAAACGGTTGTTGATGAAAATATAATGACGAAACATTTGTGTCGATGTTACATTTAAGTTGACAAGGATGTTTTATTGGCAATACATTTTCATCAACAACTGTTTCATTTAAATGCCCTTGTCATTTTTCATCGAAAATATTTTTTCGACAATGTCCCTTTATCGATACTACTTTTTTATAGATGTTGATGTTTCATTGGCATCGCCTTTAATTTGACAAACTGTTTCATTGACATTACCGTTTCATCCACAGATCTTTTTTCCAAAATAGACTTTTCACCGCCACTACTTTTTCAACGATAGACTTTTTTTTCGGCAAGGACATTAATCAACATTACATGTTTATTGACTAACCATTCATTGGCAATGCCATTTTATTGACAAAATCACTTTCAGAACTATACATGGACAGATTTTTCATTGACCACAGTTTCATCGACACTTCAATGACAAGTGAAAAGGTTCAGTATTTAAAATAATCTTGTCTATGAAAAAGTAACCTTGATAAATCGCCTGTATTAATTGATAAAGTACTTCTTTGTCGAAGAAAATTATTGTCTGTCGATAAAACGGTTATGTCGATGAAACGTTTGTTGATGAAAAGATAATGACGAAACATTTGTGTCGATGTTTTCATTTAAGTATCTAATACCATCGACAAGGATGTTTCATTGACAATACGTTTTCATCAACTACCGCTTCATCGACACGACATTTTCATAGACATTTTCAGACAAATATACGTTCCATCGACATTGTCTTTAAATTGACAACTGATGTGTTATCGACACTACCTTTTTATCGATATACTTTTCTATCGACAGACCTTTTCTTCAGAAAGGAAGTTTCATCGACACTACTTGTTCACCGATAAACCATTTCATCGACAATGCATTTTTCCATAATGTCAGTCATAGCTACACTTTTTATTAACTACAGTTTTATCGACACTACATTTTCATCGATAAACCATTTCATCGACAATGCTATTTCTTCGACAATGTCGGTTCATTGACACTACTTTTTCATAAACATAGACACTTCATCGACATTGCCTTTAAGTTGACAACCGTTTTATCGACTCTAACTATTTATCAACGTATGTCGTATATAGCAAAGGTTTGTCGATAAAAATGTATTCATCGACACTACTTGTTCATCGACAAACCATTTCATCGACAATGCATTTCTTTCATAATGTCAGTCATAGATACAATTTTCATTAAGTACAGTTTTATCGACACTGCATTTAAATCTATAAACCATTTCATCAACAACGCTATTTCTTCGACAATGTCATTTTATCGACACTACTTTTTTATAAACATAGGGGCTTCATCGACATTGCCTTTAAATTGACAACCGTTTTATCGACTCTAACTTTTCATCAACGTATGACGTATATGTATAGAAAAGGTCTGTCGATAAAAATGTATTCATCGACACTACTTGTTCATCGATATACCATTTCATCGACAATGCGTTTTTGTCGACTCAACCGTTTTATCGACAAACCATTTCATGGACAATATTAATTTCGGAAATGTTCCAAACATAGGAAATCTAATTATAGACTACACTTTCATCAACATTGCAATAATAAGTAAAATAATCCAATAATTGATCCTGTCAATGAAAATCCAATCTTGATAAAATGTCGGTATTGATAAAGTACGTTTTTGTCGATAAAATTACATTGTCCTAAAATATTATAGTTTATCAAAACAACAATTGTTGATAAAAAGATAATGTCGAAACTTCTATGTCGATGTTTACATTTAAGTATCTAATATCGATGAAAAGATCAGTCGATGAAAAGCCATGTCGATAAAACTGTTGTCGAAGACAAGGTAACATTGACAGTTCATGAAATGGTAGTAAGCTTGAAGATTTAGTTATAACGTTTTCATGCAGTTTTCAAAACATATTGAAACCTGATTCTAATTTTGTTTTCATTCCTTTTTCAAAGTTACATATAAACCATAGAAAATAATACACATTTCTCAAAATATACCATGTTTCCATACAGTTTTGAAAACGTATTGAAAACGTACTGAACACGTATTGAAAACGTATTGAAAACGTATTGAAAACTTATCGAAAACGTATTGAAAACGTATTGAAAACATATTGAAAATTTATTGAAAACGTATTGAAAACGTATTGAAAACGTATTGAAAACGTATTGAAAACATATTGAAAACGTATTTAAAATGTATTGAAAACGTATAGGAAATGTATTGAAAACGTACTGAAAACGTATTGAAATCGTATTGGATACGTATTGAAAACGTATTGAAAACGTATTGAAAACGTATTGAAAACGTATTAAAAACGTATTGAAAACGAATTGAAAACGAATTGAAAACGTATTGAAAAAGTATTGAAAACGTATTAATAATCATATTTAAGTATAGCGTTCTCAATCCGTTTTCAGTATTATATGTAAATGTACGATAATAGAAAACACATCGATTTCCCCCACCACGTGCGATTGCTCCCGTGATTTTTTCGTACTTCTTTCCTCGATACATGCGCTTTTAATGGGAGAGCGCATGCGTACTGCAGAGTAGATTGAGTTTCCCCTACTATTTACACGCTTTGTTATAATTTATCCTGTGAATGGCGGAATAAAACCGTTTCAATTAAGCTAAAATCGCCTTTATCTCAACGTAAAATACTGTCTTTAAATGTAAAAAGATGCGTGTGGGTAATTGTTATTTTTTTTTAGTATTTTATTGTGTGGTGAAAAAAGTGCAGGTTGAACAAAATCGAAATTAAAGTTTATTGAATTATGGTTATGACAATGATTGGTCCAAACCGCACCCCAACATCGAATATATCAAACGAAAATAATCAACGCACGCATACAAAACGTTTTTTTTTAATTGAAAAGCAATTAATTTTTGTTTGTGCAGCATGTAAACGATGTTATTGATTTGCGCATTAATAATTCTTTTAAAAAAATAGTTTTTAGTAACTTATTTGTTTATTAAATAATTGGATTATATAAATGATTGTTGATTAATTGTTGATTTATGTGAATAACAAACGGAGGGAAATAAATGGGGCGCTGAATGTTGTAATTCAGCTGTGATTAAAAAGCCTATTATCGCATCAGCAAATCGAATCAGAGGGCGCTGATAAAGAACGCACAAAACAAAATCGAAGCGTTGGTGGCGAGAGGCGGCAACAATGCGCCAATTCGCGCAATTTGTTCTAAACAGGGTCCATTGTGTTGGTTGCGAATTGCGAACTGCGAATTTTCCACAACAAAAAGATTTTTCCCCATCTGGCGCCCTCTATCTTGGCACTAATCGCATTAGGCACTCCATTTTTGAAGCGACTCACAAGAGCGCCAGCAATTCAATTTAAAAGTCATTTGTACCATGCACGAATATTGTTAGCATCGTTAATAATAATAATAATTTCATTTAATACTCACAACGTGAAGGGGCCGCTAAAAATTCAATATCATAAAAGTCGTTTACTCGGCGCATTTTCACGGAAAAACTAATTGCGAAAGCAATTACTTCTGCATTATCTCATTTTACTCTCATTCTTTTTTAACTAAACACTTTTAATTACCAACTTTTTAACGTCACCCATCTCCTTACTTCAATTTATTCTCCAATCAAATTACCCTCAACTTTTCTTTTATCACCTTCAAATTATTTCATCTTTATACAATCTCATCACTCAAACATAAATTCTACAAGAAACTACACCACGTCATTATACTAATTCTACTTAAGTGCTTATTTGTAGTGGGGGAAGTTGCTTATAACGTTCAGTGCGCACGCGCTCTATCATTACATCATACCTACACTTAGAAGGATGCTGATTAGTATTAAAAATCGAATATGGAATAATGTAAATATTTAGGAATTAAATTTGGCTAAACCACAAAAGCAATTTGTGCTTTGATGGGACTGACATGTGCGTACTCTAAAATTAAATCAATTTGCAACATTTCTTTCTTTCAAAATACGCCCTATATAATTATGATCTAATAACTGTGCCCTGTTGCGACCCTTTTGTAAAGTCTGCTGATAAAAAGCGGCGATTACACATCGTGGTGTCTGCGACATCAGATTTTAGGCCAGATGTCATTAGAAAATCACCACAGGGCGCATTAATATAATATAATACAAAAAGGGTTACTTATTTCAAAACTTTAGAGGTACAACGATGCAAATCTCTAAATTATAGGTTTCCATTCAAACGGCTTTGTTTTGTATTTTATGAGAATGTCAGAACTACTCAATTTAAAAATTATTGAAAATTAGAAAAAAAATTTCGTTTTTTTTTTATTAGTACAGTTTTTATTAGTATAGTAAAATTGATGTTTGAACCAATCGTGTAAATAATGAAGTATGGATGTGGTCGGGGTTGTGATTAGTTCTGTGTAGTGATGGGGTGTGGGGGTGGCTGTAACTGCCACCTGGCGGCCATGGTGCTAATTAGCATAGTCATGCGGCCGAGCTCCCGGAAATTAAATCGGTTTACAACGCTCCAATATTTGTGTTACCAACATTTAAACAATTTACTTTCATTAACCAACCAATTTCAATATTTCGTCCCTGATTTAACCTTGACTTATATAATTACACAGGAAAAAAAAAAACAAAAAAAAAATTGTTGGTTTTACAAAAAATAATTTTTTTGCATAGAAAAATTGTAATTGCTACTTAAGTTGATTCATTTCACTGCTCACTAGAGCAAGTTGTTAATTTTTTTCAATGTCATGATTGACATATTTTGGAAATTATGAATGATCACAAAAAATACAAAAATTATCCAAAAATTCATTATTGTTGCTGAAGAAGTGGTAAACTTACTCAAAAGCTTCTGGGAGGTGATATTTTATGTGAAATTAAGTGTAATCAACAATTTTAGAACTTCTTCAACAGAATACAACAATTTTTTACATATTTCCATCACCAAAAAATAACAAGAAAAATTACCAAAAAATAACAACAAAAATTACCAAAAAATAACAACAAAAATTTTATAAACCCAAAGTCATGTTTTGAGTATTATTCATTAATATGGATCAAATTTTCAATAAAACAAAATATCTTTTTAATATAAAAAAAGATAATAAATAAGTATACAATAATATCAAAAAAAAATGTCGTGATTAACATTTTTTGGACAATGATATGTATTACAAAAATTTGAAAAAATGTGTTTTTGTTGCTAAAGAATATTCTAAAGCTTCTGGAATGAGGTATTTTATGTTGAACTAAGTTTAATCAAAGATTTAATAAATTTTTCGTTAGGAAACAACAATTTTTTATACATTTCTGATGCCAAAAACTATATGGATGACCAAAACAGCAAATTACTTTTATTCAAATTTATTTTCCACAAAAACTGCATAAATATACTAAAAATTTTAGTATTTATGTTATTTTTTTAGTTCCTGAGATATAATTAAAAATTTATTCAAACTTTAAAAATCACATTTTAGGTAAGATTTGTTTAAAATATTAAAATTTCTAAAAGTTCCTGGGATAAAGTGACGTATTATGGCTTAAAATTTTTGGAAAACTACTTTATCACATAATTTTTTTTGAAGGTGATAAACGCATATTTAATAGTCGAATATCCAAAAATTCACAACTTCACTCATAATTCATTAAAAAAATTTAGAAAATAATTTAATCCTAATTTTTGGATTTTAATTTGGTCATAACTTAATTAAAATCTCTGTATTTTTTATATTTTAAAAAATGATTTCTTTTGATATATTATTTAGTTCCTGAATTATAACTAAAAATGTAACAAAACTTTAAAAGTCACTTTTTTGGTCAAGCTTTTACTAAAATGTTAATATCACTAAAAGTATTTAGTATATAATAATTTATAATGGCTTTAAAATTTTTGGAAAATTACAATTTATCACATTATTTCTGGCCAAGCTAATTAACTCAAAATTAGCAGTCGAAAATACGAAAATTTTGGAATATGATTTAATCCCAATTACATTTTTGGATTTTATTGTGTTATAACTTTATTGAAAGCTCTTTAAATTTTGTTTAATCTAAAAAAAGATTTGTTTCGATATTTTTTTAATGCCTGAATTATGATTAAAAACGTACCAAAACTTTAAAAATCACTTTTTGCTCAAGATTTGGCAAAAATATTAATATCTCTAAAAGTACTTGGAGGATATTGACGTATTATATAAATCTCTGTAATTTTTTTTTTATTTTAAAAATTGATTTGTTTTGATATCTTTTTTAATTCCTGAATTATAATTAAAAATGTAAGAAAACTTTAAAAGTCACTTTTTAGGTCAAGATTTTACTAAAATGTTAATATCTCTAAAAGTACTTGGTCTATAATAATGTGTTATGGCTTAAAATTTTTGAAAAATTACAATTTATCACAAAGTTTCTTTTCCACTTAATTAACGCAAAATTAGCACTCAAAAATATGAAAATTGGCTCAAAATTCATATAAAAAATTATTACCAAATTTTAGAAAATGATTTAATCCCAATTACATTTTTAGATTTTAATGTGTTATAACTTAATTCAAAGCTCTTTAAATTTTGTTTAATATAAAAAAAGATTTGTTTCGATATCTTTTTTAATACCAGAGTTATGATTAAAAACGTATCAAAACTTAAAAAATCACATTTTGCGCAAGATTTGGCTAAAATATTATTATCTCCAAAAGTACTTGGAGTATATTGACGTATTATATCTTAAAATTTTTGAAAAATTCAACTTGGTAAATAAATTTTTGATTTTTAAATTTTTGCCACAAAAATTTCCAAATTTCCTGCAATTAATTTTTATTATAAAAAAATTAATTTAAAATTTTTCTCGTGTATCTTTTTGAAAAATATTAATTTCTCAAAAACAACAAGGGCTACAAAAATGCTAGAACACTTAAAATTTTTGTAGTTAATTTTCTTGTTTAAAAATATTTACGAGGTTCTTGCATTTCGTTTGTTTTTTGAGTTATGGCTAAAATGCGACTAATTTAGGAAAATAATTTAATCCTAATAATACATTTTATATTTTTAGGTTTAATTTAGTCATTACATACTTAAAATCTCTGTAATTTTTTTTATTTTAAAAAATGATTTCTTTTGAAAACTTTTTTAGTTCCTGAATTATAATTAAAAATGTAACAAAACTTTATAAGTCACTTTTTTGGTCAAGATTTTACTAAAATATGAATCTCTGTAAAAGTACTCAGTCTATAATATTGTATTATGGCTTAAAATTTTTGGAAAAATACAATTTATTATATTATTTCTTTTCAAGTTGATTCACGTAAAATTATCAGTCGAAAATACGAAAATTGGCTCGAAATTCATATAAAAAATTATAACCAAAATTTGGAGAATGATTTAATCCTAATTACATTTTTGGATTTTAATGTTTTATAACTTAGTTGAAAGCTCTTTAAATTTTGTTTAATCCAAAAAAAGATTTGTTTCGATATATTTTTTAATCTCCGAGTTATGATTAAACACGTATCAAAACTTCAAAAATCACTTTTTGCTCAGGATTTAACTAAAATATTATATTCAAAAGTACTTGGAGTATATTGACGTTTTATGTCTTAAAATTTTTGAAAAATTAGAAATTATTATATATGTTTTAGATTTTTGAGTTTTCGCCACAAAAATTTCAAAATTTCCTGCAATGACTTTTTATTATAAAAAATATTAATTTTTTTTTGTATCTATATTAGAAAAATATTAATTTCTCAAAAACTACAAGGGCTACAAAAATGCTAGACCACTTAAAATTTTTGTAGTAAATTTTCTTGTTTAAAAATATTTACGAGGTTCTTGCATTTCGTTTGTTTTTTGAGTTATGGCTAAAATGCGACTAATTTAGGAAAATAATTTAATCCTAATAATACATTTTACATTTTTGGGTTTAATTTAGTCATTACATAATTAAAATCTCTGTAATTTTTTTTTATATTCAAAAATGATTTCTTTTGAAAACTTTTTTAGTTCCTGAATTATAATTAAAAATGTAACAAAACTTTATAAGTCACTTTATTGGTCAAGATTTTACTAAAATGTTAATATCTGTAAAAGTACTTGGGTTATAGCTATAATCCATTATTATAATAATGGATTATAGCTTAACATTTTTGGAAAATTACAGTTTATCACATAATTTTTTTCAAGCTGATTAATGCAAAATTAGCACTCGAAAATACGAAAATTGGCTCGAAGTTCATAGAAAATATTATAACCAAAATTTGGAGAATGATTTAATCCTAATTACATTTTTGGATTTTAATGTGTGATAACTTAATTGAAAGCTCTTTAAATTTTGTTTAATTTAAAAAATGACCTGTTCCGATATCTTTTTTAATCCCCGAGTTATGATTAAGAACGTATCGAAACTTTAAAAATCACTTTTTGCTCAAGATTTGGCCAAAATATTATTATCTCGAAAAGTAGAAATGTCTTAAAATTTTTGAAAAACTTCAATTTATTATATAATTTTTGCTTTTTGAGTTTCCGCCACAAAAATTTCAAAATTTCCTGCAATTACTTTTTTTTAAGAAAATATTAATTATTAAATATTAATTTCTCAAAAACTACAAGTGCTACTAAAATACTGGACCACTTCGAATTTTTGTAATTAAAATTCTTGTTTAAAAATATACATAATGATTTTGCATTTCTTTTTTTTTTTTAGTTATGGTTAAACTGTTGCTATTTTATTAAAAATGTATCAACACATTAAATCTCCAAAATTTTGTTAAAATATTAATATATTTGAAAATACTACCTATATTGACATATTATGGCTTAAAATCTTCACTTAGTATATAAATTTTTGGTTTTTGAATTTTCGCTAAAAAAATTTCAAATTTAATGCAATTAAATTTTTTCATTAAAAAAAATTGATTTTGTACCTATTCGAAAAATATTAAATTTTCTCCAAAACTACAAGGGCTACAAAAATGCTAAACCACTTAAAATTTTTGTAATTAAATTTCTTGTTTAAAAATATTCATGAGGTTTTTGCATTTCGTTTGCTTTTTGAGTTATGGCAAAAATGGCCATTTTATCGAAATATTTGGAATGTATCATATTTTATGTAATAATAATTTTTCTAAAGGCGTGTTCACACGTGGATTTTTTGTATTATTAAGTTTTTTATGGTCTGAAATGTTCAAGGTGTATTTTTTAGTGGTAAAAATATTTAACGACATCATTAGTGAGATTAGGAATTGTCACATTTAAAGTCATTGAAGCATGAAGGCAAAGGGGGCATTTATCTACGTCAAGATTTCACAAAGCAAGCAGATACAAGTGTAAACAATAGAGTGAAGGCGCGATTAATCCCGAGGGATAGCACATCACCCTAAACTATTCCTACCCTTGACGTAGGCATCCCTTTAAATCCCGATTTTCACTTAATTGTCCCAATACAAACATCTGAATGAATTTGAGTCGCTGCGATTGGTTCGATCGCGCGCAAAAATCGCTAATTGAATTTGGTAGTATAAAAGTTGGAGAGAAAATAAAGCAGTTAATTGCAAACACAATTGCGCTGGCTTAAATAAAGCAAAGAGCGTAAATTTAAATTGGTACGAAATGAAAGGGAATTCGTCTTAATGGCAAATTCGCCGAGAAAAGTCAATTAACGTTCGGGAATCTAATTAAAACATCTAATGAAGTATTTTTGCTCTCGGATCTGCCCTTCTAATTGCATAAAAACAATATCCTCGTTATAAGGCAGTGAAATTCTGATTAAATTATTTTATATCCTTCCAAAGACGCCCTAATTCCAACAAAATCATTTGTATTAACAATTTTGAGTCGATTAATAAGCAATTTGATCCAACAAAAAATTCCCCTTTATCGGAAGTCTATTAAACGTATAGAGTGTGTTACAACAGTTACATCCTAAATCACCCTTCCAAAAACCCATCGACGTACACAAATGATGGTTTGTCAAACATGGATAGTTTAGTTTTATCTCCCCTTCATAACAGTTGCCGGAGGGATTTGTGGAGACATTTAGACATTACCACCCCCGGCGAAGACGTAATGATTTTTTGAACGCAATTAGGTTTGTTGGGACATTTATTCAATAGGGCAAAGCAACATTTGGCGTAGGAGGACACTTTCACTCACCAGGAAAGCTGAACGCATTGTTTTACTCACAATGCGCGCGCTTAATTCGATTCCTGCGGGAAAACTCGATTACGACGCCGCCTGCAAGGGACCCAGGACCCTCACTTTTGTTTCCTCATATTTTCACTCCTTAACGCATCATTTCAACACAAATGACAATCTTTTACACATAACAACCTTTATCACACCTTCATCAACATTCATTATCCTTAAAGACTCCAATTTTTCAAAAAAAAAAACGAAAGATGATAGAAATAACATCAATCATTTTATTATGACCAGCTTTATTCTTAAACAAAAACTGAAAAATACCAGAAGATAAAAGTGGTAAACGATATCTTTAAGAATAAGGTCTCAGGACAGACGTTCGTTACGTAACGCTCTACGTTATATCGCAGATCGCTACGTAATGTATGGTGTTTATAATCTGATTCCTGGATAACTAATTTAATTCATTGAAAAGAAGAAGGATCTTTGTTGTAAAATATTGTAATTTCGGTGGTGTAAGTCTTTGTTGTTTTGAAGTCTATCAAGTTGAAGAGTGGTTCGATAAAATCTGTTTCTGTGATAATTAAAACATGTGGAGATTGATTCGATAGAAGAAGTGTTCGTTGGTAATTCGTAAATTTTTCTACCTGCCCCCTGTTAGCCATAAATAAGACAATCAAATCCGGACAGGCCGTAATCCTGCATTTAAAACTCGGTGATCTAGAAAATCGGATTCATCAGCACACTTAAATACCTATCTCCTAAAAGCCCCTAACAAATAAAGCTCTTAACCCAGTAAGCGATAATGCCCTCGCCCTCTCGAAACAAATTCCGATTTTACCTGAACAAAATCGGCGATATGGATGTGCGCATGCCGTGCGAAGCGATTGTCTCTTTTGTCAACTTTTGTCAATGCAAACAAGGACATTAGTTTTTTCCAGCTTTTCGGAAGCGTTAGCCCGTTACTAACGTTCTCACCTAGCCCACAATGGCCCTGTTTGATACAAATAGTGTTAATGTGTGCAAACAGAGCGGTTTATAGAATAATAGGGATTACCACTTCAATACCAAGGCCCTTCACATAAACTCGATTGTCTAATTGCAAACAGGACCTTTACAAAAATCCTAATTTATTCACAAAAATCACCACCAAATTTTTGTGTTAAAAATGAGCCATAACTCAAAAAACAAACGAAATGCAAAAACTTCATAATAATTTTTAAATTAGAAATTTAATTTCAAAAATTTTAAGTGGTCTAGCATTTTTGTGGCTCTCGTATTTCTTGATTAATTTCAATATGTTTCCAATACGTACAAAACAATTTTTTAATAAAAATTTAATTGCATAAAATTTGGGTTTTTTAAGCCAAAACTTAAACACCAATAATTTATATAATAAATGGTAATTTTCCAAAAATTTTAAGACATAATATATGATTATTTCAGAACTATATTAATTTTTAACCAAAATGTGATAATCTCATTAATGATGTCGTTAAATATTTTTACCACTAAAAAATACACCTTCAACATTTAACACCATAAAAAATTTAATAAGCCAAAAAATCCACGTGTGGACAGGGCTTTAGAAAAACCATTATTACATAAATTTATATGATAGATTGGAGCTTTCCAAAAATTTTGAGCAAACAATATTCACAACAATTACGTTATAACCAAAGTAAAACAGATATTTTGATGAAATTGCCACATTTTAGCCATAACTTAAAGAACATATTGAATGCAAAAACCTCGTAAATATTTTTAAACAAGAAAGTTAATTACAAAAATTTCAAGTGGTCTAGCATTTTTGTAGCCATTGTAGTTATGGAAAAATTAATATTTTTCAAATTAATACAAGAAAACATTTTAAAATTAATTTTTTTTATAATAAAAATTAATTACAGGAAATTTTAAAATTTTTGTGGCAAAAACACAAAAAACAAAAATTTATATAATTTCTAATTTTTCAAAAATTTTAAGACATAAAACGTCAATATACTCCAATTTAATTACAAAAATTCTAAGTGGTCCAGCATTTTAGTAGCCCTTGTAGTTTTTGAGAAATTAATGTTTAATAATTAATATATGCTTTAATAAAAAGTAATTGCAGGACATTTTGAAATTTTGGTGGCGGAAACTCCAAAAGCATAAATTGAAGTTGTTCAAAAATTTTAAGACATTTCTACTTTTGGAAATAATAATATTTTAGCCAAATCTTGAGCAAGAAGTGATTTTTAAAATTTTGATACGTTTTTAATCATAACTCGGGGATTAACAAAGATATCGAAACAGGTCATTTTTTAAATTAAACAAAATTTAAAGAACTTTCAATTAAGTTATAACACATTAAAATCCAAAAATGTAATTAGGATTAAATCATTCTCCAAATTTTGGTTATAATATTTTATATGAACTTCGAGCCAATTTTCGTATTTTCGAGTGCTAATCTTGCATTAGTCAGCTTAAAAGGAAATTATGTGATAAACTGTAATTTTCCAAAAATTTTAAGCTATAATGCATTATTATAGCCCAAGTACTTTTAGAGATATTAACATTTTAGTAAAATCTTGACCAAAAAAGTGACTTATAAAGTTTTGTTACATTTTTAATTATAATTCAGGAATTAAAAAAGTTTTCAAAAGAAATCATTTTTAAAATAAAAAAAATTACAGAGATTTTAATTATGTAATGACTAAATTAAATCCAAAAATGTAAAATGTATTATTAGGATTAAATTATTTTCCTAAATTAATCGCATTTTAGCCATAACTCAAAAACCAAATGAAATGCAAGAACCTCGTAAATATTTTTAAATAAGAAAATTAAGTACTAAAATTTTAAGTGGTCTAGCATTTTTGTAGCCCTTGTAGTTTTTGAGAAATTAATATTTTTCTAATATATGTAGATACAAGAAAAAAAATTAATATTTTTTATTATAAAAAGTCACTGCAGGAAATTTTCAAAAATTTTTTGGCGAAAACTTAAAAACCTAAAACCTATATAATTTCTAATTTTTCAAAAATTTTAAGACATAAAACGTCAATATACTTCAAGTACTTTTGAAGATAATATTTTAGTCAAATCCTGAGCAAAAAGTGATTTTTGAAGTTTTGATACGTTTTTAATCATAACTCGGGGATTAAAAAAAATATCGAAACAAATCTTTTTTTGGATTAAACAATATTTAAAGAGCTTTCAACTAAGTTATAACACATTAAAATCCAAAAATGTAATTAGGATTAAATCATTCTCCAAATTTTGGTTATAATTTTTAATATGAACTTCGAGCCAATTTTCGTATTTTCGACTGATAATTTTGCGTGAATCAACTTAAAAAGAAATAATATAATAAATTGTATTTTTCCAAAAATTTTAAGCCATAATACAATATTATATGTAGACTGAGTACTTTTAGAGATATTAATATTTTAGTAAAATCTTGACCAAAAAAGTGACTTATAAAGTTTTGTTACATTTTTAATTATAATTCAGGAACTAAAAAAGTTTTCAAAAGAAATCATTTTTTAAAATTAAAAAAATTACAGAGATTTTAATTATGTAATGACTAAATTAAACCCAAAAATGTAAAATGTATTATTAGGATTAAATTATTTTCCTAAATTAGTCGCATTTTAGCCATAACTCAAAAAACAAACGAAATGCAAGAACCTCGCAAATATTTTTAAACAAGAAAATTAACTACAAAAATTTTAAGTGGTCTAGCATTTTTGTAGCCCTTGTAGTTTTTGAGAAAATAATATTTTTCAAAAAGATACACGAAAAAAATTTTAAATTAATTTTTTTATAATAAAAATTAATTGCAGAAAATTTGGAAATTTTTATGGTAAAAATTTAAAAATCAAAAATTTATTTAATAAATTGAAATTTTTCAAAAATTTTAGATATAATACGTCAATATACTCCAAGTACTTTTGGAGATAATAATATTTTAGCCAAATCTTGCGCAAAATGTGATTTTTAAAGTTTTGATACGTTTTTAATCATAACTCTGGTATTAAAAAAGATATCGAAACAAATCTTTTTTTATATTAAACAAAATTTAAAGAGCTTTTAATTAAGTTATAACACATTAAAATCTAAAAATGTAATTGGTATTAAATCATTTCCCAAAATTTGGTAATAATTTTTTATATGAATTTTGAGCCAATTTTCGTATTTTCGAGTGCTAATTTTGCGTTAATCAAGTTGAAAAGAAATTGTTATTTTTAAAAAATTTAAGCCATAACACATTATTATAGACCAAGTACTTTTAGAGATATTAACATTTTAATAAAATCTTGACTAAAAAAGTGACTTTTAAAGTTTTCTTACATTTTTAATTATAATTCAGGAAATAAAAAAGATATCAAAACAAATTAATTTTTAAAATAAAAAAAAATTACAGAGATTTTAATTAAGTTATGATTAGTTTTCTAAAATTTCTAAATGAATTATGAGTGAATTTTTGTAAATTCGACTATTAACTATGCGTTTATCAGCTCCAAAAAAAATTATGTGATAAATTAAAATTTTTCAAAACTTTTAAGCCATAATACGTCACTTTTGGCCAAGTACTTTTAGAGATATTAAAATTCTAAGCAAATCTAGCCCAAAATGTCATTTTTAAAGTTTGAATAAATTTCTAATTATAACTCAGGAACAACAAAGTACTTTTATGCAGTTTTTGTGGCTATATACAAGCATGATTTTAAGAAATAAATTGGACGTTTTTGTAATTTTTTTTTGAGTCCATAAAACTAATTTGCTGTTTTGCTCATCCAAATAGTTTTTGGCATCGGAGATGTGTGAAAAATTGCTGTTTGCTGTAGAATAATTTATTAAATCATTCATTACACTGTGGATAAAAATACCAACTTTTATATAATATTTTTGAGTTTGTAAAATTTTTGGTGATTTTTTTTATAGTTTTGGTAAAATTGATTACACCATAACATATCAACTTCCAGAAGCTTTTGAATAAATTTACCACTTATTTACCAACAAAAATACATTTTTTGTTGTTTTTTGATACATTTTTAATCATAACTTGAGGACCAAAAAAGTTATCGAAACAAATCTTTTTTTTAGATTAAAGAAAATTTAAAGCCCTTTAAATTTAGAAATAATACATTAAAATCCAAAAAATATAACTACGGATAAATCATTCGCCAAAATTTTTAAATTTTTTACATGAATATCGAACGCATTTTGGACTATTAAATATAAGTTTATCAGGTTGTATAAAATTTATGTGATAAACCGGAATTTTCCAAAAAATTTAAGCCATAATACATGAATATAGGATAAGTACTTTTTGAGATATTAATTTAGCCAAATCTTGATGGAAAAAAATAGTTTTTGATACGTTTTTAATCATAACTCAAAGACTAAAAAAGATATCAAAATGAATCTTTTTTTGAATTAAACCTGAATTAAGTAGCTTTAAAATGAGTCACAATACATTAAAATCTAAAAAGTATTATAGTGAGTACAAATTTTTGATTTAAGTGATGTAAGTGTTTGTTGTATCGATTAAGGGTAGCTTTTGTAAGTTTAGAAGAAGGGTGAGCCTTGGGCGATAATAAACTCGTTGTAAATTAATGCGAGTTGACAGGATCGGGCGCAAACATCGATATTAAACGCGAATCAAATTTGAATCAATGTAATGAAGTTTGCCAGGGGAGAGCGTAGCTAACTTCATTACGGACCACCACTGGACGCAGGCTTTTGCTTCTCCTCGTCATTATATTCCCCATTAAATTTGATAACAAGTCAAGTAAGTGCTTAGGCACTTTTAATGGATGGTTATTAATATTTAGATTATCGGAGAAGCTTTCCATCATATTTTAGCTTAGTAACGTTTTTGGTTTGGAATTTTTAGCAAACCACTTATAATAATTATAATCCATGAAGATTTGTGTAGAGATATGATGAAGGCGTGTGCTGGAGGAATTGGAACATCTGGAATGTTCCAAAAATCTAACAATGAAGATAAAATCCATCATCTGTATTAGAGGAGCGGATGATAAAATTATGGTGGAGGAGGAGGCCACGGGCCAAGGAAGGTTTAGTTTAGTTCTCCACGGGGCACATCCTAAAACCGCAAACAAACCGCGATTCACAATGGACCCCTCAAGTCCTAATCCGCCTTTTGATACTTGTATCAGCCAGATCCGCAAAGATACTGTAAATAGTCACTGATGGCGGAAAGGAAGACGCTTGAAATGCAATATTCCGACACGACAATGGAGACGATGTTTACAACTTTCTTGCTCTTTTCAAGGAGCACACAATGAACACAAAACGCATTATATTGTTGTCCTTGCGGTCGCCGCTCATTATATTACGCGCTCTATTAGTCCTATGACTACTCCACAACCAAGGACCTCGAAGGTGTAAATGGGAATGTTTTGGCTATACAATCTTCTCAACCATTATCACACATGCTAAGCTCTTCATCCCTTAGTTTACTTCGACACAAAAAAATTCAACCATTATCGAATGAAACGCCACTGTACACCACAATAACCCAAAGGTGATGATAATACCACAAAGTCGCCCAAAAACCTTTCTATAATGATTATCAAAAATTAAAAAATTTTGTGTTTCTAATTTTTGTTGATAGATTGTAAGGTTTTTTTAAATAGTTGGATTTTTGATGGAGTCCTGCAATAAGAAGGCGACAGTTTCCGATAACTTTGGAAATGAGACGCGAATTGGAAATGGATTTCAATCATCGCCAAGGAAAATTCATTAACGAGTTTTAATTTGCCTCTTAAAGTTTTATAACCGGATTAAATAATTACCTCCCTTGGATAAATAAAAATGAGAACGGAAGGATTTAAAAACGAACCAAAATTTGTCAACATCAAAAAAATATATGAAATAATTAAAATATGAAACGCGCTTTTATTAAATGTAAAAATATGAGTTAAAAATTGAATTATTGTGATTATGTTTATGACAAGACTTATTACAAAAATGGCTAAAAAATATGAGTATATTATTTTTGTTGAAAAATTTGCGCATTATAATTAGTTGATCAAAAATAGGTTTAAAAAAATATTCAATTGTATGCAACCAAAAGTACAGTAGTTCGCGCCATCTATGAAGCGATAGTTGAAGCAAGCGACCAGATTAATCGAACCATGTACATTTTATTTCTGATTTTATAAACGGATAAAAAAGTAACCTTTATGTAAATTTTTAATATTGATATTTGTCACTGCAATTTAAATTTAAATTCGAAAACGCTTTTTTTTCAACTAATTCATGTAGAATATAAAACAAATACATTTAAAATTTTATTTCTGAAACCAAGATGTCGCGCGAGTAATTTTTAAAAGTTTAATTTTGTGTTCACAACTCGACTTGGTATTTATTTAATTTATTTAAAAAAATAATAGACAATAAATATTAAATATACCCAATTTAAGTTTTAAATAATTTATACCATGTGTATTTAAAAGCGATTTTAATGTCATTCGTCAACATCGGCCCATTAGCTCAGTTGGTTAGAGCGTCGTGCTAATAACGCGAAGGTCGCGGGTTCGATCCCCCCATGGGCCAAATTTTTTTTAGTTTTCTTTTGTTTTTTTTTCCTTTTTCGTTGGTTTATCACAATTTACACATCAGCAAAATTTAATTTAGAAGAAATTATGATTTCTTAAAAAAAATATTTTTTATAATAATAATAGTAAACGAATAATAGTAAACGAAACATTAGCTAAACATAGAAATTTTTAATAATGTTGTAAAATACTTAAAATAAAAAAAAAAACCAATAAATCCCAATTTTTATTAAATGAATAATTTTATAAATGTAGAACTTAATATATCTTAAATTTTAATTAAATAGAAAAACTTGCTATTATTATTTTCTTTTAGTCCAACTTTATTATTTATACGTATTGTATAAATTAACTTAAAAACTATCGATTTCAGGATAATTTTCCCATCCCATCTTCATTTTTATTTTTAAAAAGAATTTAATATTAGTAAAATTATGATTTCATTGTTTTTAATTTAATTTTTTTCAAATTATTTTATAACTTAAAGTAAATGTTCACAATAAATACCAATTTTTTGTCTTAGCCCAGAAATGTCAGGATGGCCGAGCGGTCTAAGGCGCCAGACTCAAGGTTAACCTTGCCTGCATTGCAGGTAAAATGAGCGTTCTGGTCCTCTCTGAGGGCGTGGGTTCGAATCCCACTTCTGACAATTCTTTTTGTTACAAATTATTACATATTTTTATGTATTTATTATTTTACATTGTCACAAATATTGCAAAATTAATTATTTTTCGTTAAAATAATTTATGGATATTAATATTTTATTCCATATATAGTAGTTTATGGTAGGCAACTAACATTGCGTCAGGTAGTAATTGTGCTTGCCTATAACAAAAAAAATAATTTTTATTAATTTATTAATAATATAAATTCGTTTTTAGATCGTCTTTAAAAATAAGTAAATTGACAAAATAATTTTTGTAAATTTTTGTTTTTATAATTTTAATCAAAGGTATTAAAAAAAAATTTTTAGACCTACATTTAAAAAAATGTTGATAATTTTTTTTCGTGCTATTTCATGTTTTCATCATTCGTTTTTATTTATAAATGCAACAAAAATAATAAATTTATAAAATAACGCCATAAAAAATTTATAAATTCATTTTTTTAGTAATTATTTGAGTTTAAAGTAGAAAAAATAGTATATTGTTTTATTAGGAGTAAAAGTAAAAAATATGCTATTTTTTCTTCAAACGTCGAAATTTTTAAAATTGTAATATAATAAATATATAATTTTAAAATTTGATATTTAATTTACATACAACACACAAGACAATGTTAGTGTATATTGGGTTGCCTAAAATTCATGTCTACTCCTTTTTATTCCTTGTCAGTGCAATGTAGTAATTTTTGCTCCTACGCAGTACAAAATAACCATAAAATCAACGAACATATAAAGTATCATTTTAAAGCCTGTCAAACGTCACAGTACGTACTTTAATGACGTTTGAACAAAAATAAGGTTTTTGTACTATTTTATGCACTACTACAAGAAAAACTTAAATAATTTTAAAATTAATAATCTCATCAAAATAATATTTATTTTTCGGAAATCTTATTTCTTAGTTATCATTAAATACCATTACTAATTTTATCAGATATTTTTTGTAAAAGTTATCCAGGATTAAAATTGGAAAGTTGAAAATTCTTGTAATTTTTTATATCATTGTGTATTTATTTCAAAACAGCCAGTTTCAAAAATCTAACATTTTCATTTTCGTAAACGTGGATTTTATAGCTTTAAATTGAAACTGCAACTGTTTTCTTATCATTTTTTTTTCTGGAGTTATATGAGTTTAAAATTGAAAAATTGCATTTTTGCAGCTTTTTATGTACACATCCAGAAAAAAATTAAATATTTGCCAAATTACATATACTAAATACCCAAAATTATTTTCTTGTAAGCCTTAATAATATGTATTTAAAATAAGGTTATAAAATATTTTTTATCTTTATTTTTGTGGGAATTATTTTGTTTTAAAGTTGAAATATTGGAATTTCTTGTAGATTTTAATGCTTAACCACAACAAAAATTTAAATAGTTTTAAAACTAATAACTTCATAAGTATAAAAATTAGTTTTTTGTAAATCTTAATCTCGTAGTTATTATGTAACACCATAACTAATTTTATAAGATTTTTTTTTTAAGTTATTGAGGATTAAAGTTGGTAAATTGAAAATTCTTTTAATTTTTCATGCACCACTACCACAAAAAATAAAATAATTTGCAAACTAATAATCTCATAAATATAAAATTTAGTTTATCGTAAATATTATTTTTGTAGTAATTATTTAACACCTTAACTAATTTTATAAGATTTTCTTTCTAAAAGTAATTAAGGATTAAAGTTGAGAAATTGAAAATTTTTGTACTTTTTTATACATAACTACAACAAATACTTAATTAAGTCTCAAAAATCTAAAATTGTTATATTTGTAAACCTTGATTTTGTAGCTTTTAGAAGACATTACAAACGAATTTTTAACATTTTTTTTCTAGAAGCTATATGGTTTTAAAATTGAAATTTCTTGGAGATTTTTATATACAAATTTTACAAAATAAATATTTTCCAAATTATTAAAACCAAATACACAAAATTTATTTTGGAATAACACTAAATAACGTATCTATAAAATAAGGACATTAAATATTTAGTATTTCTAGTTTTTTTGGAAATTATTTGGATTTATACTCGAAATATTGACATTTCATTTACATTTCTGACTAACCGCAACAAAAATTTAAATAATTTTAAAACTAATAATCTCATAAATATAAAATTAAATTTTTTGTAAATCTTATTTTCGTAGTAATGATTTAACACCATAACTAATTTTATAGGATTTTGTTTGTTAAAGCTATTAAGGTTTAAAGTTGGGAAATTGAAAATTCTTGTACTTTTATATGCGTAACTACTACAAATACTTAAATAACTTCAAAATGGTAAGTCCCAAAAATCTAAAATTATTATATTTGTAAACCTGGATTTTGTAGCTTTTATATGACACTACAAGTGTATTTTTACCATTTTTTTTCTAGAAGTTATTCGGTTTTAAAATTGAAATTTCTTGGAGGTTGTTGTATTCAAATTTAAGAAAAATTTAAATATTTTCCAAATTATTAAAACCAATTTATTTTGCAATAAAACTAAATAACGTATCAATAAAATAAGTTCATTAAATATTTAGTATTTCTAGTTTTTTTGGAAATTGTTTGGATTTAAACTCGGAATATTGAAATTTCTTTTATATTTTTATGACTAATCGCAACAAAAATTTTAATAATTTTAAAACTAATAATTTCATAAATATAAAATTAAATTTTTTGTAAATCTTATTTTCGTAGTAATGATTTAACACCATAACTAATTTTATAGGATTTTGTTTGTTAAAGCTATTAAGCTTTAAAGTTGGGAAATTGAAAGTTCTTGTAGTTTTTTATGCGTAACTACTACAAATACTTAAATAACATCAAAACTATACGTCCCAAAAATCTAAAATTATTATATTTGCAAACCTGGATTTTGTAGCTTTTATATGACACTACAAATGTATTCTTCACATTTTTTTCGAGAAGCTATACGGTTTTAAAATTGAAATTTCTTGGAGGTTTTTATATACAAATTTAACAATAATTTAAATATTTTCCAAATTATTAAAACCAAATACAAAATTAGGTCAATAAATATTTATTATTTCTAGTTTTTTTGGAAATTATTTGGAATTAAACTCGAAATATTGAAATTTCTTTTACATTTTTATGACAAACTGTTACAAAAATTTAAATAATTTTAAAACTAATAATTTTATAAATATAAAATTTAGTTTATCGTAAATCTTATTTTCGTAATAATTATTTAACACCATAACTAATTTTATAGGATTTTGTTTGTAAAAGTTATTTAGGCTTAAAGTTGGGAAATTAAAAATTTTTGTACTTTTTTATGCGCATCTACAACAAATACTTAAATAACTTTAAAACTATAAGTCTCAAAAATTTAAAATTATTATATTTGTAAACCTGGATTTTGTAGCTTTTATATGAAACTACAAAAGTATTTTTAAAATTTTTATTTTAGAAGCTATTCGGTTTTAAAATTGAAATTTCTTGGAGGTTTTTATATTCAAATTTAGCAAAAATTTAAATATTTTCCAAATTATTAAAACCAAATATACACAATTTATTTTGCAATAAAACTAAATAACGTATCTATAAATATTTATTATTTCTAGTTTTTTTGGATATTTCTTGGATTTAAACTCCAATTATTGAAATTTCTTTTACATTTTTATGATAAACCGCCACTAAAATTTAAATAATTTTAAAACTAATAATCTCATAAATATAAATTAAAATTTTTTATAAATCTTATTTTCGTGGTATTTATTTAACACCATAACTAATTTTATAGGATATTGTTTGTAAAAGTTATTAAGGTTTAAAGTTGGGAAATTGAAAATTCTTGTACTATTTTAGGCATAACAACAACAAATACTTAATTAACTTCAAAAGTATAAGTCTCAAAAATCTAAAATAAATATTTTTGTATACCTGGATTTTGTAGCTTTTATATGATATTATAAATGTATTTTTAACATTTTTTTTCCAGAAGCTATATGGTTTTAAAATTGAAATTTCTTGGAAGTTTTTATATATAAATTTTACAAAAATATAAATATTTTTTAAGTTCCACATACATTTTGGCATACCACTAAATAACGTATCTATAAAATAAGGTCATTAAATATTTAGTATTTCTAATTTTTTTTTGGAAATTATTTGGATTCGAAATATTGAAATTTCTTTTACATTTTTATGACTAACGGTAACAAAAATTTAAATAATTTTAAAACTAATAATCTCATTAGTATAAAATTTAGTTTTTCGTAAATCTTATTTTTGTAGTAATTATTTAACACCATAACTAATTTTATAGGATTTTGTTTGTAAAAGTTATTAAGGATTAAAATAGGAAAATTGAAAATTCTTGTAATGTTTTATGCACCATTACAATAAATATTTAAATAATTTCAAAATTGCAAGTCTCCAAAATCTAAAATAATTTTTTTCGTAAACCTAGATTATTTAGCTTTCAGTTCAATTCGTAATTATTTTTTTAACATTTTTTTCTAGAAGTTTTTTGGATTTAAAATTAAAAAAAAATATCACCAAATTAGGTACATTGTATATAAAAAGTTAGCCAACGCCCGTTTATTTTTCAAATAAAGCATTTTTGAGAAACATTGTTTTATTTCAAAAATAAACGGGCGTTGCCGAAATTTTTGTACACCCTGTATACTTTTTTTATTTTTTCTTAATATTTTTTTGTAAAAAGGTAAAAAATAATACATGATTACATTGACCTCTCCTTTAATTACATATAATGTTACAATATACAAAAATGAATGTACAAAAAATATTTAAACAATTAACTCTAAACTACTTACAAGTTGCAACAAAAATGATTTATGTAACAAATTTGATTTGAAACGTCTTAAATGATTATTTAAATAAATTATTTAATTTAAATGAGTACGTTTTGAAATAATAAAAAATATAAAACAATTTTTAAAAAGGCTTTTATAAAATTTATTTTTTGTTGTAATTTTGTGTATGAAAAAACGTATACATCATTCGTATTTATCTCTTGTCCCCTAGGCGTATATCTTGTTTTTTAGTATTTCATATATTTTAAATATATTATAGAGATTTTATTTGTTTATTTGTTTAATTTAATATTGAAGACATAAAACATAAATAATATAAATTTTCCACTTTATTCTTCTTCTATATACTAATTATACAATTAATAACACATCACACTAAATTTTATTAATCATTAATTTCATCCAGTGATTTCAGAGCATACGGTCTTATTAATTAATTAATTAATTAATCAATACGTTTATCTTCTAAGTTTTTTTTGTACAATAAATTATTTTACATCGTATACAGACGCCGGGGAAAAATTAAATGATTGCAGGGTGGAATTATTGTGGTTTATGTAGCTACGAAACAAATTGATTTTTTTATAAAAATTCTATTATACAGGGTGTTGTATTTTTAGTAAACCGAAGCGTTGTTGTGGGTGTCGTAGTTGATTTGCAGATATGATGGTATGGCTGCGTTTAGTTCTGATGCCCTCCTCCTGAGGGCGGCTATGCTGTGGCCTCTCCAAACATCATCTTCAGGGTCATTCGGCGAGTTTCCAGACGCCACCGGTGGCGTCGCAGCGCTCGAGCAAGGAATTTGCGGAGGTGGTGAACCTGTATTTGTTGCATTCCCACTATTGTTATTGCAATACGTCATCATTGTATCACCTACAAAAAAATACATTATTCACTTTATGCCAGTTCAAATTTAAAATAACATCTAACAAACAATACTACTCTTGGTTCCTATACAAACACATTAGTCTGCTCTCGTGTAAACACCAATCGAAAAAAAAGTGTTAATTGAATTCTTTTTGTTACATCTCTAGTCTAGGAGCGATTTTTTATTATTTCGACAAGTAAATAATTAGGAGCATTGTCTTAGCACGTTTTTCCCACAAGATATTTGACCTACAAATTTCATCATATCTAAAATTAAACAACCCAAGGCTTGATCAAAAATTTAAACGTGCTTTTATAATTTAAACGTACGGAAGCTTAGTGTGGTGGTGTTAAAAATTTTTGGAATTGATATTTTTCGATACCTTGGTGTTGGAGATTGGAGATTTACGAGGTTGTTTTAAATGAAAACTTTAAAAATGTTGAACAAGTCGTAAAAGATGAGTTTATGTATGTTTTGTGGTGAGATTCGAGACAATTCCTGTCTAGGTGTTTGAGTAAAATCAAACAGTGAAACGAAAGATTTACTTTTGACACCTTCGGGTCGAAAGTAACAAGTACGTCTCTGGTACGGAGAGCGCACGTAATTAGCAGTAATTAGAGAAGCAGCCTCCTTATTCTGCTACCGAAATACGCGCCACGAACTCTAATTACATCAACACACACACCCTCCACAGATATTTCTATATTTATTGCCAATTCTTCCGCAACGAGATGCTCTAAATGATACATTAAACAACACCACCATATTCACTTTTATTGTATGTTTAATTTGCGTTCCATTGAACAAATAAACTCGAAACTGAAGCAAACAACTACACACAAATTTTACCACGATACTTGTTTACCCAAACAATTTTGAACAAGATGCTCGATATTACGTAACCAGCTCTAAATATTACACCAAGTGTTTATTTTTTATAGTTTACTTCGAAACAACAGTTTTAACCATCTAATTTTGCTTCAAAACAATCTTGAACAAAACCTTTACCTCACTACAATATTTGGGCATGACCTTTACGTATGCCCAAAAATTTTGTTTATGAAATTTTGAGCTAATATGATGTTTCAAATTTTTTGGAAAACAATGTTGGTGATCAAATTCGTTGATTTCAGGAAAAATATTTGTTTTTTCTTCTTGTATTCGTGCTTTTATTGTAACGAGATTTTTGGGCATGACCTTATTATTCGAAATTTCTTGAAATTCGTTGCGTAGAATTTTATTGCCGGTTCGATTGCTAATTAAATCCTAACGAAAGAGCAAAGTGAACTATATACCTAAATTCAGAATTAAATTATCTAGCTTTGGGTATAATCAACTTTTTTATGCAACGTTTGCAGAAGATTCTATTCACGTTTAAACATAACTTTTTATTGGAAAAATGCCATAAAAAGTGAGCTTTTTGCTTTTTTTTTTATTAAATCGAAACGAACAATCAAAGCCACTCAAACCATGTTAATCTACAGGAAAAATTCTTTCTTTTGAGTAGTCAAACCTTTTTATGGGATAATCGAATCTGATAATACAATTGATTGTTAGTATTCAAAATTTCTTGAAATTCGCAGCGTAGAGTTTTATTGGCGGTTCAATTGCTAATTAAATCCTAACGAAAAAGGAAAGTTACATATACACCTGGATTCAAAATTAAATTATCTATCTTTGGATATAATTAAATTTTTTATGGAACGCGTGCAGAAAAGTCTATTTACGTTTAAACATAACTTTTTATGCAAAAATGCCATAAAAAGTGAGTTTTTTCTATTTTTTTGATTAAATTGAAACGAACAAGCAAAACTTTAACTATGATAATCAAATTTGTAGGAAGACTGCGATTTTTCTTTTCCTAGTAGTAATTTTAATGAAGTGGTTTTATTGTTACGTGGTTTTTAAGTAATTAATTATGGTTTTATGAAGGATGAGTTTGGTGATCAATATTTTTGGGCATCTAAATTATTTGGAAAATTACTGTTGATGACCAGATTTGTTGATTGTAGGAAGAATATTTGTTTTTTCTTCTTCTAATCGTGCTTTTATTGTAACGAGATTTTTAGGCATGACCTTAAAGTCGTGCCCAAAAAATTTTACTTATCAGAATTTGAGGTAAAACCATTATTTATAACCTTCAAATTTTTTGGGCTTTAAAAAATTAACTCTGATAATCAACTTTGTAGTAAGACTGCATTTTTTCTATTCGTAGTAGTGATTTAATGAATTGCTTTTATTATAACGTGGTTTTCAAGTAATTAATTATGGTTTGATAAAGAATGAGGTTGGAGATCAATATTTTTGGGCATTTAAATTATTTGGAAAATTAATGTTGATGACCAAATTTGTTGATTGCAGGAAGAATACTTGTGTTTTCTTCTTCTTATTGTGCTTTTACTGTAACGAGATGTTTGGGCATGATCTTAAAGTTGTGCCCAAAAATTTTTACTCATCAGAATTTGAGGTAAAACCATTATTTATGACCTTTAAATTTGTTTGGGTTTTAGAAAAGTAACTATGATGATCAAATTTGTAGGAAGGTTGTGTTTTTTCTTTTCGTATTAGTGATTTTAATGAAAGGCTTTTATTGTAATGAAGGATGGAGTTGAGGGGTTGATGTTACCTAGTGAATTGAGGCCGTAATGGGCTTGGTAAACCGTGCTAGCTGTGCTGATGGGTAGTGCAGGACTCAAACCCGAGCTTTGATTGAGTTGACCTAAAGATTGGCCGAAACCACCCATCGAGACGCCTCCTTGACCCAACTGACCCAGTCCTGCAAATCAAATATTCATTTCAAACA
Organism: Stenus bimaculatus; assembly: GCA_963971135.1. Lineage (NCBI taxonomy): Eukaryota > Metazoa > Arthropoda > Insecta > Coleoptera > Staphylinidae > Stenus > Stenus bimaculatus. Next base: position 2,144,766 of record OZ020181.1, read on the forward strand.
CGAGTCACTGTAATAATGAAGGAGATTTGTTAGTAATTCGTTAATGATTAGTTTTAGGTTTATATTTTTTTTGGAAACAAACCTGTTGTCATACCTGCAACGCCCCATCGTGCTTCAGAGGTGCTGAACATGCTGGACCCACAAAGTCCGTCGCCCATGGCGCCGAAAGGAGGAAGACCATGCGAAGGAAGGAGGGCTCCAGGTGTGCGGAAGACATTTGTAGTCTTCTTCCTCTTCTTCCATTTTGCGCGGCGATTTTGAAACCAGACCTACAAAAATTGCAATAAGTCGAGCCAAGTATAAATCAAATTAGAATCTTAATTTTAAGACGCAATAATTTCGCTTTGAGTAATAAATTTGGGCGTTTTGAAGAAGGGATTTGTGGGGAATTACTTGAAAATTTACATATCTACTTCTGGAGAATCAGCGGGCTCATGCAAATTGAAATAATGGCGGTGGAGTGCTGCGGGGGTGGCATTCAATATCACCACCAACATCACGCATGCGCCACAACAACCTGCAGGTGAATATCATGGCGATCGTTAAAAAATATACTTTCACAAAAAGAAATAAATGAACGATAAAATTAATTTTTTGTTTTTACATCAAAATCTTCATAATACACCAATTAAAGGAATAATTTAAATACATGTTTCTTCCATTTTAATTTTTCATTAGAAACTTTGGATTCAATTATAATTCTTAATATCTCGAATATACAAATTTTTAAAATAGGTCTTAGTACTGAACCTTAAGATATACTTTAGAAGTTTTAAAGATTTCCAAAAAAAACATTGTTAGATAACTTTTAAATAATTTTAGTACTTCTCGTACATCAAGTTTTTCAAAAAATTTACTAAATTAGGACGTTTCTAATTTCATTGAAATTTTTCATGTAATAGTTGTTTTTTTTTATAAATAAAATTAACCAAAATTTGATTTGTTCCTTTGTTTTTCTAAATAATATACAGGGTGTTCTTTTTTGTGTTTTTTGTAAATTTTTGAAATTGGATAGGATTGTATGAGATAATCATTTTGTAAGAAAGAAAAGATATCAGGTATAAAGCTAAGGCAGTTGAATCAATTGAGTGCTCATAAAGTGAATCGAGGGGGTTTAAGTTGGCGGCGGGTGCGAAGTCGGAGTAAAAGGGGGTTGTAGGGGGGTTGCCCGGGGGACCGCGCCGCCGACACGAAGGGCGAGGTCGCTCGATAACTTCCTCCTCCCTCGCCTCACAGACATTTTCACCGATGGAATTCCGCCATAATTATTTATAATTACATTCGACGACTAAACATTTGTTACGAGCCTCAATTAATTACTCAATGTATAACATATTTGTACAATTTGTTCACAGATACCATTGTAAATTATGCATTTATCCATGTTTTACACAGTTTTACTCATTAACTTATGTTTTTTGAAAATTGGTAAAATTTTTTTTTCAAAATTTTTGAATTTCGTAAAGCTACATTTATAGATTTTGATCTGCTGATTACGGTGATATAAAAATATTTATTGTACGACCAGTAGTTTAGAAGTTACAGCCATTTTTTACACTCAATTTTTTTTTTTGAAAATAGCGTACGATTCATTAAAAAATTAGAGAGATCGGAAAGAAAAGGGATTTAAAATTTTCAAATTAAATAAAAATTAAAATGCGTCCTTTGGAAGCTATTTTATAATCAAAAATAAAAAAAAAAAATTGGGATTTTTTTACAAAATAAAGCAACTGGCCGATTTTAGCCTAGTTTTATAACCGTAAGTAATATTTAAATATTTTAAAAACCACATTAAAGCCACGTTTTTCTAGTTTTTAAAAATATATTTTACATTTTTTGGTTATAAAAATTAAAGGTGTAAAAAACAAATTATTAATGCGTAACGCTTAATTTAATCAAAATTGCGTTTTTAAATCTCCGCCATTTTAAAACCAAAAGTGATAAATAAATTATAAAAATACCTTTATAAAGCCCAATTAATGTAGTTTATAACATGTTTTTAACTTTTCTTAATATTTAATTTTAGCGCTGTAAAAAATTATTTCGTAAAACTCATCATATAATTTTTTTGTTACAAAATTTAATTGTAATAATACAATTTTTCCACGGCTATTGAATAAACGTTTGAATTTTTTTTAAAAGTAATGAAATTTTTAAAACCTGATTAAAGACAAATTAATTTAATTAAATAACATTTTTTTTCTTGATATTTAGTTGTTATTATAGAGGTGTATAATGAATTGTTTTCTAAAATAATAAAAGCGCGTGTTTAAACGCATGTAATTAAATAACCAAAAGTGATAATTAAAATTTTTAAAAAGCTCATTAAAGATTCATTATTCTAGTTTGTAATGGTAGTTTTAAAAATTTTAATTTGCAAAAATTATGTGTTAAAAAAATTATTTATTAAAAGATGAAACTAAAGTTGCATGAAGTTGCGTTTTTAAACAACCGCCATTTTATAATAAAATGTGATAATAAAGCTTTTATAATACAGTTAATAATAAGTTAGTTTAATATTTTTTTAATTAATACTTTAGTAGTGTAAAAGGCTACAAATTAAAAGATAATAAAAATTATGATATTATAAATTTTAAACGTCTACCATTTAATAACGATAAAAGATCATCAAAAATTTTAGCAACCATATTAAAGCCCCATTATTATTGTTTCCAAAAATATATTTTGTTTATTTAATTCGTTACAAAATTTGTAAATATAAGAGGGTATCTACTTCGTGCATCATTTTTAGCAGTAAAAAATTGCGAAAATAGTGGGGGATCAAATAAAGCATCCAATTTGATTGCAATGAAACGGTCCAACTTATCAAATGATCGATTGTTGTCGAACATCCAACCACACAACCGCCCAATTTGGTTAGCAACAAAGTTTCACACGATCCAATTTTACTTCCAACTCGTCTTCCAACTAAGTCGGATCGTGTATAGACTCTTTTAATCGACACCTTTATGATAATTTGTCAGTGCATAAAATCATAACTGTACAAAAGCGTTACTTGTTGCAAAAAACATGATTTTAAAAAATGTTTTTTTATGGAATTTCATTATTTTCAATGGTTGATGAATTTCGTTGTACAATTTTTTACATCGAGTACAAATATTATCCACTTTTTGTAAAAGAAGTGGTGCAAAAATGGAAGCGTGGTGGTAATGTGGAAACATCGCCTATAGAGTTTGGCAGGTTTTACAATGTGCTGGCATTCGCATAATCCTAATTACTAACTTCCATTTTTTAGTTCCTAGAACTGGCGGTAGTGGGCCGCATGGTATTTTAAAGATTTTCTCAACTTTTCAATATTTTAAGGAAAGTTTTCAACTTTAATCAGATGATCTGTTAAGTTAATTGATAATGAGTTAGCAAACATTGTTAAGGAAGAAAAACACTACATTCTTGTGCAATTAAGAAATTAAAAACTTGAAAACTTAGCGTTATTTTAATGTTAAAATCTACTATGATGATGTTGGTAATGTGGAAACATAAAACTGAGGTTAATGTATTGTATACAGGGTGGTCTAGATAAAGTGAACAGTGGATATATCTCCAAAAGTAAGAGTTTTAAAAAAAAACGTTTCAAATAAAAATTATTTGATTTTAAAAGGGCCACAGAATGAAAACAGTTAGTTTTTATCTGGAGGATTTCTTCGTGGTCTTTCTTACCCTAACTCAGTTTTTTTAAATGGAAACCCATATTTTTTTTATTGGAATCTGAATCTAGCAAAAAATCTTCATTTAAAACCAAATAATTTTTATTTGAAACGTTTTTTTCTAAAACTCTTACTTTTGCATATATTTCGACTATTCACTTTATCTCGATCACCCTGTATACAGGCTGTTTCTAAACAAGTGTCGAATAATCTAGAAATGGATTTTTGAACCAATTTTAAGATAAAAAGTAAGTATAATTTTTTTCCCTGAAATTCTCCATTTCGAAAATGCAGTGCATTGAAGTTTACTCATTTTTTTTCAATATTTTAACATAAAATCTACATTTTTAATAATAATTGACTCAAATTTTGCACATACCTTACTATTGACAGCCGCCTTGAGATGAATTAGCAAATTTTCAAAAAAAAGTTAAGCTGGAGTTTTTCGGGTGAATTAACCTTTTGAACCCTCTTTAACTTTTTTATACAACATCATAGTAATGAAAAAAATTAAGTATTCACCTTTTTACACATTTTTTTAACTTTTTGCTTTCTTTAACCTTTATGATAACTTGTAACGTTTAGAAATTATGGGATAAAATAAACCACTTCAAATTTCTAAATGTCTACAAAATCAAATTAAATTATTTTATTTCTTTGCAACATTAGATAAAATTAAGAATATTTTGAAGAATACAAGTTCAATCACGAATCTGAAAAAAAATTGAAAAAAATAAATAAACTTCAATGTCCTGCATTTTCGAAACGAAGTACCTATTTTAGCGCAAAAATTTGTACTTACTTTTTGTCTTAAAATTGGTCCAAAAACCTATTTCTAAATTATTCGACATTTGTTCATAAACACCCTGTATATTTATGTTACCACATTATCAGCACATTTTGAGAATCTGATTAATGCTTGATTTTACCATCGATTTCTAAAATTTAGGTATTGGTTATAGTTCTAGTTGCTAGGTATTTTTAATCATTTAATAAAAAATACTTAGCATCTAGCGCATAAACAATGCCCAAGTTTTAGGAATCGTTAGTGAAAAGTGTCTGATTTTTAAAAAAATATATTTTATTTCGATTATTTTATTATTTTATGGAAAAAATGAGAAAAATTATTGTTAATAATTACTCGATAGAGGTTTATACAGATTTTTGAAAGATTTCATGGTTAAATAGAAAAGATATTAAAAGAATAATAACAGGGTTTCCACATTTGCACAACTACCTCTAATTTTTGCACAAATAACTATTTTGTTTATATGATATAGGTTTTTTTTAAATAAATATTTGTATTTTCTTTAATTTAATTTAAAATAAAATTTATTTTGATATCAATTTTTATTCTAAAGTTATATCCAAAAAAAAATACACGTTTTTTATTTATAAATGTAGTTTTTTAAAATTAAATATTTCCAAAACTATTTCGCCGATAAAAGCTTATAATGGCTTAAAATTTTCAAAAGAATGTCATCTATCTAGATGAGGTAAAAGGCGTTTTTTATAATTAATTATTGCGTCTTTTAAACTCAATTTTGTATTAAAATTTCGATATTTTTTTCAAATTCTTTGGTTTAATCGTTTATAAAAAAAATTATTAATATTAATAACAAAATTGGTGTACTTATACATAATTTTTTGAATTTTTTTTAATTTAAAATAAGATTTATTTTGATATCAGTTTTTGTTCTAAAGTTATAATTGATTTAGTAGAAATGTACGTTTTTTTATTTAAAAGTGTAGTTTTTTTTTTAAATTAATTTTTCAAAAACTACTGCGTCGACTAAAGCTTATAATGACTTAAAATTTGCAGAAGAATGTCATCTATTCAGATGTCATAAAAGTTTTTTTTATAATTAATTATTGCGTTTTTTAAACTCAATTTTGTACTAAAATTTCGATATTTTTTTCAAATTTTTTGGTTTAATCGTTTATAAAAAAAAAATTATTAATATTAATAACAAAATTGGTGTATTTATGCATAATTTTTTGCATTTTCTTTAATTTAAAATAAGATTTATTTTGATATCAGTTTTTGTTTTAAAGTTATAATTGATTTAGTAGAAATGTACATTTTTTATTTAAAAATGTAGTTTTTTTTTTAAATTAATTTTTCAAAAACTATTGCGCCGATTAAATATTATAAAGACTTAAAATTTGCAGAAGAATGTCATTTATTCAGATGTCATAAAAGTTTTTTTTTTAATTAATTATTGCGTTTTTTAAACTCAATTTTGTACTAAAATTTCGATATTTTTTTCAAATTCTTTGGTTTAATCGTTTATAAAAAAAAAATTATTAATATTCATAACAAAATTGATGAACTTCTTATGCATAATTTTTTGAATTTTCTTTAATTTAAAATAAGATTTATTTTAATATCAGTTTTTGTTCTAAAGTTATAATTGATTTTGTAGAAATGTACATTATTTTATTTAGAAATGTAGTTTTTTTTTAAATTAATTTTTCAAAAACTACTGCGCCGATTAAATCTTATAAGGACTTAAAATTTGCAGAAGAATGTCATTTATTCAGATGTCATAAAAGTTTTTTTTATAATTAATTATTGCGTTTTTTAAACTCAATTTTGTACTAAAATTTCGATGTTTTTTTATAAATTCTTCGGTTCAATCGTTTATAAAAAAAAATTATTATTATTAATAACAAAATTAGTGTATTTATGCATAATTTTGTGTATTTTTTTTAATTTAAAATAAAATTTATTTTGATATCAGTTTTTGTTCTAAAGTTATAATTGATTTAGTAGAAATGTACGTTTTTTTATTTAAAAATGTAGTTTTTTTTTTAAATAAATTTTTCAAAAACTACTGCGTCGACTAAAGCTTATAATGACTTAAAATTTGCAGAAGAATGTCATGTATTCAGATGTCATAAAAGTTTTTTTTATAATTAATTATTGCGTTTTTTAAACTCAATTTTGTACTAAAATTTCGATATTTTTTTCAAATTCTTTGGTTTAATCGTTTATAAAAAAAAATTATTAATATTCTTAACAAAATTGATGAACTTCTTATGCATAATTTTTTGAATTTTCTTTAATTTAAAATAAGATTTATTTTAATATCAGTTTTTGTTCTAAAGTTATAATTGATTTTGTAGAAATATACATTATTTTATTTAGAAATGTAGTTTTTTTTTTTAAATTAATTTTTCAAAAACTACTGCGCCGACTAAAGCTTATAATGACTTAAAATTTGCAGAAGAATGTCATCTATTCAGATGTCATAAAAGTTTTTTTTTATATTTAATTATTGCGTTTTTTAAACTCAATTTTGTACTAAAATTTCGATATTTTTTTCAAATTTTTTGGTTTAATCGTTTATAAAAAAAAATTATTAATATTAATAACAAAATTGGTGTACTTATACATAATTTTTTGAATTTTCTTTAATTTAAAATAAAATTTATTTTGATATCAGTTTTTGTTCTAAAGTTATAATTGATTTAGTATAAATGTACATTTTTTTATTTAAAAATGTAGTTTTTTTTTAAATTAATTTTTCAAAAACTACTGCGCCGATTAAAGCTTATAAAGACTTAAAATTTGCAGAAGAATGTCATCTATTCAGATATCATAAAAGTTTTATTTTAAATTAATTATTGCGTTTTTTAAACTCAATTTTGTACTAAAATTTCGATATTTTTTTCAAATTTTTTGGTTTAATCGTTTATAAAAAAAAAATTATTAATATTAATAACAAAATTAGTGTACTTATGCATAATTTCTTGTATTTTCTTTAATTTAAAATAAGATTTATTTTGATATCAGTTTTTGTTCTAAAGTTATAACTGAAGAAATGAACGTTTTTTATTTAAAAATAAAGTTTTTTTTTTAATTTACAGGGTGGTTCATTTTACTTAAACAATTTAAAAAAATGTTCAAATAAATACTGTTTAGTTTGAAAGACTTGGAAAAAACTTCTTCATTAGTTATTCCATCCTTAATTCAGTTTTTCTAAATGGAAATTAATATTTTTAATTATTATTTGAATATAGCAAAAAATCAAACAATATTTTCTCTAGATTTAGAATTTATTAAAAAAAATATAGAAGGTGTCCTTCAAGGAAAAATAGTTTAAAAAACTGAGATTTGAAGAGACAAAATTGGGAATTGGACTTTTTTATTATCAAACTTTTTTTCTGGGTATTTTTGAAGGATCTGCAACAAAGTAGTGAGACACCCTGTATAGGTTTCCATCCATTTGGAGATATAACCATAAAGAAGTTTTCCGGGTAAAAGAAACTATCTCATCTTTTTCAAAGTAAATAACACATTTAACAGGAAATCTTTTTTTTGTTAAACGATACTACCATTACTCGAGTTAAATGGATCACCTTGGGGGTTATTTTTATATCGAAAAATTTCGAGTGGCTAGAAAGTAGAAACCACTCGAACGTCAAATTGAGAAATTCTTTTTTGATTTTTTTAGTTCTTGTTGATATGTCCTTTCAATATTTTTGTGGTGATAGAAATAATGGATTTTTTCTATAGAAATAAAGATATATAGTCTTCAATTCCTTTGAAATTCACAAATTATTAAGTTTGTGTAAAAATTTTAATATTTTTAAAATGTAAAAAAAAATCGATGCATTATGTATAAAAGTTGGTGTTGATTGAATTAAAATTTTATTTTATAAATATTATTTGAATTAAATTATTTTTATTTGGGTGATGAATTAACAAGATTGAATGAATGATTAGTTTACACGTTTTGTGAATTAATCAATGACGAGGATGAAATTGGTGAGGTGTAAAAATTGAAATGCCATAACCGTGTCGGATCTTATAAAATAAATTTGGAATGGAAGACAATTAACATATCCAGTAGTGAGCGTTGTCATAGAACATAGTTTGGCTTTCTCTAAAACAAACAGGCGACCATTCCGCCATTTTTCATTACGTCTACTTGTCACCGGGCGAAATCTCGTCATGAAGTTTGAAAAGCAAGTAAATCATCATGAATTTAAACATTTCGAATTAAAATTGCGGTTATATTCATAAAAATACATCTTAAAGTGCTGTAACTTGGTTTTAATATGGTCGTAACTGTTAACAAAGAATCGAGGTATAATTTTTAGCGATCGTATATTGTTTACGAGCGTTTAACAAAACAATATCGTCGCCGATGGGAGTTTTTTTGGGGGTGGTTGGTGCAACGCTCGGACGTTGTTATAAATAAATTCAGTTTTACGATCGGAAGTGTAATGAAGGCAAGGCGCGATATTGCTATCCTAACAAATGGTTAATATGTTAACGTTATTGCTGTGGTAAGCCTGAGGGGAGTTAATTTCGGTGGTGGCGGCGTCATTAATCCCTAATGGGGCGCGGTTGATGTATGATCACTACTCCACTCAAAACAACCCCTTTAACAACAAAAATATACACTGTGTCCACAAGTTTATGCAACGCTTTCTATTTTTGTTTTGTGCTGTTAATAATAGAAGCAAGATTTAATAAATCAAAGAAGAGTAGAAGCGAAGGCGCGATTTTCCGCCCCTAAATCCAAGCAATAAATAAAAGCTGGCGTTTGGAATAGACAATAAAAGAGCGAATGTAGCCAAATGAGGTGTTTTTTATTTAAAGCGTGCGTTTTTATGACTTTGTTCCTCCTCTTTTCCACGCGCTTATAAACACACCATAAAAGTTTTTTGATCTACGATCCAATTAAACAACAACTTTCTTATTTCGCCCATTCATTACAGAAAAATTAGAAATTTTTTATGATTTTTGATTTGGTTGTGTATAGTGCATCGGAATAAATAGGGGTGTGTGTGTCGGTCCGTTGGGACGGCTTGACAGTGGTTATCCATCGCGTGGAGATCTATGGCTGTTAAATAATCCAACACCATTAGCGCCCCCTGCATCTGATGCACCGCGCTGTCCGCAGAGATTTACACCACCAGAATGATGGCCCCAATAGTTTACACACTTGCCTAAACTAACCTCGCTCTTCCATCTCCCAAACAAAAACCACATGTCACTTTTAACATCAAAATACACTTAAAACAAACGAAAACTCGCATAATTTTTACTATAAACATCACAATTTCATTTTCATTATTTCATAAATTCTTAGATCTACATTGAGAATAGCTCCTGATTTATTTATGCAAAAAATAAATTATGCGGTACCACAAGGTTCCATCTTTGGATCCTTGTTTTTCCTTATTTATATCAACGATTTTCCATCCTAGTTATAAGAAACAAAAACAGTTAGAGGCCACCAACCTATTGCACTTCATGATGCATAAAGAATTTTTGAAAAACCTTGCACCGTTCTAAAGTTATTTAAGTTTTTCCAAAATAATTTAGGATTAAAATTTATTTTTTATGAATTTCGATGCAAGAAACGACATTTTAATTACCTATTGAATTGCAGTTCATGATGCATAAAGAATTTTTGAAAATCTTGTACCGTTCTAAAGTTATTAAAGTTTTTCCAAAATAATTTAAGATTAAAATTGATATTTTATGAATTTCGCTGCAAAAAACGAAATGGTACGCCACTGAGTAATTACAAAATATTGAAAAATGTTATTTTAATTACCTATTGAATTCCAGTTCATGGTGCATTTAGAATTTTTGAAAAATCTTGCACCGTTCTAAAGTTATTAAAGTTTTTCCAAAATAATTTAGGATTAAAACTGATTTTTTTATGAATTTCGGTGGAAGAAACGACATGGTACGCCACTGAGTAACTACAAAAACATGAAAAATGTCATTTTAATTACCTATTGAATTGCAGTTCATGATGCATAAAGAATTTTTGAAAAATCTTGCATCGTTCTAAAATTATTAGAGTTTTTCCAAAATAATTTAAGATTAAAATTGATTTTTTATGAATTTCGGTGGAAGAAAAACAACATAGTACGCCATTGGGTAACTACAAAAAATTTATAAATATTTTAATTACATTACATTAAAAATTTACTGCTATTGTGCGTTACTTTTGTTCCACCCTGTATATTTTTTAAGATGGTTTGATGAGTAATCCAATATTTAATTTAAAAAATTAAGAAAAATTGAAATATAAAATAAAACTAAAACGCAAACATCTCTGTTGTACTTGTTTGTTAAAACATGTATTCTACCCCAAAAAACCGAATGATAAAAGGCCGACATTGAAAAAAGGCCGACGCGGATTAAACGCCGTAGGAGAAAGAGTGAGTCATCCAATCTGAAAGATGAAAATATTTCCGAAACTATGGATTTTATAAAAAAATGTTTCAAATAAACTTTTGTTTTCAAAGAAGAAACAGAGTGAACATTTTTTTTTAATTGTGTGTACATCAGCTTTTATTCTCGGCCTTTAGTCCGCTTCGACCTTTTATAGTTCGGCTTTTTGTCCATGTCGGCCTTTTGCAATTCAGGCTTTTATTGTTGGGCTTTTTTTTCTTTCGGTTTTATGTCGGCAGCGACCTTCGTCCTGCACCAATTTTATTTTCTATACAGGGTGTCCCATTTTTTTCCAGAAAAAATATTTTTAAATTGTAAATGGCATTCTGAACAAAAATATTCCTATCAACTATTGTGTTTTTTCGACTACTTAAAAATTTACAGTAACTGATAAATTTTCATGATTTTTGTGGAACACCCTGTATAATATTATTTCATTATTTCTTATTATATATTTTTTATTTAAATCAATCATTATTTGGATTTTTTTACCAAATTAGTTTTTTTTTAAATTATTGGCTGTATTTAAAATAAATGAACGACGAGGTTAAATTTCCCTTGGTAAAATTTAGCATATGAAATTTATAGTGTTCCACAAAAATCATTAAATTTTTGAAATTTTAAAGTTGCTGCAACTTTTTAAGGAGTCGAAAAAATATAGTAAAATTTTTGTTCAGAATGATATTTACTATCTAAAAAAAGTGGGACACCCTGTATAAATTTCTATATTTCAAACTAGACTGTGTAATCTGAGAACGATTTAAGATATAAATATTTTTTTTTATTTTTTTCAAAAGAATTAAGTGTTCCTGCAAGTTTTATGCCTATATTTCTTTTTTTGCAAAAAACAATTAAAAATACTAAAAAGAAGCCTTTGAAATATAAATTTTGATATAAATACAAGGTACATTTCCGAATTGCAGAAAAGTTGAAAGAAAATCGGCATATTTTGCCAAAGGAAACTTTCTTCCAAAATTTTTACTTCTCAAAATTTAAATAATCCAAAATTTTTGAATAAAAATTTCTTCATAAGAATTTTTGTTTTTTATAAATATACAGAGTCCCTGAATAACTGTGCCATTTTTTGGAGCGATGGAGGAAGTGAAACTAAACATTATTGATAAATAAAGTGTTTCCCGGAAATGCTTCCTTAAAAAGTTAAACTACTTCAAAAATTTTCAAAAAAAAATACTTCTATTTATTTATAAACAAAATGATAATTACAAGGGCTAATAATTTGAAATTTTGGCAGTAGTTTTATCCCAAAAAATGCATATTTAAGGTCAATAAAAGTTTTAAAAATATTTTCAGGAGTGTTATATGTGGGGCCCATCAACTTTTTCTGATAATTTCCTTTAACGTTTTTAGTAATTTTAAAAGTACTGAAGTCAATACTTCGTTTCGGAGTAAAAGTCAATTTAAAAATTTTTAGCTAAAAATATAAATTAAAAAACATTATCAAAGTAAGCAAATCTACTTAAAATTTCGTGATTAAATGAGTATAATGATAAATGCTAACTATTTTATTATTCAGGGACACCCTGTAGAAGACGTATGTATACAGGGTGTAAAGAAAATGGCGCAAGACATCTTCACTACGTCAATGGTTACCCTCTAAGAATCTTAAAAAGAAATTGTAAAAAATATTCTATTGATTAATTAACCGTGATATAAAGGACAAATTTGGGAATAAAATTTTTTTATTGTCAAGAATTTGAAAAAACCACTTTAATCAATTTAAGAAGATTTTTTTAACTATTTTTCTGAGTATCCCTGAAGGGTTCCCAATAACGTTTGAAGAGCTATTACGTCATTTTTGGGACATCTTGTTTAAATCCTTTTGATAAAGTATTTTGACATTTTGAGATTTGAGATTGGTAACGAATAAGAAAATATTTTTGGAAACCACTGCATTATATCTAATGTGCCCTGGTTTATTTCACAATTTTAGAAAAGATTTCGTGTCCAAATTATTTATACATAATATTTATTAAATATCAAAATTATTTTTTATTTGATTTTTGTGATCAGAACAAAAACTAATAACAAAACAATTTTTTTAATTAAAAAAAATACAAACAAATTAAATAAATTAAACGATAACACAAATATACAAATATATACAAATATGTACAGGGTGCGAGAAAAGTTCGGAATATTCGCTGTAACTTTTTTAATATTGATTTAATCAAAAAATGTTTCATTTAAATGTTGTAAGATTTAAAAATTCACATATATATGTGACCTTGCTTTTGTTTTTCTACATCATGCGACTGAGATACGACTGTCAAGTTTGAAAGCTCAAATGGAATAATCCAATTTTTTTTATTAATTTGAATCTACATAATTTTCTGAATCCAATGACGCGTAATAAGTGACATTTTACTTAAATAATGTTTTAATTTTCTTTTTTTTTTCAAAAATTATCAATTTTATCATTAATTGAAATTCATAAGCAACTTCAACAACATTTAAATGACATAACAAAATGTCTCAATTAAACTAAAGTGTATGGTCAGTAAAATGAATTTTATAACGTAAAATTTATTAAAACATTGATTTCAAAAAAAATTTTAAAGCTTAAATTAAAGGAAAAATATGACTTATGGGGTATTTTTGAATTCAGAAAATTATTTAGATTCAAATTAATAAAAAAAGTTGGACAATTCGATTCGAAATTTCAAACCTGACAGTCATATCTTAGTCACGTGATGTATAAAAACAAAAGCAAACTCACAGATAAATGACAAATATTTAACCTTACCACATTTATTTAAGACATTTTTTGATCAAACGAATATTAAAAAACTTATAGCTGTTATGCAGGACTTTTCCACCACCCTGTATACATATAATTTTGTTATTTGTTTTATTTAAATTATATTTCATAACCGACTAAACTTAAATACATTTTTTTAATTATTTAAATTTTTCTAAAATTATTGGGAATTTTAACTAACGCCTTCTTAAATTGCATAAAATGAAGGATAACAGGTACTTGAATTTAAAATTCATCATTGTACTTAATAAATACATCTTAAAAAAAAAACCAAGTAAAACCCGTAATGAAATCAAGTAAAATGCACCTATTTTCTATGTTCACACTTTTGTCACTAGAGGGCGTGCCTAATTCTAGAAATTCTAATATGGTATTTTCTGCTTTTATTTGAAAAAAAAATCTTATAAAGTTACATTTTCTTTGTAAAATTATTAACTCGTGCTCTGTGGTCAAAAGTACTAATTAGGCAGATGATTTAGCGAAACAATGAAATGTTGGGGAGGTATTATCACCTGGTGGATTTCATCTGCTTGTTAATTTCGGTCGTGATTCATGGCTGGCCTAGCAGGGTAACTTCCCGTATTACTTATTGACTTATACCACCCTGGGGTGACTTGCAATACCCCATTTAAGCTAATCTGTTTGTAATATATTGAAGCTTTTCGGACCCAACCGATCGTCGCATGGAACATTACACTTTCATAACGTCTACTTTGTATTTGCTTTATTATCAATGGATTTACATCCGCAAATTATCATAACACATGTTACCAAAAATTAACTAATTTAAAAACAAATTTAGCAGTTTCAACAATATAATAAAATATTTTGATGGTGATTTTTGAGTAGACGTGTCTGGAGGAAATTTTGCAGACGACAATATTTGTAAATCATAAAAAGACCAACGTTTTAAAGCAGTAAAAAGGTACGTTCGTGTTTTGTAAGGTGTATCCATATTGTAAACACAAATTCCACAGCAACATGTGAAATATTTTGGGCAACCGTGACCACTGACCACCAAACACCAAACAAAACAACCCAAAAACTTATTAAACCACACAAAATTCAAAACTTATCATTTAAAATTTATGCATGAATAACGATTTTTAGTTATGAATTCAGTTAAATGGACAATTTTTATTCATGCCATCTAAAATTATCCAAAATTACGGGCCATTTCGAAAATAAACGAAAAAAACGGCATTTTAAAAAAAATCATTTTTGTGTTCTAAAAATTTTTTTAATTATTTTCGGATTTAATAGTTAAAAATTTTTATTATTCCGTGGTGTAAATTTAAAAAAAAAATAAAATTTGATGTTTTAGTGTAATTTTTTGATTTTTGTAATTTTAACATTTTGCAAGTTCTTAGAAAATCGGCAATAAAATCAAAATTATTGAAACCATACACGAGTTTAATGAGTCACTGTAAAGATAATACTTATTGGTTTTTATTGATTTTTTTAAAATCAAAAATTGGTTAAGTAATAGCGAAATTATAACTTTTTTCGAAAAAAAAAGTGATGTGAAATTATCAACTTTTAGGTTAACTCGCGATTTTAGGACTAAAAGAAGACTAAAATTAAAAAAAACCTACAATTGTAGACTAAATTACAGTACAAACTTTAATTTGAGTAATTTTTGCAATTTTATTAAATTGCATTTCGATTATAAACGATTTTTTTATAATAAAATTGGTGATTTTATGTTTCAAAAATCAAAATTCTGCCATAACTTTTTTGTTTATCGACAGATTTTGATTGTTTTTATTTTATTTTGTGTTTAAAATCATATGTGAAAAATTAAAAAAAATAATTTACAATTTTTTTATAGTAATTTTGTTTTTTTTTATAATTTTTATATTTTACCGCTTTTAAAAAAGAGGCGATAATAAGGAAAAAATTAAAACTCAAACAAATTTACTTTTCCATTGCAAAAGCAATAGTTCCAGGTTTATAATGTGTTTTTAAAATAAAAATTTGTGTATGAAATGGCGGAGTTATTAATATTTTTCGGAAAATTTTGACTATTTTTAAATTAAATCATAGTTTAATTCCAATATAACCCAAAAATATTAAAAAAATAAATTACAAAAGAGATTTTAAATACAATTTGAACTTCAATTAAAGTAATTTTTATTTTTTTCAAATTACATTATGATTTTAAACCATTTTTTTTTGACAAAAATGAAAAAATGTCTGTTCTAAAAATCGAAAATCTTGTATACCTTAAATTTTTTCATAAAACCTTTAATTTTTTCATGTGTAAAGCCAAAAAAAAATTTTTTTTGGTTGGAATTTTAATTTTTGTAATTTTAAAAGTTAGTAGGTTCTTTAAAAATTGTCGATAAAATCTAAAATATTGAAGACTGAAACAAATCTAATATTCCATTAAAAAGTCAATAAATGTAGGTTTTTAATGTGCGTTTAAAATCAAAAATTGGTTAAAAAATGGCGGAGTTATTTAGGTTTTTTTGAAAAAGTTTTAAATAAAATGATTAAGAATTTCGGTTAGTAGGATATAGACTCTAAAAAGGTGGGGTTTTTTGAAGGTCAAGATTTTTTTTGAGATTCAAAATTCATAATAGTGAGTATTTATTTACTACAGATTTTTTAGATATCAACATATTTCAAAATTTTAAATGTTAAAACGTGGTTTCTATAAAAAATGAGATTTTAATAAATAATTATTTTTTTATTTATTACAAAAAACAAAAAATAATAAAAATTTATACAGGGTGTCGTAGAATTCAACCGACACCAGTTAACTGGAGGATGTTCCATTTATTCTAGCAACTTTTTTGAACTACAAATTTTCTTTGAACTAATATTTTTTTAGACTTTACACCATTTCTAAAATTTTAAAATATTGAAATTTTTGTAAAACCTGTATAATTTTCTTTTTTATATATTTTTTTAAATTTAAATCAATTTTATATTTTGGATTTTGTCTATCCCCAATTTATTTTTTTTTGAACTAATAGCAATATTTTGAATTACCCTTACTAAAATTAATGAATTTGATGGGCTTGAAGTTAAAGCAAGAATTCAAAGCATACTTGATTTCACTTAATAATAATAATAATAACTTTTCGAATGTCATCAATCATCAGTTGTAGTATCACGTATTATATCAAGCATGTTGTTAAGCATTTCATGAAACTTGTCATCAACCTTCAAAAATGTACAAAAATGTATAAAAATGTACAAAAATGTACAAAAATGTACAAAATTTACAAAAATGTACTATAATGTACAAAAATGTTCAAAATGTTAACATGTTCAAAAATGTTCAAAAATGTTATGAAACTAATTTTAATGGTGTTTTTTGGCATGAATCATGTGGTTAGTTTTTGGTAAAAAATGAGTCAAGGTGATTTCTGAGTTTTTCAGGTAGCAAAGGCAGACGGTTTATGAAAAGGCAGCGTAATAAACGCTAATGGCTTTGTAGTTTTATATGCCGCAAACCCTTCCGGTGTTATAAAAGTTTAATGCGATATAAAACGACACCCGTCGCCGACGAACGACGGCATTAACTGCCATTCAGATAATCTCGAAGATATTCGTCATTTTTATGAAAGTGTGGACAATTAATTTGTTGGGAATTAATTTGGAGATTTTTGGTGTGCGTTTGGAGGACGAAGGTTGATGTGGTTTTCGCCGACGGAGTCTAAACCTTAAACTAATCCTGGAAACCCCGCAGGATTCCGAAGTTACAACAACTCGTAGCAGGATAATTAATATGAATTGAATATCACTGTACGGAATTCCTAATTAGGATTCCCAACTTTATCCCGACGTACACAGGGTTCAAGTTATGTACCGAATATTTAATACAAGATCACCAATCCCGTTTTCAAACTAAAACTGATTTTTGCTCCTTTCGAATTTAAACGTATTCCCTTTGGTTTTACGCGAGGAATATTTTTTTAGTAAAGTACACTTGTATTAATTTATGTCTAGTCATGATAATAATAATAAAAAAGTCATGATTCTTTACGAGGCGTCACTAAATCCTCATTAAAGAAGGCAAATCAAATCATCACTCTTCATTAAACATTTATACAAACAGTTGACTGTATAATGAAGCGTGCGCTTTTTTATTGAGAAGGGAGCGTCAACCTAGGGGGCTTACCTAACCTACAAGGGTGAAAACACACTAATTTCGTTCCCACTTTTAATAAAACCAAGATTTGCTATACAAGGATTACACCACACCAAATCGCCAGGATTAAAAAAAACCATTTATATTTTAAAACAAAAAATTGCTAAATTATAAATATTTTAAAAATGGGGTTTTAATTTGTTTGTGAGGCTAGTAATAATGGGGAAGGACGAAAGCCGTGTGCTTTCTGAATTTCTATGGCGGATTAGGAGTTTACGACTTTCGATTACCTTTACGGCATCTCGAACCCCGAATCGCAGCTTTTACTCCTAAATTATTGCCATGTTCCTTTAACCACCCCTGCAGTTTCCCTTTTTTTATAAAACGCCATTTAACCAACAACAAAAATCCAAATAAAACCACACAAAATATATTTAATAAAGAATTTAAATTTTCCTAAAACTGAAATTAGGAAAAAAATTGTTAATTTTTGTTTTACAAAATTTAATTTTGATTTTTAATTTTTTTTCTTCAAAAATCAAAATAGTAGAAGCATGATTTTTTTATGTCAAGTAAATACTAATCATAGAAGTAATTTAAAAAATAGCGTCCAAAAATCCATGCACTAGATTTTGCGTAAAAAAATCACAAAGTTTTAAATGATTCTAAATAAAAAATCGGGTTTAAATAACTCATTTTTAATTAAATAAAAGTTTTTAAAGAAAAATCATTTAATAAATTTTTTTTTCTAAATTTTAATACATATTTTTATTGAATTTTTTATTTTGGAAATATTATTGTTATAAAACGTTCAAAACTTATATGTATTTTTTTATTTAAAACACTTAATGCAGCTTGATTATTTTTGTTTTATCGTAATAAGATCAAAATCTAAAAATATGAATTTTGTATAATTTTGATGATTTTTACTCCACTTTGGTTTTCTATCATTTTTGTTCAAAAGAATGATTTTTTTAAACGAGGTATAAATATTATTTAGATATAAGTATTTTAATAAAATCGACTTACTAGATTTTGGGCAAAAAACTGAAATCACGAGGCTACTATTTATAAATTAGATTTTTTTACAAAATACAATTTTCCTCCATTTTTGTTTCTCTATTTTTTTTTCTATAAAAGTAAAAATAAAGAAAGCATGATTTTTTTACTTGAGTTAAATATGAATCATAGGCGTATTTTAAAAATTTGCGCCAAAAAATCGGCTTATTAGATTTTTCATAAAAAAATGGCAAAGCTTTAATTCAAAAATCAGGATTAAATAACTAATTTTTAATAAAATCCGAGTTTAAAAAAAATCATGCAATAGAATTTCTTTTGTAATTCTTGAGCAATTACACATTTTTATAGATTTTTTATTTTCGAAATTTTTTTCTGTAAAGTTTCCAAAACTCCTAAATATTTTTTTGGTTAAAAAATGATTATCCCCCAGTATTATCAACAGACATTTAATTTTAAATGAGGTTTAATTTGACATATATAGTATTTTTATGAAGTTTGAATATAGTTTAAATGACATTTAGCTGCAAAATAGATTATATATGTCAAATAAAACTTCATTTAAAAATAAATGTCTGTTGATAATACTGGAGTTATATTTTTTAAAATAGTTGTTTCAACCTAATTATATAATATTTATTTTATCGTGATGATAAAATTAAAATCGAAAAATTTGGTTTTTGTATAATTTTGATGTATTTTTATTCCATTTAGGTTTTTTATTTGTTTTACTCAAAAGTAAACATAGAAGAAGTATGATTTTTTTGTATAAGTTAAATAGGAATCCTAAGCGTATTTTAAAAATTAGCGACAGAAAATCGGCTTATTAGATTTTTCGTAAAAAATAGCAAAGTTTTAATCGCTTTTAATAAAAAAATAGGGTTTAAACAACTTATTTTTAATAGAATCCAAGTTTATAAAGAAAAATAATGTAATTGAATTTCTTTTGTAGTTCTTGAGCAATTATACGTTTTTATACATTTTTTTATTTTTGAATTTTTTTTTTCTGTAAAGCGTCAAAAACTTTTATGTATTTTTTAGGTAAAAAAATGGCTATATCTTTTAAAATATTTGTTCCAGCTTGATTACATTTATTATATCGTAATGAGAAGATCAAAATTTGAAAATTTGGATTTTGAATAATTTTAATGAATTTTAACTCCACTTTGGTTTTTTCTTTTTTTCTTTAAAACTAAAAATAGAAGAAATATAATTTTTTTACCAAAGCTAAATATAAATCTTACACGTATTTTAAAAATTAGCGCCAAAAAATCGCTTATTAGATTTTTCGTAAAAAATGGCAGTCAATTTTAATTAAAAAATCGGGTTTAAAGAACTCATTTTAAATAAAATTCAAGTTTTTAAAGAAAAATCACATAATTGAATTTCTTTTGTAGTTCTTGAGTAATTATACGTCATTATAGATTTTTTTATTTTCGAAATTGCTTTCTGTAAATTGTCCAAAACTTTTATGGATTTTTTGGTTAAAAAATGGCTATATCTTTTAAAATACTTATTCCAGCCTGATTACATTTATTCTATCGTAATTAGAAGATGAAAATCTAAAAATTTTGATTTTGAATAATTTTGATAAATTTGAATTCCACTATGGTTTTCTATTTTTTTCTTTAAAACTAAAAATAGTCGAAGCATGATTTTTTTTCAAAAGCTAAATATAAATTATTAGATTTTTCTTAAAAAAATAGCATAGTTTTAGTTATTTTTTATTTTAATTAAAAAATCGTGTTTAAACAACTCATTTTAAATAAAATTCAAGTTTTTAAAGACAAATTATGTAATTGAATTTCTTTTGCAGTTCTTGAGTAACTATGCGTTTTTATAGATTATTTAATTTTCGAATTTTTTTTCTGTAAATCGTTTAAAACTTCTATGTATTTTTTTGATTAAAAAATGACTATATCATCTAAAATCTAAAATACTTGTTCCAGCGTGATTACATTTATTTTATCGTAATGAAACTCAAAATCTAAAAATCTGGATTTTGTAATGGTTTTATGTATTTTTATTGTATTTTGGTTATTTATTTTTTTATTTAAAACTAAAAATAGAAGAAGCATGACTTTTTTACCAAAGCTAAATAAGAATCATAGGTTTATTTTAAAAATTAGCGCCAAAAAATCGGCTTATTAGATTTTTCGTAAAAAAATTGTAAAGTTTTAGTCACTTTTAATAAAAAAATATGGTTTAAACAACTTATTTCTAATAAAATCCAAGTTTTTAAAGAAAAATTATACAAATGAATTCCTTTTGTAATTCTTGAGCAATTATATATTTTTATAAATTTTTTTTGTTTTCGAAATTTTATTCTGTAAAGCGTCAAAAAGTAATATGTATTTTTTTGGTTAAAAAAATGGCTATATCTTCTAAAATACTTGTTCTAGCCTGATTACATTTATTTTATCGTAATCAGAAGATTAAAATCTAAAGAATGGAATTTTGTATAATTTTGATGTATTTTTATTTTATTTTGTTATATTATTTTTTTCATTAATAGTAAAAATAGAAGAAGCATGATTTTTTTATTTAAGCTAAATATGAATCATATGCGTATTTTAAAAATGAGTGCCAAAAAATCGGTTTATTAGATTTTTCGTAAAAAAATATTTTTGTCACTTTTAATAAAAAAAATCATTTTTAATAAAATCCTATTTTTTTTAAAGAAAAATCATGCGATTGAATTTCTTTTGTAATTTTTGAGCAATTATAGGTTTTAATAGGTTTTTTTCTGTAGAGCATCTTAAACTTGTATTTAGTTTTTTGATTAAAAAAATGGCTATATCTTTTAAAATACTTGTTCAGCCTGATTACATTTATTTTATTGTCATGAGAAGAGCACAATCGAAAAATTTGGATTTTGTATAATTTTAAAGAATTTTTACTCCACTTTGGTTTTTTATTTTTTTCTTTAAATTTAAAATTAGAAAAAGCATGGATTTTTATACCAAAATTAAATAGTAATCATAGATGTTTTTAAAAAATTGATGCCTAAAGATTGACCTAAAAGTTTATTTGAAAAAAAAATCGGAAAGTTTTGGACACTTTTAAATACAAAATTGGGTTTAAAACTTTTATGTATTTTTTTGTTATAAATGGCTATATCTTCTAAAATACTTGTTCCGGACTAATTATTTGCATTTGATCATAATTTGAAAATGTGAATTTTAATTGATGAATTAGGTAACGTTTTGGTTGAATTTGTGCAAAAATTTTATAATGCTGTATTAAGAAAATTTCGGATTAAATATAAATAATTTGACTGAATTCTCAATGAGGAAAACTACAATCATCATAACAAATACAAAAATTTGTTTTTTTCCAATTTTCATTTCCTGATATTTGTATTTAATTTAAGTGTTTATTAATTTTTTTGAAGTGTATAGAAGCTATAAAAAAGTGAAGTTTTTAATAATTTGAATACGAAAGTGGGACATTTTTGGTTCCATTTGAATTTTAAAAAATATCAAAAAGTTGAATAGATTATAAAATAAAAAAGTGAACTTACTTGCACTCTAGATTCTGTGAGTCCAATCCTCATGGCGATTTCCTCCCTCATGAAAATATCTGGGTAGTGAGTTTTTGAAAAACACCTCTCGAGCTCATTGAGTTGTGCAGGTGTAAACCTCGTCCTGTGCCTTTTTTGCTTGGTGGGTTTGTCACCGTCGGAGGAGCTTCCACCACCTCCGAGACTTCCAAGAGGCGCCAATCCAGAATCACAAAGACCACTCAACCGCGGTTGATCCAAAACTTTCAACTCAGCCTGGTGTCGTTTTATATCCTCGCCACACATCTCTTTTATTCCTACAAGAAAAAAACCCTCTTTCATACTCGACTAATTTTCGTTAATTTCAATTGAGGAAGTAATTACGAATTCATGAATTTCAAATTGAAAATTGCGTTAGTTTACTACTGAAATTTAATTATTTTATTTAATTCGTATTGTTTGTAGATTAGAGGAACAAATTGAACATGTTTGCAATTAATTTCGAATAAATTAATTCGCATTGCAGCATTAAATATTCATTTATTAAAATATTTTATTGTCATATCATGTTTCATACATTACAGATCATTAAATACAAATAGACCTAATTTTCAAGAATCTTGAACAAAACCAAATTTTATCCAAAAATTACTAATTGTTCAAAATGGGCCAAAATTGAAATGTGATGGTTTGAAGTGGTTTTTGATTTGATTTTAAAAAATTGATGGTAGTTTGAGTAGTTAAAAAAATTTGTATTCCTTATGTTTAGGATACATACCTACCATCATCATAAAAGGTTAAATAATGCATCTAAGAAGTGAGGAACTGAGGAAAAAAAAAAGAACGAGTAGATTTGAAAAAGCGCACTTGTTCGCGAAAATTGTTGGTTGGTGGCGTTGGTTTAGTTCCGACGCGCAAACTGAAAACTATCGAAAAGTTGGTAAGGTATTTGGGTATTGGGGGGCTGCGTGCCCTAATTGCATGGCCTACCGGAGCAGTCCGGGTGTATTGGGCTTAATGAGGGCGAGGCAGCTTCAATTTAGCCCATTTAACTAGCCTATCGTTAGTACGGTGGAATCGCTAAAGACTTTAGCGCCAATTAGTTGGCCCCCACTAACTTACCGAGATTGTTGAGCATGTTGTGCCAGGCCAGCGCCGCCGTCGATCTCCACAACTGACGCACTGCACTGTTTATTTAATGAGTACTGATTTGATACTGACTTGTGAATACGTTCTTCATTCCCAGGGACGTTGTGTGGGTGGGGAATCCGGATCGCTCCGGAGGATTGTTGGGCGTGCCGAGCCAAAACCAGGCGGAGTCAACCCAAATCGGGCCTTTTCATTGCCTTCCGACGCCACGCGACGCCGACGCCGACTACATCCAAAATCCACATCGCTTTCCCACCAACAACTCCAGCTAAAAATTCATTATTCTCTTTGTCACATTCCTCAATTCCAAACAACATTTTTTTCAACAAAACTTTCCAAACTTTCAAAACTAAAAACTTGGAATCCCAATCGAATTACTACTAAATTTCATTAAAATCATTATTTTCTCAAAGAAACTATGGCATCCTTAAAAACAAAGGTGATCTTCCAGAAACTACAACTCTAAAAAGACTTCATTTGGACGAGGATGGACGAAGATGGCCTTCATGATGAAGCTTATGCTGGAAGACTTTATCTGAAGAATACTACAACTATGAATAAAGAAGAAGATAAAAGAAAGTCTCCTAGGAAGGATGAAACACCATCTTCAAGATGAAAAATCTCGACCACTGGTTTTGATAAAGTAGTTGAAGATGGAAGACCTCTTTTGAAGGATGATGCTACTATGACTGGTGTTGTTTTTGGTAAAAGTGGTATGAAGTCTTCTAAAAAGGATGAAAAGTTTGTATATTTGGCCTTGATGAAGAAGCTGATTCTTTTAAGGATGTTGCATCTATAAGTATCGTGTGGGTCTTAACGAAAATAATGAATCATCTTCAAGAAGAAAAAGATGATGGGAAGTCGGGACCTCTTTTAATAATGATAAAAAGCCTGGTCATAAGAAGACTTCATAAGCTATGTTGATTTTAATTTAGAAGGTGATAATGGCATCATCTTCAGAAACAGTAGTAGTAGTCCATCAAGCAAAATTTAATTCTTCCTTCACTTAGGAGCATCTTACTAGACACCCACCATAAATCCATCCCACTTTTCTGGAGCTTCTTTACAAATTATGACCAAATAATTAATGCGTATCCCTAGAGGGCGCGCGAATCATGAAATCGAGCATTAGTTCTGCAGTCATAACTCAAGTTTCCCTCGTTAGATTTTCAATTTTTTTTCAGATTTATAATCTAAATTGATTAGGCTAAATCCTGCCAGAAAGTTACCTTCTGCAACCTTGCACAAAATTAATTAAAGGGGTCCAAAGTTAAGGTACTTTTATATCATTATATTTTTTTTTGTACATTCTCCAATTTTTTTTCCTTCTGGCAAAAATTAAAGAAATGACTTTTAAATCATCTACAAAAAAAATTATAAAAAAATGTTGTTCGTACTAGCTTTTATGACTGCAGAACTAAACCACTATATTTTCCGTTGAACAAAAATTTATATAAACTTTATTGAAAAAAAAAGAGGAGAGCTTTTGAATAATTTGTATTGGTGTTGAAATGTGAATAATTATTGATTGATTGTTGTAAATATTTGTAGGATAAAATTTATTAAAATCTGTCGAGTGATTAATTTGTATTGGCATAAAAATAAAAGCGTAGTATTTTTGGAGGATTGGCGCAATATTGAATTTTGTAATAACTAAGGATGTTTATTGGCTGGGTGGTTGGGGGTTGGGGGTTTGTTGCCTGGTGACGCTACTCGTGTGTCCCTGGCACGGGATCAAAGGCAGCCTGCGGAATGCAGCTTAATATCATCCTCCTGCACTCAACACTAATAGGGAAATATTTTACCTGCTTATTGCTCCCTCATCTTGAATTCTTTCACCAACGATATTATTTGCACTTGTGCACACTCGGAACCAAAACTAGCTATATTGCAATTCACCCTTAATCATTCTCCAATAATAATTACGAGTATTATTAAAATTGAACACAAAAAGAGCAAGTTGGACGTTTAACAGGGCAACTCTAGAAATGGGTCAATAATGAAGTGATGCTCATGGGAGACGTAGCCCTGATCGGGACCATTACAGGGATCACCAGCGCTTCCTTCTTCCCTTCTTTCTTTCCCATTTTCCAGGATATTGCCGATCACGGCCTCCTGCTCAGTCCAAATTAAATTTCAACCCATCCTTCATTACTAACACAAACACAACTAATCACTTTATCCGCACAAATCAAAAAAATCACATGTGTCTACAAACTTATACCAATCAACATGACCACTCATGGTATGAGGTTTATTTTCAGTTATGGGATAATTAAAATTTGACCCACTCTTGAGTTTACCAATTTTTTTTCAGTTAATGGATGAATCTACCGAGTATATTTTTTTTGGCATTTTCAAAGAAGATTAAAATTTGTCAAAATAATGAGAACTACTAAAAAATTATTCGGTTGAATTATCAGTATACTAAGTTTATTCGGTTGTACGTTCATTATACCGAATTAATATGTTGGTAGATTTTTTTTAGATTTTCAAAAAATATTAAAATTTGCCAAAATAAAGAATCTTCCAAAAATTATTCGGTTTAATGATGAGTCTACCAGATTTATTCGGTTACAGAATAAAAGTGTCTCGACGATTTTATTAAAATTTCAAAACATATAACGAGAATTTGTTAAAATGATAAATCTACCAAAAATTATTTGGTTGAATAGTTTTTTGGTAGTATTACCAAATTTATTCGTTAATATAGTTTTTGACAGTTTCAAAAAAGATGATTACAGTTTGTCCAAATGATAAATCTACTCAAGATTATTTGGTTGAATTATAAATATATGAATATACAAGGTGTCTCCATTTTTCCTGCAATATTTTTCGGACAAAAAATTTTCTATGAAGATAAACTTATATTAGTTTTAAAATTTCAAAAGAGTAATGATTTTTGTGAGACACCCTGTATAAATTTTATTTTGATGTTTTTTATTTAAAATAAAATTTTGCAAAGTTTTGGATCAAAATCAAAAAAGCAATCCAGGAAAGATAAAATCCAAAACATAATTTAGGTACATTATACTGGATGTTTTACAAAAAATCATGAAAATTTTACAATTCTAAAATTGCTGCAATTTCATTAAGATTCGAAAAATAAATTTATAAGAAAATTTTAGTTCAGATTAATTTTCCAAAGAAAAATTATTTTTAAGAAAAGTGGGACACCCAGTATACCAAATTTATTCGTTAATAAATTTTTTGATATCTTCAGGAAATGTAATTATACTTAGTTTATCAAAATGATGAGTCAACCGAAAATTATTTACTTGAATCATCTTTAAAATATTCACAACTGAATAAATTCGTTTAATTTACTAACTACTAGATTTGAAGTTGAATTGTCTATAAAAACGCACTAAAAATTAATTGGTATAAGAATTCAATTGACATAAAACGGTAGGTTAGATTAAGTTAAGTTTGACGAATAAATCTTGTGACTTACTAATTTTAACTGCGTATAGAGGGCGCTGTAAATGGAGGATATTCGGTACCTATCAATGTCAAAAATTGTATTTAAAATGTACCTTATGACTACATATTCAACAAAACACAAATAAATTTATTACTCAAAGCTTCAATAAAACTCAAAAAAACATGTACCAATGCTTTAAATCGAATAAGTAAATACCGAATATAGAAGTTCATATTTTTGCCACCAGAAGTCGAGCGAGATCTAAAAATTCCCAATTGTGGGATAATTATTAATTGATACTCTGATGAGTTTACCAAAGATTATTCGATGGAATGATTAATATGGTGAATTTATTCGGTTGAATTACGAATATACAGGGTGTAACAAAAGTAACGCATATTAAATATAACTTCTTAATTTGAATTTTTTTGACGTGTTTCAAATTGGAAACTAAAAATATAATTAAATATCGAACTTAAGTAAAAATTGTAATTTTACATGCATTTTTTGTTTTTCATGTATCTAATTTATATGAATGCAGTTTTACAGAAATAAAATATAAATATAGCGTTTTTTCTGAAAAATTGCGCAAACGTAATTGTAGATACATACATAACAAAAACTGTAGATGAAAGTAAAATTCTTACTTTAATTTGGAATTTTTTTATTTTTTTAACTTTCCACTTCAAAATTTCATGAATGATAAAAACGTAGGTTTTTTAACATTTAACTCCTTAACACCTTAAAGAGATACATACAAAATTAAGTACAATAATTCTTCAGTAAACTTCAGTTCATATTTTGAAATTTTTAGTTTTTGTATATCTTTCTTTGTTTTGTTGTTATAGCAACTAACTCTTGTTTTTTAAATAATAAAAATATGTTTTTTTACAGATTTTAAAAAAGACCATATTCTGTATTTGGCAATGCTACTTTATTTTGAATGAAAAATATTTAAAAATAAAAATTTAAAAAAAAATTAAGGATGTCCTACTTTTTAACCAAAAATATTTTGAGGGTTAATAAAAAGAACACCCTTAATTTTTTTTCAAAATTTTAATTTTTTTTCCCTAATTTTTTTATTATAAAATTGCATTGGAAAATACAGAAAAATTAGTTGTTTTAAAAATTGCAGAGAAAACATACTAATGCTATTTAAAAAACAAATTATTAAATAATATACTGGGTATATTATTTTACCAGCAAAAAATTTTTTTACATAGTAAATGTCATTCTTTGCCAAATTGAATTTTTTGAACATAGGTAATTGGGTGTATATAAAATAAATAAATTTTAGCATCTAATCGGGTTAAAAATATAAAATATACAAAACCCAAAACACACTTGATTTAAATAAAAAAATTAAAATCAAATTAAACTTATACAGGGTGTCCTAAAGAATCATAAAATTTTTGAAATTATAAAATTGTAGTAACTTTTTAAAGAGTCGAAAACACATAATAGTTGATAAGAATTTTTTAGTTCAGAATGATATTACTATCTAAAAAAATTTTTGATGGAAAAAAATGAAACACCCTGTATAAAAACTAAAAATCCCAAAATTAACAAAAATTTTGTCTTTAACTTTTTTATATAACTCTTTAGATTAAAAAGTTACTTTTGTTACACCCTGTATAGAGGATGTATACGAAATTTGAGCCACATCCTTGTTATTTTATTATTTATGAAAATTTAAAATTAAATTTTTAGTATATTATGTGGACTAAGAAAACATATTTATTAAACTATAATTTTTTTCAATCTTATTTCGGAAATGACATCAATTTTCTTATTTTAAAACTAATACCCTGATTTTTTTGAAAATAATATTTTTAATGTAAAATATGTTGCTCACAAAAAAATTTTTTTTTTCAAATAATTTATTATATTTTTTTTAAAAATATACGAAAATTGATAGATTTTATTTTTAAAATGGAATCATGATTACAAAAATTTATTTCAAAAGCAATTTCGATCAACATTACAAAAGCAGTTTTTGAATTTTTTTAAGTTTAAATTTTTTTTTTCAATTTTTTTGTTTTTTTTAATACCGAAAAATAATATTTTATTAATTTTTTAATTAAAGAAAATGTTAAATAAATATTATTACTTATAATAATAAAATGTAAAAAAATTACACAAAATTAAGCACGTTGTCATTTAAAAAACAAAAGTTGATTGTAGTTTTTGGGATGTTTTTATGAAAAATAAAAATACGATCCCATAATTAAAAATGGTTAAAATGACCGTAAATTATCCTATTGAATTATAGTTATACAGGATGTATACTCGAATATTGTTAATATACAAGCTGTCCCACTTTTTTTGCACCAAAAACATTTTTTAGATAGTAAATGTCATTCTCAACAAAAAATTTCCTATGATCTAATATTAATTTTCGACTCTTTAAGAAGTTACAGCAATTTCAAAACTTGCAAATTTTTATGATTTTTGTGAAACACACCGTTATATAATTTTCTTTCTTATCATTAATTTTTTATTTAAATCAATTAAGGTTTAGATTTTGTCATTGCCATCGTGTATATTTGAAGATTATTGGCAATTTTTAAACTAAGTGGACTATTTAAATTTTTTTTGATGAAATTAATCTACATATTTGATTGACTTAAAGATAAAGAATTCATCCAAAGAATACTTGATTTAAATAAAAAAAAAAATTAAAATGAAATTTATACAAGGTATTTTAATAAAATCATTACATTTATGAAATTTTAAAATTGCTGTAACTTTTTAAGGAGTCGAAAAAAAATATTTATATTCATAGGAAATTTTTTGTTAAGAATAACATTTAAAAAATTTTTTACTGGAAAAAAGTGGGACACCCTGTATATCAACTTTATTCGATTGTACGATAATTGTACCGAACTTATACGATGATAGATTTTTCCCATTTTCAAAAAAAAAATCAAATTTTGTTCAAAATGATAAATCTACTCAAAATTATTTGATTGAATGATGAGTGTACCAAATTTATTCGGTCAACGATGATTATACCGAATTTATTCTTTGTAAGATTTTTATACTTTCTATTTTGAGATTAATTAAAATTTGACATAATGATGAATCTAGCGAAATTATTCCGTTGAATGATAAGAATATGTCCATCTTTGAAGTTGAAGTTTCTATACAAACGAACTAAAATACCATTGATGTAAAAATTCTGTCAACCGACAAAAAATCGGTCAGATAATTCTACAACGAAACCGGTATTATTATAAAAAGGTTTAAGCTTTAGATACTGTAGATACTAG
This sequence comes from Stenus bimaculatus, assembly GCA_963971135.1. NCBI lineage: Eukaryota > Metazoa > Arthropoda > Insecta > Coleoptera > Staphylinidae > Stenus > Stenus bimaculatus. Next base: position 2,174,883 of record OZ020181.1, read on the forward strand.
ATTTGTTCTGACAGACCAAAAAACCGTACGTTGGCGATCACGATCATGCGCAATAGTTCCATCAGAGACGTGGTATGGTCTAAGTTTGTGTTCCAACGAAACTTGGGTCGTTCATGGGATCGTGTTCCAACAATTTTGTCTTGTGAGATAGACTTTGGATAATAAAATAGTTGGCGTAAGGCTCTTTGTGATGGTCAGAAAACTCGTTGTTGGAACAAAGCTATTATAGATACTGATGATATTGTATATATTGCAAATAGATCCACAACTGAGAAAAAAATGGTTTTTAGGTTAGATTTTGTTTTGGTATTATTTTATAGAGTTATTGGGTAAGTAGGAGTAAATAAATAATTTTAGCATAAATGTGTGTTGAAAATTTGAGTTCTCGATGGGGTGACAAGCCGTCAGGGATGCCTGAGGCAGATTCACACACTTTTCTAATTCAATTTCCATAGCGGGTGGGCGGCGTGACTGTTTTAGGCAGCGCTGAACGACATTTTCAATTTGCGCCTCCGTCGCATCCAAACTTTTTCCTTCCCACCTTAATTGCATCCCCCGCCTTCTGAAAACAATAATAACATGCTTAAATCATAAAATCTCGCAAAAATTATGGGTGCGGTTTGAGAAGCTAAAAAAGAAGGAAAGTGTCTTTTAAAGTTTGCTCCCTGGGGACGAGGAAGAGATCGCCTGGCGTAATCCCGAACGTCAATCCAAATAAATCAGGCATCCTTCCTGTCACGCCGAATGGGAATGGGGTTTGATTGTCTATCGTTTTTTTCCCGACGGAGGGCGCTGGCTGTCGGCCACGTGACCGGCACGCGTACCTGTCATCGCTTCCATCCCCTTTTGCTTTATTATTTCATTACCCAAAACTCTTTTACCTTTGCTGCACTTTGCCTTTTATTGCTTGCTCCTCGGCCCCATAATTTTTCTACCTATAATTAATTTCACATAAAACACAATTAACCTAGCCTAAATAGTTTTTATTAAAAGTATTAATGGTTGACGATTTGTTTCTGGAGATTGTGATTCTCGGACATTTAGGACGTTTATATTTGGGCATTAGTAGAAAGTATCCTCTGAAAGGGAGTAAAAGGTATAACTCATAGCTGAAAATCGCAGTAGGCAATATGAAAGGCCATTACAGCAGCTCTATACGCTCGAATTTCACGCTTTATATCTCTTTTATTCCCTCTTTTATTTTACGATTATACCCTGATTTCGTCAAGTCGTAACGCTACAAAACCCAAACGAGGAAAGGATTTAAATTTAATTCCCAATCACAATTAATCAACGCACCAAAACTTTGGCGTTTTCTAATCAAAATCCTGGAATTCGCACAACGGGCTAATTGATAAAGATGAGATAAAAGCGCGGATGGTACTTTTGAGTGATGAATCCTTGAGATTGAGACAATGATGATTGTGACGAGTCGCCTCTGAAGTCATCCATCATGGAACGGGACGTCGACTGACAGGTAGCCCTTAATTAATATAGAAGCACCCCGCCTCTGCTTTTCACGTCACGACTCTAATGGATTTACACCCCCTTGCCTTGCTTTGCCTTGCCATGCCTTCAAATGCCCGAGCCAGAATAAACTTTTAAATTACCAACTGCATAAATCTTGGGAATAACCGAGAGATGCTTTTTGTATTAAAAATTATTCTTACTTTTTTCTTTTAATTTTGATATTAATCTATGGGAAAGGTCGTGTGCATAAGGTAGTAATTGTTTTGTATTGATATATTCCCTGGTGTAATTGAGTGCTCATGTCAGTATCTATAAATCAGAAGAGCAACATATTGCGGATCAAGCAGATTTCTGGTCACGTGCATCGCATTACAGGACCGTACCTTGCTCAACATGTCCCTCACCCCAAAACAAGAAACTCCTAATCCACTCTAGCATACATTTATATTAAAACATTCCGAGATTAATTATTTACCTTATTTAATACCCCCGGATCAAATCTCAACATTTCCTTGATAATTGCAATTTTCCAAATTTTTTGGTCTACCATAAGTATTTACTTTATTCCACAAAAACTATCAAAATTGATAACCCCAAGAATTTTTTAAAAATGTCTTATCAAAAAATGTTTTTGAAAAAATCCAATTTCAAAAAAGTACTATCCAAGTATAATAACATTTGGAATTAGATTGTTGATAGTATTGCTAATGGCAACATTGAAAAATCAAAATAAATAACCGAAAACATAACTAAAACGAAAAAAAAAAACATAATATTGTAAAACCAAAACAAAATAAGTAGTTAATTTTGGTTTATACAAAAATAAAAAATAACAATTATTAACAGTTGAAAATACTAGGTGTCCCAGAACACTCTTCATTTCGAGAACCCTTTTTTGTACATTGATGAAGAAAAACAAAATTACCACCAAAGTGAACTTTTTAAATTTATTTATTTTTTTTCATTTTTCGCTTTATTCGTTAAAAATAATCAACTATTTTTTATTTTTTTTATTTAAGGGAAATACATAACCTAAAAAAGTTAATAATACTAAACGAAGCGACAATTTCCAAAAATACAAGTTTCCATTTAAAAAATTATAATTGCCTCTACCCTTACTCATTAAGATTGATGGTAGTGTAGTCGACCTAAGTTGCCATTTAAAATTGCAAAGTTACTTCCGGTTTAGGGTACTTACGGTTTTTTTTTGGATATTACGAATTACTCCAAAAGATTCTTTAAGATCACTTTGGTAATAATTTTTTTAGTCAATGTACGACGAAGGGTTCTCGAAATAAAAACGTGTTACGGGTGGTCTGAGACACCCTGTATAATTTAATTATATTTTTTTATAAATTTTCTTCAAAATCATATTTTTTAAAAAGATTTTCAGTTTCTGTAACCTTATAACCGTTGTTGTGTTTAAGAAGGACCCGAAAAATATCTACAGAGTCAATTCACAACTGATATCAACTTATTGGCTTACAGAATTCCACCTCTGTACCGGAACCGTACCGGAACTGTACCGAAAGTAAACCGATATTAAAACAAAATTTTTAGGCGTACCCAAAACCGGAGCGAAAAAATGTAGGAATGTAATCAAAAACCAGAACGAAATAAATTTCGGTTTAATTTCTTGGTTACATAAAACTTGTCGCATAATTAAACAATTTTTCTACGAAATTTACATATAGGGTGGAACAAAAAATCACCCCAAACAGTAGCAATTTTATTTACCATCCGATTTTAATGATTATTGTACTAAATAACATTACAAGAATAGCACAATAATTTGGTAATTTTTTTAATATACATTAAATTATCCGAATTACAATAGCATGTATTCAGCGACCGTGATGAAAATTTTAGAGACGTCGTTAAAGTTAATCACGTCTTTAAGAAAATTATTCCTATGAAGAAATATTTTTTAATCACGTGATTAACGATAACGACGTCTCTAAATTTTTCATCACGGTCGCTAAATACATGCTAATAACTTTGTTATTTTAAATAAAACGCCCTGTATATTTTTGCATATTTTCATAGAACACATTTTTTTGAATACGCCAATATCTCTTTAATACCTTTATCTCTAATATACAAAAAATTATTAATTTTAAAAAAGTAGAAAATATTATTGTAATTTAGATAATTTTACGAACACCTAGTATATCAAAAATATTATTAAATTATAACGCTATATTCTTGTATTAAATAACGCGTTTTGAATGATTAAAATCAGGTGATAAAAAAATCCACTACAGATATATTTGTTACACCCTGTATAAAATAAAAAATTATAAACTAAACTAGCAACTCTATTTGGTTGTTGATTGTTTTTAAATACTCAAACTCAATTAAAATATCTTGTAGGTAAAAATCACAACTGAATAAACTTAGAAGCTTACTTACGAATTTATTCGGTTTTTGATTTTTTTAAATATTTATTTTCTACCTTATTCGTTTACAAGGTGTCACGCACGTACTTTCATCATTTTGTCACAGTTACCTCTGATAAAAAATAGTTTCGGAACATCCTGTATTTAAACACTTTTTATAGCAAAAATCAAAACTATACAGAGTAGTGATAAAGTTTGGAACAAAATTCGTAACTGCCGTACTAAATTTTTTTAACAAAATCGCTTGGATAGGTCAATTTTTGTTTTTAAAATGCCATCTCATGATATATAAATATTATTAATGACATCACTGGTGATTTAGCAATGACGTCATCATGGATTTTTTTTAAATGAAAATACCCACTTTTTTTACTCGTTTTTGATAGACATTCATGTCACTTAAATAGCGATACAAAAAAAATGATTACATTTGTAAAAAATATTTTGAATAAAAAGTTATTGAATAAAAATTTTTCTACTTCAATAAACTTGAAAAACAAATTCTTTGGAACCTATTTAAATGTAAGAAAATTTAAAATGAATAAAATTTTAAAGTTAAACTATTTACTATTTATTGAAATCACTTAAAATAAATCTTATAAAACATTTAAATCTTTCATTGATAGTACAAATTAATTTAAAGTTGACATCAAATTTTTTTTTTAAAATGTAATCATTTTTTTTTCTTCGTTTAAGTCTTCAATGTCTATAAAAACGAGTAAAGAAAGTGGAAGTTTTCATTTAAAAAATCGATGATGACGTCATTGCTAAATCACCAGTGACGTCATTAATATTTTTTTTATACTAAGAAATGGAATTTTAAAATCAAAAATTGATCTGTCCGAGCGATTTTCTCAAAAAAATTAAATACGGCAGTTACGAATTTTGTTCCAAACTTTATCACCACCCTGTATAAAGTGGTAAGCTAACTACCGAATATTATATTCGGTTGTTATTAGACTTTTTCCATAAGAAAAACTTGCCACTGAATTTATTCGGTTGTTGATTTTATTAAAATACCGATTTTCTGATTTATTCGTATACAGGGTGTCATAAAAGTGACGCACCTTTGGTATAGTAGTAATTTTTGAACACCTTATATTTAAACTTTTTATAGCATAAAAGACAACAAAATAAACCTGACTACCGATTTTTTTCGTTTATTGATATTTTTTAAATATGTACTAATTTTATAATTCGTTCATATTTTTAAATTGTTTTATAGACAATTACTTTTTCCTATAAAAAAAACCGAATATGCTCGTAAACTTAGTACTAAATTTATTTAGTTATTGATTTTACTATAAATACAATTTTTAAGCTTCGTTCTTATATAAAACTCATTACCGAATAAATTGGAAACCGAATTTATTCGGTTTTAATTTTTTTTATTAGTAGCAACTTCTTGTTTCGTTCATATACTTATTTTTTTGTATAAGAGAGTCGCAACTGAATAAAGTCGTAAGCTGACTACCGAAATTATTCGGCTGTTGTTTTTTTAAATACCAATTTTCCGAATAAACTTGTAAGCTTATATTTGATTTATGTTTTTTTAAATTTATATTTAAATTTTTCTAAAGGAATAAGTCACAACCGAATAAAATCATAAGTTTACAACCGAAATTATTCGGTTGTTGTTTTTTTAAATACCAATTTTTCGAATAAAATTGTAAGCTTATATTTGATTTATGTTTTTTTAAATTTTTATTTAAATTTTCCTGAAGGAAAAAAATCACAACTGAATAAAGTCATAAGTTTTGACTATCGTATTTATTCGGCTACCGATTTTTTTATTTATTCGTATATTTAAACCTATGTATAGGAATAAGTCACAACCTAATGATTTATTCAAATATCGGATTTTTTAAATACTAATTTCATGCTTCGTTCTTATACATAAATTAGCTTTTATGATCCTACTGGAATACCCTGTAATTACAATTTTCTATAACAAAAAATCTCAATCAAATAAAATCGTGACCAAATTTATTCAGTTGTAGACTATTTTTAATTCCAATATACCGTTTTGTACATGTATTAAAATTTTTCTATAAATAAAAATCACAACCGAATAGTCATAAATTTACTACCGAATTTATTCGGTTATGTTCAAAAAGTTGTTGGAACAAAAATCGGTTTCGAATATTGTTGGATCGAATATGGTTACAATAAATAACGAACATATTTAATTCAAATGTTTTTAATCATGATTTTCTTTCATTTTAACAATTTTTTTCAACATTTTTGTTGAAATTAACATTTAGTCCAGTCAACAAGGACTAAAACTCACTTTTTCACGTTTTTCTTAAATAACTCGTAAACCGCTGACTCTAGCGAATAAGTATTAATGAACAAAATTAAACTAGATAAAATTTTCTATAAAAAAGGTTATAACCGTTTTTTTTTCTAGGATGAATAGTTTGCGAAATAAATGGGATTGAAAATCTGGGAATTATTATAACTAGTGTTTAAGGACCAATTGCTCCACTATTCTTTAAATATGTTCTAAACTGCTGCCTCTATCGAAAAAGTGTTTATGTACAAAAATAAACTACATAAAATTTCCTATAAAAAAGATTAGATTAATTTTTTTCTAGGATACATAGTTTGCGAAATATAGGGGATTAAAAATGTGCGAATTATTAAAAATAATATTTTAGGGTCAGTCAGTTCTCCGTAAATATCTCGTAAACCGCTTACTCTAGCTAAAAAGTATCAATTTACATAATTAAACTTCATAAAATTCTCTACAAAAAAGATAATATTCATTTTTTCTCTCGGATGAATAGTTTCTGAAAAAACGGCGATTGAAAATTAAAAATGGTGTTTTATGGCCAGTTGCAGCACTCTTAAATCCCTAATGGCCAATCTCACCGACACGACTTAATATTTAAAAAATACTTTAATGGCTAAATTGACAGGATCACAATACAAAATCTGTCAATTCAAAATTTAAGTACCACTTAGGGGCTTAAGTCATGTCGGTGAGATCGGCCATAAGTGCTGAATGCACCAAATCTACTTATTTAAATCACACTAGACAGAACTACAATGTAAAATCTGTTACTTAAAAATTAAGTACAACTTAACGGTCTAAGACGAAGTGGTGCAACTAGCCCTAAGTTACAATTAAATTATTTTGTTTGGTATTCCTGTCAATTTTTCAATTTAACCGTCACTAAGAGGTTTAAGGAAAAGTAATGCAACCGCCTCTTAAGTGTCACTTATGAATTTAAGGAGTTATGGTGCAACTGGCTCTTAAACTATTTTTAAAAATTCGCAGTTTTTACATTTCTCGAATTTCATGTAGTTTAATTTTGTCAATAAATATTGTTTCGTTAGAGGCAGGAGTTTAAGAGATATGTTTCTATAACCTCCAGTGCCCTACTGTAAAAATAACCAATTTTGGGGATCCTGGCAGAATTATCGAAAGTTTTTATCGATCAATGGCAGTGTGGAAAATTGCTCCTACCTATTCTACTACGTTTCGATTAAAACCACTCCTCTTTTTTGTTGTTCCAGCAATGTTTCGAAACAGCAAAGTTTCGAATGAACAAAATTTCGTATTGGTCTTTCAAGATTTCTTGCGGCCGAATGCGGAATTGGGACTTACCTATTTCTGACGATACGACGAGGATAAAATGACGAAAATCGTATACGTTACCATGTCGAGTGGTTCAAGAATATTATGCTCCCAGTAACATTTTAGAAAAGCAATGCAGAAACTGTTTTTAATATTTTTTTATGAGAGATCCTGTGTGTTCTGTTGTGCAAGTGGTGGTATTTTAATTTCGTGTTTGTTATTTATTAAAAGCTGGCTCTTTTCTTTGTTGGTGATATTAAATTTTGTTTTTTAAGAATGCGGACTTATCGAAAAAGGAGGCGAATTCGCCTGGCAGACAAAGAGGGAGATGGAGGAAAACAATACGTTCGCTTGTTCTGAGCGCCATTTTGCGTTCCCATGGGAGATGGGCGAGTGCAGTTTCGTGTCCGCATTACTCTTGATTTCCTGCTGTTGACGGCCCCGATCCTGCTCTGCTCTCCTCATCCGTGAGCTCGTCCTGCCTCGCCTCGCCTCATCCTCAAACTCCTATACTTTCACCACTTTTATTCCAAAATCATTAAAAAATATTTTTTATACACTACACCAAAACACCCCATTCAAAAATTACAAAAATTTCTCCATACTATTTTTGAATAATTCACGGATTTGTCCGTAAAAATTTCTTTTGGAGTAAACAAAGTATTTTGACGGTTTTTTTTTTAATATTTTTTAGGTTAAATTTTAATGTTATTTAGATGCAGGTGTTAGGCGTTTTCATTTGTGCGCTTTTCCGCCCCCGTCATAATATTGCACACGCAGACAGAATGAATGAGCATTAAAAATAAAAAGGGAAGTGATGTTTTTTCGGAGTTGGATGCGCCGGTCCATTATCTCTTACCACATTAGCCGTCGAGCTCCTGTGAAATATGTATAATAACAGCATGCATTATAGAGCAGCCCGTCTCATCCCGTGGGACGCAAATATCACTCTTACGTCAGGCGGAAAAAATTTTAATCGCAATCCCCTAACGAACGATATTGATTTGATCAACGCGTGTGCCTTTTGTTTTCCTCACTAATGCACCTCTGACACCTTTGACTATCATTTCCTTCCGGGAAGAATGGGGAATAAATAATGCTACTTTTACTTCCTCCCATTAATTTAAACGAATTACAATGCACAAAATATCGACATATATAAAAATCGCCCATAATCTATTATTCAATAAGACCCATTTTCGCGTTATCAAATTTGAGCGTTATGGTAACGCGTGCTCAATTTTTAGCGTTAAGTTATTCCGAATCGTTCGCTTACGATAAATTCAAATTTTTGATAGTTTTGTTTTGAAGTAGCGTTGTGTACATGTGGAGCAATGCACACGTCCGGATCGTGTTTCACTCGGGGGCGGCTTAACTTTGGCCGGCTTTACCGGTATTACACTTTATACATAAATCTACAAGATACATAACTCTCCGGCGGGATCAGGTCGCATCCATTCGGCCTTCCGGCCAGGCAAAACCGCCACCCCCGAACCCCAACGAGCGTAAATACAAAAGGCCTCCCCCGGAACCGACGAGCTACGCCATTATACACCGCCGGAATTTTAACTGCTGTTTATGTTTATTCGAACGATATTGGCTGGATTAAACTTATCGCCCTTTGATTTGTTTCATTTACACGTGATCTCACACAAAAAAACTAACCGCTACATCAACACCTTTAAACTTCGATCACTATGAAACATTTATCGTATCAATCGATCAAAAACGTTTTATCAATAACCAAAAGGTTACCCATTATTTGAATTAGATAAAATAACAAACAGTTGGACTAAAAAAATGTAGTCAATCAAAAGGTTTTTCGATCAAATCAATCATATATAGTATATGACACAGAAGGTCGTTTCGACTAAAAGGCAGAATGAGATCGACAAAAGAATAAATCCATGAAATCACCAAGAAAATTGTACTGTCAATTAAAAATACTGTCGATCAAAAGGTTTTCTTAATAAGCAGAAGGTTACACGTTATTCAGAAACACCTAAAAGGTGGACCAAAGAAATGTTTTCGATCAAAAGGTTTTTCGATCAAATCAATAAAATAGTATATGACACACAAGGTCGTTTAAACTAAAAGGCAGAATACGATCGACAAAAGAACAAATCCATGAATTCACCAATAAAATTGTACTGTCAATTAAAAGTACTGTCGATCGAAAGGTTTTCTTAATAAACAGAAGATTACACGTTATTTAGAAACACCTAGAAGATGGACTAAGAAAATTTATTCGATCAAAAGGTTTCCTCGACTAAACATCAATAGAAAAAATCGTCTTATTAGAAGGATCGATCAATCAATCAAACTGTCGATTCACATCTTTTTGATAGAATATAGAAATTTTGTTTGATCATTTGATTAGGATATTTATCCTACCTTTTAGTCAGAAAGACCTTCAGTGTCAGATATTACAATTACTTTTTGAACAGTTTCATCGATTTGATCGAAACATCCTTTCTAGAAATGAAAATATCGTGGTATTAAATGAGTCGATCAAATGGAAGTTTCGATAAAAAAGTTATGGTCGATTAACTCCATTTCGATCAAATCGATAAAACAATTGATAAAATTCACATTTCGAGTAAAAAGCAGGAAAATATCGACAGAAAAATAATTCGATAAAAAGACCAAAAAATCATTAGTTAATTGAAGTATTAATCAAATCGACTCAAAAAAAAATAGTCCAATCAGCAAAGGAAAAAAATGTCACTTTATCATGGTTTTTCTTAAATTACTCGTAAACCGTTGGGTCTAGCAGAAAACTGTTAATTTGCAATATTAATCACCTTGAAATTCCCTACTAAAAAGGTCATATTTATTTTTTTCGCTAAGATGAATAGTTTGCGAGGTACAAGCAATAAAAAAACTGCGAAGGATTAAATATCGTGTTTTATAGGGCCAGTTACACCACTATTCCTTAAATATCTCTTAAAATGCTGCTCCTACCGTGAAAATGCAAATAAATAAAATTAAACTTCATAAAATTTTCTACAAAGAAGATTTTATTCATTTTTTCTCTAGGATGCGTAGTTTACGAGATACAGACAATTGAAAAAGTGCGAATTATAAAATACAGTGTTTTAGGGTCAGCTGCACTGTAACTCCTTAAATTACTAAGTGACAATTAAAGGCCGGTTGCACCACATTTCCTCAAATTTCTTAGTGATACTTAAATTCAAAAATCGACAGAAATACAATACAAAAGAATTTTAGAGTAATTTAGGGCAAGTTGCATGACTTTACTTCCACTTAATTTTTAAGTAACAGAGTTTACATTGTATTTATGTCAAGAATGACTTAAATAAGTAGATGTGGTGCAATCAGTCCTTAGGTAATGGTGCAACTGGCCCTAATACACGATTTTTAATTTTCTATACCCGTTATTTCGCAAACTATTCATCCTAGAGAAAAAATTAAAATAACCTTTTTTATAGGAAATTTCATGTAGTTTAATTTTGTAAATAAATACTTTTTAGCTAGAGTAAGCGGTTTACGAAATATTTAAGGAGTACTAGTGCAACTGGCCCTAAAATACAACTTTTAATAATCCGTAAATTTTTAATCCTCTCTATTTCGCAAACTATTCATTCTAGAGAAAAAATAAAAATTACCTTTTTTGTAAAAAATTTAATGAAGTTTAATTTTATAAATTAACACTTTTTTGCTAGAAACAGTGGTTTACGAGATATTTAAGGAGTACAATACAAGTAGCCCTAAGATACTATTTTTAATAATCCGCAAATTTTCAATCCCCTCTATTTCGAAAACTATTCATCCTAGAAACAAAATTTTATTACCTTTTTTGTAGGAAATTTAATGTAGTTTAATTTTGTACATAAATACTTTTTTGCTGCAGTAAGCGGTTTTCGAAATATTTAAGTACTGGTGCAACTAGCCCTAAAATGCTATTTTTAATAATCCGCAAATTTTCAATCCTGTTTATTTCGAAAACTCTACATCCTAGAGAAAAAATGAAAATTAGATGTTTTGTAGGAAATTTAATGTAGTTTAATTATATAAATAGATACTTTTTTACTACAGCAAGCGGATTACGAGATATTTAAGTACTGGTGCAACTAATACTAAAATACTATTTTTAATAATACGCAAATTTTCAATCCTCTTTATTTAGAAAACTATACATCCTAGAAAAAAAATAAAAATTACCTCTTTTGTAGGAAATTTAATGTAGTTTAATTTTGTTAATACATACTTTTTTGCTACAGTAAGCGGTTTACGATATATTTAAGTACTGGTGCAACTTACCCTAACATACTATTTTCAATAATCCGCAAATTTTCAATCCTCTTTATTTCGAAAACTGTACATTCTAGAGAAAAAATGAATAGTGCCTGTTTTATAGGAAATTTAATGTAGTTTAATTTTGTAAACAAATAATTTGTTGCTACAGTAAGCGGTTTGCGAGATATTTAAGTACTGGTGCAACTTGCCCTAAAATACTATTTTCAATAATCCTCAAATTTTCAATCCTCTTTATTTCGAAAACTGTACATCCTAGAAAAAAAAATAAAAATTACCTCTTTTGTAGGAAATTTAATGTAGTTTAATTTTGTTAATATATACTTTTTTGCTACAGTAAGCGGTTTACGATATATTTAAGTACTGGTGCAACTTACCCTAACATACTATTTTCAATAATCCGCAAATTTTCAATCCTCTTTATTTCGAAAACTGTACATTCTAGAGAAAAAATGAATAGTGCCTGTTTTGTAGGAAATATAATGTAGTTTAATTTTGTAAACAAATAATTTTTTGCTACAGTAAGCGGTTTATGAGATATTTAAGTACTGGTGCAACTAGCCTCAAAATACTATTTTTAATAATCCGCAATTATTCAAACTTCTTTATTTCGAAAACTGTTCATCCTACAGAAAAAATTTAAATTACCTGTTTTGTAGAAAATTTAATGTAGTTTAATTTTGTAAATAAATACTTTTTTGCTACAGTAAGCGGCTTACGAGATATTTAAGTACTGGTGCAACTACCGCTAAAATACAATTTTTAATAATCCGCAAATTTTCAATCCTCTGTATTTCAAAAACTGTACATCCTAGAGAAAAAATGAATATTACCTGTTTTGTAGGAAATTTAATATAGTTTAATTTTATAAATAAATACTTTTTTGCTATAGTAAGCGGTTTACGAGATATTTAAGGAGTACTAATGTAACTAGCCTTAAAATACTATTTTTAATAATTCGCACATTTTTAATCCCCATTATTTCGCAAACTATGTATCCTAGAAAAAAATTAATGAAAGCTTTTTTATAAAAAAATTTATGCAGTTTAGTTTTGGACATAAACACTTTTTTGATAGAGGCAGCAGTTTACGACATATTTAAAGAATAGTGGAACCACTGGCCCTAAAACACTAGTTTTAATAATCCGCAGATTTTCCAACCCATTTATTTCGCAAACTATTTATCCTAAAGAAAACACGAATATAACCTTTTTTATAGAGAATTTTATCTGGTTTAATTTTGCTCATAAATATTTATTTGCTAGAGTCAGCGGTTTACGAGTTATTTACGAAAAACGTGAAAAAGTCTTCTTTCCTGGAGTAAAATGTTAATTTCTAGAAAAAATTTTAAGAAAATTGATGTTTAAAAATATGTGAATGAAATATTTTCGTTATTTAATTTATAAATTTCGAGGAATTGATTAAAGTGCAGTGTTAACACACGTTTTAATTAACGTGAAATAAAAAATTAACATTCGTTTAATTTTACCACTCTGGTAAATTGGTACCTTATATAACTAATTGGCACGTCTAATCACAGGTGTAAATCCTTTCGGTAGCATGGCCATCTCCGAAACTAATTAAAAAACCACGAGGCGCAATAATTTACAGTTTCAAACGGATGCGCCCAAAAGTGAAGAACAAACAAGTTGCGTAAAAAGCGCTTTTAGAGCCCGCGTTAATTTTTAAAACGCAAACAAATGAAAGCATCACGAACAGCTTTTTCTTATATTCAAATCTTAAAAATACAGTTTAATAAAGCGCTAGATTAATCAACTTGATCCTCTTAATCTCCAGCAGATGTTGGCAGTTATTAGTTTTTAGGGTGTGTTATACCATCAACCAAAGCTAATCGAATACCCGAATGTTTCACCACCCTCCATCTTACCCCTGATTTTAATATTCATGCGATTTGATTTACTTTTATTACATTTTATACAGTAATCAATGATTACAATACGGAAACTTATTTTTTTTATGTTCATTATAATAGGAAAATAACCAAACTTTTAATAGTTACAGGTTACAGTATTTTTTTTAAATATTAATGTAGCCTTTAGGCAACCAAATTTACAATCAAACTTTACTTCGTTAAAACCTCAATAGAGGTCAGACTAACCCGATTATTTTTTATTTTATTTAATTATTTGATTTTTGTACAATCCTACATTTTTATTGAAAATCGTAAATTTTATAAACACCTCATTTGAAAAAAATCTCTAGATTCCTGTAATATTTTGCAATAACTGTTTTGAGAATCTATATTAATTTTTCTTTAAATTAATGTTGTTGATTTTTTTTTCAATATCTAAAAAATCCTACATAAAATTCTTAATAAAAATTAAGAACCATTAACTTTACAAACAACACCCGACTTTAATAAATCATAAAAAATCACTAATTTTACATAGTTTTTTGCAACAAATATTTTTAAAATCTTCAATTATTTTTCTTTAAAATATTGTTGATTTTTTGGAAATATGTAAAAAACTTATTTTTTCACAGCTAATTTTAAAAAATCATAAAAAATCACTACATAATTTTTTGCATTAAATTGTTTTAGAAACTAAAATTATTTTATTTTACAATTTTGTCGATTTTTTTGAAATAAGTTAAATAGTCAATTTTTCACAGCCGTTTTTGTAAAACCCTACATTTTTATAAAAAATAATTCATGTTACAAACAATATCTTAATTTAAAAAATTATAAAAAATCATTGGAATAATGTATCTTAATATTTTGCAATAATTTTTGTTAAAATCTTCAATTAATATTCTTTAAAATGGAATTGATTTCTTTTCATTATCTATAAAAGTCCATTTTTAACAGCCATTTTTGTATAACCCTACATTTTTATTGAAAATCATCAATTTTATGAACAACACCTGAGTTTAAAAAATCATAAAAAATCACTACATCAACATAATTTTTTGCGTTGAATTTTGTTAGGAACTAAAATTATTTTACTTTACAACGGTGTCGATATTTCTGAAATAAGTTAAACCGCCAATTTTTTACAGCCGGTTTTGTAAAACCCTACATTTTTATAAAAATTGATTCATATTACAAACAACACCTCACTTTAAAAAATCATAAAAAATCATTACAATAACGTAATATTTTGCAATAATTTTTTTATAATCTTCAATTAATATTCTTTAAAATGGAATTGATTTCTTTTCATTATCTAAAAAAGTCAGTTTTTAACAGCCATTTTTGTATAACCCTACATTTTTATTGAAAATCATCAATTTTATGAACAACACCTGAGTTTAAAAAATCATAAAAAATCACTACATCAACATAATTTTTTGCGTTGAATTTTGTTAGGAACTAAAATTATTTTATTTTACAACAGTGTCGATTTTTATGAAATAAGTTAAACAACCAATTTTTCACAGCCGGTTTTGTAAAACCCTACATTTTTATAAAAATTGATTCATATTACAAACAACACCTCAATTTAAAAAATCATAAAAAATCATTACAATAACGTAATATTTTGCAATAATTTTTTTATAATCTTCAAATAATATTCTTTAAAATGGAATTGATTTCTTTTCATTATCTATAAAAGTCCATTTTTGACAGCCATTTTTGTATAACCCTACATTTTTATTGAAAATCATCAATTTTATGAACAACACCTGAGTTTAAAAAATCATAAAAAATCACTACATCAACATAATTTTTTGCGTTGAATTTTGTTAGGAACTAAAATTATTTTATTTTACAACAGTGTCGATTTTTATGAAATAAGTTAAACAAGCAATTTTTCACAGCCGGTTTTGTAAAACCCTAAATTTTTATAAAAATTGATTCATATTACAAACAACACCTCACTTTAATAAATCATAAAAAATCATTACAATAACGTAATATTTTGCAATAATTTTTTTTATAATCTTCAATTAATATTCTTTAAAATGGAATTGATTTCTTTTCAAAATCTAAAAAAGTCCATTTTTCATAGTCATTTTTATATAACCCTACCCTTTTATTGAAAATCATCAATTTTATTAACAAGACCTGACTTTCAAATATCATAAAAAATCACTAAATCAACATTTTTTTTGGATTAAATTGTTTTAGAACTTAAAATTATTTTATTTTACGATTTTTTTAAAATAAGTGAAATAGTCAATTTTTCGCAGCCGTTTTTGTAAAATCCTACATTTTTATAAAAAATAATTCATTTTACAAACAAAACCTTACTTTAAAAAATCATAAAAAATCATTTGAATAACCAAATATTTTGCAATAATTTTTTTTAGAATCTACAATTAATATTCTTTAAATTGGAATTGATTTCTTTTCAATATCTAAAAAAGTCAATTTTTCACAGCCATTTGTGTATAACCCTACATTTTTATTGAAAATCATTAATTTTATAAACAACACCTGACTATGAGAAATCATAAAACAATACAATAACATATACTCTTGCAATAATTTTTTTAGGAATCTTCCATTATTATTCTTTCAAATACTGTAGAGTTTTATGAAATCTCTAAAAAAGTTAATTTTTCTCAGCCGTTTTAGTAAAACCCTACATTTTTATTAGAAATCATAAATGGTACAAACCACACCTGATTTTAAAAAATCATAAAAAACCGCTTAATTACCATAATTTTTTGGAATAAATATTTTTAAAATCTTCAATAATTCTTCTTTAAAGTGTTGTTGATGTTTTGGAAATATGTAAAAAACTTAATTTTTCACAGCCATTTTTGTAAAACCCTATATTTTTATTAGAAATCATAAATGGTACAAACCACACCAGATTTTAAAAAATCATAAAAAATCGCTAAATTAACATAAATTTTTTGAATAACTATTTTTAAGATCTTCAATTATTCTTCTTTAAAGTGTTGTTGAATTTTTCGATATATGTCAACAACCCAATTTTTCACAGCCATTTTTGTAAAACTCTACATTTTAATTAAAAATCATCGAATTTATAATCACCTGACTTTAGAAAATCATAAAAAATCATTAGATCAACATAATTTTTTGCATTAAATTTTTTTAGAAACTTCAATTATTTTTTTTTACATTAGTGTTGATTTTGGTGAAATATATAAAATAGCCAATTTTTCACAGCCGTTTTTGTAAAACCCTACATTCTTATTACAAATCATTAATTTTAAAAACATTCACCTAACTTTAAAAAATCATAAAAAACCAATAGAATAATATAATTGCATGCAATAAATATTTTCAAAATCCTCAATTATTTATCTTTAAAATAATCTTGACTTTTTTTAAATATCTTAAAATTAAATTTTTCACAGCCATTTTTTGCAAAACCCAACATTTTTAATAAAAATCATGAATTTTATAAATACCTAACTTTAAAACATCATAAAAAAACACTTAATTAATATAATTTTTTACAATATTTTTTTTTAGAATTTTCAATTATTCTTCTTTAAAATGGCGTTGATTTTTTTATAATATCTAAAAAAAGTCTATTTTCCAAAGGCATTTTTGTAAAACCCTACATTTTCATTAAAAGTCATAAACTAAAAAAAAAACATAAAAAATGTCAAGGGTGTTAAAATAGGAATTTTATTTATACTATTAAAATAAATATTTTATTAATAAAATAATAGTTTATATAATAATTGCATTATAAATAATTACAGTTCATTTTGTAAAAAACAGCATTTTACAAAATTATTGCGACTATTCTAAAAAAATATACACAAATATTTTAGGAATAATAATACATTTATATAATTATAGTTGCGCCATCTGTACGCGTCTCCCTGTACTACTCGCCACTTAAAGCTAAACATCCACTTTACCAAAATCAGTCAAAAAATCACATTTATACACATTCATCCAACTTCCTATTAATCAACTTCCTCTCCTCCTTAATCAACTCAGCAAGCAACTTCATGGCTTTATCAATTTGCTTTAAAGGTGCTCTACTGAATGATGCTCTAATGTAAGGACAAGCTGCTGTAGGATCCGTCATATATGAATGTCCTGGTACAAAAGTGACCATTTTTTTCTGAGCCCTAGTGATTAACATATCGTAAACATCGCTCACACCAAGGACTTTAATCCACACGAAAAGACCTCCTTGAGGAACATTCCACTCAGCAAGTCCTTTCAAATGTTTTTCCATCGCTGCTAAAGTATAATCACGTCTTGCTTTATAATACTGCCTAATATTTTCAGTGTGCTCCAGAAATTTATCCAAACCCCAAGTATTGAAGAGATTCAAAGTCATGAACTGTAACAAAAAAATGGTTTTATAACAAAATGGGAACCACTTATGCAATTTGGAAAAATAATCTTATCTCATTAAGGTCAGTAAACAATAAATCTACGTATGACTTTCATTCGGGTAATGGTTTTGTTTTTAGAATAGTCTTTTGACGTAAGCAGACACTCCCGCGGGTTTAAAAATAGCTGACCAACCACCTCCTAGGAAAATCATACGATGTGGTGATGCAGAGGATTAGAGATCAGGAGATCTACAAATTGGAACTTCCTGTTTCTTCACGTGATGTTTTTGCAAACCTTAATTACCGAGCAATTTATTAATTTAAACAAAAATAAATGCGACGAGCCTCCATGTCCTAAGGACAATTGGATGTAATTTTGTTATTTGGCTTGAATGGAGGAGTATTTTTAGACTGCATGACGTCTGGTGAAATGGCTATGCAATTGCTCAACATCACAAATTAAAGCTAAACTTCCAAAACATAATTTTGGAGGAAAAAAAATACCTGTGTTAATGTGCTTGCTAGTAGATAAGAACTTTCGACGTGTAGTTCTAAATGAGCTATTAGTGGGATAGGTCCAGTAATCCATCCTATACGTAGACCTGGACATAAACTTTTGGACATGGAATCAAATCTTAGTACACGACCTTCTGTATCAATGGATAGGAAAGATTTGGTTAATCGATCATTGAAGTGCAGAAAATAGTATGGATCATCTTCCAGGATTAATAAATTGTATTCACAACAAATTTGATAAATTTCAACACGCCTTTCTTCAGTAGTAGTAGTTCCAGTCGGGTTATTTCCTACAAAAAATTAGAAATAATTTAAATCAATTATGCAATAAAGATAATTTAGTGGCAATAATAAAGTAAATAAAAAAGACCTTCAACTTGAACTACAGTTGACCTAATGCGAATTACCTAATTTAAATAATTGATTATGATAAACTATTTCTAAATTACAGTTGATGCAACTTCTCATTACTTTATAATTGCATAGCAACACGTATTTAAATTTGTTTAAAAAAAATTACCTGTTGGATTGATATACATGAGTTTTGGCATGGAAAGATCTGGATTTTCTTCACATTTCACCTTCCAATCTTGCAAAACTTGACGTAAATGTTCAGGAATCATACCTTCGCCATCTTGCTTTACCCCCAATAATTTGGCATCAAATGGTTTAATCTAAATCAATACATTAATTTTTGTACTTTCCTGAAATTAGGTAACTTACAGCTGAGTCTACTCCTGCATAAGTTGGATCTTGTACAACAATCGCATCTCCTTCTTCTAAACACATGCTAAAAGATTTGCTGATGGCGTCTTGTGTTCCTGATGTGACCAATAATTCAGTGTTAGGCCAATTCGGAGGACTGTGGAGGTGTTTGGTGAATTCCTTTAATTTTTCGCGAAAAGCTGGGCAACCATTAGAGGCGTTGTATTGGAGACCTGAGGAAAGCTCGGATCCTTGGAGACAAAACGATGACCCGTCCTTCAGGGTCACTTCCATCGACTGAAAAGGGAATGTCACTTCATTGGGCATGCCTTCGGCTAAAGAGATCCAATTCTTTGGTGCGGATAATACTAATTTGGCTAAAATAAAAAAAAAATATATAATAAAGTTTGAAGCTTTGTAACGGCTAAATAAAAAAATCCCAAAAAATATACTTGTTTTCTCATTTAGTTTATTAGATGTAATTGTAAAGAAATTATATAAAAAAATGAAGTTTTTAATTTTTTATGATTTTTTTGTGGCATATTTCGTTGGATTTTCAAGAATTTTTGAGTTTGAAGAGCTGTAACGGCCAAACAAAAAATACCAAAAATATATTTGTGTCTCCATTTTAGTTATTGGGTATGATTGTAAGGAATTTCCATAAAAAATTAGGTTTATATTTTATTTTAATTTTTTCTGATTTTTTTTAGCATTTTTTTCGTTGTATTTCCAAGATTTATGAAGTTTGAAGCTTTGTAATGGCCAAATAAAAAATACCATAGATATATTTCTTTCCTCGTTTTGTTAATTAGATATAATTGCAAGGAATTTATATAAAAAATTAAGTTTATATTTATTTTTCATTTTTTTATATTTCTTTTTAGCATTTTTCGTTGTAGTTTCAAGAATTTTTGAGCTTGAAGCGCTGTAACAGCCAAACAAAAAATACAAAAAAATATATTTCTTTTCTCATTTTGTTTATTGGGTATAATTGTAAGGATTTTCCATAAAAAATGAAGTTTATATTTTATTTTAATTTTTTCTGATTTTTTTAGCATTTTTCGTTGTGTTTTCAGGATTTTTGAAGTTTGAAGCTTTGTAACAGCTAAACAAAAAATACAAAAAATATATTTCTTTTTTCATTTTGTATATTAGATATAATTGTATGGAATTTATAAAAAAAAAATTAAGTTTTTCATTTTTTATGATTTTTTTTTAGCATATTTTGTTGGATTTTCAAGAATTTTTGAGTTAGAAGCGCTGTAACGGCCAAACAAAAAATACCAAAAATATATTTGTATCCCCATTTTATTTATTGGGTATGATTGTAAAAATTTTCCATAAAAAACTTAAGTTTATATTTTATTTTAATTTTTTTAGCATTTTTTCCCTGTATTTTCAAGATTTTTGAAGTTTGAAGCTTTGTAATGGCCAAATAAAAAATACCATAGATACCTATATTTCTTTCCTCGTTTTGTTAATTAGATATAATTGCAAGGAATTTATATAAAAAATTAAGTTTATATTTGTTTTTCATTTTTTTATGTTTCTTTTTAGCATTTTTCGTAGTATTTTCAAGAATTTTTGAGTTTGAAGCTTCGTAATGGTGAAACAAAATAAACCAAAAATATATTTCTTTCCTCATTTTGTTTATTAGATAAAATTGTAAGGAATTTATATAAAAAAATAAAGTCTTTCATTTTTTATGATTTTTTTAGCGTTTTTCGTGGTATTTAAAAAAAAATTGAGTTTGAAGCGCTGCAACGGCCAAACAAAAAATACCAAAAATATATTTCATTCATCATTTTGCTTATTGAGTATAATTGTAAGGATTTTCCAGAAAAAATTAAGTTTCTATTTTATTTTAATTTTCTCTGACTTTTTAGCATTTTTCGTAGTAAAATATTTTCAAGATTTTTGAAGTTTGAAGCATTGTAACGGTCAAACAAAAAATACTAAAAATATATTTCATTCCTCATTTTATTTATTGGATATAATTGTAAGGATTTTCCATAAAAAAAATGAAGTTTATATTTTATTTTAATTTTTTCTGATTTTTTTAGCATTTTTCGTTGTATTTTCAAGATTTTTGAAGTTCGAAGCTTTGTAACGGCCAAACAAAATATACCAAAAATATATTTCTTTCCTCCTTTAGTTTTTTTTTAAATGTAATTGTAAGGTATTTAAATAAAAAAATTTAGTTTTTCATTTTTTATGATTTTTTTTAGAGTTTTTCGTTGTATTTTAAAAAAATTTTGAGTTTGAAGCGCTGTAACGGCCAAACAAAAAATATCAAAAATATATTTCTTTCCTTATTTTGTTAATTAGGTATAATTGTAAAGATTTTCCATAAAAAATAGAGTTTACATTTTATTTAAATATTTTTTGTAATTTCTTTAGCATTTTTCGTTGTATTTTCAAGATTTTTGAAAATTGAAGCTTTGTAACGGCCAAACAAAAAATACCAAAAATATATTTCTTTCCTCATTTTGTTTATTAGATATAATTGTAAGGCATTTATGTAAAAAAATTAGGTTTATACTTGTTTTTCATTTTTTTATGTACTTTTTAGCATTTTTCGTTGTATTTTCAAGAATTTTTGAGTTTGAAGCTTTGTAACGGCCAAACAAAAAATACCAAAAATATATTTCTTTCCTCATTTTGTTTATTAGATATAATTGTAAGGCATTTATGTAAAAAAATTAGGTTTATACTTGTTTTTCATTTTTTTATGTATTTTTTAGCATTTTTCGTTGTATTGTCAAGAATTTTTGAGTTTGAAGCGCTGTAACGGCCAAACAAAAAAATACCAAAAATATATTTCTTTCCTTATTTTGTTATTTAGGTATAATTGTAAGGATTTTCCATAAAAAATGAAGTTTATATTTTATTTTAATATTTTTTGTAATTTCTTTAGCATTTTTCCTTGTATTTTCAAGATTTTTGAAAATTGAAGCATTGTAACGGCCAAACAAAAAATATAAAAAATATATTTCTTTCCTCATTTTGTTTATTAGATATAATTGTAAGGCATTTATGTAAAAAAATTAGGTTTATACTTGATTTTCATTTTTTTATGTATTTTTTAGCATTTTTCGTTGTATTGTCAAGAATTTTTGAGTTTGAAGCGTTGTAACGGCCATACAAAAAATACCAAAAATTCTTTCCTTACTTTGTTAATTAGGTATAATTGTAAGGATTTTCCATAAAAGATGAAGTTTATATATTATTTTAATATTTTTTGTAATTTCTTTAGCATTTTTCCTGGTATTTTTAAGATTTTTGAAAATTGAAGCATTGTAACGGTCAAACAAAAAATACAAAAAATATATTTCTTTCCTCATTTTGTTTATTAGATATAATTGTAAGGCATTTATGTAAAAAAATTAGGTTTATACTTGATTTTCATTTTTTTATGTATTTTTTAGCATTTTTCGTTGTATTTTCAAGAATTTTTGAGTTTGAAGCGCTGTAACGGCCAAACAAAAAATACCAAAATATATTTCTTTCCTTATTTTGTTAATTAGGTATAATTGTAAGGATTTTCCATAAAAAATGAAGTTTACATTTTATTTTAATATTTTTTGTAATTTCTTTAGCATTTTTCGTTGTATTTTCAAGATTTTTGAAAATTGAAGCTTTGTAACGGCCAAACAAAAAATACCAAAAATATATTTCTTTCCTCATTTTGTTTATTAGATATAATTGTAAGGCATTTATGTAAAAAAATTAGGTTTATACTTGTTTTTCATTTTTTTATGTATTTTTTATCATTTTTCGTTGTATTTTCAAGAATTTTTGAGTTTGAAGCGCTGTAACGGCCAAACAAAAAATACCAAAAATATATTTCTTTCCTTATTTTGTTAATTAGGTATAACTGTAAGGATTTTCCATAAAAAATGAAGTTTATATTTTATTTTAATATTGTTTGTAATTTCTTTAGCATTTTTCGTTGTATTTTCAAGATTTTTGAAAATTTAAGCTTTGTAACGGCCAAACAAAAAATACCAAAAATATATTTCTTTCCTCATGTTGTTTATTAGATATAATTGTAAGGCATTTATGTAAAATAATTAGGTTTATACTTGTTTTTCATTTTTTTATGTATTTTTTAGCATTTTTCGTTGTATTTTCAAGAATTTTTGAGTTTTAAGCGTTGTAACGACCATACAAAAAATACCAAAAATATATTTCTTTCCTTATTTTGTTAATTAGGTATAATTGTAAGGATTTTCCATAAAAAATGAAGTTTATATTTTATTTTAATTTTTTTGTAATTTCTTTAGCATTTTTCATTGTATTTTCAAGATTTTTGAAGTTTTAAGCTTTATAACGACCAAACAAAAACTACCAAAAATATATTTCTTTTCTCATTTTGTTTATTAGATATAATTGTAAGGAATTTATATAAAAAAATTAAGTTTATATTTGTTTTTCATTTTTTTATGTATTTTTTAGTATTTTTCGTTGTATTTTCAAGAATTTTTGAGTTTGAAGCGCTGTAAGGACCAACCAAAAAATACCAAAAATATATTTAGTTCCTCATTTTGTTTATTGGGTGTAATTGTAAGAATTGTCCATAAATAATTTCAATGAAATAAACATTAATAATTCACTTTAAATAATTAATAAATTAGTTTTAATTATAATTTAGTTTATAAGCTATAAATTGCAAATATAATTAATTTAATTTTACGTTTTTATCAATGGAAAAAAATAAAAAAAACTTGTTCACTTGAAAGTCAATTTATAATATTTTTATAAGCTAAATTGGATTTTTTTCTTGAAGTACTTAAAGGAGGTCGATTTTAATAAATTTGCTAAAATTATAGCCGGAAGCAAAGCAGGTTATTTCTTGAAGACCTCAACAACTTGCAAACAATGTGCATCGCCAGACGTTGATTTTTCAGCAATAAAACTGATGAATAGCTAAACTGAAAAAACTTGTTACACCAGATACGTTCATATACGTACAAAAAACTGAAGTAGCAACTCTTAAAGCAAATCCAAAGAAAAAAAAAGAAAAAAATATTTTAATTATAATTTTTTTATCCCACGAAAAAAAAATTCAAAAAAAGATTTTTTAGTATAACATTTTTCGACACGTTTAATCTTAGAATTTTCTCATCTATCTGTGTACAAAATTTCAACTCGCTGCGCATAAAATTAGCCACCCCTCTCTTAAATATTAAAAATAAAAATTTTCTATTTTTTTTTTTCTAAATTAATTTTTTTTATTAATCAATTTTAAAATCTTTTTCCTATTCCTACTTTTGAATTAATTACAGTTAGATTTTTCTTACATAACGTCCTGATTTATTTAAACCTGTAATTAATGTTAATTTTGCAAATTTTAAACAAAGAACTGTTTTAATTAAAAATAATACAGGTGTAGTTTTTTTTTTATAAAATTCTGTTGGCACTCCTAGTATTTATATAAGTTATTTTATGATCAAGAATATATTTTTTGCAAAAACTATTTTAGTAAAAATATTTGATCAAAATTTTTTAAAAATTACTAAAAATTTATAAAAAAAAACTTACTTAATTGTCTTGTTAAAGCAGGTCTTCTTCTTGCAGAGCTGGTGTTGATGAAGAAGTTGTAATCGATTTGCTCCATTTTTTTGGAAAAAAATTGGTTTCTTTTGGCTTAGTAACTGGCGCTATTTTCGCTAAATTCGCTAAATTCGCGAGTGATTTTGGGATATCTTTATACCCCGAACACTTTGACTGAATAGACGAGCCTACTACAACCGACCTATGTTTATATACAACCGAGCAAGTCGATCCAATGGCTCTGAACTTGGATGATGTAATAATTTTTTGGCGCGAGTAATCTCCAATTTATTTTTTAATATGCGAAATGTCTGACGTTATTGCAACAAGTTTGTTTTCGTGTTTATTTACTCCAAATATAACAATTGTGCCATTTTTTGGATTTATTTTTGAATTTATAATTTTTTTTTTTACTTTTAACTTTCTTTTAACATTTTTTAAGTCAATACATCATTCATCAATAATGATGATGATTTGATACTTCAAAACAAATTATAAAATTAAAATTGAATGCCTCTCTTTATTGCCATTTTTTTCCATTATTTAATTTACCTAACAACAACAAAAATTAAAGACTTTTTTTAGTGTATTAAAAAAAAAATTTAAAAAATCGGTAGAAATTATTTTTATGATTAAATTAACCATATTTAGGAAATTAATCTCCCAAATATAATAAATTAATTTTTATGGGGTTTAATGGGGACATTTTTTTTTTCAAAATTTGAACAAATATACAGGGTGTCCCATTTGACGTAAATTTAAATATTCCTCATTCCCGGCCTATAATCCAAAATTCTTGGGTTTTTAATTTTTATGGGCGTTTATTATTTCGTGAGGAAACAATGTTTTTATTGTAGATGAAAAATAATGGTTGAAACATATTTTTGAAAATTTCAGTGTTTCATGATATTCGCCAAACTTAACAAAAATTTTGGAATTTCGATTAAGTTTTATTAGAATAAACGCAAGAGGCAAAAAATATTTACAAAAATCATTAATTCGGAAAATGTGAAATTATGTTAAGGTCGAAGGTCATCATAATACAGGTCGATTTTTGACCCTTGGGATTTTACTTTAAAATCTTTAGTTTCCTAGAAAAAATGTAGATCGAAAATCCCAAAATTTCTGTTCATTATGACGAATATTTCCTACGAAAAATTGAAAATACCTAAAAAATCTTTCAACCAAATGTTGCAACTTATTTTTCATAGATTGCGAATTTACAATATACAGGGTGTCCCATTTGACGTTGGACTGTATGGGTATCTTTGTTATTACTGGAGATAAAAAGTTGGCTAAATGGACAAAGTAGTAGAGATTTTTTGGAATATTATTAATTCATTTAGAAAAAATTTGAATATCGCTTCGTTCCAACGCTATCTTGAATAAACAAGAATATGCGATTTTTTAAATATGGCTATAACTTCTTTATTTTCTGTGGTACAAAAAAAGTTTTTTGACATAATACAGACAATTTTTTGTGTACAATGCAGTAAAATAAATGAATATTTTTTTCTCTAACGGATTGACCGGAAATAAACCAATCTAATTTTTTTCTTATGGCAGCCATATTGGATTTACACATATTCGGAATCGGTATTTTTTTTAGTTTATGAAGTGTTTTGATTGGAAAATTTGACATATGAAAATTTTATTACGTAGATATTACGTAGGAATCAAATCAAATAATTTTCGAAAAAAAAAAAATGAAAAAAAACTGATTTTTTATAATATCAAAGTTGCAAAAATTATCAAAATAAAAAAAGTGAAATTCATGTAATACTATTCTAATTTCATGATAAAAATTTTTCTTAACTTTTTTATTTTTAAGATAATAATTTTTTAATTGTTTCTATACCTACATACATAGTATCTAACAAAATTCCTCAGCCTTACATAATAAAATTTCAAAAATTTGCATATTACAATAATCTTCTAACTATCGCAAATATAAAATATTATTTTACGTATTTTTTTGTTATCATGCATTTGCAATTAAAATGTTTTGTTGATTGGTTTATAAGAATTCCCAATAATAATTAATGTTTTACAATTAAAAAAAAAAATAAAACGTAAAACGTAAAATACCACGTTATTGACGTATCAAAATATTTATATTATTCATTTTTTGAATATATGTTTTATTTATTTGCCTAAATTATATAATAATTAGCACTAATTATAAGCATAAAATATAAATAAATTTTTATCAAATTTCTATAATAACAAATAATTAGTTAAGTGACAAAATTCAAATAAAATTAATTAAATGAATATTTTTTTTAATTAAAAAAAACCCAAGTAAATAAATTATTGTATTTTCTTTATTATAAATTTATAAGAAAATTATGGTACCTATTAGGTGAAATAAAATTATAATTAACAATTATAATTAGGAAAAATTCGAATAATTAAAAAAAAAATGGCCCATGGGGGGATCGAACCCGCGACCTTCGCGTTATTAGCACGACGCTCTAACCAACTGAGCTAATGGGCCTACATTTTACTTTTGTATAATTCACTGCTTATAACGAAACCATTTGAACAAAAAAACTTATAAAATATTTTTTTATGCACAAAATAACAATAAATAATTTTATAAATTTAAAACAAATTTTTAATACAAATAATTTAGTTAAATACAAAATTTGTAAATAAAGTTGCCTATATGATATAATTCATAATTTTTATAAATAGTCAAGTAGGTAATTGAAGGACACAAACTTTTAAAACAATTAATTGAACCATTAACGATTTTTTGGAAGGAGTACTTTCAGTTTCTTCAAAAATTTTTTTTTTGAACGTTGCGACTTATATTTTTCAAAAAATGAGTATAAAAGTGAGGGATATGAAATTTTTACCTAAAATAAATAATTTAAATAGCCGGATTTTAAAAAATACCACCTAAAAATTGGACCCTTAGATTTGTCATAAATAATTCGCAAAATTTTCGACAATTTTTTATAGAAAACCGGCTCTGGAGGTCGTAATTTTAGTCTGATCATAATATTGTTGATGTTTTCAGATACACGCGGATTTCCTACAAATTTTAAGCCATTAAACATTTTTATAGACCTAGTACTTTATGAAATATTAATTTTTAAGTAAAATAAAACAATAATTTCTTAGTACAAATTTCGATTTTTTGTACGTTGCGGTTAAGATTTTTTAAATCAAAAAATATAAAAGTGGTCGACCTGAAATTTTTATCTAAAGTAATTACTTTTGTTCAACATATTTTAAAAAATACCAAGTTCAAATTGAAGTATTAGATTTATCACAAATAATTCGCAAAGTTTTGGATATTTTATGTACAAAACCGGTCCTGGAGGGCTTAATTTTGACCTTATCGTAAAATTCCTACTGTTTTCAGATACACACAATTCCCCTGCAAATTTTAAGCCATTAAACACTCTTATAAACCCAGCAGTTTTTGAAATATTAATTTCTTAGTAAATTAGAACAATAATGTTTTAGTATAATTCTCAACCTTTAGTACGTTGCAGTTAATATTTTTTAAACAAAAATGTATAAAAGTGGGCGATCTGAAATTTTTACCAAAAATATATAGTTTAAATAGACGCATTTTGCAAAATATCGCATAAAAATTGGATTTTTAGATTAATCACAAATAATTCACAAAATTTTGGACAATTTTATTTGCAAATCCTGCCCTGGAGGCCGTAATTTTTGTCTGATCATAATATTTTTGATGTTTTTAGATACATGCAGATCCCCTAAAAATTATAACCCATTAAACTTTTTTATAGACCTAATAGTTTTTGAAATATAAATTGTTTAGTAAATTAAAACAATAATTTCTTAATATAATTTTCGATTTTTTGAACGCTGCGGTTAAGATCTTTTAAATCAAAAAATATAAAAGTGGTCGACCTGATATTTTTACCCAAGGTAATTACTTTTGTTGGACGTCTTTTAAAAAATACTACGTTTAAATTGGAGTATTAGATTTATCACAAATAATTCGCAAAGGTTTGGACATTTTATGAACAATCGTAAAATTGTTGCTATTCTTAGATTCACACAATTCTCATGCAAAATTTAAGCTATTAAACACTCTTAAATACTTAGTAGTTTTTGAAATAATAATTTTTGAGTAAATTAGAACAATAATTTTTTAGTATAATTTTCAACCTTTAGTACGTTGCAGTTAATATTTTTTAAATAAAAAAGTATGAAAGTGGGCGATCTGAAATATTTACCAAAAATATGTAGTTTAAATAGACGCATTTTGAAAAATATCGCATAAAAATTGGATTTTTAGATTTATCACAAATAATTCACAAAATTTCGGACAATTTTATTTGCAAAACCGGCCCTGGAGGCCGTAATTTTGGTCTGATCATAATATTTTTGATGTTTTTAGATACATGTAGATCCCCTAAAAATTTTAACCCATTAAACATTTTTATAGACCCAATAGTTTCTGAAATATAAATTGTCTAGTAAATTAAAACAATAATTTCTTAGTACAATTTTCGATTTTTTGTACGCTGCGGTTAAGATTTTTTAAATCAAAAAATATAAAAGTGGTCGACCTGAAATTTTTACCTAAGGTAATTACTTCTGTTGGACGTCTTTTAAAAAATACTACGTTTAAATTAGAGTATTAGATTTATCACAAATAATTCGCAAAAGTTTGGACATTTTATGTACAAAACCAGTTCGTAATTTTGATCTTATCATAAAATTGTTGCTGTAATCAGATTCACATTCCCTAGAAAATTTGAAGCCATAAAACACTCTTAAAGACTCAGCGGTTTTTGAAATATAAATTTTTTAGTAAATTAGAACAATAATTTCTTAGCATAATTTTCGATTTTTTGTACGTTGCAGTTAGTTGTAGTTAATATTTTTTAAATAAAAAAAATAGAAGTGGACGATCTGAAATCTTTACCTAAAATATATAATTTAAATAGGCATATTTTAAAAGATATCACGTAAAAATTTGATCATTAAATTTATCACAAATAATTCGCAAAGTTTTGGACAATTTTATTTAGAAAACCGGTCCTAGAGGCCGTAATTTTAGTCCATTCAAAATATTTTTGATGTTTTCACATGCACACAGTTTCCCTACAAATTTTAAGCTATCAAAAGTTTTTATAGACTCAGTAGTTTTTGAAATATTAATTTTTCAGTAAACTAAAACAATAATTTCTTAGTATAATTTTCGCTTTTTTGTACGTTGCGTCTAATATTTGTAAATCAAAAAGTATAAAGGTGGTCGACCTAAAATGTTTACATTGGGTAAATACTTTTGTTGGCCGTATTTTAAAAAATACTACGGTTAAATTGGACTATTAATTTTATCACAAATAATTCGCAAAATTTTGAACAAATATATTTACAAAACCGGTCCTGGAGGCCGTAATTTTAGTCCAATCGTAATATATTTGATCTTTTCAGATGCACACAGTTTCCCTACAAATTTTAAGCTATCAAGTAATTTTATAGACTCAGTAGTTTTTGAAATATTAATTTTTTAGTAAATAAAAACAATAATTTCTTAGAATAACTTTCGATTTTTTGTAAAGTTGCGTCTAATATTTGTAAATCAAAAAGTATAAAGGTGGTCGAACTAAAATTTTTACATAGGGTAAATACTTTTGTTGGCAGTATTTTAAAAATATTGCGTCCAAATTGGACTATTAGTTTTATCACAAATAATTCGCAAAATTTTGGACAATTTTATTTACAAAACCGGTCCTGGAGGCCGTAATTTTGGTCTAATCATAATATTTTTGATGTTTTCTGATACACGCAGGTACCCTACAAATTTTAAGCTATCAAAACCTCTTATAGACTTAGTAGTTTTTGAAATATTAATTTTTTAGTAAATTAAAACAACATTTTCTTAGCATAATTTTCGTTCGATTTTACGTTGCAGTTAATAAAAAAAGTATAAAAGTGGGCAACCTGAAATTTTTACCTAAATTAAATAATTTAAGTAGGCGCTTTTAAAACATACTGCGTAAAAATTGGACCACTAGATTTGTCACAAATAATTCGCAAAATATTGGACAATTTTATTTACAAATGCGGTGCTGGAAGGCACAATTTTGTTCCAATCATAATATTTTTAATGTTTTCAGATGCAGAATATTATCCTGCAAATTTTAAGCTAATAAACACTCTAATAGACACAGTATTTTTTGAAATATTGATATTTTAATAAATTAAAACAATAATTTCTTAGTATCATTTTCGATTTTTTGAACGTTGCGGTTAATATTTTTTAAATCAAAAAGTATAAAAGTGATCAAGCTGAAATTTTTACCTAAAGTAACTACGTTTATTGGACGTCTTTTAAAAAATACTACGTTCAAATTGGAATTTTATTTTTATCAAAAATAATTCGCAAAGTTTTATTTACAAAACCGATACTGGAGGGCGTATTTTTGGTTTGATCTTAAAATTTTTGAGGTTTTGAGATAAATACAGCAAAGTTTAGGACCACAATAACTTTTATAAACCTTATAATTTTTAAAATATTATATATTTTAGTAAATGCAGCGCCATCTGTTATGACCGTACCGAACGCACAGGTTAATGTTAAAGTGTAGATTAAATCCAATAGACGGCGCTAAAGTTGTTTTATTGACCGCAACTAAATTATCGGGTACTTGTGGTTGTCTGTAATAATCATCCCTTAAATTCATCATTTTGAATTTAGCTTAGCTATAAAATTTTTGTGAGTTTAAAAAATCTAAAAAAATATAAATTTTTGATTTTAAATAAAGTAAATATGTTTTTTGCAATTTATTAAAATAATAACCAATATTAATGTTACATAAAATGAATAATTCGCAAATTAATTTTATTGGATTATTTTGATTTTAATAAAGTATGAAGGTAGTATTAAACAAATAAAACTTGCAAATTACAAAATTGATCACTTTTGGAAATTGCAATAAACAAAATCCAATTCCAGTTATAAATAATTAAAGGATTAAAAAATACCGAGGAAAATTGAAAATATATCAATTAAAATATTGATGATTGCGGTATAAAAAATAATTGTTAGTTAAAATAAAACGCAATAATAATTAAAAAAGTGAATTAAATTTATTTCCAATATTGTTTAATATAATTAGTGATTGTGAGAAATTTATAATAAATAAATTAATAAATCACAATATAAGCTTTCCTTTTTCTCTTTTATTCTCCCTTCGGAATTATTCCGAGTTTCTCGGGATGAAATAATTAGAACAGCTCTTTGTTTTTATAAGTGATACATTTAATTTGCAACAGAAAACAATGAAATATCATTAATTAAATAATAACAAAACGAAGAGAAGACTACAAATTCATTTTTCAAATAAAAACGCACGATCAGGTGCTTTATTTAATTTTCAACAAAAAAAAATTTGCTACATTTCATTTTAGAAATTTTGAGAAATCAAATTTTGAAATAATTGAAAAAAAATGTGTTAATAGAATACAGGGCGTCTCAAACATCCTGTGGATCACCGTGACCGATTTTTAAGCCTCCCGGCGCAAAGGTGTGACGTTTTTTTCAGACGGCAAAAGTACAAAAAATTTTTGGCTTCGGCAAGAGGAAAAAAATCGCGGTTGCTTTATTCCTCATCTAAATTCCACGTTTTACCTTAAAACGGGAGCTTTTTTTTGATACGCTTACTCTTTATGTCGTTTTGATGCCCCCAAAGTGACGCTTTATTTTTCGCGCTATTTTGACGCGAACTTTGAAAATTTATAACTTTTCATCAGAACAACCTGTAACACTCTAATATTTTTTAATTTATTTATTTGGTATTTACTTATGACAGGAAAAATCGGCATCTTAAAATTTTTACCCTGGACCTTGGAAAAAAATCAAACGTAAGATGTTAAAAAAATCGGGTAAAATGCGGTCCAACCTGGGCCCATCTGGCTCCCGCAGTTTTCAAAATTTTTGCAATTTTCTTTCGCAACTTTAAAAATGAATATTTTTTACAGTGTATAGGCTATTCAGATTTTTTATATTTGGCAGGGTTGCGAAATTACGTACAAATAAACTCGAAATTTTGATTTTAGGGGTCACTCTTTAAAGGATTTTTAATTATAAATACACTTTAGAATCTACTCTTTAAACCTAAAGCTCCCACGTATAGGGTATTTTAAATTTCGAAAAAATAACGAAAAAAATTTTTTTTTATTTTGCATTTTTAATAGTCGTAATTATGGGTCAAATTCACCCTTCAAATTAAATTTCAACCCTACTTTATGCACCTTTCCTTAAAGTTCTTTATGTCCACTTTACGTCAAAAAAAGAATTATTTGGTTATCTCTTTCCGTTTTCGAGTTATCGCCGAAAATATAGCTAAAATAAACAAAATCTCCGTTTGGAGCCAACGCCAACGGTCTGAAATTTTTCACTTTTCATAAAATAATTAATATCTTCGAAACTTTTAACATCACCGAAACATTTAATAGCTTAAAATTCGCACAGTCACCTACTCCACCAAATTCCATGAAAGTATTAAATTTTGGTTTAAAATTGCGCCGTCCAGAACCGTATTTCTACCAAAATTTGCAAAAACGTTGCGAATTTTTTACAAAAAAACTACTTAACCGATTTTAACCAAATATTTTTTAAAACGCGTCTATCCACGGTGTTTACTTTTGATAAAAATTTGAAACCGGTAACCTTTATAGTTTTCGTGAAAAAAAATAAAAACCGATTTCCATTAAAAATTTCAAGCCTAAAATATATCTAAAATTTTTTTATTTTGATATTTTTCAAAATCGATGCCGCAAATGAAAGACAATAGACAATGGATGAAATGTAGGGGTTCTACACCACCCAAGAAAAATTTTACTCCCAAAAAACTCAAAAAAAATAAAAATTTTTTAAGTAATGTATCTCAAAAAATAATTAAATTTAAAAAAATTGAAAATATTAATATCAGTAATTTTTAGAAATTTATCTGTACGAATTTTTGTTTCTTAATTTTAGATATTAAGCGAAATATGAATTTTTCAAAATACACCTTTTTACTCATTTACCAGAATGGCATATTTTATATAAAAATTCATAACTTTTGAACGAAACATCGTAGAGACTTCAATTTTTTTTTATGTTTTTTTACTTTTTTTATACTTTAAATATAAATTATTAACTTTCAAATTTTTAATTTGAAACGAAACACACTTGTTTCGACACTAAATAAAAATTATTTATAATTTTTGAAATAATTAAGATATTCAGTTGTGGTTTTTAGAAGGGACTTTTGGGACGCCCTGTATTTTTGAAAAGGGTAATAAGAAGATATGTTGTATGTGTAAGGTTTGAAAGTAATTAGGAAGTTATTAAAGTCGATTAAAGTTGAATAAAGGTTATCAGGGGGATGATTATAATGGAGACTTCAACATTTAGGTTTTCGATTAAAGTGGAGTAATCAATAAATTGCAACAGTAAGCATTTAAATGTAATTTCAATTTACGAAAATTACAGTTCACTCACAAGAAACTTATTAACTTGTTTCTGAAAGCACAGCTTGAGATAATCGATTCAATTTTTTTGTATCAGGGTTTGAAAGGCGAAGGAGGGATGAAATTAAAGAGCTTAAATTAAAAACTATTCTTCTCTAAAAAATCCTCTTTGACTGTTAAACAAGTTTCCTCAACTTGAAAGCGCATCCTGTTATTATTTTTATTTCGTCGGAAAACTCTTGAGGAAATTCCGGGCCTGAAATCGCGATGTTTCCGCTTCAAGGGCGGGGAATTTGGGCATGCATCGCGGGGACCTTTTTGCACCCTTGGAGGTCTAGGGCTGCAATTGGAAACCGAAACGGATCGATCTAGCTTTCTTGTTTATTTATTTACGTATCTAAGTGGTTCGCTTACCTAGAAGAGGTTTGTTTAACTTCAAAATGGATTTACTACGCTCGACCTAAGATAACAACTTTTACACCACGATCCTTCTCCATTTTTGTTTACTCAACCTACCAAAAATATACATAACTTCATTTAAAACATGAATATCTCCATTTTTTTCTTATCAAATATAACCATCAAAGTTAGCGATACGTTTGCCAGCGATGAGTTTTTTATATGTAATTCTACATAAGAGGTTTTTTGGGAATAACTTCTGTTCTAATTAACTTATATCAAAAATAAATATACCATATTAAAGCCCAATAAAAGCCCCTTAAGCTGGTACTAACCGCTTTACTTTTTCATTTAAAATAAACATTTTATAGTCTTTCAACCAAAACTCAATCACGAGTTTACACATTTTTAATTATTATCGTACAAAGACAAATGATATGTCAAAATATAGCATTTGACCTGTAGATAACAATAGTATTAGTCACTATGCTTGTCCGACCCAACTAAGCGAGTAATTAATAATAAAAGTGTTTTTTTCAAAATTTTTCAACTTTAAACGGGAATAACTCTTTACAGGTAACTTGGATAAAAAAAGATATTACCATCAATAGATAAAGCATTAAATTTTGATTAAAATGACATACGATATATTCCTTGTCCGTTAGAAATTAATTAACCAGAAGCCAACGACAAGTTTAAAAACGGCGCATTCACCAAGTTTGCGGCGTAAGTCAATTAATGAAATTTTTTCCCCTAATCAACTCACAGCAACAATTGAGATTGCAAAAGACAGCATTCACCATGAATAATACGATAGTATAGGTCATCATGCTTGTCCGGCCCAATTGCTCGAGAAATTACCAAAAAATATGTTTTAAATGACTTTTTCAATGTTTAACCGCTAATTCCTTTTGACAGGGGGGAAGCATAAAAAAGTTATTGATACCAATAAATAGCAAATTTATTTGTGATTACGACGATATGTGACATGTAGCTTGTCCGTTAAAAACCAGAAGCCAACCACAACTTTTTAGGGAGAATGCATAAAAAAGTTATTGAAACTTATAGTTGGGCATAGCGGCTTTGTTTTTAACGGACAAGCTACATGTCACATATCGCCGTAATCACAAATAAATTTGCTATTTACTGGTTTCAATAACTTTTTTATGCATTCCTTCCGTCAAAAGGAATTAGCGGTTAAACATTAAAAAAGTCATTTAAAACGTATGTTTTGCTAATTTCTCGAGTAATTGGGCCGGACAAGCATGATGACCTATACTATCGTATTTTACATCGTGAATGCTGTCTTTTGCAATCTCAATTGTTGCTGTGAGTTGATTAGGGGAAAAAATTTCTTTACTTAACTTATGCCGCAAATATGGTGAATGCGCCGCTCTTTTTAAAGTTGTCGTTGGCTTCTGGTTAATTAATTTCAAACGGACAAGGTACATGTTGTATGTCATTTTAATTAAAATTTAATGCTGTATCTAATGATATTAATATCTTTTTTATGCAAGTTACCTGTAAAGAGTAATTCCCGTTTAAAGTTGAAAAATGTTGAAAAAAACACTTTTATTATTAATTACTCGTTTAATTGGGTCGGACAAGTATAGTGACTAATACTATTATTATCTACAGGTCAAATGCTATATTTTGACATATCATTTGTCTTTGTACGATAATAATTAAAAATGTGTAAACTCATGATTGAGTTTTGGTTGAAAGGCTATAAAATGTTTATTTTAAACGGACAAGCAAAGCAGTTAGTTCCAGCTTATGAAGCTTTTATTGGGCTTTAATATGGTATATTTATTTTTGATGTAAGTTAAATAGAACAGAAGTTATTCCCAAAAAACCTCTTATGGAGAATTACATGAAAAAACTCATCGGTGGCAAACGTATCGCTAACATCTCGCCGGTCGCCGGTCGCCGGTCGCCGGTCGCCGGTCGCCGGTCGCCGGTTTTCTAATTACAGTGATAACAATACCGCCGTCCAGCGGTTTCTTTGGTTTAAATACATAATACCGCCGGCGGTAATTTAACCTCAGCCTTAATTTTAACCTAACACTTTATAAATAAGCAATAAATTTAATTATTAATTGCAACAAATGTCATTTTAATTTTTTAATGATAAACAACGTTATTCAACACTATAAATTACTTCCTTACTTACTTTCTGTAAATTAATTAGTACCTATTACAATAAAATATATAGTACCTACTTTCAAAATTAACAGCGTTAAATAATCAATTAAATAATAAAAAAACGTTTAGTAAATTAAATATTTTTTTTTAAACCAGGCGTTTGTTTATGTTTAATTTGCGTAAACTGGAAGAACAAACAAATTTTTTAATCAAAATATTATTGGGTGAAAGAATGAGAGATAAAAAAAATGGTGCTTTCTACTCTCGTATACGTGTATTCTATAACGCAACGTAAACAAAATAATAAAATCGAATAACTGCAGATTTCTCTGCGTTACATAAATTATTCATATAAATTTTGCATGATGGCAATTTTTTATATCTCCATTATTTTAAATATTAATTTGTTCCAGTACGCTTTCCTCTGTTGCATCTGATTATTTATTTATTTATTTCAAAAGGATAATTGTGGAGATAATACGGTTTAAGCACCTTTATAATGACTTAATCATGCCTTAACGCTGCTTAAAGCAGTTAAGCTCGTTTAGATTAAAACAAGATTAATAAGAATTTTATTAGTTATAGTAAATCGTGAATGAAGTATAAAAACGGGCGAGTCGAATCAATCACTTTTATAGACACAGTAGTTTTTTAAATATTATTTTTTTAGTGAAATAAAACAATAATTTCGCATATATAAACGCTGTGTCTAATATTTTTAAATCAAAAAGTATATAAGTGGTCAAGGTGAAATTTTTATCTAAAGTAAATACTTTTATTGGACGTATTTTAAAAAATATTACGTTCAAAATGGACTATTATATTTACCAAAAATAATTCGCTAAGTATTGGACAATTTTATTTACAAAACCGGTCCTGGAGGCCGTAAAGTTGGTCTAATCATAATATTTTTGTTGTGTCCAGATACACGCAGGTCTCCTTCAAATTTTAAGCCATCAAGCATTTATATAGACCTAGTAGTTTTTGAAATATTAATTTTTTAGTAAATTCAAACAATAACTTCTTAGTATAATTTTCGATTTTTTGTACGTTGCAGTTAATATTTTTTAAATCAAAAAGTATCAAAGTAGTCGGGCTGAATTTTTACCTAAAGTAAATACTTTTATTGAACGTATTTTAAAAAATACTGAGTTTAAATTGGACTATTAGATTTATCACAAATAATTCGCAAAATTTTGGATCTTTTTATGTACCAAAGCGGTCCTGGAGGCCGTAATTTTAGCCTAATCATAATATTTTTGATGTTTTCAGATACAAGCAGGTCTCCTACAAATTTTGAACCATCAAGCATTTATATAGACTTAGTAGTTTTTGAAATATTAATTTTTTAGTAAATTAAAACAATAATTTCTTAGGATAATTTTCGATCTTTTGGTATGTTGCAGTTAATATTTTTTAAATAAAAAAGTATAAAAGTAGACAATCTGAAATTTTTACCTAAAATATATAATTTAAATAGGCGCATTTTAAAAAATACCGCATAAAAATTGGAGCATTAGATTTATCACAAATAATTCGCAAAATTTTGGATCTTTTTATTTACCAAAGCGGTCCCGGAGGCGGTAATTTTGACCTAATCATAACATTTTTGATGTTTTCAGATAAAAGCAGGTCTCCCACAAATTTTAAGCCATCAAACATTTATATAGACCTAGTAGTTTTTGAAATATTAATTTTTTAGTAAATTTCTTAGGATAATTTTCGATCTTTTGGTATGTTGCAATTAATATTTTTCAAATAAAAAAGTATCAGAGTAGATAATCTGAAATTTTTACCTAAAATATATAATTTAAATAGGTGCATTTAAAAAAATACCGCATAAAAATTGGACCATTAAATTTGCCACAAATAATTCGCAAAGTTTTGGACAATTTTATTTTCAAAACCGGTTCTGGAGACCGTAATTTTGATCTAATCATAATATTTTTGATATTTTTTGATACACGCAGATCTCCTACAAATTTTAAGACATCAAACGTTTATATAGACTTGGTATTTTTTGAAATATTAATTTTTTAGTAAATTCAAACAATAACTTCTTAGTATAATTTTCGATTTTTTGTACGTTGCAATTAATATTTTTTAAATCAAAAAGAATAAAAGTGGTCGGGCTGAATTTTTACCTAAAGTAAATACTTTTATTGAGCGTATTTTAAAAAATACTGCGTTTAAATTGGACTATTAGATTTATCACAAATAATTCGCAAATTTTGGATCTTTTTATTTACCAAAGCGGTCCTGGAGGCCATAATTTTGGCGTAATCATAACATTTTTGATGTTTTCAGATACAAGCAGGTTTCCTACAAATTTTAAACCATCAAGCATTTATATAGACTCAGTAGTTTATGAAATATTAATTTTTTAATAAATGAAATCAATAAATTCTTAATAAAATTTTCGATATTTTTTACGTAGCGGTTAATATTTTTTAAATCAAAAAGTATAAAAGTGGTCCAGCTGAAATTTTTACCTTAAATACTTTTATTGGACGTATTTTGAAAAATACCACGTGCAAATTGAACCATTGGATTTATCACAAATAATTCGCAAAGTTTTAAACCATTTAATTTACAAAATCGGTCAAGGAGAGTGTAATTTTAGTAATTTTAGTAAGATTATTTATATATAAATATTATACATATTTATAATTTTTGATGCTTTTAAATACCCACAGGTCTTCTACAAATTTTAAGCTATTAAACACTCTTGTAGACTTAGTAGTTTTTGAAATATTATTTTATTAGTAAATTTACACAATGATTTCGTTGCATAATTTTCGATTTTTTGTACATTGCAATAAAGATTTTTTAAATAAAAAAGTAAAAACGTGGGCAATCTGAAATTTTTACCTAAAATTTATATTTTTATTAGGAGTGTTTTAAAGAACACCACGCAAAAATTGGACGATTAGATTTGTCACAAATAATTCGCAAACTTTTGGACAATTGTATTTACAAATCCGATCCTGGAGGCCGTAATTTTAGTCTAATCATAACATTTTTGAAGTTTTCAGATACATGCAGATTCCCTACAAATAATTAAGCCATCAAAAATTTACATGGACTTAGTAGTTTTTGAAATATTAATTTTTTAGTAAATTAAAATAATAATTTTCTAGCATAGTTTACGATTTTTTGTATGTTGCGGTTAATATTTTTTAAAGCAAAAAGTATAAAGGTGGTCGAGCTGAAATTTTTAACTAAAGTAAACACTTTTCCTGGGAGTATTTTAAAAAATACTACGGTCAAATTGAATTATTAGACTTACCATAAATAATTCGCAAAATTTTGGACAATTTTATTTACAAAACCGGTCCTGGAGGATGTAATATAAGTCTAATCATAATATTTTTGATGTTTCCCATACAAATTTTAAGCCATCAAAAATTTATATAGACCTAGTAGTTTTGGAAATATTAATTTTTTAGTAAATTTAAACAATAAATTCTTAGCATATTTTTCAACGTTTTGAACGTTGCGGTTAATAATTTTTAAATAAAAAAGTATATAAGTGGGAGATCTGAAATTTTTACCTAAAGTTTTTAATTTAAATTGGCGTATTTTAAAAAATACCGCATATAAATATAACCATTAGATTTGCTACAAATAATTCGCAAATTTTTGGACAATTTTATTTACAAAATCGGTCCTGAAGGCTGTAATTTTAGTCTAATCATAATATTTTTTATGTTTTCAGATACACGCATATCCCCTACAAATTTTAAGCCATCAAAAATTTAAATAGACCCAGTAGTTTTTGAAATATTAATTTTTAAGAAAATGTAAGCAAGAAATTCTTAGCATATTTTTCGACCTTTCGTAGGTACGTTGCGGTTATAATTTTCTAAATTAAAAAGTATATAAGTGGGAGATCTG
Organism: Stenus bimaculatus; assembly: GCA_963971135.1. Classification (NCBI taxonomy): domain Eukaryota; kingdom Metazoa; phylum Arthropoda; class Insecta; order Coleoptera; family Staphylinidae; genus Stenus; species Stenus bimaculatus. The sequence goes on from OZ020181.1 coordinate 2,215,527, forward strand.
AAAGTTTTACCTAAAGTATTTAATTTAAATAGACGCATTTTAAAAAAGTCCTCGTAAAAATTTAACTATTAAATTTGTCACAAATAATTCGCAAAATTTTGGACAAGTTTATTTACAAAACCGGTCTGGGAGGTCGTAATTTTAGTCTAATCAAAATATTTTTGATGTTATTAGATACACGCGTATCCCCTACAAATTTTAAGCCATCAAAAATTTGTATAGACCCAGTACTTTTTGAAATATTAATTTTTTAGTAAATTAAAACTATAACTTCTTAGCATAATTTTCGATTTTTTGTACGTTGCGGTTAATATTTTTTAAATAAAAAATTATAAAAGTGGGCGATCTGAAATTTTTACCTAAAATATATAATTTAAATAGACGCATTTTAAAAAATACCGCGTAAAAATTTAACCATTAGATTTGTCACAAATAATTCGCAAAATTTTGGACAATTTTATTTACAAAACCGGTCCTGGAGGTCGTAATTTAAGTCTAATCATAACATTTTTAATGTTTTCATTTAGACGCCTATCCCCTACAAATTTTAAGCCATCAAAAATTTATATAGACCCAGTTGTTTTTGAAATATTAATTTTTTAGTAAAATAAATTCTTAGCATATTTTTCGACCTTTTTTACGTTGCGGTTAATATTATTTAAATAAAAAAGTATAAAAGTGGGCGATCTGAAATTTTTACCTAACGTATTTAAATTAAATTGGCGCATTTTAAAAAATACCGCGTATAAATATAACCATTAGATTTGTTACAAATAATTCGGAAATGTTTGGACAATTTTATTTACAAAACCGGTACTGGAGGGCGTAATTTTGGTCTGATTATAATATTTTTGACAGTTTTAAATACACCTAGTTCCCTTACAAATTTTGAATCATGAAGCACTTTCATAGATTCGATAGTTATTTAGATATTAATTTTTTAGTAAAGTAAAAAAATAATTTCGAATTTTTGAACATTGCGTTTAATATTTTTAAATCAAAAAGTATAAAAGTGAGCGAGCTGAAATTTTTACTGAAATGAGATACTTTTAGAAGGCTTATTTTAAAAAATACCCCGTAAAAATTGGGCCACTAAATTTGCCAGAAATAATTCTTAAATGTTATTTTGGTTTGACCATAAATTTTTTGAAGTTTTCTGATAAACACAAATATTTTGAATAGACGCATTTTCAAAAAATACCACATGAAATTGCAAAATTTAACTAATTGAAGGTAGAAGTTTTTATATAAACATGCTCGCAGTTGATACATAAACAATGAATAATAATGAAGCGGTTATGTCTGTTTGATAATTGGAGCTATTTATTTGTTTAATGCAAATAACTAAAATCGAATTAAAATGAGTTAATGAAAGTGCATAATTATTAAAAACAACCTTGCATACTCTTAAAAAATTGGTTTATAATAAGCAGCGCCTACAAAAGTAATTCAAGGGGTAATTAAAAGAAAAATTTAATCTATTCACGTGCTGAGCTGCCATAAAAAACTTTTTTCTTTTCCATTTGAAGCGGTGAAGGTGTAGGTAACGATATGAACGCATAAATTTCGAGACAAACTTTACGTGGAAATTTCGCACGACGCTCAACATTAAGGAGCTTATTATGTTCACATTACAAATTCTAAACGGCTTTCCTTTAAAAGTTTCCCGCGCTGTTGAATCGAGCCCAACTTTTTACCAACTAATTACATTCAAATTTTTCCCTGAAACTACAAAGAATTTAAAACACAACCTGCTCTCCACACACCTCAAATGAAAAAAAAAACTTTAAGTAATTATGACGAAAAATTTAATTTTAATAAAATTTATTAAAAGCATTTTGAATATTTTCGCTTCATGAATTGTGAAAATTATTATGCAACGCATCAAGAAAACCAATTAACCAAAGTAAAACGAATTCCTGAAAACGCAAAAAAATGCGACGATTTAATTAAAAACTGTTTTTATCTAGGTTTATTTAGGTTTATTTAAATTTAATTATTTTGATATTTCAACTTATTTTATGTAAGTTTTATGGTAATCGAAGAAAGTAATCTTGAAAATTATGCAAGAATGTTTGCTTTCACCTTTGAGTACTCCTAAGTTTGCTTTAATTTCCGCTATTTCTGATAAAATAAACACAACTTTCATGGTTAATTTAATATATTTAATATTTGATATGATTAAATATTTTTTTATTTAATTAAAGCTTCATGTGCTTCAGAATAATTTTAATATTTTACATTTCAATTGAAAATCTCGGCGGTAATTCTGGGAACAAATTTGTTGAACTGGTCTGTCGAGCAATTACTAAATGGGATAATATCCAACCCGATTATATGAGACAATAGGCACTAATCATTTTAAAAGCTGCCTTAATGTTAGTAATCATCACCAACTACAACATTTTGCTTCATTAATGAAAACGCCTCAAGATTTATTTCTATAAACTACTATGATTTATTAATCAAGTTTCATGATAATTTCAATTTCAATTATAAAAAATACCAACGATTAATGTTAAAATATACAGGGTGCTTCATTTAAAAATTTCGTTTAATTGGTCGATATGCGTTTCATGAGCCCAGTGGCGCACCCAGGATATATTTTTGGGGGGGGCGGCTGAGTTGAAATGCAAAAAACCATGACGACGGGAGGGGGGGTGTCACTTTATAAGTAAATTTTTGTGCACGAGCATTTTCTCAAAAAATAATAAAAATTTTCTCATTTTTATTAATTTTATTAAAAATATCTTAATAAAATACATTACTCGCCCCCCCCCCCGGGTGCGCCACTGCATGAGGCACCCTCAAGACGAAAAGTTCTTGTCAAAATTTCAACCCACAATTATTTATTTATACAGCAATGATTTTTCGAAAATGATTTTTTTAGACATTTTTATTAATATTTCGTTAAAATTTGTGGTAAAATTATTTAGTTTAGCGTACATTTATGTAGATATTTGTAACAAGCCCTAATTTGGAGTAATCAATACCAAAGGTAAATTAATCATAGATTCTCTTTGTTATAAACGAAACTTTAACAAACAGTACTGCATACTAATTTAAATTAGGTATTAGGTATTGTAACATTAACTTAATAAACTATTATTAAATATATTTGCATTCAAAGAAGTGCATCTTTTATCAAGATTGTAATAATAACAATGCTTGGTGTTTTGTGATATTTCAGTATTATTACATAATGTACAATCACGCGCAGAGATATCGAGGACACGACTATTTAGACAACCCAATATACACTAACATTGTATTGTGTGTTGTATGTAAATTAAATGTCAATATTTTCCTACATTATCGACGATTTTAAGTACAAAAATCGGCTATAAAAGGCGCATTTTTAATCCGATGAAAATATTTTAATATTGGTTTAATAGAAGGACGTCTCTTATAAACTTTAGGCCCCAAAATTTTTAAATAGGTGCAATAGTTTTCGAAATATTAATTATTTTGTAAAAAATACTATTTTTTTACGTTTTCGACGATTTTAAGTACAAAAATCGGCCATAAAAGGCGCATTTTGAATCCGATGAAAATATTTTTTTATTGGTTTGATAGGAGGACGTCTCCTGCAAATTTAAACCCCCAATATGTTTAAAAAGGTGCAGTAGTTTTTGAAATAATAATTATTTTCTGAAAATTGAAAGGTTTAAGAAAGTTTAGGCACAAGATTTACCATAGAAAGCACATTTTTGATCCGGTAAAAATATTTTTATATTGGCTAATAGAAGGACGTCTTTCGTAAATTTTAGGCCCCAAAATATATAAATAGGTGCCGTAGTTTTCGTAATATTAATTATTTTGTGAAAAATACTATTTTTTTACGTTATCGACGATTTTAAATACAAAAATAGGCCACAAAAGGCGCATTTTTATTCCGATGAAAATATTTTTATATTGGTTTGATAGAAGGACGTCTCCTGCAAATTTAAAGCCCCAATTTGTTTAAAAAGGTGCAGTAGTTTTTGAAATATTAATTATTTTCTGAAAATTGAAAGGTTTAGGCAAGTTTAGGCACAAAATTTACTAAAGAAAGCACATTTTTGATCCGGTAAAAATATTTTTATATTGGTTTAATAGAAGGACGTTTTTTATAAACTTTAGGCCTCAATATTTTTAAATAGGTGCAGTAGTTTTCGAAATATTAATTATGTTGTGAAAAATACTATTTTTTTACGTTTTCAACGATTTTAAGTAAAAAATCGCCCACAAAAGGCGCATTTTTAATCCGATGAAAATATTTTTATATTGGATTGATAGAAGGATGTCTCCTGCAAATTTAAAACCCCAATATGTTTAAAAAGGTGCAGTAGTTTTAGAAATATTAATTATTTTCTGAAAATTGAAAGGTTTAGGCAAGTTTAGGCACAAAATTTACCAAAGAAAGCACATTTTTGATCCGGTAAAAATATTTTTATATTGGTTTAATAGAAGGACGTTTTTTATAAACTTTAGGCCTCAATATTTTTAAATAGGTGCAGTAGATTTCGAAATATTAATTATGTTGTGAAAAATACTATTTTTTTTAAGTTTTCGACGATTTTAAATAAAAAATCGGCCACAAAAGGCGCATATTTAATCCGATGAAAATATTTTTGTATCGGATTGATAAAAGGACGTCTCCTGCAAATTTAAAGCTCCAATATGTTTAAAAAGGTGCAGTAGTTTTTGATATATTAATTATTTTCTGAAAATTGAAAGGTTTAGGCAAGTTTAGGCACAAAATTTACCAAAGAAAGCACATTTTTGATCCGGTAAAAATATTTTTATATTGGTTTAATAGAAGGACGTCTTTGGTAAATTTTGGGCCCCAAAATTTATAAATAGTTGCAGTAGTTTTCGTAATATTAATTATTTTGTGAAAAATACTATTTTTTTTACGTTTTCGACGATTTTAAGTAAAAAATCGGTCATAAAAGGCGCATTTTTAATCCGATGAAAATATTTTTATATTGCTTTGATAAAAGGACATCTCCTGCAAATTTAAAGCCCTAATTTGTTTAAAAAGGTGCAGTAGTTTTTGAAATATTAATTATTTTCTGAAAATTGAAAGGTTTAGGCAAGTTTAGGCACAAAATTTACCAAAGAAAGCACATTTTTGATCCGGTAAAAATATTTTTATATTGGTTTAATAGAAGGACGTCTTTTGTAAATTTTGGGCTCCAAAATTTATAAATAGGTGCAGTACTTTTCGTAATATTAATTATTTTGTGAAAAATACTATTTTTTTTTACGTTTTCGACGATTTTAAGTAAAAAATCGGTCATTAAAGGCGCATTTTTAATCCTATGAAAATATTTTTATATTGGCTAATAGAAGGACGTCTTTCGTAAATTTTAGGCCCCAAAATATATAAATAGGTGCCGTAGTTTTCGTAATATTAATTATTTTGTGAAAAATACTATTTTTCACGTTTTCGACGATTTTAAATACAAAAATCGGCCATAAAAGGCGCATTTTTAATCCGATGAAAATATTTTTATATTGGTTTGATAGGAGGACGTCTCCTGAAAATTTAAAGCCCCAATATGTTTAAAAAGGTGCAGTAGTTTTTGAAATATTAATTATTTCCTGAAAATTGAAAGGTTTAGGCAAGTTCAGGCACAAAATTTACTATAGAAAGCACATTTTTAATCCGGTAAAAATATTTTTATATTGGTTTAATAGAAGGACGTCTCTTAAAAACTTTAGGCCTCAAAATTTTTAAATAGGTGCAGTAGTTTTCAAAATATTAATTATTTTGTGAAAAATACTATTTTTTTACGTTTTCGACGATTTTAAGTACAAAAATCGGCCATAAAAGGCGCATTTTAATCCGATGAAAATATTTTTATATTGGTTTGATAGACGGACGTCTCCTGCAAATTTAAAGCCCCAATTTGTTTAAAAATGTGCAGTAGTTTTTGAAATATTAATTATTTTCTGAAAATTGAAAGGTTTAAGAAAGTTAGGCACAAGATTTACCATAAAAAGCACATTTTTGATCCGGTAAAAATATTTTTATATTGGCTAATAGAAGGACGTCTTTCGTAAATTTTAGGCCCCAAAATATATAAATAGGTGCCGTAGTTTTCGTAATATTAATTATTTTGTGAAAAATACTATTTTTTACGTTTTTGATGATTTTAAATACAAAAATCGGCCACAAAAGGCGCATTTTTAATCCGATGAAAATCTTTTTGTATCGGTTTGATAAAAGGACGTCTCCTGCAAATTTAAAGCCCAAATATGTTTAAAAAGGTGCAGTAGTTTTAGAAATATTAATTATTTTCTGAAAATTGAAAGGTTTAGGCAAGTTTAGGCACAAAATTTACCAAAGAAAGCACATTTTTGATCCGGTAAAAATATTTTTATATTGGTTTAATAGAAGGACGTTTTTTATAAACTTTACGCCTCAATATTTTTAAATAGGTGCAGTAGATTTCCAAATATTAATTATGTTGTGAAAAATACTATTTTTTTAAGTTTTCGACGATTTTAAATAAAAAATCGGCCACAAAAGGCGCATTTTTAATCCGATGAAAATATTTTTGTATCGGATTGATAAAAGGACGTCTCCTGCAAATTTAAAGCTCCAATATGTTTAAAAAGGTGCAGTAGTTTTTGATATATTAATTATTTTCTGAAAATTTAAAGGTTTAGGCAAGTTTAGGCACATAATTTACTATAGAAAGCACATTTTTAATCCGGTAAAAATATTTTTATATTGGTTTAATAGAAGGACGTCTCTTAAAAACTTTAGGCCTCAAAATTTTTAAATAGGTGCAGTAGTTTTCAAAATATTAATTATTTTGTGAAAAATACTATTTTTTTACGTTTTCGACGATTTTAAGTACAAAAATCGGCCATAAAAGGCGCATTTTAATCCGATGAAAATATTTTTATATTGGTTTGATAGAAGGACGTCTCCTGCAAATTTAAAGCCCCAATTTGTTTAAAAAGGTGCAGTAGTTTTTGAAATATTAATTATTTCCTGAAAATTGAAAGGTTTAGGCAAGTTTAGGCACAAAATTTACTATAGAAAGCACATTTTTGATCCGGTAAAAATATTTTTATATTGGTTTAATAGAAGGACGTCTCTTGTAAATTTTAAGCCCCAAAATTTTTAAATAGGTGCCGTAATTTTCGAAATATTAATTATTTTGAGAAAAATACTATTTTTTCTTACATTTTCATTTTTTTCCACTTGTTGTTTAACTTAATCACGTAATGAATATGGAATCCTTCTCGCTGTTCTTATTTCAAATTTGGAATTTTCTTAAATCATATTCTAAACTTTTCAAGCATCCCAAACCTTGACAAATATCTTGAGTATCTTTAACATAAAAATAATTAAAATTAAACCTAATTCTTAAAAAAATTGTAGTTCATCCTTTTGAACAACTTTTAAAATCATAGTAAAAATGTTCATTTTCTTGTTGTTTTATTTGAAAAAAATATACAGGGTGGGCCAAAAGTTTCGCACCAAACAAAATAATGTTCAAACGGGTTATATTTAAGAAATGAAACTTTTAGAGGTATCAATGTAGGCAACTTGTCCATACTTTGGCAGTATTTTTGAAAAGGAAGGTACAGAGTATCCGAGTGGTGGCGCCTCATACATTTTTTTAAATGACAACTATGGTCGTGTTGCATATCATTGCAAAGCTAATTTTTTTGTGATTACGGTGGTGTATTACAAATATTATGTATTATTACAAAAAAGTTAAGAAAAATCTAATTAAAAGAAAAATTACATATTTTATTTTCATGCATTTTTAGACAATGGAAACAATTATTATCTGACACCAGGTTTGTTCCAACAACGAGTTTTCTGACCGAGTCGAAACCGTAAAAAAGCTACTTGCATCGAATATATGCGCTTGCGCCAACTGTTTACCTTCTATCGTATGGTTTTTTTATTTCATGAATAATTTTGTTGAGATTAAGGTTTAATTAAGAAGAAGACATGCGTTTTTGATGTTGATGCAAATTATGCGCTGGTAGAATGACCCTTTAATAATTAGATCAATTAATTCATAATGTGAGGCTAAAACTAATTAAGACCTTGCGCTAAGACACACATAAAGTGCAATAAATGTGCCATATTGCGGCTCTAACTATGGCAAACTATACAAGGAATAATATGTTAATGCAAACTGGGTGTTAGCTCTCAACAGCTCTTCAGTCCTACCACCCCAACCCTAAAATAAATTGCTCTTTTAACTACAACAATGTGCATAAAACACAAATTTGTTTGTAAATTCAAACTTTAATTAAAACAGATTTTACGTGAGTTAATTTATTTCTTGTATTGATGATGATTTATTTAGTTGAAAAACGCTTCTTTAGATTTGAGAAAACATGGAAAAAAAGACAAATCCTTTTATGCGAAGGGGCGAATTGAAAATCGCGACTTTGGGCGACGTTTTGAGATGGCTAAAGCAATTTTTGCTCCGATTGCTTCAGGACTCTCTCGGCTTTATAAACCTCAAAGAGGGTGCCGTCTCTTGGTTTTGATTTATTTCTTGCGATATTGTACAGCAATAACATATTTTATGGAACAATGCTGCCACGAGACGTTTATTTTTATTTCCAAAGCCCTTTCAATCGGCCTCCCCAAATTGCCGTTTTACTCCATGTTTGATTCACAAATTTACCAATAATAAACACCTACAATCTTACAATTTAAATCATACAAACTACAGATTGATTTAAACAATATTGAGTTTTTAAGGCTTAGACATGATTACATCACCAAAAATCAATTGCACCAAATACGATGGAGAAGTTCAATTGCACCATTTTCACATAAAGTGACACTTAAATTTAAAAAAGTTGAAAATATGTCAGTTGAAAGTTTAACTGTCAGATAAAGGCGATTAGACCACTTTCATTTGAAATTTAAGTGATGCTTACAAAAGTACTGTGGAAAATCTAACAATTAAAAATTTAAGTTTCACTTAAGTTCGATTGCACAACTTACACTTAAATTAAAGTGACATTTATATACAAAAAAGACGACAATGCAAAATGTACCAGTTGGAAATTAAAGTGCCACTTTAGCTCGACTACAATGAAAAGTCTTTTATATAAAAATTTAAGTGTTACTTAGGGTCGTTAGGCACGACTTTCGTTTATAATTTAACTGACACTGACATAAATTAAAAAAAAACTACAGTGGAAAATCTATCAATTGAAAATTTAAGTGACACTTAAGTTCGAGTATACTACTTTGACATAAAATTTGGAAATTATGGAAAACCTGTTAGTTAAAAATTTAACTATCCAGTCTTAAAATTTAAGTGATACTGACATAAATTCAAAAACAAGCTACTGTGTAAAATCTATTGGTTAAAAATTAAAGTGTCACTAATTATGCTTATTTCACCACTTTATAATTAATTAAATGACACTAAGATAAATTAAAAAAAAAGTACTAAGTTCGATTGCATGCTTTAAGTGACACCTATATTTAAAAAATGGCAACTTTAAAAATTAAGTTTCACTTAAGGTTAATTGTACCATTTTTTATTTAAAATTAAAGTTATTACATAAATTATAAAAAAATACTTGTGTGGAAAATCATTTAAAAACTTAAGTGTCACTTAAGTTCGATAATTAAAATTTATATAACTATGGAAAATCTGTTAGATAAAATTTTAGAGTTATTTGGGGTTGAGTTTTGCAAATTTTACACTTAATAAAATTAAAGAAAAAATTAAATACAAAAAAAATTGAGATAATTATCTACCATAATCTTAAAAAAACAAAAAAAAATAGTAGAAATTAGTGAAACCTGTGGAACTAAGCATAAACTAAAAAAAAACATGAATAAAAAGGCTTAAATTTATTAAGAAACTTTTGGAAATAGTTATTAACTCAAAAAAGAAAAAATATGAGTTTTGCAAATTTAATGTTTTTATTGTTTTTTTTTTTCAATTTTATGAAATTTAAATTTTTTATTTTCTTTAGGTTATAGAAGTTTTGGAAATCTACAACTTTTAATTTTGATGTTTTATTAATTTTTTTAAATTTTATATAAAAAGAATTACCAAGAAAAACACAAATATCTACCAACTACCAAAACTTGATTTCTGCATAAAATAGATTTAATTAGAATTTTAGGCTGCTCAAATTTTGTAGTTTTTCTATTTTTTTACATTTATTAAGAATTTTTTTTATGGGAAAAAGAACAAAAATATGTATCGAAATTTGAATTTTTGTTTGAGCTTAGCTAGAACTTAAGGCTTCACAGATTTTGCACAATTATTAATTTTGTGGTTTTATTATTTTTTTAAATTTTATACCGGGTGTTCACGAAAGTAGGGCGACTCCTATAATTTCTTTATTTATGAAAATAAAATTTTTGAATTTTAATATGTTATATGGCATATAAAAATACAACTACTGAAGTAAAAAAAATGTGAATTTCGGTTTTACAGGAAATGATATCAACTTTGTTATTTTAAATGTAATACTCTATTTTTTTGTAGTGATTATAAAGCACTGGTTAGTTTTAAGTACGTTTGAGGCAAAATTTTTTTTTTCTGAATTTAAAAAAGTTTTTGGATTTTTTTATAAAATTTTTTATAATAAAATCTATTGAAATTACTCTTAAATAACTTAAGAATTATTATCTACATCTTGGGCAATGGGAAAAAATCCTCAATACAAATAAGGGGTGGTATCATGCAATTTGAAAAAAAAGATATTTCCAAAAAACGCATTTTATAAATTATACAGCATTTTATAAATTATAGGTTTTTTGTCATTTATTTGAAAACGGTTGGTAATAAAGATTTGAAATTTGGTGTGAAGACTAATACGTTTAAGATATAATTTCTCAATTTTTTTCAGATTTTTTGAAAGCTTTCAAAAAATTTCAGAGCTTTCAAAAAGTCTGGAAAAAAATTGAGAAATTATATCTTAAACGTATTAGTCTTCACACCAAATTTCAAATCTTTATTACCAACCGTTTTCAAATAAATGACAAAAAATCTAGTTTTAGTCACAATAGTTAAAGGGCTGTAGCTCCCTTAGGAAGCGAAATCGGACACATGTTTATAGGAAGTTTTTTTCTTAAAATTAGTTGTAGAATCGCCTCCTAAAGTTTGGCCGCTTAATTTCGGGACACCCTGTATATATTAATTTTTCAAAAAATAAATTTCATAACTTACAAATTATTTTACCTGTATAAAATATTTAAGAATATTTTTTATAGATTTATTAAAAGAAATATACCAAAAAAATAAGATAAATACAATGAAAAGTTAAAATTATTACCAAAATTTTGAAAACGGAATTAACCCATAAAACCAAAAATATACTTAATAGAAATTGGTGGAACCTGACCAACGATATCATAAATTAGAAAAAATACAATAAAAACTTAAATTTATGACCAAAAATTTGGTTATGGTAACCAACAATAAAAAAAATAAGTAAAAATTAGTGGAACCTATCCAATTGGGAAATAAATTACAAAAAAATTTTTAGAAATACAACGAAATGTTGAATTTAAAATCCACCAAAATTTTGAAAAAAGTTGTTAACCCAAACAATAGAATAATACGTAAGAATTAGTGGAACCTGAGCAATTGAGCCTTAAATTATATTAAAAAAAAACACAATGGAACGTTTGAATACATCATAAAAAAACTGGGCCTGGAATTAAAAAAAAATGATAAATACAATAAAAAGTTAAAATTATTACCAAAATTTTGGAAACGGTTATCAACCCATAAAACAAAAAATATAGTAGAAATTGGTGGAACTTGAGCAACAACATCATAAATTAGAAACAGTACCATAAAAACTTTATTTTTTATTATCAAAAATTTGGTTATGGTAACCAACTAAAAAAACAGCAAAATAAGAAAACATTAGTGGAACCTATCCAACTGGGTACCAAAATTTTTAAAATACTTATCAATCCAAAAAATAGAATATTTGATAAAAATTAATGGAACCTGTGCAATTGAGCCTTAAATTATATTAAAAAAAATACAGAAACACGATGAAACCAAAATTTTGGAATTGGTTTTATGAACTCAAAAAACAGTAAAAAATTGATGGAACCTTAAATTAGGCTCAGTTGCATAGGTACTACTTAAGCTTTAAGTCTCACTTTAATAAAAAATTGATAGACTGGGTGTCGAATTAAAAACAATGAGATAAATACAACGAAAAGTTAAAATTATTACCAAAATTTTGGAAACAGTTAATAATCCATAAAACAAAAAATACAGGGTGGATTTTATGAATGGAACCAAAGCCGCCATGCCCAAATGGCTGGATAAAAAAATTTGAAATTTTGTAGGATCAAATAAGACTTTGGTAGAAAAGTTTTAAGATGAAAAAAATTTTTTTTTATAGTTCGTATTTTTGACACGGCAGCCATCTTGAATTTTTTAAACGGCAATATTTGTCATGCAATACATCATTGGAAAGCTAATTTTTAATACTTTACGACAGTCTATAAAATTATTATATAAATCATACTGTTGGAAATTACAAAAAATAGCCTTTTTATTATTTTTCTTTCAAAATAAAAATATTTTAGCATTCAAAAAAGGGTTAAAATATTTTTTTGAACATAATAATATTTTATTTAAATGAAACAATAAAATTTTTTAAAAAAATTCAAGATGGCTTCCGTGTCAAAAATCCGAGCGATAATTTTTTTTATTCATCCTAAAATATTTGTACCAAGGCCCCATTTGATTCCACAAAATTTTAAATGGGCAAAAATATAATAAAAACCTAATTTAATTCAAAACATTTGGTTATAAAAAAAAAAACAGAAAAATAAGTAAAAATTAGTGGAACCTGTGCAATTGAGAATTAAATTGTATAAAAAAATTACGTTGAAAATGGTTGAAAGAGTTATGATCCCAAAAAACAAAAAAAATGGTAGAAATTAGTGGAACCTGTGCAACTGAACCATAAATTACAAGAAAATTATAGAAATACAATGAAAGATTCTCTACTAAAATTTTGAAAAGGGTTGATAATTCAAAATTGCGTCGTTTAAAGCCGTATTTGAATCGAAATTTTTCGATTTTTCTCCAAAAGAACTGTTTAACCGATTTTAACCAAATATTTTTTAAATGCGTCCATCCACAGTGTTTACCTTTAGTAAAAATTTAAAACCGGTAACTTTTATACTTTTCGAGAAAAAAAAATAAAAACGAATTTTCATGAAAAATAACAAGCTTTTAAAAATTTTTTTTTCGATTTTTTTCAAAATCGACCCTGCAAATTCAAGCTCAAAAAACAAAAAAAAATGGTACGTTTAGTGGGACTTATGTAATAACCAAAATTTTGGAAGGTTATCGGCTCATAACAAAAAAAAATAGTAACAATTAGTGGAACCTTTGCAACTTTAAAAAAATTGACAAAATTACAATGAAAAGGATAAATTACCAAAATTTTGGAAACTCAAAAGTTTTGTAAATTTTACATTATCATACCTGTTCATCCAAGGAGTTAGGTAATCCAATTCTGAGATAAAACCAATTTTTAAAAATAATTCAATAAAACCACATTATCTAGTTGAAACAAAAATATGAAATGATTAATGTCTAAACTATATTTTAGTGAATGGAAAATATTTTCCGGAACTCCAGTGGTTCATTCACGCCTGATTATCTGATAAAAAATGAAAACGCATTTGTGCAAGCTTTCAGTTTCTTGCAGTGAACGGGCGATTGCACTTCGCCACTGTTATTAGTGCTAAAAGTAGTACAACTTTATCAACATGTCTTGGGTACCACAAGACTTAGCTTCGACATGTACCTACGGAACATACCTCACAACATGTTCATCCTCAACATTTCTTTTCCTCCAAATGATCGTGGAATTATTTGGAAGATCACGCGATAACCCACAAAGTTTTCCACACAATTTCCACCAAGGATATTTTGGACCGGAAATTGAACGCCAGGAGTACGACTTTATTATTGTCGGTGCGGGAAGTGCTGGATGTGTCATAGCCAATAGATTATCAGAGAAAAAAAACTGGAAAGTACGTATAATTTTCATAAATTCATAAATTAAAAAAATTAAAAAAAAAAATATATAATCATTACACGCACTAGTTTACGCTTTATTTAAATTTTATATGAAGCAATGGTAGTAATTATTCACGCCTTAAGGTTGCTTAAGTAATGACTTTCATTATTTTATTCCTATTTTTGATTTGATCTAGACATGGTTTAATACCAATGAAATATTACTACGAAATTTTTACACTAATTTTAATCAAAATTTCATCAATTTACATTATAAAATAATTACACCACTTTTAGTCTAAGTTGCGCAGTTTTTACTTAAGTATGCTTAAACCACAAAATGACAGAAAAACAACCAAAAAAAATTACAATTTTGTAGTTTTAGTGGAACCAGTGCAAGGTCCCTTAAATAATATTGTGTATAATCTTGTTAATACATATAATTAATAGTGAGTAATTATATGTAAATTGATTTTATGAAAAAATTAAGCAAAAACCTTGCGTAGCGTTGATTTTTCTTATATCGAATGGAAATAATTTATGTGACTTTCGCATTCCTGAGTCTTGCTGAGGCATTTTTGTATTAAAAACCCCTATTCTAGTCTTGTTTTAATTAAGGTATTAAGTGTGCCTAATTGATCTTGGAGCTTTAGAAGCGTTAAAGCTTTAATCGAAAGCGCATTTAGAAAGCAATGCAAGCAACAATGGAGTTTTTGAAAAAAATGCAGTAATCTTGAAAGTGCAAGAACACGACAATACGCCACGAGTTTTTTTAGGAGTGCTTGCAACTTACAAGCAATTTCTTATAAATTTTTTTTGCGCTACCTCGTATTTCCACCTACTTAAATGCTAATCCGTAACGGATTTATGATTTTTACTTTTACATTCACCAATTTACCATTAATTTAAATGAACGAAATCCCATGAAATACCACATGCATCACATTAATTAACATACTTTTTTTATCAAATTTATAGATTTCACCTGACGTTTAGTTTTTTAAACTAAGCTTATGTAAAATTACCTTTCACACTTTACCTTGCAATGAGATTTATAATTGTTCGACTAATATGGAGTTTTAGTAACCAAATCAATAACTTGTACCGTTTACTAATTTTTTTTGTTATGTAAGGTACTATAAAATGTGGTGGGATAAAAGTCACGAGTTTCGTAAGTTTACTTTCGGATTGTTTTTTTCCTGGAAGAATTATGTGTTTTACATTACCTACAAAAGAACTTGAAATACTTTTTTTTCAAAAAAATACTTTCATTCAATCATATTTATTATTATCAATTTTTACAACTAAATAAATAAAGTTTTATTATTATTTTATAGTATGTATAATTAATTACAAGAAACTTTCTTAAGGTTAAAAAAATAAACGATTAATAAATTATTTATAAAATTATGCATACTACTGCATTAATATTGATATGTCATTACAATCATTTAGGATAAATTAGAAATGCCTATTAATATAACATATTAAGTTTCCTTAATTAATCATTAACACGATTGACATTTTGTGTGTATTGTTTCAAATTAAAAATTTAAATGTTAATTTACATTTAATGTATAAAGAAAGTAAAAATTGGATTTTTTGATATTTTTAAGGCTTCAAATTTTTCATGGAAATCGGTTTTTATTTTTTATCTCAAAAACTATAAAACTTACCCGTTTCAAATTTTTCCAAAGGTTAATACCATAGATAGACGTATTAAAATATCTCAAGAAATCAATGATTTTCCAAAGTTCTTATTCGAGTTTCCTAGCAAAAATTGTACAATTTGTATATCAAGCTACTATTTACAACTGTACAAAATCTCGTAAGGAAATTTGAAAAAATAAAAAAGATATTAATATTTTTCTCATTAAAGTACCAAAAACTATAACTAAAATACAAGATATCTCAAGAAATCAATGTTTTTTCTAAAGTTCCCATTCGAATTTTCTAATAAAAATTGTACCATTTATATATCAAGCTAATATGTAATTACAAATGTACAAAATCTCGTTAAGAAATTTGAAAAAACAAAAAAGGTATTCACTTTTTTCAAATTAAATTACCAAAAATTATAACTAAAATATAAAACACCGCAAGAAATCAATGATTTTCCAAAGTTCTCATTCGATTTTTCAAGCTACTATTTACAACTGCACAAAATCTCGTCAAGAAATTTGAAAAAATAAAAAAGATATATGATTTTCCAAAGTTTTCATTCCAATTTCGAAGCTGTACGAACTTCAAGTATTTATAAGTTCGAACTTACCATTCAAAAGTTCGAAATTTAGAATAGTTTGAACCGTTTGAAAATTAAGCAATAGTTAGAGTTCGGAAGAATTTAGATTTCGCAAAAAGTTCGGGTTCAGAAAAAGTTTGGGTTCGAAAAAAGTTTGAGTTCGGATATAATAAAGTGACTTTCTTAGGTTTGAACTACCTCAAGTTATAATTGCGTTCGAACTTTATTAGGTTCGGATTACATCGAGTTCGAACTTTGCGGTGTTCGAACTTTATCGAGTTTGAACTAAATCCAGTAGAAAATTTATCGATGTCTAACTTATTAACTATAAAGGATAGCTTTGAATTTTTTCATATTTTTTTTCTCGAAAACTATAAAAGTTATCGGTTTGAAATTTTTACCAAAGGTAAACACAGTGGATAGACATATTTTAAAAATTATTTGGTTAAAATCGGTAAAAGAGATTTTTTGGAAAAAAATCGCAAATTTGGGCAAAATTTTGGTACAAATACGGCCCTCGACGGCGCTATTTTTAACCAAAAATTATAATTTTTACGGAATTTGTTAGAAAAGGCGACGGTGCGAATTTTAAGCTATAAAACGTCCCGACGGTACTAATAGTTTCGAAAATATTAATCATTTTGTAAAAAGTGGAAAAATTCAGACCGAAATTTTGGCTTCTAACATTTTTAGCCATAACTCAATAACAAAAAACGATAGCAAAATTATTCTTTTTTTGTCTTAAAATGGTTTTAAAGAGCTTTTAGGGTAGGTACAATTAGTAGGGGTGAAATGGAATTTGAGGGGTTAATTAGACCGAAACCCGTCAAAAATTGTGACTTTTTCAAATGCGATCTTAAAAAAATTTTATTTGATTGTATTTACAAAATTCAAAAACCCTATGCAGGAGCAGTTTTAGATCTAAGAATAGATTCGGTAGAATTTTTAAAAATTAAAAGCCGTTAAAAAATGGCCGGACGGGAGCCGCGCACCTCTAATTTCAAAAATTCTGCTTTATTTTTCCAACCCCTTCGAGTATATAAACAAAACAATTGCATATACACTGTAGAAATTACTATTTTTAAGGAAAATAAAGCGAAAGTTGAAAATTTTAAAAACTGTGTGCGCCAGTGGTACAAAAACTAGCGCGCGTTTGTGCGATTTTTTGAACATTTTAAGTTCGATTTTTTTCTGAAGCAAAGGGCGAAAATTTTGAGGTGTTGATTTTTTTACTCATAAATATTAATATAGTTAGCAAAATGAAAAATATCGCACCGTAATAGTCAACCTCTATCAAAAGTTACGAATTTTCAAAGTTCGCGTTAAAAAAGCAAGAAAAACGAAATGCAAATTTAAAGGCCCCAAATTAATATAAAAAATCAAGAAATCAAAAAAAGGGCTCGGATGGACATAATAACGGGTATCTTCTTTTAAAATCAAAAAAGCACGAATTTTTGTACCAGTGAATCTTGAGATCGAAGCGGTACCAATTTGGTACTTTTACCCCCCCCCCCCCCGAAAAAACGCTAAATTTGCACAGTTTAAATCTCGGCGCCGTGACGTCACACCGTTACGCCTGGACACTTAAAAATTGTACCATATGATTTTCAGGATGTGAGAATAAAAGGAGCCAAATTTCATCGCTTCGGTTTAAAACCGGACGGGAATGCGATTTTTCAAAGTTGACGCCGACGAAAACCGAAAAAAAACACAAAAAAATCGACCGATTTGGAATTTTTTTTGTAATGTTAGGGTACTCCGAATAATTTGAAATTCGAACCTCGCTTAGAATCGACAACCCTCTTCATGATGCAACCGGAATTTTTAAAATCTTCCAAAAAAACTACCCTTTTCGGGGTTCCGCGCAAAAATACAAAACCGGTTACATAAAACTTGCTGCAGCACTTTTATTTCTCAAAAAAAAAAATTCAAATTTATTTCATTGATTGTTTCTTTTAAATATTTTTAACAAATTTGTTTAAAAAAAACGATGATTTTTACGATAAAAAATTTTTTTAATAATTTTTTTTTATCTCTCTTTAAAAAACTTTCAAAACTGTTTCGAAATGTTTTTTCGATTTTTTCAGAAGATATTTAAAAAAACATTGATTTTTACGAAAAAAATACTTTTTCTATAACTTCTTTATTTCTCATTAAAAAAAATCAAAACTATTTTATTTATTGTATTTTTATGAAAAACCAAACAAGTTGTTTCGAAATTTTTTTATATATTTTTATCGAAGTTATTTCAAAATTGTGTTGATTTTTACGAAAAAAACGTGTTTTTTAACATAACAAAAAAAATTTTATTTTTATTTTATATTTCTCAATATAAAAAATTTGAAAACTGTTTTATTTATCGTATTTTCATGAAATCTAACTAAATAAGATATTTCGATTTATTTTTGCCGAAGTTGTTAAAAAATTATGATTTTTACAATAAAAAGGTTGTTTTTCATTATTTTCTTTTATTTCTCGATAAAACACTTTCAAAACTGTTTTGAATTTTTTTTTTCAATTTTTACAGAAGATTTTACAAAAAACCGTTGATTTTTACGAAAAAAAAACTTAATTTTTTTTAAATATTAATAAAATAACTCAAAAATTGTTATAACTTTTTTATTTGTCATTAAAAAAAATCAAAACCGTTTTATTTATTGTATTTTCATGAAATTTAACCAAAAAAATTGTTTCGAAATTTTTTTTATATATTTTTACCGAAGTTATTTCAAAATAACATTGATTTTTACGAAAACTGTTTCGAAATTTTCAATTTTTACAGATGATATTTAAAAAAAAAAACGTTGATTTTTAAGAAAAAAAATGTGTTTTTTAATAAAATAACTCACAACTTGCTGTAACTTTTTTATTTCTCCATAAAAAAATTAAAATCTGGTTTATTTATTGTATTTTCATGAAATCTAACAAAATAAATTGTTTCGAAATTTTTTTGACCGAAGTTATTTCAAAAAAAAGCATTGGTTTTTACCATTAAAAAATTTCATAACTGTTTTATTTAAAAAATTTAACACTGGCAAAAATTTCAGATCCCAACACTGAAAAAAAATTTTTATAGAAACATTTTAGTAACATATAAAAATAATATACAGGGTGTAACAAAAGTATGGAATAATCGATTTATTTTCTTATTTTGAAGAGTTACAAAAAAAGTTTAAGACAAAAGTTTTTTGATATTTTTTGATGCATATTTTGACATATTTTGTTTATTAACATTTGTTTCTGTTTCTTTGCTATGGCAACCAACTTTGTTTTTTTAAGCAGCAACTATATAGGGTGTCCCACTTTTTTCCAGCAAATTTTTTTTAGATGTAAATGCCATTCTGAACAAAAATTTTCCTATGAACTATTACGTTTATTCGACTTTTAAAAAGTTACAACAATTTTAAAATTTCAAAAAATTAATGATTTTTGTGGGACACCCTGTATAAATTTCATTTAATTTAAAAAAAACTAATTTGGCAAAGAAAAAATCCAAATAATAATTTATTTAAATAAAAAAATAATATAATAAGGAAGAATATTATATAGGGTGTTCCACAAAAATCATGAAAATTTATCAATTTTAAAATTGCTATAACTTTTTTGGGAATTGAAAAAACATAATAGTTGATAGGAAATTTTTTGTTCAGAATGACATTTTCTATCTAAAAAAATTTTTTGCTGGAAATAAATTGAGACACCCTGTAAATTATTTTTCGATTTTCAAAAAGTGCATATTTTTCTGAATATGGGGATGTTATTATATCCCAACAAAAAAAAATTAAAATTAAAAAAAATATATTTTTAGAAAAAAAAACAATTTTTGTTTTGTTTTTATACAAATATCGAAACTCAAAACAATTTTAAATACTACACTGATAACTAGCTAATATTAATATTAAATTAGATTTCCAAACATTAAACATTTTATTTTTTGTTTTTGTTTCCAAAAATATATATTTTTTTAATTTTTTTTGTTGGGATAAACTAGATATCCCGATATAGAGGTAAAATATGCTCTTTTTGAAAATCGAAAAAAAAAAACATATTGTTGCTACTTAAAAAACAAAGTTGGTTGCCGGAGCAAAAAAACAAAAAGAAATGTGAAAAAACAAAATATGTCAAAATATGCATCGAAAAAAAAATCAACAAACTTTTGTCTTGAGAAGAAGAAAATAAATCGAATATTCCATACTTTTGTTACACCCTGTACATGAATATATGTAATTAAGAAATGTACAAAAACTGAAAAAAAAATATTTACTAAATCCAGGTCATTAAATAGTTCATTTAAATTATTATAAATATTTATATTAAAATTGCTAATTAAAACATTAAACATTAAAACTCCAATAGTATTTAATACATTTACATTTAAAATGAATTAAATAAAATTCCTGATCTTTCAAATTTAAACTATACAGTAATAATTTATTGAATTATTAATATCAGTTTAATTAAAAGTATAATAGTTTGATTAAAAATCAATACAAACGTGTTTTATCAGGGAAATGTGATTTTAATTGGCAATTAATTATTATTTAACAGCAAAAACATCGGAAATTCATATTTAAGCTTCATCTTCAATGCGTTTTATAACGATGATGGCAATTAAAAGGATTTAACTTGGTTTAATTTAAATTCTAAAGAAAATTACAGAAAAAAATAATACAAAAAAAAAACATGATTTAAAATATTTACTGAAGCGATTTAAATTATTTTTTTCATCTAAAAAAGTCGTCACAAGTAGGTCAGTCAATGATGAAAGCTATCCTACTTCAGACGTCATGCTATTATTTCCGGATTTGATCGGAAGAGGGAATTAATAAAATTTTTATTTCTAACTAATTAATTTTTTTTTTAGGTTTTACTTTTGGAAGCTGGTGATGAAGAACCTGACGTAGCTGATGTCCCAGCTTTTGCTCCAATGTTGCTACGTTCAAGTATAGATTGGGGCTACTTAACGCAACCTTCCCCAAGTAGCTGTAAAGCTCGTACCGATGGTCGTTGTTTATGGGCTCGTGGTAAAGTAATGGGTGGTTCATCCACGATCAACTACATGATATACCTTCGTGGACATCCACTCGACTACGATGAATGGGCTGCAGCAGGAAATCCTGGTTGGAAATACCGCGATGTTCTTCCTTACTTCATTAAATCTGAAAATAACAGGAATTTAGATAGAGTTGAAGATTTTTATCATGGTGTAGGTGGTTATCAAACGGTTGAAATTTTCCCGTATCAAGATCAGAATGTTTTCTTGTTGATTGAAGCTTTCAAGCAGTTGGGTTTGGAGGAGTTTGATCAAAATACTGAACGATTGATCGGAACAAGTTTATTACAACATACCACTGAGGATGGTGAACGATTGACCACGAATGGTGCTTTCATTCGTCCCATCAGGAATAAACGCGAAAACCTTGAAATACGCTCTAATGTTCATGTTAACCGTATTTTGATTGATCCTGCTACTAAAATAGCGTTAGGAGTAGAGCTTTTGTATAACGGTAAAATCCAACAGGTTTTTGCGAGGAAAGAAGTGGTTTTATCAGCTGGATCAATTAATTCCCCCAAAATTTTGATGTTGAGTGGTGTGGGTCCTGCTGATGAATTGGCGAAACATAATATTGAGTTAATTAAGGAATTACCTGTGGGGTATAATTTGCATGATCACACTACTATTGATGGGGTTATGTTTGCGTTGAGTAATAAAACTGCGACGAGTGTTAGTGATGAGGAAAGGGATTCTGATGTGAGGTATTATCGAGAGACTCATCGAGGACCTTTATCTGGAACAGGAAGTTTGCAAGTGAATGCGTTTGTGCAAACGAAGTATGCTAGTGGAGCAAGACCTGATATCCAGTATTCTTTAGAAGGAATTAATGTACAAAATGTTTTGAGTGATCCAATTTTAGCAGCTGAAACGAATGTATTACCTGTCGCTTATTACGATGGTATTATGGTTAGACCAATTTTACTAAATCCTAAAAGTAGAGGTGTGGTGCAATTAAATAATACTGATCCTATTTACGGTGATCCTTTAATTTACGCCAATACTTTTATGGAACGAATTGATTTATTAACGATAGTCGAAGGAATTAAACAAAGTTTAAATTTATTAAATACTCCAGTTTTACGGAAAGCGGGTTATCAATTAGTTGATGTACCATGGCCTGCTTGTAAAGATTACCAATTTGGTACTGATGATTATTGGGCTTGCATCGCGATGGCTTATACCACAACAATTTTCCACCCAGTAGGGACTTGTAAAATGGGTCCCAAAAATGATCATGACGCCGTCGTTGATCCAAAATTACGAGTTTATGGTATCAAAAACTTAAGAGTAATCGATTCCTCAATTATGCCTGTTATCATGAGAGGAAACACGAATGCGCCCACGATTATGATAGCGGAAAAAGGAAGCGATTTTATTAAAGATTACTGGACTAGAGCCGAAATTAGTCACCCATCAAAACCGTATGATGTTACCGAAAGATTTTTAACTAAACCTTATAGAAAATAGTCTTAATTTTATGTTATAATATATTATTTAAAAAATCTTACTCTTTTATTAAAGTTTTATTAAATGTTTGTAACAAACTCGTTTGAGAGTCGAGAAAATTTTAATGGTAAGCAACAGAAGTAGTAAAGGGCCTTTCAAGAGTATCATTTTGAATTGCCAACTAGTTTAAAGTTGTTGCAACTCGTAAGTTTGATCAATTGTGTTTTCACGAGGGAAATGCAATGGGAATAGAAAGAAGTACTTGTTTAAAACTGAATTTTCAATGCCGCCCTCCTTTTTGAACTAAATTAACTCGTATTTGAATAATATAGTAAGTGAAACAACTTCTTAAATAAATCAAGCACATTTTATACAATAACTCAAATACATTTTTTGGATAAATTGTTTTTTTTTTGGTAACTTATCCTTGTTTATTTGGAAGCAAAATATAATCAAAATTTTATTTGGAAGATATTGACCCAAATTTTTACTACAAAAAATTTAATTTTTTTGGGCTGAGCCTCAAAATTCCTGGAC
Organism: Stenus bimaculatus; assembly: GCA_963971135.1. Lineage (NCBI taxonomy): Eukaryota > Metazoa > Arthropoda > Insecta > Coleoptera > Staphylinidae > Stenus > Stenus bimaculatus. The sequence continues at coordinate 2,238,820 of OZ020181.1, forward strand.
TAACGTGAATCGAACCTTAACATCAAATAATTCCAAATTTGATCTTCTCATTTAAACACTAACTAAAACTTTTAGTTCATAAAATGTTAGAAAAAATTTCGAGTTTAAAAAGCGGGTTCGAAAACAGATCGAGTTCAAAGAAAGTAAAAGGTAAGTGTGCAAAAAGTTCGAGTTCCCAAAAAAATTTCTTAGATTTAGCCTTTCACAATTTCATTGAGTTCGTACTTTTTATGTTCATCGAGTCAAGTTTGTCGAGTTTGAACTTTATCAAGTTCGAAGTTTAGTATTTTCGAACTTCATCGAGTTTGAAGTTTCAATATTATGACAAGCTATAAAGACTCGGTTCAAACAGTTCGAGCTGTTGATGTTTTAAGACTCGAACTAAGTTTGAATTGTAAGTTTCCAAGTATATCCAGAAATTGAGCACTGTTTTGATCTCTCATTTAGTCAACTTTAAAAAAAAGAAACTTTTGAGAAAGCCTCCTAAGGCCTTTAAAAATAATTATAAAATTTCGCAAAAAACCTCAACTTTTAAAATGATGCTGTACGAACTTGAAATAGTTGCAAGTTAAAACTTTTCATTAAAAAGTTGGAATTCAACATAATCGTTTGTACATTACACAAATGTTCGAATTCATAAAATGCTCAAAATCGAAAGAAGTTCAAAAAAATTCAAGTTCAAAAATTGGGTAAAAATCAGATTGAGTTTAAAGAAAGTTCCAGCTCGGAAGTTCAAGTATTTCAATGAGTTTGTAAGGTTCGACCTTCCATAAGTTCGAACTTTGTAGTTTTCGAAACCACAAACCGATTTTAAACTATTTTAGCGTTTTTACGACAGTAAAGTTATCTCCACTTTGCAACTAGGGCAGTACGAATTTCAAATAATTGTAGGTTCGAACATTAAATAGTTAAAACCGTTCGAATGTTAACCAAAAGTTCATAAATGTTTTGGTTGGAAATAAGTTACAGATTAAAAAACTTCAAAAACAGATCAAATTAAAAAAAAGTTCGATCTTGGAAAAGGTACGACTGCAAAAAATTCGAGTTTCCAAAAAGTTTCTTAGGTTCAACCTTCTACAACTTTGAACTTTGTTATTTTGGAAATTCATCGAGTTCGTACTTTTGATGTTCATTGCATTCGAACATTCTGAAGTTCGAAATATTTCGAGTTCGAAGTTTGGTAGGTTCGAACTTCATCAAGTATAAACTTCATTAAGTTTGCACTTTCATTATTATGCCAAACCATACAGATTCGTTTCGAACAGTTCGAGTTATTAATATTTTAAAACTTGAATTAATTTTGATTTTTAAGTTCGAACACTAAAAAACGCTTGATGTAAACTGCACAATTTTCAGTCTTCATTCGCTTATGCCAAAAATCTCATATTTTTTTTATTTGTAATCAACATACTAAGAAATAAGCTCATTTTTTGATATTTAATTTTTTTTCTGTGCATTTAGTGCCCTTAAATGCGCAGAATAATTTTCTTGTATTTTTGACATTAACCTTGTAAAATCGTAATTTTTTATCCAAACCCAAAATTTCATTTAGAACTTTTTTATATTGCTGAAAACCCCACCTTTACAGCTATTGCTGTGCAAACTAAAATAATTAAAATTTCGAAGTTTTCATTCAAAAATTGGAACTTCAAAATAGTTTGAAGAGAGATCTAAAATATTTCATTTGGAAAGAACTTAACTTCCAAAAAATTAAAATTCAAAAATCTGGTTCGATAACGGATCGAAAAAATAAAAATTCAAGTTGCCCAAAAGTTTGAGATGAAAAATTTTTTATTCAAACAAGTTTTGAGTTTGAAGAATGTTTTTAACTAAATAGAAGCAGTAATTTTGGTTATTCTGTCAACTTCAAACCTTCCACAAATTCAAACATAGTTATTTTTAACTTCCTCAAGTTGGAACTTCATCGAGTTGGTGCTTTTTAAATTCATTGAGTTCAAATTTTCTCAAGTTCATCGAGTTTCGAGTTTAGTAGGTTCGAACTTCATGGAATTTGAACTTCAGCAAGTTCGAACTATTTAAATTCATAGAGTTCGAATCTTCTGAAGTTCGAAGTTTAGTAGTATGTTCAAACTTCATTGAATTCAAAGATAAATCTTCATCGAGCTCACAATTTTTTTAAATTAAGCGAGATTCAACTTTTTGAAGTTCATCGATTATTATGTATTATTTGATTTTGCTAAAAACATCAATTTTTATTGAATAGTTGGAATTTCAAGATAGTTAGAACTTTTTGAAGATTAGTAGGTTCGAACTTCATGGAATTTGAACTTCATCAAGTTCAAACTATTTATATTCATAGAGTTCGAATCTTCTGAAGTTCGAAGTTTAGTAGTACGTTCAAACTTCATTGAATTCAAAGATCAATCTTTATCGAGTTCGCATTTTTTTTTTAAATTCAGCGAGTTCGAATTTTCTCAAGTTCATCGAGTTTCAAGTTTAGTAGGTTCGAACTTCATCGAATTTCAACTTCAGCAAGTTCAAACTATCTAAATTTATAGAGTTCGAATCTTCAGAAGCTCGAAGTTTAGTAGTATGTTTAAACTTCATTGAATTCAAAGATCAATCTTTATCGAGTTCGCATTTTTTTTAAATTCAGCGAGTTCCAACTTTCTGAAGTTCATCGAGTAAGTTCGAACTTCATCAAGTTTGAATTTTCATTATTATGTTATATTTTATTTTCCTAAAAGCATCAATTTTTATTGATTAGTTGGAATTTCAAAATAGTTTGAACTTTTTGAAGATTAACGAAAAGTTTGAGATCGAAGAATGAAAGAGTTTAAAAATCGGGATCGAAAACAGATATAGTTCAAAAAAGTTCGAACTAGAAAACAAAAGTACGAGTTGAAAAAAGTTATAAATATTCAAATAAAATCATCTTTTCAAATTTTATGGATGTTTTTAGCAAAACAAAAGCAGTAATTTTCATTGAGTTCGACCTTTTTTAAATTCATCTAGTTCAAACTTTCCTAATTTTATCGAGTTTGAAATTTAGTATATTCGAGATCAAACTTCATCGAATTTGAACTTCATCAAGTTCGAACTTTCTTAAATTCATCGAGTTAGAATTTTCTCAAGTTTCAAGGTTAGTAGTTCGAACAAGTTGGCGTTATTTCAAATTAAATTTGAAAATTGTTTTCACTTTTTTAATTAAAACTACTTTTTAAAATAAAAAAACTTTCGGAAGAAAATACCTTTTTTTTAATCAAACATTTCAGTGGCATGTTAGAGACGTATTGTCAAAACTCACAGTGCGGCTTAAAATCGTATTGTATTGAACAATTAAGTTTAATAGCGAATTATTTTGTATAATTTAAAATTTGAAAATTGTTTTCATCTTTTTAAAACAAAGTACTTTTAAAAAGATAATTCTTTCTCTACAAAAACACTTTATCGCATCAATCATTTCAATATCATGTCAAGTGACGGCTAATTTAATTAAAATTAAATCGTGATCGCTTAATTTTTTAAATAAAAATAAGTTTTGTAAAAATTTGTAGTATTTATTAGTAGTAGTAGTTATTTAAGAGGTCGTTTATGAATAAAATCGAGTTGTTGCAAAAAAAAATCTAAAGTTTTTGTAAAATTCGAGTACATTCGGCTCTGTAGGGCGTACTTTTCATGTGATCAGAGCCGTCGTCTCTTTCTTCGACGGAGAAAACGATCCTGCAAATTTTAAGTCATCAGGCGTCTTGATCGGCAAAATAGTTCCTTTAAAATAATTTATTTTCTGATAAACCGAAAATTTCAGAGCAGTTTTTATGTCAAATTTCCAGCTATTTTTGATTCGTAACTTCTAAATGAAAAGAGATATCGACACTAACCTTTTCCTAGATTAAAGCGCATGGTAGGACTTTTAAAATAAGCTATTGCTCGTTGAAATAGCTTCAAACTAAAGGGAGTAAAATAATTTTAATCTTGTGCGATTTCCAAAATTTTTGTAAATTTTTGGATGGTGGCAAAAAAATAACGTACCTAAAATAGAACTGAGCGGTCAAATTTATTCATTTTTTAATTATCTTTCATTTGAGGGGTCGTTTTTTCAAAAATTCGAAAATAAAAATTTTCAAAATTTTCCTGGGCTTTGGGCTTGATTTTTTTTCTGAAATTTCGTTTTTATTTAATTTCGCATAAAGTACTAATAGCAGAGACTTGAAATTTTTATCGAGGATAAAGGCACAGAATGGGAGTATTTTAAGTAGCTTACGACAAAAATCGGGTAGATAGTTTTTGAGAAAAAAAATTCCAAAGTTTTTGTAAAATTCGAGTGCAATTCCGGCCCTGGAGGGCGCAATTTTCATGCGTTTAGAACGAATGTCTCTTTATTTGAGAGAAAAAACGATCCTGCAAATTTTAAGCCATCAAGCGTCTCGATCCGCCAAGTAGTTCCTTCAAAATTAATTTTTTTCTGAAAAGGGGAAAATTTCATAGCAGTTTTTATGTCAAAAAGTGACTTTTTCAAATTTTCGGCGGTTTTTGAGTCATAACTTCTGAATAAAAAGAGATATCGACACGAAATTTTTTTTAGAATAAAGTCCACGGTAAGACCTTTAAAATAAGCTATTTTACGTTTAAATCCGTTTTAGAAAAGAAGGGTAAAAAAATGATGGAAATTGCAACTTTTTACAAACATTTTCTTTGCATTAAAATTTTTATTTTTTTTTCGAATCTGATAAAAGTTTTTACGTGTCGTCAAAGTGTTTAAAAAGCCCTTTCCAACGCATATTTTAGATCGACGATCCGACGTTTCCTTCCCTCTCTCCCTTAATTTTGGTCCGGCGGGGTCGGAAAAACGCAATTTTCAATTTGGAGGGTCGGTGCGGGTCCAAATCGAAAGATGAAGAATTTTAACCTTCAAACCGTTCCGGTTTGGACAATTCCCAGACATGTCACGTGTAGCGATTTTTCGTGTTTAGATTCTTTCTTTCCATTTCGTAATACACAAAATTTTTCGTTATCCCGCTTTTTGGCGACTTTTTTTTACACTTTTAATAAAAAAATTCCTACAGGCGCCTATTTGGTCGGACAAAAAAAAATATTTTTCCGCGCATTAAGGGTTCCCTTGGCCACAATCTGAGCTGCTCGCGGTTATCATAGGTCAACTCTTGTAGACGCTGCAAATTTTCAAATTTCCTTAAAAAATCTTGAAAAAAAGTACCAAAAATGTAGACCTTCGAAAAAAAGTTGAAAACAAAACTTTCGGAAAAAAAAACCCCCCTATTACACTTTCGCGTGATTCTAGTTTACGAAAATGCCGTGCATGATTTTTTTCCGCCGGCCAAAGTCTCCGAATAGTCTTTGCAACTTTTTCCGTTTTGCCGCCAAAAAAAGGACATTTTGGACGTTTCCAAAGAAAAATTCGCCGACGCCGCTGGGTTGACCGTGGACACACAAAACTTCTCCTATACATAAATGAGGATGTGTGAAAAAAAGGAGCCCAATTTGGTCGCTTTGATTTGAAACGCGGCGACGCAACGATTTTTCAAAGTTGGAGCGGCGGGCGCACAAAAAAATGCACGGAAAAAATGAACTTTTTCGGAAACGTTTTTAAAAGTGTTCCGGAAGTCGGAAAAATTTGAAATTCCGTACACTTGGGTAAAAAACATTCCTCTTTAAGATGTGACCGGAATTTTAACAATCGGTGAAGAAGAAATATATGTTGCCATGGGAATAACAAACTCGGATCCCGTTTGACGTTTAAAAACGTTTTTTTACGATAACTCGGCCGTTTTAAGAGATCGATGTGGACAAATTAGTTTCAGAATGTTTAGTTTTTGATTTTACACGACATACTAAAATTTAGTCGCGATTGGATAATTTAGAAAAAAGTTATTTGGGGGCAAAGAAAAAAATGGTCGGGGGGGTATAACTTTTTTTAGGGGGCAGCTATAAAAAAACTTTTCAACCACTTTTATCTTAGAATTTTGTCGTTGATACGTGTACAAAATTTCAATACTCTACAATATTTCCATCTACTTGCTCATCCTTATGCGATTAGTACTACCGACTACATTGAGTTCACACTTTTTTAAGTTCGTTAGAAATTTCATTATTGTGTTTAATTAGCAATAAGAATTTGGTTAATTTTATGTAAGAACTTGATATGTAATTTGCATGCATATTTCCTTAGGGAATAAATTAATTTTCCTTAATACATCTTGGTTCGCGCATGTAAACAATACCCAAGTTTTAGTCAGGTTTATTAACCCACTTAAATTTGATTGCAGAAGCAGAAAGTAAATATTAGAATTCAACAATAATTTTACTCGGTTGCAAGTAAAATCAAGTAAAAATATTGTGGAAATATTGTAAAAATATTTAGTTCATTTCTTTAAAATAAAAGCTGGTATTATTTATTTTCATGAAATGTCTTGGTGATAAAATTAATTTCTTGGTGCACTCATTTTCATCCAAAGATAATCTTGCATCTCAATTAAGGCTTTAAATGTAGCCTCTAATTTTTTCTGTTTGTTGGGTCTTTCAGGAAGAAATGAAGAATTACTGCTGTCGCTTCAAGCGCAACACTTTATTACGCTCATTGCAAGCTTATGCACAAAAGAATATTGCACTTCTTGATAAACGATGTTTGTAATTTAAGCTGAAGTTATGATGAATGCCCGTCTTGAGTCGTTTTCTACCGAGGAAAGGAGCGTCGAGGATGATGTCTCTTGGAGGAGCTATGGAGGAGCACAATAAAGCGAGAAGATGGGTAGATTAAGTTATCCTCCAGGACGTTATGTTAGCCCTTGCTCCACGCTCGTTTTATACGACCGCATAATAAATCGTCAGGTGCCTCTCTCACCACCTTCGCGCCCTCTCCCGACATAATTGCTAAACTTTTTCAATTTGACAATCTTAAGTTTGTGTATAAATTGCGGGCAAAAATTTAATATCGTACTACACTTTTTAAAGAAGACTTTATTATTAAATTATAATCAAAATTATGTAGTTCCACAGCGTAATACAAAAATAATTTCAAAATTACTACATATACAATACACAACATTCTTCAGTTAACATACAAAAACTTCGTCTTCAAACGTCAATTATAAGTAAAACCTTTTATACTGTGACTTCTATGACGCCTCACAGTTTATTAGTCTATGATCATGTTCGTAACACTTCGTACATTTCCGACGTCTACGTCAGGAGCTGGATTGCTGCAGGTTTATTCGAGATCGTGTCGTCGACGAGACTAGAAGGAGAGACTCTTATTTTTTCTTGTGAATGAAAAGGACGGATTGAAGAAACTCGTCGACGACACGATCTCGACCGGTCTAAATCGTGTCGTCAACGAGACTAGAAGGACAGACTCTTATTTTTTCTTGTGAATGAAAAGGACGGATTGAAGACAGTCGTCGACGAGACAAGAAGGACAGGCTCTTATTTTTTCATGTGAATGAAAAGGACGGATTGGTGAAAGTCGTCGACGACACGATCTCGAACGGTCTGAGAATAAGCCCGTAGAATCCATCCTGAATCCTGAAAGAACGGTTGTATCACAAATACTGTAAATGTACTACACCAGGACTACAAAATGCCTGTAAATGTTGCAGTAATCGATATACAGGGTGTTTCTTAATATATACCAAAAAAATCACAAGGCGATTCCATGACCAATTCTAAGATAAAAGTAAGGAATAAAATTTTTCTTAAAATTGCTCTATTTTTTAATTATGAGGTTTCAAATTTTCTACATTTTTATTTTGTTAATTTTATTTTAATTTAAATTAAAAATGAAGCATTTTAGAGAAAATATTTATTCTGTGTTTGTATATTAAATTTGGTCAAATAGTATTCTTGGAAGTTTCTGGTACATATTTTTTAAAAAAATCGACCCCTGTTTAATGTAAAATTGGCATACAGCTTCGTACATGTTTTTAAATAACTTCTAAACCATACCAGCTGTAAAAAATTAAACAGATCAAAAATTTTTAAAAAAAGCAAGGAATTAGAATATTTTATTTAAAATGTTAAGTGTGGTAGCAAAAAAAGATATGGGATAAAAATGGGGTATACTCCAAAATACATCCCGCTGTATTTTATTTCATTTTTTATCTTGTTACTACTGTAATAACTGGAGTGTGTTTTTTGATCAAATTATCATAAAAACTAAAGAAGTTATACTCAAAATGGAAAAAATATAGAAAGTTTGACACCTCGTAATTAAAAAATAGAGCACTTTTGAGAAAAAAAATTATTCTTTACTTTTGTCTTGGTCGAGTTTTTCGTGATATATTTAGAAACAGCCTGTATAAGTATTTTTGGAACATGTTCACGTGTTTCGTCCTTATGAATCCTCATAAGGACTCATTAGCATGTGATAATGCTAACCTTTAATTGTGATCGCCTGCATTACACGAAAATCACAAGTTGTCGCAAGTTTACTCTGAGAAAAATTTGTTATGCCATCTAGTGATCATTTTGGAACTACACGACTTGACAGTTTACAGAATATTTAAGTAACATTTATGTAACATTTATGTAACATTTATGTAACATTTATGTAACATTTATGTAACATTTATGTAACATTTATGTAACATTTATGTAACATTTATGTAACATTTATGTAACATTGGTTATAAAGCAGTATACGAAGTATTTTGTTCGTAACAGTTTCAAAACTTTTGCTATGTAACAAGGTTATTTAATTCTGATTAACTCATCCTTTTGTGTTTACAGGGATGTTTCATCGTCAAAGCATTTTATGGTCAATATGGTTTTATCGACACAGACATTTAAAAAATTTTAGAATGTTCGGGTAAATGTGAAATCGATAAATGACGAATATGTTTTTTTTTAAATTACTAAGAAAAAAAGGGGTTCGTCATTCGCTGTTTTCGTATTTTCCCAAATATACTAAAGAATAAAGAATATTATACACTAATAAAATAGATCATGTCAAAATGTTATGCCGTATTTTTTATACTACTTAGTTTCGATGAAGAGGAATTGTCGATGAAACGGTTTTCGATGAAAAGGAATGTCGATAAAACGTCTGTGTTGATAAAACGCCCTTGTCGAGGATTGGATTTATCAATGAAAAGGTAGTGTCGAAGAAATAACTGTCGATGAAAAAGTTATGTCGATGAAAATGTAATGTCGATGAAATATAGGTGTCGATTAAAAAGTAGTGTCGATGAAACGTCCCTGCCGAAGAAAAGGTTTGTCGATGCGAATGTAGTGTCGACAAAATGGCTGTCGATGGAAAGGTAAAGTCGATGAAACGTGTGTGTCGATGAATAGCCCATATCGATGAAACTCTTGTGTCGAAGAAACGGTCACGTCGATGAAATGGACTGTCGATGAAATTGCATTCGATGAAAAGGTTATGTCGATGAAACGTCTGTGTTGATGACACGTCCTTGTCAAGGATAAGATTTTTCGATGAAAAAGGTAGTGTCTATGAAACGGTTGTCGATGAAAGAGTAGTGTCAATACAACGTTCTTGTCGAAAAAAACGTTTGTTGAAGAAAAGGTAGTCGATTAAAAACTAGTGTCAAAGAAACGACTCTGTAGAAGAAAAGGTTTGTCGATGAGAAGGTAGTGTCGACGAAATGGTTGTCGATGAAAAGGTAAAGTCGATGAAACGTCTGTGTCGATGAATAGGTCATGTCGATGAACCGCTTGTGTCGAAGAAACGGTCATGTCGATGAAATTGCAATCGATGAAAAGGCTATGTAGATGAAACGTCTGTTTTGATGATACGTCCTTGTCGATGAAAAGGCAGTGTCTATGAAACGGTTGTCGATGAAAGAGTAGTGTCAATGAAACGATTTTCTCGAAGAAAAGGTAGTGTCGATGTAATACAGTTGTCGGTGAAAACGTAATGTCCTTGAAAAGGCAATGTAGATGAAATGTAGGTAGGATTCGACAAGATGTCGTTTACGACATGATAAGGACACACCCTAATTTTTGCATTTGAATGACAAGAATAGAATGATGGAAGTGGTATACGACATCGTGAGGAGTGGTTCGAGCATAACCCTCCCCTCCTCGTCTATTATTTAGTGTCTAGGCGAAAAAGTAGGTACTTCTTCGGCGCCTCAAGAAATTACTATAAATGATAAATTTTGGCGTTCGATGAAAAAATAAAATAGCCTCCCAATAAAACAATATACTATTAACCAGTGTTTTTATTTGAATTTTTTCACACGCAAGGATTTAATTGCATCAAAGGAAGTAATAGTAATGATTTACAGACAATCGTAATTCCTTCAACATTTTTAGGAGTTATTAGACGTTTTCCTGTTGCGATTTATTATTTAAGGAAAGGATTTATTAAATTATAGGTGAATACGTATAAATAGTTCTTTTATTTATTAGAGTAGGAAACGGTGGAATTATCATAAATGAATATCCGCCACGTTAACCAGTAATTTATGCAACCAATATTACACCTCTTATTACCATCCTTGATATGAGAGTTATGACGGGGGTTTTGAATATTTTGAGCTATTTTTGAAGGAATTATCATTTTATTAATAGTTTTTTTGGTGAAGTCAATAAGTATATGAAGAAAAATGAAAGTTTGTTGGAAATAATTAGAGTAAAATCGAAGGGTTAGGAAAAAGTTTTTCAATATCCCAAATCCTGGCCTATATTGGTGTTGAAGGTGGGGGAAATAAATTTACGATTTGGAACTTAAATGTTTTTTTCTTTAGGAAGCGACGCTACTTTTGGCGTGCGATACATTCGTCTGCTTAAATATTCACCCCAGGATGGATGTACATTTTTGGATGATATATGGGGGTTTTAGCAGTGCTTTTTGTCCCTCCACCACAATCCAACCGAAAACAAACTTTTTAAGCGACAGATAAGATATTTCCATTGTTATTTACAGTAAAGCCACATTTTTTCCTGTAATTTTAAACCGACAATTCACTTTTACGAATTAAATAACAAAGAATTTTTGTTTGCGTGAAAAAATGTAATATTTTGCGAAATACGGCTAATAAATCTGCTGGGAAAATATTACATGCACAGTAGGAAAGGCCTTAAGCATCCCTTATAATTTAATCAAATTATTTATGTTCTCTGCGTGAGGGCACGTGTGTAAATTGCCATGTCACGTTGTCAGCTGCTGCAAAATAATTTCTTCACCAACAAAATTTAAAAGAAAACGCAATTTTAAAAAGTTTTATTTGTGCATCTAAACTTAATTAGTTCATCAAGGGGCGCTTTGTTATTTAAAGTAATTAAAACGTCGAGTTAAACTCTGATATCTTGTTTTTGTGTCAGCAGTTTTAATTTGTTTCCTCTATAGATTTAAATCGATCCGCCACCCCCTCAAGCTTCCACTTTTAAATATTCCAATTACATATTTATTTTTATAAATTATCTACATTTCAATTAAATTTTCCATCAGATCTTTCCTTAATAAATTGCACGTCCCAACAGAGACTTGCACTCATTAATTTCAATTTTAATCAAAAATGTGAAACTCCACCGTCACATCTTTTATAATTAATTAACCAACATGCTTTATTTCCAACATTAAATTACCAACGAAACTATTATAACTACACCGTGTTGAAACTAACAACGCTTTGACCAACACCAATTTATCCCTTCACTGGATGACATTTACATTTTTTTAACAAATTAATTTATTAACACAAACCGGCTAGTAATTTTTTATTTTCAAAAATAAATAACGGAGTATAACTAATTTGCATGTGTTTGCAAATTAAAATTTGACTTTTTATGTTGTTTAAAAAATTTGAAAAAAAATTGGGGAGTCGAATAAGTGATTATCTTACAGTTCATAATATTTTCAGATAGTGGATCACTAAAAATCGTATAACTTTTATTTGAAATATTTTTTCAAAAATGCTTTATTTCAAAAATAAACAAGCGATGCTGAACTGTTTGTACACCCTGTTTATAAATTTATATTTTTTTATGTAAAAATAACCAAAGAAATGTACTTTTGGTAATTCTTGTTTAATCTTTACAACGCTTTAAACTTAAAAATTCTTGATAAAGCAGCAAAAACATTCGAAAGAAAATCATAAAAAAATAAAAAAAAAATTATAAACTTCATGTTCTTATGTAAAATCCTTACAAATATGACTATTATATCTAATAAGTAAAGGAATATTTTTTTGTTATTTTTTTGATTTTAAAAAATCTTGAAAATGAAGCATAGGGAGTGAAAAAAAAATCATTAAAAATAAAGAAAAAATATAAACTTCATTTTTTTTATAAAATCCTTATAATTATGACTATTAAACGAAATGAGCAAAGAAATATGTTTTAGTATTTTTTGTTTGGTTTGTACAACGCTTCAAACTTAAAAATTCTTGAAAAAGCAGCAAAATCATTAGGAAAAAAATCATAAAAAATTATAAATTTCATGTTCTTATGTAAAATCCTTACAAATATGACTAATAAATCTAAAAAGCAAAGGAATATATTTTTGGTATTTTTTTCTTGGCCGTCACAACGCTTCAAAGTAAAAAATCTTGAAAATGAAGCATAAAGATGTAAAAATAAAGAAAAAATATAAACTTCAATTTTTTTTATAATATCCTTACAATTATGACAATTAAACGAAATGAGGAAAGAAATATGTTTTTGGTATTTTTTGTTTGGTTTTTACAACGTTTCAAACTTGAAAAATCATAAAAAAATAAAAAAAAAATTATAAACTTCATGTTCTTATGTAAAATCCTTACAAATATGACTAATAAATTTAATAAGCAAAGGAATATGCTTTTGGTATTTTTTTTTGGCCCTCACAACGCTTTTAACTAAAAAAAATCTTGAAAATGAAAAATAAGGATGTGAAAAAAAAAATCCTTAAAAACAAAGAAAAAATATAAACTTCATTTTTTTTTTATAAAATCCTTACAATTATGACTATTAAACGAAATGAGCAAAGAAATAAGTTTATGGTATTTTTTTGTTTGGCTTTTACAACGCTTCAAACTTAAAAATTCTTGAAAAAGCAGCAAAAACATTCGAAAAAAAAAATCATAAAAAAATAAAAAAAAATTATAAACTTCATGCTCTTATGTAAAATCTTAATAAATATGACTAATAAATCTAATAAGCAAAGGAATAGGTTTTTGTTATTTTTTTGGCCCTCACAACGCTTTAAACTAAAAAAATCTGGAAAATTAAAAATAAGGATGTGGAAAAAAAATCATTAAAAACAAAGAAAAAATATAAACTTCATTTATTTTTATAAAATCCTTACAGTTATGACTATTAAACGAAATGAGCAAAGAAATATGTTTTTGGTATTTTTTGTTTGGTTTTTACAACGCTTCAAACTTAAAAATTCTTGAAAAAGCAGCAAAAACATTCGGAAAAAAATCATAGAAAAAATTATAAACTTCATGTTCTTATGTAAAATTCTTACAACTATGACTAATAAATCTAATGCTTATTAGATTTATTAGTTAGTTATTAGGAAAATATTTTTGGTATTTTTTTTGGCCGTCACAACCCTTCAAACTAAAAAATCTTGAAAATGAAGCATAAGGATGTGAAAAAAAAAATCATTAAAAACAAAGAAAAAATATAAACTTCATATTTTTTTTATTAAATCCTTACAATTATGACTATTAAACGAAATGTGTAAAGAAATATGTTTTTGGTATATTTGTTTGGTTTTTACAACGCTTCAAACTGAAAAATTCTTGAAAAAGCAGCAAAAACACTCGAAAAGCAATCATAAAAAAATAAAAAAAAAAATTATAAACTTCATGTTCTTATGTAAAAACCATACAAATATCACTAATAAATCTAATAAGCAAAGGAAAATATTTTTGGTAAATTTTTTTGGCTGTCACAACGCTTCAAACTACAAAATCTTGAAAATGAAGAATAAGGATGTGAAAAAAAAATCATTAAAAACAAAGAAAAAATATAAACTTCATTTTTTTTTTATAAAATCCTTATAGTTATGACTATTAAACGAAATGAGCAAAGAAATATGTTTTTGGTATTTTTTGTTTGGTTTTTACAACGCTTCAAACTTAAAAATTCTTGAAAAAGCAGCAAAAACATTCGGAAAAAATCATAAAAGAAATTATAAACTTCATGTTCTTATGTAAAATTCTTACAAATATGACTAATAAATCTAATATGCAAAGGAATATATTTTTGGTATTTTTTTTTGGCCGTCACAACGTTTCAAACTAAAAAATCTTGAAAATGAAGCATAAGGATGTGAAAAAAAATCATTAAAAATATAGAAAAAAATATAAACTTCATTTTCTTTATAAAATCCTTACAATTATAACTATTAAACGAAATGAGCAAAGAAATATATTTTTGGTATTTTTTGTTTGGTTTTTACAACGCTTCAAACTTAAATATTCTTGAAAAAGCAGCAAAAACATAAAAAAATAAAAAACAAATTATAAACTTCATGTTCTTATGTAAACTCTTAACAAATTTGACTAATAAATCTATTAAGTAAAGGAATTTATTTTTGATATTTTTTGTTTGGCCATTCCAACATTTTAAACAAAAAATATTGTATATGCAGTAAAAAGATGCGAAAAAAAATCATAAAAAATAATGTAAATTCTTAAAATTATAGCTAATAAATATTTTTGGGGTATGTTTTGTTTGGCCATTACAGTGCTTTAAATTAAATTGAATTTATAAATAAGTATTTTTATTTAAATCGTTTAAATTACTCATTTTTTTTTTGTAAAAAATAAAACGCTACTAAACTTCAATTAAATTAAAACAGTACGACTTGTATTAAGGCTGTGTTTGAATGCACTGAATGCTCAAACAGCCACGTGAACTTTGCAAATAATTAAAACAGTTTGCGTGTAGTTTACAAAGGATTAAGGCAGACGGTCGTAAAATAATTATTTGCCATGAACTATTCTAAATTATTATATTAAATTATTACCAGACGAATTAATTAAATCCCTGAAACATTAAGTAAAATTTAAAATTTGATGGAATTTTTTTCATAAAATCCTTAAAGCAATTTGTAACCCGCGTTTTATCTTTGATATTCCTTGAAACATGTTTACAGTGATTAGATTACACGCCAATCTAGCTCATTAGGCCTTTATAGACTTAATCGCACCCGGAAGCGTAGCAATCAACGTCAACCTTTCGAACTAATCACACACAGAAATATTAACTTCAATCCCAGGAGGTGCAAGAATGCACTGACACACAATTTCAGTAATTAGCAAAAAATTACAAAAGAAGCAGGTGGTATGTTATAACTGCGCAGACGTAGCGCGCTGCATAAGCGTTCACTTTGCTTGTTTTACAGAAGTGACTCGCCTGCGCTACGCTCTTAATCACGTGCGGCGCAGTAATCTTGCGCTGTAAATCTCATGACTCGTTGAACCACTTAATGCGAAATTACTAGAGTAAATGAAAATTTGTCGTGCATTTTAAAGTTTATTTAAATAATTAAGTAGTAAATATGTGGAGCGTCGTTATATTGATACTGATAGCATGTTGCTAGTGTAAAGAAAGAAAACAAAACAGAGGTTATTTGTCTAAACTGACGATGTACTGGCCAGGTACATTGCATGACATGAATAAATAATGAGCGACCTCTATGATCATTTATTCCATTTCGCTTTAAAACATGTCGCTGTAATTGTATTTACATAATTTGCTTTTAATTGCGTGTAATTATAATGCGAGAGAACTGCGCTACGCTGTCATTTGGCGCGTTGCGAATTTTTAAACAGAGTTTTCGTTTGTTCAAAAAAAAATTAATACGATCCCGAGGGATAAAGCAAAAGCCGAAACTTAAATTGAAAAGTATCATCGCCCACCTGCATAAACTACATAAACAAAGTGATTTAATTATTATTGTGTGGTCAGAAATTAGGTTTAAAAAATGCATTACAAAATAGTTATGTTTGGTGAAATCCTTCCGGAGTTGTGGGCGATGACAGTTGTTTGTAACACGTGAGACATGTAGGGTTGAAATTTGCATATATATTCCTTTGTGAATAGCGGAAAATGTTTGTAAATACCAGCGTGGCGTTATTGGTCCAAATTGGTAGCTTTATTACAACGCTAACATTTGGCCTAATAAGCTCAACAAATTTAAACTGCACTCTAAACCCGTAACAGTCGCGCATTTCCCATCAGAGAATTGGTCAGAGTTCCAGAGTTTCAGGGTTCAATCGATGCTGAATAATGGATATGGTGGCCAAGGTCCACTTAGTTCTTTCTCAACCCACGAGATTAGAAAACCGACGTGACGAAAGGGATGCGTGCTTTTGTGTTCACGTCAAACCCGATCAATTATTTAAACCCTTGCTGCTAATCAAAATGTTGATAAATTTTAATTTTAATTAGTCGAGTTAAAACAGTTAACTATACAGACACGCGTTAATTATTAAAACATGGTCAAGGGTTGTGTCGTTACAACTCAATACCTTGATTATGGGCGGGAATAACGCTTGGACCTAAAATTAACACCTGTAAGCTCTTGTAAACCATCAGATTAATTACTTAAGCTCATTACTACTACTACAAATATGCCTATCAACAATCTTACTCCATTAATTTTGAAGTGATTGTATTAATTGACCTTATAATAATTTATTTCGAATTCGTGACGTCATTTTTCAAACGTTCTAGTCTGGCAACGCTGCTGCTTTCTCCCGTCGCTCTGTATTAACACATTACAAATGTTAAACTTATTCTTGGACTTAAATTCAAAAATTGACTGAAATATAAAACAAAATGAGATAAGTGTGCCAGTTGTACTGCATCACTTTAGAAGTGATGCGATTTATGAGGTAGTGGTGCAACTGGCCTTAAAATACCATTTATAATAATTACAAATTTTTAATCCCCTTTATTTCGAAAATTGTACATCCTAGAGAAAAAATGAATATAACCTGTTTTGTAGAAAATTTAATGTAGTTTAATTTTGTAAATATATAATTTTTTGCTATAGTAAGCGGTTTACGAGATATTTAAGTACTGGTGCAACTAGCCCCAAAATACTATTTTTAATAATTAACAAATTTTCAATCTTCTTTATTTCGAAAACTGTACATCCTAGAGAAAAAATGAATATTATTTGTTTTGTAGGAAGTTTAATGTAGTTTAATTTTGTAAAGATATAAATTTTTGTTACAGTAAGCGGTTTACGAGATATTTAAGTACTAGTGCAACTAGCTCTAAAATATTATTTTTAATAATCCGTAAATATTCAATCCTATTTATTTCGAAAACTGTACATTCTAGAGAAAAAATGAATATTACCTCTTTTGTAGGAAATTTAATGTAGTTTAATTTCGTAAATAGATATTTTTTTGCTACAGTACGCGGTTTACGAGATATTTAAGTACAGGTGCAACTAGCCCTAAAATACAATTTTTAATAATCTACAAATTTTCAATGCTCTTTATTTCTAAAACAATACATCCTAGAGAAAAAATAAATTTTACCTATTTTGTAGAAATTTTAATGAAATTTAACTTTGTAAATTTATTCGTTTTTGCTACAGTAAGCGGTTTACGAAATATTTAAGTACTAGTGCAACTAGCCCTAAAATATTATTTTTAATAATCCGCAAATATTCAATCCTCTTTATTTCAAAAACTGTACATTCTAGGGAAAAAATTAATATTACCTTTTTTGTAGGAAATTTAACGTAGTTTAATTTTGTAAATTAGTAATTTTTAGCTACAGTAAGCGGTTTACGAGATATTTAAGTACTGGTGCAACTAGGCCTAAAATAATATTTTTAATAATCTGCAAATTTTCAATCCTCTTTATTTCCAAAACAATACATCCTAGAGAAAAAATGAAAATTACCTTTTTTGTAGGAAATTTAATGTAGTTTAATTTCATAAATAGATATTTTTTTGCTACAGTACGCGGTTTACGAGATATTTAAGTACAGGTGCAACTAGCCCTAAAATACAATTTTTAATAATCTACAAATTTTCAATCCTCTTTATTTCTAAAACAATACATCCTAGAGAAAAAATAAATATTACCTATTTTGTAGAAAATTTAATGAAGTTTGATTTTGTAAATTAATTCTTTTTTGCTACAGTAAGCGGTTTACGAAATATTTAAGTACAGGTGCAACTAGCCCTAAAGTATTATTTTTAATAATCCGCAAATATTCAATCCTCTTTATTTCAAAAACTGTACATTCTAGGGAAAAAATTAATATTACCTTTTTTGTAGGAAATTTAATGTAGTTTAATTTTGTAAATTTGTAATTTTTAGGTACAGTAAGCGGCTTACGAGATATTTAAGTACTGGTGCAACTAGCCCTAAAATACTATTTTTAATAATCTACAAATTTTCAATCCTCTTTATTTCCAAAACAATACATCCTAGAGAAAAAATGAATATTTCCTATTTTGTAGGAAATTTAATGAAGTTTAATTTTCTAAATTAATACTTTTTTGCTACAGTAAGCGGTTTACGAGATATTTAAGTACTGATGCAACTGGTCCTAAAATACTATTTTTAATAATACGCGGATTTTCCATCGCATTTATTTCGCAAACTATTCATCTTAGAGAAAAAATAAAAATAACAGTTTTTATAGGAAATTATATTTTGTTTAATTTTGCTTATAAATAATTATTCGCTATATTCGGCGATTTACGAGTTATTTAAGAAAAACGTGAAAAAGTGAGATTTTGTCTTCGTTGACTGGACACAATGTTAATTTCGACAAAAAATATTAAAAAAATGAAGTGAAATAAAATTATGATTAAAGAATCTGCAAATGAAATATTTTCGTTATTTAATTTATAAATTTCGAGGAATTGATTAAAATGTAGTTTAATTAACGTGAAATAAAAAATCGTTTACTTCTGGTAAATTGGACCTTTTATAACTAATTGGCGTTTAATCACAGGTGTAATTCACAAAACATGCTTTTATTCAAAGCACTAATTTGGTGGTTGGGAATGTGGGTATCAAATTTATGTGGTTGTATCAAAGTTGCTTTCAGCTATGACTCGGGCATGCGTTCCCGAACACGCCCCCCACTTTTATTGGTTACGACGGAATCTCGCGAAGCATGGGTAATCAAGTAGCATATAGATTCACGATTCGACTTTAAAAATAAAATCGAAACAGGTCAGCTTTAAGTAAAGAATTATTTTTACCCGTTCTCAATCACTCAGTACTCAATATTATTGTAAGTTCATGTTGAAGACTAAATATTAAAAATAAAAATATGGTGAATTGGGTTGTTTTTCGGTGAAAAAAGTGTGTTGAAGTGGGTTTTGGCGTGAAAAGGTAATTAGGTTAGACATAATTAGTTTTAGGAGCTTTTATGCTTGGGGGATATTAATTTATTTGTTGTCAGCATTTGTTTTGTTAAAACATGCCAAGAAAGTGGAAGAAGTAAAGTATAAAGGGAAGCCCTTGAAAAAATTGGCGCGTAAATTATCGATTGGTTCGAAATATTCAGCGTTGAATAAAAGAGCTATTATAGGAGCATAAATTGCACATTTTTGTGTTTTGTGTTTTCCCCAGACTCGCGAAGTAACAAACACGTACATATAAGCACGTAGAGAAAAATTTATTCAACCGGGCAGGCAACCTCTTAGGTTTTATTCAGCTATGCGAATGGAAATGTAACATTTTATTTATCAGGCATTGTAATGTGGTAGCAGCGTACATTTCACTCAATGCCATGGAATTCAATATACGAGCACTCTCTGGTTTGATGGATCAATTCTACAAATGTCGTTCTTTCATAAATTTAATATTAATGCACTGTGTATGCTGTGCTGAGGGAGGAAAAATAGTGCATTTCCCAAGTGCTCCCGGCAGATACACGATTGAATTAATCCGTCACGTTGGAAATTAGCCTCGATTCGCTTCTTGCAAAAATTTTTTATTTCCTCCAATAGGAATAAATTAAAAACCCGACGATTTCCCGCGGGACTACACACAAAAACAACCGCTACTTCGGATTAGATTTATCCTCCTAACGTTCTACTGGGTACATAGTCAGGTGACGGGATTTAGCTCCGATAATTTTAACATGTTACACGCCATGCACCACTGAAACGCTCACATTTTGTATTGTTATTACAGATTTGTTCGTTTTATAAAAGGGTATTCGTTTTATGTATATACCTACACATGTTGCACTCGTCGCAATTTCGCGAAAGCGGGGATAATGGAAGATGAGTAGCTTACGTTTTTTTTTACACATTTTAGTAAGCGATTACTTTAGCAATGTTTTGTTCAAGAGCACTTTTTGGAACACTTGTTTTAACGAATGGATTTCAATCCTTAAATTATGCCTCACTGATTTTTCTAATTTTATTTTTTAATACCCCCTAAAACTCCTTTTTTAATGAAAAATACGTTTTACAATCCTTTAGTAAAACACTCTTTTTATAAACAAAAATAATCTTCTTGCATAATTTGTATAACTCGTCATAAAAACGAAATGTAGAGGTCTATAGTGAACTCCTTTGTGGGAAATACGCACCTAGTACGCATGTTCAACTCGCGCGGTGAATGCGCCGGGTACGGTAGCTCGTGGAACCACGAATACGGAGTCTCGACTTTGCGATACTCCGGCGCAACCACTGCAGTTGACTTATCATCATCCACTATCCGACAGACGCTCGTGATTTGTACTTTTTAGAAAACTCTCATAAGAAGAAAACAGATTATTTTATTCTAACCAAGTGGGTTAGCCTTATACTAGATGAAAGAAGAACTAAAGGCAAATTTAATTACGAGATGGATGTGCAGAATTTTCAATATACAGGGTGATTTATAATGGAGTGTAAAAAAACCGTACACACATTCTTCATAATATTTTGAACAAAAAAGTGTGAATAAATTTTTTCCAATCGTTCTAATAAAGTTATTTAAGCCCAAAAATAAATAAAATCGAACTGTTTCGATACTGCTTTAATATTTAAAAGAAAATTTATTTTAATAAGATCCATGAAAACATCTAAATCTAACATGTCCAAATTTATAGAAGATCTTTTCTGAAATGTTATCTGACGTGCAGAATTTAAAACGAACAATTATGCAAGTTCTCCAAGAGAACCATTCGCAAAATTGTAAGCGCAGTTGAGCATCTGTATTTTATAGAGCTTGAAGTGGTAAAGATGTAGCCAAACCAAAAGGTAAAAATTTAGTATCTGCCCTATTTTTGAGTTTTTCCAAAAATAAATATTATTCCAGTGGCACAAAAAAGTTTTTTGATGCCACGGATTCTGTGATAGGTAAAATTGAAGCCCAATTCGCTGGATACTTATTGAATAAAAATTATCCATCCCAACATCTACTACAATTTCTTCCAATTCTACCAAATCTGGATTTGGTTTAGCTCGAGCTTCTTTATCTTCTGAAATTTGCATAAAACTCTTCATGATTTGTAATTCTTTTGTTCGAAAGTAGTAGTCTTAACGATCGTTATCTGCGATTTCTTGAAAATCTTCCATTGTATAGATATTTCTGAGTAAGCAAAGGAAGTAACATATTCTGTCAAATTGTGGATTTTCTCGTGAACTTGAATTTTGCAAAATACTGAGTTTGGGAGCATGAGAAACTGGGTTGTACATCGATGGATTTATTTGGATAAGTGCTATTTCCAAAAATATTAATTATGTCTACTTACTGGAACTTGTGAACTTCGGAGACTACAGGGATAGTGTCGATGCATGCGATATTGAAAGGACTTGTTTCCTGTAGACGAAAATTTGTTGAAGTATAGTAAGTTTTCCGGAAGAAGTGGCGCTTTTTAAAAATTGTGGTAAGCTGACTAGGAATTGCTAATCACTAACTTTATTTCCAACTCAATTTGAAGCAAATAATATTAACTTCTCCTTTTAAATTTGAAGAAACTCTTCATGTGTTCGATTTTTTTTGTATGTGTATTTTTTGGCTTCTTCTCTAGATTCGGTGGTGCAGGCGAAAAATGGTCTGATGATGGTTTGCAAGGAAACGTATGTAATTGAATACAAACTATGGATAGTAGATTATGTAGGAACAGAGTCGAAGTTAATGTGGAAATCTTGTTTTGGCGATTCAGTCATATCTTCATCCTCAAATTCATGATGTTCGTAGTTTTATAATGTTCCTCAAAAATACCAACTTTTCAAATTGTAAACCTTTCTTCAAGATTTCTTATAATGTTTCTCAAAAATAGCAACTTTTCAAATTGTAAATCTTTCTTCAAGATTTTTCGAAAAAACACTTAAATCTTAGTGTTATTTAACTGCTTCAACTAAAATAAAAGAAGAAGTCGCTTCAAATAAAATTATAGACTTAGTACTCTTCGTAAAATATTAACAGATATTTGCATACTTTGTTTGGAGGTTCTACAGGTTCTAGGCTTTTGATTCTATATTCAAGATAATAGGCTACTCATTTAGAATCTCAAAAAAGAAGCGGTTGGAAAATTAGGAAACGAAACACGTAAATATATTTGGATATCTAATTTATATGCTTTGCATATACTTTTTTTTTAATGAAACATAAGTGAAGGCTACAGCAAAAGAGTTTTGGAAAAATTGAAACTTTCGAACGTCAAGATAAATAATTCACCGTATTCAGGAACAATGATCAAAAACTATAAGGCAAAAAATTATGGTAATGTGTTTTCGCATCTGTGGGAGTTTGAAAAGTTTCCTCTATTCCTGGAACAAACATTAAAGTACAGTTAGTTAGTTATTTTTTATTAAATGATTAAAAATACCTAGCATCTAGTGCTATAAGCAATTTTAGGAATCCTCGTTGAAAATGGGTATTGGAAAAAGATAGGTAACACCTCTCCAATGCTTGTAGTTTCATCTTTTGTCATCGCTACAATGCTGCTTCATCTTCACTGTGTCTTATGGTTTTTCACTATACTTTTTCTTTTTGCATTGTTTTAAGAAATCGTCAATTGTATTATTGCTGACCCCCTTAATTAGTGACATTGACAAATTATAATATTGTACTTGTTTGTTGCACAACATTGTTATGGATAAAGAAAGGGAAGTCAGTAACTGCATGAATACTAATGAGTTGGTGTACAGTACGCTTCTTGATTTTAGATTGGTCGGGAGTTAGAGGGTATATGCTTCTCGCTGCTCCGTGGTTCGCGAGATTCCGGCGTAACCGATTTACGGGTGGGGGAGCAGTTCACTCATGGTACCGCGGTAACCACGTGCAGCGCAGTCGAGATGCGCGGAAGGATTAAAACATGTATTATGCTAACTAATTAATTCATAAAAATGTTTTTGTGAGTAAGACAAAGTGGTAAAAATAAAATGTGTTTTGTTGTGAGTGTTGGGAGTAAAAAGTAGTTAGTGGTTGTAATGGAAGGTTGGAGATAGGAGCGTCGATGAATTAAAACTGTAATCCTTGTTAAATTGTTCTTTAACAATTAAGCTAACCAAAACAATGGTTATTGTAGTAAACAACGCGGAGCGGGAGATTAAATTCAAATTGCGCATTGTGGCTGTCGACAAAGTTTCAAAATGTCTTGTGCTTGCAGTTTGTTTTATTGCTTCGCCATTAATAATTTATCACGGTAGACGAACTTGGAGCTTTCCTTGGGTTTTGTTTTATGAAATTCTTGGAGCGTAGTGGGGAAGGCAGAAGGCAGCGAAGGGAAAGCGCGACCTTGATCAAGCCCAAACGGTCGTAACTCAAGTTTCATTAGCAGCACCGTATATTAATACCTGTTGGACAATAAGCCGATGACAGGGGCCGGATGATTGTTTATTGGAGTCCTGTGGGGCCGGATCGTTCCCGGATTCGGAGCAATATTGATCGTTGGGTATCTTCAAGAACGCCGCAGTCCTGGCGCGGTCACCTGGACGTGCATTTACACCATGATTTATTATTGCCATTAAAGCCGACTTGAGGAATCCGAGTTCGAGCGGGAAAGTTAAAAATTTGTGTTTCTTATCTTGCGAGGAAGTGGTGATATGTCGGTACGAGATCATTAGGCTTTGCGGAATGAGGGTGTTCATTGTTCGTAGCCGCCGCTTGTTTTTATTAGACGAGGGGATGAAAAAAAGCAGGCGGCAGCGTTGTACGGTCACGGCATATCGCCATAATCTTTGTTGCGGCGACCCGCTCGCCGCCAACCCTTAATAAACCTTGCGAACCCTCAACACGGCGACATCTGCACTTACACATGTTCCAATGGCTTGTCGGACAAAACCAAAGCGGGGATGGAACAAAACGATAAGCTTCATTACGTGCCATCCCGAGTATGACTTTAAAAATTGCGCACACGGAAACCGCGAGCAGGATTTATCCTGGGTCCACAGGATAAATCATCGCCTCTTCTGGCACAATCACCAGACATTCAGAAACCTTGCTTCCAGTAAATAAATTATTTTCGTCTAAGAAAAATGAGCTGGCGTCTCTTGTTTTGATTCGTGCAAATGTAAGATATCGCTCCGTTTCTGATCTATGTGTTCTTGCAAAACAAGTGAGCACCACGCATAAGTTACCTAAACTACAACTAGATTAATGGCACTTTCCTATATAAAGCAACTTCACCGCAGAATCTTATCTTAAATTATTACCAACAATCGACTACGTTTTACTCGAGTACTTAATTATTTCGGAACAATTATAAAACTCATTTCAAATTTCAACATTATTTACTATACTTCCAAACAAACTTTACCAAACACTAACAAAGCTCATTTAATACTTCAATCTAAATATCGTGATCCAAAAAATGTTCCTCCCTTGTTTTTGTAGAGTAATAAAAGTGATGAGTGTGTGCAAGGTTTGGTAAAAACACAATGTTGCTATTCAATTTTGGAAAACTACATTAGCAAAAACAAAAGTAAATATTTTATTTAGAAACAAATGACGTTCATCCATCATCTTTTTTATTTCCGCGGCACGCAACGTTTGTAAAGCGAACGTAAATCGTAATGAAAAATTATTCAGTCCGCGTGGAGGTAAAAAAAGTTGCGAATCCTCGCGAGAGATAGATCCAAGTTTTAAAGCCGCCCCTGTTCCTATAAGGCTTCTAAAATATTGATACCGGCGATATTGCAGTCGAACCGTAAGCGCATTAAAATAGCAACTATGTAGCGTGTCAAACCTTTATACCAACTTTTCGACTTTTAAGCCGCGGAATTTCAAAGTTTTTAAATCAATATGGCCCTTCGTGTTACAACTGCTCCGTGCTTATTCCATCAGATATACTTAAAATAGGATTTATTGCCAGCTTTTACCACTCAAGGACTTTTTTCTAATTTCATTACTAATTAAATCCAATTTTTTAAAACGGTTTTTACGGCCACTTTAAACAAACTCATGCACCCTAATAAAACCTACACGAATTTGCCCCAAAAACAAATTGCCCGCGTGATGAAGCACCTACTGCCTATCTAGCAACTTGCTTGAGTGGTAAGACTCGTGCGCAAGTCCTCTGCGCAGCACGTGGTTAAGCATACTTCCGGTGCTTTTATTCAACGCTCCTCTAAATAGCGCATCACGTGGTTTCTAAATTTCGCGATAATCATACATTGGACCATATTATACAGAGGGGTGCATAAAAAACCTTCGTTATTTCTTTTATCTTATTCTTAAATGAGTGATATGTCAAATTAAATGGTTTGAAGAATACTACTATCAGATAATAAAAGATTAATTTTATTTTTGAAAACATCAGAGGAGGCGGCAACTTTTCTGTTTCAAATGGCAACATATTTTTTTCGATTGAAAAAAATCATTAATTGTTTATTGTTAATTTCACTTAAACGGGAAAACCCCAATATAATACAAAAAAAACAAAAATAACAATCAAATAGGCTAAAGCCATTCTTAACAATAACAATAATGAGATAGAATATTTAGAAAATTAATAAGATATATAATAAATTTTATAATATACAGAATATATAGAATATATTGTATACCGGGTGGAAATGAAACTAGGGCCACCCCTGGCATTTCTTTATTTATGGAAATAAAAAATTAAAATTTTAGTATATTATATGATCTAAGAAAACAAATCTTATGGATCGAATAAATTTTTAATTTTACTTCCGGTTTATCAGGAAATGGCATCCACTTTCTTATTTTAAATACAACCCCCTGATTTTTTCTACGTAAAATCAAACATTGGTTAATTTTAAGTATGTTTATGACAAAAAAATATTTTTTTTCAAATAAATTGATGTTAAATTAATTCGATAAAAAATTAATTACAGGTATATTTAATTAGGGTGTGACCTTTATATCATCCCATTTAAAAAAGTAAAGATATTTCCAAAAAACGCTTCTTGAAAATTAAAAAAAATAATATCTCAAGAACAGTGAAATAAATTTTATAAATTACAATTTATTTTACGTATTTGTATTATTTAAAAATAGTTTTTGTAGGTTTTACCCAAAAAATATTCAACATTTTTTCTTAAAGTTGTGAAAATTTTTTTTTTTTTGTCATAAACATACCTAAAACTAACCAATGTTTGATTTTACGTTGGAAAAATCAGGGGGTTACATTTAAAATAAGAAAGTGGGTGCCATTTCCTGATAAACCGGAAGTAAAATGAAAGATTTATTCGATCCATAAAATTTGTTTTCTTAGATCATATAAGATACTAAAATTCTAATTTTTTATTTTCATAAATAAAGAAATGCTAGGGGTGGCCCTAGTTTCATTTCCACCCGGTATATATATATAGAATATAGAATATAATATATAGAATACATAATGAATTAACAAAATGACAATGTGATGATTCATCCTATGTGGGCTTGAGGAAGGAATGAAGTCTTTGGAGGTCATCGTGGAAAAAATCAAAGTTGAAGGTAAATTTGACACCATTTGCTAACTTGCACATTCTTTCGATCGCAGAGGTTGCACCATAATTAGTGAAGTGAAAGGAAATACTAAAGGTATTCTTGGTGCGCAGCAGACGGGGAGGAACATTCAAGTTGATTTTCATTAAAACAGACGGGCAGTCCATCATTTGGTTCATAATTTTAAAGAGATTCACAACATCATTTCTATTCCTACGAGCCTCAAAAGTTTGTAATTTGAGGACATCTTCGAGCAGCTCATAAACAATGTCCTCTTGGCGAATACCCATCTTGTATCCAATAAACTTCAGGAATTTGTGCTGAACGTGTTCCACTTTGTTAACATAGACTTTGTAAGAAGGAGACCAAATTGAAGACGAATATTCAAGGTGAGAGCGAATCAAAGCAACATACAGACTCTTCAGAGCAGTAATATCAGTAAAGTCACGTGAGTTTCTAATAACGAATCTAAGCATTCTCATGGACTGGTTACATATGTCTTCAATAAGCAATTGAAAGGAGAGATTATGCTGGAATATAACGCCAAGGTCACGATGACTGCTGTTGCAAGACTATTTAACTCCATTAATGTAATACGCACTATTGAATTTTTTATTTCCCTTGAAGTAACTCACATGTATACTCTTATCGACATTCAAGACAAGTTTATTCAAAGTACACCAAGACCCAAAAGAATCAATATCAGGTTGCAGTAATTCCATGTCAGATTACACATAACTATACGGTGAAACTTCGTATCATCGGCAAAAAGGAGAAGTTCCGAATGATAGAAGCTAAAGGAGGCATCATTTATGTATGTACCATAATGGGCCTAGGTGAGACCCTTGAGGAACTTCAGAAATGACATTGATCATTGATGACTTAAAGTTTCCAATTTTAACGAATTGTATCCGATTTTGAAGGTAAGAAGCAATCCATGATAAAAGGGAACCATGAATTCCAGCTCTAAAAACTTTATTTAGAAGTAAAGAGTGGTCGATTTTATGAAAGGCCTTTGATAGATCAGTATATATGGTATCTACTTGGTATCCTTTCTCCAAAGCGGAAACAAGAAAGTTTTCAAAAGGATAGTGAAGGAGGAGCGTTTGCTCCGGAAACCATGCTGCTCATCAACAAGATAATTGCTTAGAGACATTGATAAGAAGTCTGTGACAATGCTTTCAAAAACTTTCGCAGGTGATGAAATAATCGATATTGGCCTGTAATTAGATACATCGCTCTTGTCACCATTAACAAAAATAATCTAAACCAATTATACCAATAAATTTTTTTTAAATTAATTTCTTTTTCTTATTTTTTTTTTAATTTTCTTATAAATATAAATCAATTATTAATTAATTAATAAATTAATT
The DNA here is from genome assembly GCA_963971135.1 of Stenus bimaculatus. Lineage (NCBI taxonomy): Eukaryota > Metazoa > Arthropoda > Insecta > Coleoptera > Staphylinidae > Stenus > Stenus bimaculatus. The sequence continues at coordinate 2,266,956 of OZ020181.1, forward strand.
AATTACAACACAATTATTTAGACTGCTTCAATTAAATAGAAAAACTTGTTATTATTATTTTCTTTTATCCAACTTTATTATTTATACGTTTTGTATAAATTAAATTAAAAACTATCGATTTCGGGATAATTTTATCCCATCTTCAGGTTTTTAAAGAATCTTTATTGTCAAGATAATAGTGACATGTTAAATTTTTTTTTGTGTTGTCCGTTAATTTATTTAATAAAGCAATTGTTTTTTTTTGTTTTTGAGTTTTTCATTTTCTTTAAGTTTTGTTTTTTAATTTGCCGATCACTGCACAAGAGTGAAAAGATATTTTTAAGATAACAATTTCCAGTACGAAATTGTCGCCACTACTGAACCAGAATACGAAAATTGCTCGTTTTTGGTTAGTTTCCATTTATTCGTTACTTACTTAGGCGCTTGAGTTGTAACAGCGCGTGAATAAACGCTACTCGTGGTACCTCGAGTAACCTGGCGACTTCACCATATTATTAGCGCATGCATATTAGTGGCGCGAGTTAACATGCAGCATCTCACAACGCGCTTTCACGAGTCAAACGTTAAATCCACCTAAACGTGACGACTTAAAATATCTTTTATTTATTTTATTTATATGTAAATATATGATTTTTGTTGTTTTTTTATTGTCGTAAGTAAAATAGTTTATGTGTTGTACTAATAAAGATAATGAAATGTATGTATTCGTTGGGTGTATCTAGTGAAAGACATGAGCAACGTGTGATGTTCCTAAATTCTGGCTGAATCCTTTAGAAATGTGCTTGGAAAAGTGCCCAGCTTCATATTTCACTGTTGTCCCAGCAAAGATGCACCGGAAAGTTTATTTCTCTTGAAACTGCTTCATGAGCCGAAAGCCATTGCAAGCTCTACAAATTCCCTCCTCGAAGTACATCCACCCAAGGCTAGTATTACAAGTTTTCTCAGTACACCTCTAATATTATTTTAGCATAAAACTTTTCGACTGTAAAAGTAAATTTTGGTTAATTTAACGCCTTGAATTATAAGCTTCTAATATTGCTTTAATGACGCAGCTTTTTACTTCAAGTTTAGATTACACTTGCAATTAATTATAAGGGTGCGAGTAATGACAAACACACCAGCATAATTGCGTGATATGAGTAATTAATGCATCATAAATGCACTATACTAAACTAGACATCATTTAAATTAAACGATGATGGCTTTACTGTTACAAATTGTTGAGTCCTATTAATTATTCGCACAATAGGAATATTTTTACTTAAGTAACATACTTAAATTAAATATGTATTAGGAAATAGGTAATTGGGGAGTAGGGAGTAGTAAAGAGGCTTTCGATCTTGCACGTGGGGTAAGACGAGAAGACGTGAGTACCCACGTGGGGGGGTGAGGTCCTTGGGGATTACTTAGATTCCATGCTCGGCGTCAGAATTCAATCAGAGAGTGCGGACCTGTGAGGTCGACCCTCATGCTCCCATCAGAACTTTCCCGAGGGGTTTCGGTCGGACGTCATGACTTCTCGTTAATATAGGTAACGTTATGATATGTTATGAGGAGGGGGTTACTTTTGTGGCGTGTTTGCTGCAAGTTACACCTCGTGCGCCTCCGGAGAGAACGAAGTGGTTAATATTTATGCGGCGAGCAACAGGAATATTCTGGATCTTGTAAGTGAAATGGGATGTTTTCTCGAGTAAAGTTTGGGCTATTTATTTATTTACGTATCGCATCCCGCAGCGTAAAGCTGTAAAAATCGTTGGAGTGCTTTGCCAGCGCGGATTTGAACGTTTTGCAAATTTAAATTGCTCCATTTGTAAGGGAACATTTGAGCGCACATAAATGTCACAATTTTTACATCAATTACATCCCTTAATGCCACCAAATTTAACACATACGTAAATTTAACTTTAAATAAATTTAAATTTATCACGTATGGATTTAATGAAATTAAAATTAAAATCATATAACTTCATCGCCACTCTGGGCGTGATCGAAATATTTTATAAACATATGTGTAACCGCTTTTGATTTATAACCACAAACTTACCGAATTTATCATCGCAATTTATGCGTCCTCGCCTATCCAAGAAATCTAATTTATTAAATTCATTGAAGCAATTCACTAATTTAAAACTTTTGCCTTGGACATTAAGCCAACAGTTTATTGATTTGCACGCTTCCTAAGCCACCCGTTTCTTACGACAAACAAAATTATCAACTAAAATTATTAGTATACTTAGAAATAGTAATGGCGTAAGCTTGTGCACGAGTTTACCGCGCAGCGTTACTTACTGTACAATAACCGCCCGGCGCTTTCGCCAAACGCACGCATGAGCGAAACTCTTCATTTCGCGCTACTATGAGTAATTCAACGGAGCATCGTTGATCACGCAGCATCTTTAATATTCAATGACACTCAGGATGTTGTATAAAATATATTTTATAAAAGTGTATTTGATTTTTGAAGGCTTTTATATAAAATTGAGTTTATCATGGGGGAAATTTAATTATAACAAACACGAATACCTTTCACCTTAGCATATTTAATTAGTGAATTCAGCTTATCTGAAAGATAAATCAATTTGTGAGTTTGCAGACGTAGTTAATGTGGTGTAAGTGAAAAGATACAAGTATAATTTTTTTGTGAAAAAGGTGATAAACGTAAAGTATTCCCTTTGTTACATACTTTATTATTCCGCCTAGTAAATCAGAAAAAAATTCACGTTGACACGATAAAACGTAATACTTGCTTCAACCGAAATCCACTTTGGGCAAATTGAAGTTTTCGCAACTTGATAATATCACTTTATATCGAAGGCGCGCAACTTAAGAGTTTGGCGTAATTTCTTTCCAAAAGTTCGTACAAGACGCCTTTCTTGCTATACATTACAAATATTTAAAAATGGCTCCATTCTTTTAGGGATTAATATTTGTCAGGGATTACTTTATTTTAAAGTTTTATCTCGTTTAGTTCAGAACTTAGCCGAATAAAATAAATCTCCTCGCGAAATAATTTTCATTTAAAAACCTCCTGTTTATCTTACATGCAATTAAAATATGCAAACAATTCGCGGAATTACATGAAAAGCATTCTTTTATAATATTATACAATATTTTAACAAATTGCTACAAATAACGACCTTTGAAAAGATTTAAATAACTTCCCAAACAAATTTAATTAAATTTATTTTATTTGTGGTGAATTTTTCAAGAAAAATACTTATCCTTTTAATAAAGTTTTGGTAAAAAAACGCTCGATCTCTTTAATAAAGCGACGTAACTAATAGATACTTAATGTTGAGCTAGGCCCCAGCATAATTGATTGATTGAGATTGATTGTAGTATGATAAACCATTTGGGAATACATCTAATTAAAATGAAGCACCTAATTATTGCGATTATTGTCTGTAATTTTAGACAAAATTAATTGCTTTTAAAATAATTAATGTAAAAATGTATGTTTTTAGGGGAAATAATAATCAATCAAATGAGGCTTATCTTAAAAATAATTTCGTTCGTTCCTGTTTTATGAGCTGTAAAAAAAATAAAATAGTTCCGGTCAAATTCTGGTAGTAATGGTGTGTTGTGAGGGGAGTCTTAGATTACGGCACCCTCAAATTGATGGAGATTTGTAATAGGCGAGACGTGAATAAAGTCATTTGTTATATATCCCAAGTAATACTGCGGCAAACTTTATTACCTCCTGGCCAAAAAATGAAACGAAATAAACAATAATTAAGCTGGCTGCGAGCGTTGCCCCTCATGAATATTGCATTAACGTGGATTAGTTGCGGCTCGCGTTCTCACGGGGAGTATTAGAAATGAATTACAGCCTAATCTCAAATAGAATAAAAGTAATAAAAGAAAACATTGCTCGCTTTAATACAATCACGATTATTTATTATAGCACTATCCCAAATATACGCGAGGAGCAACCATTTTCGTATATGTTTTGTCGCGATACCCCGAAATTGCTTTACTTTAAATAAACGCAGCTATTTTTCCACCCTTTTTATTCCACAAAAACAACAGTTATGTAAATAATACCCGAATAAAATTCGTTCACAACTACAGTTTTATTAGCTTTATTAATTATGTTTTTGATATTTATAAAAACTCCATACAACTCGACTACCCGTGCTTCGCGAGTCTCCGGTATGTAACCATTAAAGGAGGGGAGCGCTCGTAGAACGCATGCCCAGCTGCAGTCAAGTTATCCTCGTCAACTGTCCGACACACGTGGCAATTGCAACGTGTGATAATTTTTAAAAACTCTTACCTCATCAGATGAAAGTGGCTGAGAACAATTTAATTCTGGGCCAACCCTATACTGTAAGAAAGTAAAACAAAACGTTGTAAAAATTCTAAAACAGATGAAACACCTTACTCATCAAATATGAAATTAGCTTGTGTCGAATTTAAAACCAAAACATTATAAACATTTTTGAAACTTGATCAAACGTAGACATAAGTACAATTTTTTTGAAGTTAGCTTGTGTCATGCTTGTGTCTAATTTATAAACAAATTATGAAACTTGACAAAATGTAGTCATAAAATTTAAATTAATTAAGAAAACAAAGCTATAGTTTGTATAATATACTTTATCCTTTCATCAAGATGAACATCAAACATTTAGAAAAATAAAATTTAAAATTAGCTTGTGTTAAAATTTTAATTCTAAAATACGTTAATGTGGATTTTGAATAGTTAAAGTAGTAAAATTAATCCTAAAAAACGTAAAAATAGATATAACTAGTCATCGAGGAAGGCTTCCAATCTATGACAAAAACTGTAAATCATAGGTTTGAAGAAAAAAAATAACCCTTAATTTTATTATTACATTTTTAGGGCAGAGGGCACGAAAATTATTAGAATTGTATTTTAGAAAACATCAATTGTATTTCAGCAAACATCAATAATTGTATTTCAGATAAATCAATTTAATTTCAGAAAGGATCAATTGTATATCAGAATTATTAATTATATTTTAGAATCATTGATTGTAATTCAGAAAGGATCAATTGTATTTTTTGAAATAGTTTTTCTGAAATCAAAAAAAAAATTAATAAAGTCACATCAAAAGTCATTGTTTTATTTTTATAAGACTTTACTCTACTTCAACGTTTTAAATCAGGAAGTATCAATTGTATTTCAGAAAATATCAATTATATTTCAGAAAACATCGATTGTATTTCAGCAAACATCAATTACATTTCAGATAAATCAATTTAATTTCAGATAACATCAATTGTATTTCAGCAAATATCAATTGTATTTCAGATTCAGATAAATCAATTTAATTTCAGAAAGCATCAATTGTATTTCAGAATCATTAATTATATTTTAGAACCATCAATTGTATTTCAGAAAGGATCAATTGTATTTTTTGAAATGGTTTTTCTGAAATCCAAAAAAAAATTATTATTAAAAATTAATAATCCGAAAGCCCCCTCTTGGATTTTTTTGAACTTGCAAAAAAAGGATAGTTCAAATAAAAATTTATATTTAACCCCGCAAATATTACTTATTTTATTATTAAAATCATTATATAATTAACTTTTGTGTAAATTTTATATAAAATAGATACATTTTTATTCGGTACGATTAGTTGCTTCCGTTAAAACAGCGCCACCTACAATTTGGTATATTTAACTAAAAATAATCGTTAACTTCAATGTCAGCTGAAAAGAGGTTATATTATGACTATTTACTACAAAATACAGGGTGAACTAAAATGATTGTGGTTTGATATGTAGGCAACCAAATACGCAAGTTGGTACAACTGAAATCTTAAAAAGAAAATTTCCTAGTAATCCAATGGCGTAGCAAAATTGTTTTCCAAAATCTCTAATTTCACAGCAAATGTCAAATATTGAAAATGTTTATCTCCATTTTCGAGGCAGACGCTAACACAAAACAAATATTTACGCAAATTAGTTTTGATAAAACTGACGTTTATGAAATAAAAGGCACAATAACGAAATTCAAAAATCTGAAGTTTTGACACAACGGTAAAAATTACACCTACGCCTCTGCTTTTGTGAAGACTAGTTACTTTGTTTTGATTTTGACATGATTTTGTGTTACTTTGAACTCGAAGTAAACAAATTCCCCAGATTTTTAGGTGGGAAATTTGAATTGATCACAATCATTTTAGCTCACCCTGTATTAATAATGATCACAAAATCTCCATGGTCGTCAGAAAAATAGCGTACGCAACTCGCAAGAAAGTGAATTTCGTGTTTGTGTAATATCCTTACTTCGTTACTTTCTAGCTCGTTGCGTAATATACAGTGAATTCAAATAAGATTGAAACCATTGACATTGCAAGGAAGGAAACCTAAGTTTCCTACAGTTGGCTACACTGAAATGAATGCGTTGTGCTTTAGCGAAAAAACCATCGCAAATATTTTAATTGCACTAATTTTAGTTTTGAAAAGTACTGGTTTTTTTTATAAAATTTGTAACACACTGAGAAATGACTTGAAAAATACCCGAAGAAAAACTGCTGAGAGATGCTTTGGTTAAAGTGACAGATCAGATTTAAATTTGAATGAAAATTAACAGGTACACCAACTTACTCACTACAGTGTATGTTTGGTTGCATACTTACGGTTTTAGTCTTTTTTGAATTCACTGTACTATTGTTACAATTTTTAAATGATTAATTTCTTCTGAAATATAACTGAAAAAGGTGTTGTACCTGACCCTGTAGTAATTTATTTCGCATAAATATTTACTACTTGAGTTTAAAACTGAGTTTAGCTAATTAATGTACGTTTTTTTTTCTTGTTTTTGTTTGGTTAATAACTTGGAGCCAATTATAATTTATGGGAAATTGTTGATCGCAAGTAAACACACTTATTTACAAATGATTAAGCAAATAGGAATGCAAATAATATGGTAAAAATAAAAGTTTAGGATTGGAGTTGATTGAAATCAGGTCAAGCGTGTCTAAATTGAGGTAAGTTTGTGTTCGATATCGAATTTTTCCTTCATCTGCAAATATCGTAGGTAAATTGGTAGTTTAATAAAGGAATCTTTATTCGAATGCTGGAGCGTTGCAGGGAAACAATTGAATGCCGAAAATTTAAATTTAATGCAGTTTGCCTCAAAGACACCTTGGAAATCCCATTTTCCGACTCAGTAAACCAAAATTCTCAACTATTCCGTCGTGGTAGTTGCGTTGTTTGAACAATTATTGCGGCAAATATATTTGAGAAATTAGTAAGAAAGGTATTAAATGTATGGGTTTTAATTGAGTTAATAGGGATGTGAAGAGTGAGAGGGGAGAAAGGAGAAAAGGGGCAATCTATTTAATTATTAGTTAAGGAAGGAAAAAGTGTAAGCTAATTATTAAGGAAGAAAGGCTGAGGAAAGATTGTAGGGGCGTCGTCAAGGCGAATAATCTGGAGCTTATGGAAGAATGATAAAGTCACTTGCACCATTTCATTTATCCAGTGCAGAGCTCCGAAGTTTACAGGAACATTTAAGACCCTCTCCACACAATATTGTTCCTCCCTAACAAGATGATATGTAAATAAATTGGTAGGAGCTGGAGACCTTAGACGTCGAGCTTCGTCGTCGCATGCATTTCGACAGGAGGGTGTTTTGATGTTACCTTTCAAGACGAACCTGATTAAGATGAATGGGCTTTTAGGAAATTATTATTAGAGCCCATCGCTTTTGAAAATTATAATTTTTTACACTTCGACGCCAAGGGTGGCTTTTTATTGTAATCACGGGCAATAAATTCGCTCGCAATTTATGGAGGGCGTTAGCTTGACAAACAGGGGAAATCTCGCGGCGCCTCTCATCTGTAACAATATGTAGCGCGGGAACCCTCATTTTAGCCTATTTCCTCGATCCGGATCTTTCGTAATCCTGCTGGACCTCCTTGAAAATACCGGAAGGTATATACATGAGAGCCTCATCAGTCACAGTCAGTGGAAAGCAAATTATTGTGGCCATCCCTTCCTGTCAGCGAGATTTACGTAGGTCTACGTGCAGTTACTTTCCTCGGGTTATTTTCACCTTTTGTTCTGCTATTCTACTAAGAGATTGCCATGCTTGTTATTGTTTCAGATTAATGTAGTGTAAATGTTGTTCCATGCACTATATTTTACAAATTAAATTTTATTACCTTTACTTTATAACGCAAACGTGCTCTATCTTAATCCATCTACCCTCCACTACAAATAAAATCATACCCAAATCGCTACCATTTCCAATAACACTGACGTACATGATTTTATTTACAAAAAAGATACGACACGCTACATCTTAGATAATCAACATTTTTCCTCCAACTCCAAACCTATTACTTCCCTTTTTAATTACCATATTTAACCCTCTTTACACTCACAAAACAACACCCAACCATTTTTTACTCACCTATTTAATTAATTACCCACACACATATCACAAACAAATGACTAATGATAAATAATTTAACCCATTTCTGCTTACACTACCCACATAATCTTCCTCACGTTTTTCTTCACATATTAATAATATTATACGATATAATAGTTATACAGTAGTAGTAGATGCAGTATTCGTCCATCACCGGCGCATTTCGTATGTTTACGCAGGTTCCAAGAGTCCAACGTGATTGAACGCGCGCTACTCCGCATGCGTCGTAACAGTTGACTCCACTAGTCTCGCGGTACAACACATCATCACTTTATCCTAGGCCATATAGTAGAACGACTGAAAACGCCTTTACATAGAACGGAGACGAAGCCATGTTGTATGAACTGAAAATACAGGGTGGGGCGGAATGGAAAGTCGTTTTTGGAATGAAAATAACTCAGCTGCTTTTTAAATTTAAGAAAAAAGGATTACAAAAAAATAAAGCTTAAATGATACCATGTAACACTGAAAATGATATCAGTCCGTTTTCTACAATGCACTACTGTTGATTACAATTACCCTAACTTCTGTTTTATAGTCCGATCAATTTAGACCTGCAAGGGTGTAAATATTTGCGTAGAGCTAAAAACTGGTATGAATGTTCAGAACAGCATTAAAAATGAATGCTAAAAAGTTCCTATCGATCCCGTTCCTAGAAAAAAAATTATTTAAGATGAAAGGTGTTAAAAATTGGTTTTTCGCGTTTTTTCAGCAAATAGGTAAGTTTTATCATAAAATTGGGTCTAAAGAAAATTGTAGATTATTTAATTATCTATAAAAAATGTTTTTATACTTTTTTTCCTAAGAGCGACCATTTTTGAGATATAACGATTTTAAAAGTTGTAATTTTCATAATATGCATATTATTCGTCAGATTCATAATCGTCTAATATTCACGATAACGGGTACATTTTTTAACCAAATTTCAAAAACCCGGTCTCGAATTAAAGGGGAATGTTTGTTCTATAATCCTATCGGAATTGATTTTTTTTAAGCGACGGGAAAGCTTTCAAAAGCGCTCCCGAAAAAGTCAATTTTTCCGCTGTTTTTTTCGAGCGTCCTCCGACGATTTTGAAAAATCGTAGCTCCGCCGGGTTCGGAGTCGAAACGACCAAATCGGGTCTCCTTTTTTCTCACATCCTTTTTTATTATATCCAAAATTTCCGACCCTTCTAGGTTAATGCTGTGGCGAGGACGAATTTTTTTTTCAAAACGTCAAAATGTCGCGTTTTTTAGCGAAAAAAACAAAAAGGTAATATTGGTTAGCTTTTGACTGTTGCCAGAGGTAAAAAATCGCGTATGGTATTTTCGAAAAGAAGAAATTAACTTACGTACCCCCAAATTTTTGTTTGTATCTCATATTCTGACGTTTGAAAATCGGGGTACAATTTTTTAACGAAATTTTAAAAATCGTACCTACCAAACGACTGGATCGATTTTAACGAAACGCGGCTTATATTGTGGCTAAAAGTACCGGTAATATCCAGAAAAATAATCGATTTTATTCGACACGTCTAGCGGCGTCAGGAATTTTTTTTTTCCAAAAGCGTAGCAAAATATCGATAAGAAACGGCGCGTAGAGAAAATTGGTAGAGGAAATGTGGACGAAACGGGACAAAAACTGAAAAATCGCTACACGTGACCTGAAAAAGGATTGATTAAACGAGGTCGGTTTAAAATTTTGAAATCTTTATTTTTTCATTTCGCCTCACACTGACCTATTAAAATCAAAATTGTGTTTTTTCAAACCTCGGCGACCAAAATAATCGCTCTAATGTAACGACATATCCTATCGTGTAACTAAAACATGCGTTAGAATCAGATTTTCAAGTACCAGTACGTGACGCATTGACTTTTTTCAATTTCGAAAAAAAAACCAAAAATTTTAATCGCGCAAAAAACTTTGTAAAAAAATACGATTTTAACAATTTTTTTTTACCCCCTGACCCTTTATCAATTTTAACGAATGATGGCTTATATTAAATCTATTTGCGTAGGCTTTCATACAATAAAAGATTCATTTTGATATCTTTATTAGTTTAGAAGTTATGATCGAATAACCGTTGAAAATTTGAAAATTTCACTTTTGGACGATGAAATTTTTTATTAATGGGAAAATAATTACAAGATCAAACGAACTTACCTAGGAAGGAAGTTCGATCTTGATTATGTTTGTGTCCTGCTCGATGTATCTCTTATAATTGATAATTGTAGTACTCCCATACTCTGTGTCAGGTATCACAACTTGATTTAAAAACTCAAATTTTCAATCTAGTATGTTGCTCGCATATCTTTCCTTATTCCTTTAAAGCTTCTTGATTCTTGACGCATGGGACCTGGGATATTGGGGGGGCGCGATACATCGAGCAGGACACAAACATAATCAAGATCGAACTTCCTTCCTAGGTAAGTTCGTTTGATCTTGTAATTATGTATGTGTCCTGCTCGATGTATCTCTTATAATTGATAATTGTAGACTTTTAGAGCTCTTAAGCGTCAAGAATAGATTCGAATAAAATTACTGTAGTAATTTTTATTCGTATATTTAAAATACAATAGAAGATTCTTACATAAGAAGAAAACAGCATAAACTATTTTCAAAACCAATTGTAACAATCATTAAAACAAATTAAACACATCATTTGTAAAATTATCTTGAAATATAATAGGCAATATTATAGAAATTAGCAAAAAACTTAAATATGTCGGACTGTCCCGCCTTATTGTGGATTAAATTAATATTAACTCCTTGCAAATTTGCTTTTGAAGTTACTGCATATCGAGTAATATGCGCACTAAAAACTTATGTGTTTCATCCACCTTTTCCTAAAATTTCCTTAACCCATTTACTAATGGTTTGTTTGCTAACTGTTATATACGGTCTATTAACCGTTATAAACACGTGTTGAATCTCCCCCCTATATTCTTTAAATATTTCTAAATATTTCACCAAATGATATACAATACAAAAAATTGGAAGTATTATTGTTGGTTATATTTTATTGCGCCTGATGTTTTAATCCTCTAGAATTCTAATAATCACCCCTTTTTGGACCATATTTTATATTTTATATTTGCTATTGTTATTAAATGTTGAATCTGGACTCTTTGTACAGTGGCCAGTACTAACAAACTAACCAATTTTTTGAAAAGCATACTTATTGAAATTTTATTTGTAAATTCTGTAAAAGATAGAAAATCTATTATTTCTCTTGGAACCCAAGTTACTACATATTTTGGTTCAATATTCTATTATTGCATATACACTTAAAACCCCTCTTTAATATATGGGATCATTACTTTTTGAATTTTCACTAATTAAATTTATAGCTGCTCGATGACTTTAATATTCCATATGCAGCACAGTTTCATAAAATCATTAAAGATTTTATTATTATAATATGGTAAATTTCTCCATTAAATATACAAATTTTGTTGCATTACAAAACTCCCACCTTATAACTTTAAACTGGAGTTACATTGTTTAAGTTTATTTATATGTATACTTAAGGAAGCTACCAAAAGATTCCCTATTATAATCTCTGTACCACCAAGAGAAGTTGACTAGCCAAAGGATAATTCCTGCCAAAACATTGTCATTAGGTTCAAAAAAGATAGGTTTATCTTTAAGAAGAATTCTCAATAGTAGGCTTTGCCAAAAATATACTAACACGATTCCCCCCGCTTAATCATGTCCTATTTTATCTAATATCCTTAAATTTAAAGAAAAAACGATGGGAATACGTAAAATTGCTTGAGTCTAGATCTTGAATATAAGAATATAATTTATCGCATTTCCGAATAACTGAAGATGCAAATATATTTATATCCATTATCCTAAATTGCTTAGCAAAAATTTGAAAAATCCAATCTAATATTTCAATCTCCATATACAGAGATATCTTCCTAACCGATTCTTTATCAGCTTTATAATTATCTTTCTTTGAAATAAAATCCGCTTTTAGCTATATTTATAGTTCCTCTGAAAATTCCCAAATTTGCATAGCAATTTTATCTTATGGTTCCCATACAATTTATGTAAGAAACGGAAATAATGTTATCTAATCTTAATAAAATATTAATTTTGTACATTTTTGTACATTTTTAGAAGTCAACATTTTTAAGCAAACAATACTGCAATTAGCTCCAAATTTGAAGTAAGACTTCCTCAATTTTACAATAACTATACCTGTTCACAAATTGCCCCCCTACCTAATAAAGAGGCATCAGTATAAATAATTTTATCAAAATGATATTTCCCGAAATAACAATTATCTTTAACTATATTATTTGACCAACGTTCAATATATGGTATTATTTCTTTTCTAAAAATCATTTTTAATCTATAATTGTTTTGATTGTATATTACAAGTTTTGCAATTTTTGAACCATAATATTTTTTCCTGAATTGTCGCAATTTTGCTCTGGAAAGGATAATACATTTTTACTGAATCTAAATTGAACACTAAAAACAAAATATGTTGTTTTAAAATATGACTAGACTTTTTTCATTAATAAAAAGTTCCAGATGTTCCAAAACAATTTTAGTTTTACACATATTTTTTTTTTTAACAATCATCTATATCAATTGTAGCAAAATAAGATTTAAATTTTGTCAATCTCGTAAGAGTTTACCAACTCTAACTTCAAATGTTTGGTAATAAGAAATTTACTTAAGTCTTTAAGATTTATAATAAATCTGAAAAAATTATCTTTTTTGGGTATTATAAAATTTTTGTAATGTATTGACCAAATGGTATTATTTCCTATAAATCATAGGTTTACATTTTCCTATTATTTTGTTCTTAAAAAACAACTTAATTTTGTCTTTAAAACAGACCATTGCTGTTCCTTTGGAACAACCCGTTTTATAACCTTTTTGGCAAACGGGGTTTTATAGCCCTTTACCATGACAAAATAATATTGTCATTATTTATTTATTTCTAAAAATATTTTAAGTGGCCAGGACTATTTCTCACCTTTAGTGACGACGCCGACGTTGGGGTTGAGCTTTCGTTTATGTATGTCCTCCCTGGTACTGCATTGTCGTATAAGTTGACATCTTTGGATAATAATTTCTCCGGACTTTTTGTCCACTCAACTTGTGAATCTTCGTACTACTTGTTGATGAACGATTGAAGTTTAAATTATTTGTAACTTTTGACAATCCCTCTATACAGTTAGTTTTTGGAGTACGTTTTAACTGCTCTGACAAACGCTGAATCGCCATTGCCGATTATAAACGATCCTCCAAAAACATGTGAACATATGTCAGTTTTCTCCAAAGTTTCCTTAATATCTTTATTTAATAAAGATATTGCCAAAAATGATCTTATCTCAGACAATCTTCCAACATCTACATTCTATGTTATATTTAATGGCTTCTTTACATCCCCCACATCTTCTTTTTTAACCAAAATTGCAAGTGCTTGTCCAATATCCGCTAGTCCTATATCCATCCGAATCTGCAACTTTGATAATCTTTCTTTCTCTTTTACCTTGATGATTTAAAACTACAATTTCAGGATTTAACTTTGGAAGTTCCAAAGAAGAAAACTCAAACAAATCTATCTTAATATCACTTTTTGAATCAAAAGTCATTATCAACCTGAAATATTTCTTAATAGAAAAGAAAAGTGTTATAACTTCTTTATTTTAATTATTTATACTAATGTATAAACTGTGCATGTACATACATACATGCCTAAAAATATTTACAAGTAGATACTTGTGTAATCTCTGATCAAATAATCAATATTAAATCATATATTATTTTCCGTATTTCTTTAATACAGAAGGGCATTTACTTACATGCTTAGAAAGACATACTAACCATATTTATGGTTTGTATCATACGTATTTCTAGTCGTATAACATTGATACGAAATATTTATCCTAGCGGACTTTGTGCGTTATATAACATAAGACGATCCATCACTGTCAATAAAATTCTGCTTCTTATACCTACACATGTAGATATTTAACAGGCATGTACTTACATGCTTAGAAATACATACAAGCCATACTTATGGTTTGTATCATACGTATTTCTAGTCGTATAACATTGATACGAAATATTTAAGTGTGAATTTTTACACTGAAGGTATATTGTCAATAAATCTTGACGCACTTTTTGCATTATGTAACACAAGACCATCCTCCACTATCAATAAAATGGTGCTTCTTATACATACACTTGTAGATAATTAACATGCATGTACTTACATGCCAAGAAATACATACAAACCATGCTTATGGTTTGTATCATACGTATTTCTAGTCGTATAACATTGATACGAAATATTTAAGTGTGAATTTTCACACTGAAGGCATATTGTCAATAAATCTTGACCCACTTTGTGCGTTATGGAACATAAGACCATCCTCCACTATCAATATAATGGTGCTTCTTATACCTACACTTGTAGACATTTAACATGCATGTACTTACATGCTAAGAAATACATACAAACCATGCTTATGGTTTGTATCATACGTATTTCTATCCGTATAACATTGATACGGAACACTAACCATCGCCTATTCCCCATGAAATAGCATCAATTATGCGACTATAATTTTGACATTTGACAGTAGGTACTTGTATCAAACTTGAGCACCCACTTTTTCTATGCTTTTTCTTTTTAATATACTTCTCCAAACTACTCAGTTTACCTCAAATTGTTAAAATTTTTTACTCTCTTCTGATATGCGACTTGTGCCCTGACACAAAAACAGAAGAATAAGGAAAGATATGCGAGCAACATACTAGATTGAAAATTTGAGTTTTTAAATCAAGTTGTGATACCTGACACAGAGTATGGGAGTACTACAATTATCAATTATAAGAGATACATCGAGCAGGACACATACATAATTAATTTTGACCGATTAGAACGATTTATGGCTTACATTGACCGATAGAAAAATATTTTTACTTGTATTACAGCTTCAGTGATGTGTATACGTGGCGTACTTATGCATATTATGAAGATTACAATGTTTTCAACTTTTATAATCGTTATATCTCAGAAATGGTGGCTCTTAGGAGAAAAAGTATTAAATCATTTTTTATAGATAATTATATGATCTACAATTTTTGTCTGACCTAATTTTATGATAAAACTTACCGTTTTGCTGAAAAACGCGAAAAACCCATTTTTAAGACCTTTGACATTGAATTTTTTTTCAGCTTCGGGATCGATGGGGAGTTTTTACAATTCATTTATAATGGTGTTCTGAACATTCATACTATATTTTAGTTCTACGCTAATTTGTGCACCTTTACTACTATTTTTATGGCTAAATTGACCGGACTAATCTTCATTTGTTGGGCAGTTTTCGAGTAGAAAACATTGAATTTTTGGTACAACTACTATTTGTCGAAGCTTTTAGACCAATTTTCTTGAAGAAAATTGATGTGATGTGTTTGCTTTCATCCAATTAAAGGAACCAACTGATCAATATTTTCTCCAATGACGACGGCAGTCCTTTGTTGTTCAGATGTTGCAATGGCTGTTTCGATGATGAGTATATCAGCATCATCCTGATTGATTTGTAGCGATATTAACAGTTTCTAATGGCTCAATAATCAATTTTTTTTCTGCGGCTTCATCAGTTGTTTCGCCACAAAACATACATAACAATTTAAAGTCAAAAGCATCGTTTATTTTTTACGAGGTGAAGATAATGTCAAGCGATCTTCGTCTTCTTTGACGCTGCAATAGAATTTTTACTAATGTTCACTTAAGACATTCTGTATACACTTTCACAGAACTCAATGTATGTTCCGTGTGTCCGTCATTTCTGGAAATATTTGCAGATTTTAAAGTTTGTAATGGCTTTGAGTTGTAACATATTCTTAAAAATAAAGTTCCTTGATTCTCATTTAGAATTCTTTCCTAAAAATTTGGGCACCAGAAAAACGATACCAGGACAAGTGGAACATTCTTTCTAAAATACAATTGATGATTCTGAAATACAATTGATGCTTTCTGAAATATAGTTGGAAAATGTGTAGCTAAAATTTACAGGACAAAAATATTGATATGAGCTCTACAACTCGAAACAGAGAATGGAATTGACTGCAACAAATGAGTTGTGTAGGGATAACTTGTTATAGGACACAAGACTGTAAAGTAGCAGCTGTGGAAATTTCTAAAATTTCTAAAGATCTTTCCGGGAAAATAATCAAAGTACGTCTGTACTTATCCTGTGAAGGATCTGTTTAGTTTATCTTAAAATACTGCATTAACCAGGAGGTGATAAAAGAAGACATTTAAAATTTACGTACCCATAAAATGTCGTTGTATTCATTCGCACATACTTCGATAAGAAAACTGTTAGTGGAAAAGACAAAATAAATTTAATGGTAAAATAAAAGGTTAAAATAATTTCCATAATTTATCTCGCTCTTTTTGAGGGTAAATATATGAAATGCGGTCCAGGTAGAAGGAATTCCGACATCTCCAACATTCCTTATTTCTATTAGTATGCTTTTACGGCAAGTTTTTATGCCCCTTAAAAGTTATGAAGTCATAAATCCGTGGAAAGTGTGCGCCAGTAATTGAATATAAAGTCAGTGAAGAAATAGTCTGGGGGATGTTGTTACATATTGTGTCTTTGCATTTTTTAAAACAAGCACATGTGAACCCTCGTAAAGTGTGTGCTCAGCGAAGTGATTTCCAGGAGAGCTTTTGTTAATTTCGCTTAAAATTATCTCAAGATTATACTTATAGGGGAGGAAAAATCGTGTACAATAGAAGATTAAAATATGTTATCTTATTTGATTTTCAAACTAAGCGATCTCCCTCTTTATGCGAAATTAATGGGTTGACGTCAGAAGTAGGTTTGTGTTAATTCTATGAAATAATTGTGCAGTAAAATATGACGTGTTACGAGTGTAAGTTAGAATGCAGCATTAAATTACCATGATGCTTCGAAATTGAAGCGATTTAGTGTAATAGCAGGAAACATTAACCCAAAGAGTCGTCTTGCTGCTCAAACCAAATCGGGTTACACAAAAGCGAATTGTTACAAAAAAGGGTGTGTTATTAAAATTTGATTCAATAAAAACTAAACCTGATTGATGTAATGTTTAATTATTAGTCACCCCTTGTTACAATGAAATCCATTATTAGCAGAATGATATAGGATTTCCAATAATATCACGACGCATTTGCGCAATAAATCGCGGAGGTTTTAATAAAACAAAGTAAATAAAAATAAATAAAGAGCAATTTCAACGCGTATTACTCACGTTAAATAATGCAATTAGTAGGTGGTTGCATAATTAGAACCCGAGGGAGATAACATCGACTTAAATGAAAGAAACTATCCTTTTGTTCCAAGTTATAAGCGTTATTATAAAAGGGAGCGAATCCAATTCAAATACTCGCTAAACTTGCTCTCGCACATAAATTTGTCATGAATTGCTTTATTTTGGAAAAGCTCGACGGCTCTGGTTTATACAGCCTGATATTACACGCTTATCATAATAATGTTCAAAACGCCTTCATCATGACGTGTCGTGGTGCTTTAAAAGCCTCCCTCGTTTAATCTCCTGCATTAAACTAATTAAAAGCCTCATTTGGTGATTTAATTTTCTTCACATTTCTTACATTTTTCCAATTGATGGCGATAATTTTTCTTTAACTCCATCCATCAATAACCACTCGTGCTTATTGCGAAAGGGAAATGGAATCAAAGGATAAAAAGTGTATTAGTTTTCTGATAAAGAAGGTGTATTAATAATCTTGTCCCGGTCGACGATTCTTCATGATTGAGAACCATCATTTATTGATAGAGCGCTTCCCATGACTCAATAACTTGAATCATTTTAATTGACAATAACAAAATTTATCTCATATTTACAAACATTTACACAATTCATAAATTTAAAACAAAAAAAAAACACCTAAATACCTTCAATTTGATAAAATGTATAATGGGACAAAAAAGTATTCTTTTAATAAAAATCAACTTAAATAACAGAAAATTAAGGATGTATCCAATTTTTATGTTAATTCTTATTTAAAGTATGTAAAAATTGGTATGAATGTTTGGAACACCATTATAAATGAATATTGAAAAGTTCCCATCGATCCAGTACCTGGAAAAAGTTTTATTCATGGTCAAAAACCTTAAAAATGGGTTTTTCGCGTTTTTTAGCAAAACGGTAAGTTTTATCATAAAATTAGATCAGACAAAAATTGTAGATCATATAATTATCTATAAAAAATGTTGTAATACTTTTTTTCCTAAGGGCCACCGTTTATGAGATATCAAGATTATAAAAAATGTAATCTTCATAATATGCACATTATTCGTCAGATTCATAATCGTTTAATATTCATTATACATTTTTTAACTAAATTTCAAAAACCGGGTCTCGAATTAAAGGGGAATTTTTTATTTTATAATCCTATCGGAATGGATTTTTTATGAGACGAGAAGCTTTCAAAAGCGCTCCCGAAAAAGTCAGTTTTTTCGCGGTTTTTTTCCAAAGTCCTCCGCGCCGATTTTGAAAAATTGTAGTTCCGCCAGGATGAGAATCAAAATGACCAAATTGAGTCCGCTTTTTTCCCACATCCTTATTTACTATATCCAAAATTTCCAACCCTCCTAGGTTAATCCTGTGGCGAGGCCGAATTTTTTTTTTGAAAACGTCAAAATGTCGCGTATTTTAGCGAAAAAAACAAAAAGGTAAAATTGCTTAGCTTTTAACTGTAGCCGGAGGGAAAAAATCACGAATGGCATTTACGTAAAGAAAAAACAAACTTACGTACCCATAACGGGGTACTTTTTTGAAATTTTTGTTTGTATCTCATTTTCTGACGTTTGAAAATCGGGGTATAATTTTGGAAATTTTTTAATGAAATTTAAAAAATCGTACCTACCAAACGATTGGACCGATTTTAACAAAATGCGGCTTATATTGTGGTTAAAAGTACAGTTAATACAAAGAAAAATAATAGGTTTTTTTTTTTCAAAAGTGTAGAAAAATATCGGTAAAAAACGGTTTGTGGAGAAAATTGGTAGAGGAAATGGGGCCAAAATGGGACAAAAAATGAAAAATCTCTACACGTGACCTGCAAGAGGATTGATCAAATGATGTTGGTTTGAAGTTTTGAAATCTCTATCTTTTCATTTCACCTCACACCGACCTATTAAAGTCAAAATTGTATTTTTTCAACCCCCAGCGATCAAAATAAACGCTGTAAAGTAACGAAACATCCAATCGTCTAACTAAAATATGTGATGAGATTTTACTTAAATTTTAATCGCGCAAAAAACTTTGTAGAAAGTGCTATTTTGACCATTTTTTGTACCCCCTTGTCACTTCATCGATTTTAACGAATATAGCTTATCTTAAAGGTTTTTGCGTAGGCTTTCACACAAAAAAAGATTCGTTTTAATATCTTTATTCGTTTAGAAGTTATGACCGAATAACCGTTGAAAATTTAAAAATTTTATTTTTGGATGAAGAAATTGCTATGAAATTTTTGATTAATCCGAAAATAATTTATTTTGACCGATTAGAACGATTTATGGCTTACATTGACCGATAGAAAAATATTTTTACTTGTATTACAGCTTCAGTGATGTGTATACGTGGCGTACTTATGCATATTATGAAGATTACAACTTTTTCAACTTTTATAATCGTTATATCTCAGAAACGGTGGGTCTTAGAAGAAAAAGTATTACTACATTTTTATAGATAATTATATGGTCTATAATTTTTGTCTGGCCTAATTTTATGATAAAACTTACCGTTTTGCTGAAAAACGCGAAAAAACAAGTTTTAAGACTTTTGACCTTGAATAAAATTTTTTCCAGATACGGGATCATTGGGGACTTTTCAGAATTCATTTATAATTGTGTTCCGAATATGCATACCAATTTTTAGCTCTACGCTAATTGTTGCACATTTAGTACAATTTTTAGGGCTAAAGTGACCGGTAACTGGTAGTTAAGCACCATTATCAAATCCACCTACAAGTCACCTAAAGGTCTTTATGGACACAATTGACGAGGCACTTAACTATGTATTAATCAACATTTCTTCAAAAATATAATATTATTGGGGCATTGACAATATCTTTACAAATCCAGGGGACTACACTAATCCAATCGCCATTGACTCAAATATTAGTGATTCAACAATATCAACAAACAGATAGCTCCCAGTGGCAACGAAATTAGTCGAAAGCGAACATAGATACCTTCTCACAGATAATAGCTTCAGAAACCTGGTATGACATACATAATACTAATCAGAATCATCAAATTCTTTGAAAAAAATTATTACTTCTGTACAAAGCAATATGGTTTTTAGAGAAAACGGAAGCACAGAGGATGCAATGGAGAATTTGCTAGGCATGTTACATAAGTTTCTTGAGAATCATGAATTGTTCATAATTAAAGCTGATCATTATGATATTTGAGGAGCCTTGCTTCCTCTGTCAAAGTAGCTAATCAAATGCAACAATGACAGAAGTCCACTTACAAATGTCACTATGGGTGTCCCACAAAGCTCTCTTCTAGGATCAGTGCTTTTTATTATATACATGAATGACCTGCTACTAAACGCTTCTGGACATCTAGAAATATACGCAGATGACACAACAATAACCACAGAAGATAATACCGTACAAGAAGATAAGGATCTATTCTTACAGAAATCTATAAGAAGCTAGAGTATGGTTTCAAGGAAATTAGATATCCCTCAACACCTCTAAAATATCCAAAATACAACTAATAAGTTATCGAAGGTCACTTATGCAATTTGAAGATATCTTCAGATCTCAAAAACTATTCTGTCCTATGGAACCTTATTTTTGGAGCGGTCGAGATCGTATCGTCGACGAGACTATAAGGACTACTAGATTTTATCATGTGAATGAAACGGGCTGAACGATGAAAGTCGTCGACGACACGATTTCCACCAGTCCAAGAATAATCCCCCAGGCATGGACATAAACTTAAATTCCAGTCTAGCAACGTCTGAATATCTGAGATTAGGGACCAAAGAGATTTAAAAAAACTTGAAAAGTTTTTATGGTCAAATATTGCAAATAAAAACTAAAATACAAAACATCTCAAGAAATCAATGATGAAGTTCAAATTCAAATTTCCTAATAAAAATGGTACATTTTATATATCAAGCCACTATTTGTAATTGTACAAAATTTCGTATAAAAAATTTGAAAAAATAAAATAGGTATTAAAATTTTTCAAAATAAAGCAAAAAATTATTACTGTTAATACAAAACATCTCAAGAAATCAATGATTTTCCAAAGTTCCCATTCGAATTTTCTAGTAAAAATTGTAACATTTATATATCAAGCTACTATGTATTTACAAATGTACAAAATCTCGTTAAGAAATTTGAAAAAATAAAAAAGGTATTCACTTTTTTCAAATTAAATTACCAAAAATTATAACTAAAATATAAAAGACCGCAAGAAATCAATGATTTTCCAAAGATCTCTTTCGATTTTTCAAGCTACTATTTACAATTGCACAAAATCTCTTGACGAAATTTGAAAAAATAAAAAAGATACATGATTTTCCAAAGTTTTCATTCCAATTTCGAAGCTGTACGAACTTCAAGTATTTATAAGTTCGAACTTACCATTCAAAAGTTCGAACTTAAGAATAGTTTGAACCGTTCGAAAATTACACAAAAGTTCGAGTTCGGAAGAAGTTTGATTTCGCAAAATGTTCGGGTTCGGAAAAAGTTTGAGTTCGAAAAAAAGTTCGAGTTCGGATATAGTAAAGTGACTTTTTTAGGTTCGAGCTACCTCCAGTTATAACTTTATTGAGTTTGAACTTTATTAAGTTCGGATTACATCGAGTTTGAACTTTGCGGAGTTCGAACTTTATCGAGTTTGAATTAAATCCAGTAGGAAATTTATCTAACTCATGAGCTATAAGGGATATCTTTGAACTTTTTCATATTTTTTTTCTTGAAAACTATAAAAGTTACCGGTTTGAAATTTTTACCAAAAATAAACACAGTGTATAGACATATTTAAAAAAATATTTGAGTAAAATCGGTTAAATAGTTTTTTTGGAAAAAAATCGCAAGTTTGGGTAAAATTTTGGTACAAATACGGTTATGGATGGCATTATTTTCAACCGAACATTATAATTTTTACGTAATTTATTGGAGAAGGTGGCGGTGCGAATTTTAAGCTACAAAACGTCCAGGTGGTGATAATAGTTTTGGAAATATTTATTATTTTGTAAAAAGTGAAAAAAATTAGAGCGAAATTTTGGCTACATTTTTAGTCATAACTCAATAACGAAAAAAGATAGCGAAATAATAATTTTTTTGTCTTAAAGTGGATATAAATAGCTTTTAAGGTAGGTGCAATTAGTGGGGGTAAAATGGAATTTGAGGGGTTAATTAGACCAAAACGCGTCAAAAATTGCAACTTTTCTAAATGCGATTTTAAAAAAATCTTTTTTAATTATATTTTCAAAATTCAAAAAACTCTATACGTGAGTGGTTTTGGTTCTAAGAGTTGATTAGGCAAAGTTTTTAAAAATGAAAATTCGTTAATAAATGGTTGAACGAGAGCCGCCCATCCCTAATTTTAAAAATTCTGCTATATTTTCCTAAACCCTTCGAGTAGAAAAACAAAAAATAGCGTATGCACTGTATAAATTTCTCTTTTTAAGAGAAATTAAGTGAAAGTTGAAAATTTTTAAAAACAGTGCACCAGTGGTACAAAACCTTGCGCGCATTTTTGCGATTTTTTTTTAACATTTTATGTTCGATTTTTTTCTCAAGCAAAGGGCGAAAATTTTAAGGTGTTTATTTTTTTGCTAATAAATATTAATGTAATAAGTAAAATAAAAAATAACGCACCGTAATTGCCAACCCCTATCAAAAGTTACGAATTTTTAAAATCCCCTTCGAAAAAGCAAGAAAAACGAAATGCAAATTTAAAGGCCCCAAATTAATATAAAAAATCAAGATATTAAAAAATGGCCACGGATGAGCATAATAACGGGTATCTTCGTTGTAAATTAAAAAAAAAACGCCATTTTTTGCACCGGTGGTTTTTGAGATTAAAGCGGTACCAACTAGGTACTTTTGAAAAAACACATTAAGTCTCGGCGCCATGACGTCACACCGTTGCTCGTAGAGACTTAAAAATTGTCTTGTTTAATCCTGAGGATGTGAGAATAAAAGTGGCCAAATTTCGTCGCTTTCTTTTAAAATCGGAGGGGGGTGAAATTTTTCAAAGTTGACGCTGACCAAAAACGAAAAAAAAGCAAGAAAAATCGTTTGGTTTAGTAATTTTTTTCAGAGTGTTAGGGTGCTTTGAAAAATTTGAAATTCTAACCTTGCTTAGAATCAACATCCTTCTTCAGGATACAACCGGACTTTTTAAAATCTACCGAAAAAAACTACCCTTTTCATGGCTCTACGCAAAAAAAAACGACTGATAGTAAGGTTCAAGTTGTTTAAAAAATTTATTTTTCGAGACTTGAGAATGTGGATATAATTTTAATCAGCATTTTTTAGTATCGAATTACTTTATGTGGTTTCAGCTGGTGATTTCTTACAACCACCCTTGAATATGACGGTTAAGTTACTTGAGTAAAGCCTTATAATCGTCAAGGAGTTTTTTTTTTAATGAAAATAAATGCGTTTTTGTTTTTTTTAGAGTGTTAATTATTGGGTGGTTTTATTAATTTGTAATGAAAATAGTTTTGGGTAAAATCCATTTAGAGTGAAACATTTTAATGACGACTTGTCTACAAATCCTCTGAACTAATAGGAACTAAAGGTAGATGGGAAAAGGTAGCGAGGCTTTAAATTAAACGAATGACTTAATTATCGAAGTGTCACCCTCGTGAGCGTCGGGGCGTTAATTTTTAAAACAGAGCTGTTTTCAACGGCGGTCAGATTGTGTCCAACAATATTGAATCAGTGTTATCAACAATAAGCGTAATGATAATGGAATAAGGGATTAGACGCAGGCGCCTTGAAGCTTTAGAGGCACCCGGCGCCGACGAACACTTGCTAACGGGACGTCGCGACGGTCGCACAAACGGCATGAATTCCACGCGCAACTCGCGACGACCGACAAGTTTTAAAATCAAAACAAACTAATTATTAGTGAAAACTAGCTTAATTAGTGTAAAACCAAAAAAATCACCTGATTTCATTGGTACAATATTATTATACCTAATAATAAATGTTATAAATAATTTAGTGATTTAATCAGTGGTCGGTTTTTCTTTTTTCCGGGTGTTACTTAATGTGGAAAAGCTTATCTCTGCGTCTTTGGAGGCGTAATTGGCTTTTTGGAGTTCGGCCACGATGTAAATCGTATTTCGTACCAGTATGGTTTTTTTGGTGATTAGTTTGGTTGACAATAGTGGATACTTTTTGCACATCATGAGGACTCCACGATGGCTACTCTTGACTTCCCTCTTCATCGTTTATTTCTTAGGTGAGATTTAAAAAATCCACAAAAAAAAAACGGTTAAATCCCTGATGAAAATATCAACGACGGTTTGAATAATTAACATTTTTATTAAAACCACCAGGGGGTGTTATTTAATAACAAGCGGTTTGTTTACCTTTTACCAAGTTTATTAAAAGTTTTCGACGTTTTTATTAATAATTATGTTAATTTTATAGCTTTTAAAGAAGTCTTTGTAAAGTGATATCGTTATTGAATGGAAATCTAATATTACAAGATTTTCATGAAATTATTTTCAATATCTAATTAGTACTGTTGAAGTTTGAGCTTAATTCTGAAGCACTTGTATCATGAGCTCATTATTTTTTAAACCAGTCTTTTTTTGAAAACATGTCAACAAGATTTCAATTCAATTCATATATAACTCAAAAAAAGAAGGATTTTCTTATTGATATTCCATTATAAAAAGCTACATTCATGCAAAGTAATTTCAAACAACTTTTTTCTTCGAAATTTGTTTGAGCAAAAAAAAAACTATTTGTGTGTTTACTCCTTTTTTCTTATAAAATCAATAATTTATAAAAAAAGTGATGAGAAGGGTTTGACGTAAAAATCAAGAATTTATTTTTTTACCGAAATAATATAATAAAGTTGTGCTTTATTTTTATTTATAAGAAAATTGCTAACATTCATTTCAGTTGTAAAAATTTTATTATAAAAAGGTGGAAATGTTTATGCTTTTAAAAGTAGAATAAGCCAGAAAATAATTCAACTTGCGAGTTTATTAAAATTGTAAACCTGAAAAAGGCTAATAATAAATTTAAATAAACAAAGCTTAATTTTATTGCATGTTTGTTTTTTTTTTTTTTATAAAAAAACTGAATTTTATATTACAATTTAATTGTTCCTGTTATATTAATTAATACAAAACGCTACACAAATTTATTGCAACAAAATAAATTGAAACTAATAAAAATTATATTGTTTTGTAAAAAATATTTTGTGAAAAATCAATATTTTCCTTGTGTTGGAATTCAAACATGTTAATTATACTCGCATTAAGTTTCTGGAACAAGATTTCCCATGTCCAAATTTGTGGTTAATTATTCTGAATATTGTGTTTCTCAAACCTGCACTATCATTCCATGTAATAAGTAAGTACATGGAACTTTCAATATTTACATCTGTGAGAACTGGTGGAGTGTGCTTGGAAAATTACTTCCAGTTTTGATTAACATGATTCCATTTTCAAGCAACATGAGAGCTCTGATTTCAGAAGACAACAACAATTAATTAACATGATTAACATTTTTAAGGCCAATGAAATTAGGAGAAATCCCAACAAATACATTAAATGATTGCTTTTCAATTTTCATAAATTTTGTGTTAATTACTAGATAGTAGTTTTTAAAATAAAAAAAACTATTGATGATTTCATCATCACTTGTGAAGTAAACAGCGATTTAAAAATAATTGAAACAAAAACTTTATACTGCAAAAACGGAAATTCAAATTTTTTTGAAAAAGGGTTTAGACTAAAACAGCCATAAAAAAATTCTTACTAAAATGTTGAAAAAAAATCGGAAGGAAAAAAGTAGGAGTATTAAATTTTTTTCTTCAGTTTTTCGATAAATTCTTAAAAAAATCAATTAACGTTTTTTATTTTCTGAAATCAAAATATTATCAATATAAATCAATTTTTACTGCAAAAACGGAATTTCTACTTTTTTTGAAAAAGGGTTTACACTAAAAGCCCAGTCTTTTTCAATTGTTAGTAATAATAGCCTTGAAAAAATTCTTACTAAAATGTTGAAAGAAAAATCAGATGGAAAAAAAAGGAGTATTAAATTTTTTTTCTTCAGGTTTTTGATAAATTCTCAAGAAAATCAATTAATGTTTTTTGTTTTCTGAAATCAAAATATTTTCACTATAAATCAGAAAAATTTTGAATTCCTCGTTCTTATTTCAGAAGATAACAATTAATTAACATGATTAACATTTTTAAGATACATGAAATTAGGAGAAATCCCAACAAATACATTGCATGATTTGTTTTCAATTTTCCTAAATTGTGTTAATTTCAAAATATTAGTTTTTAAAATAAAAAAAAATATTGATGATTTCATCTTCAATTTTTTTAAATAAAATTCTCTACATTCTTGTGACTTAAAAAGCCATTAAAAAAATTGAAAAAAAAAACTTTTTACTGCAAAAACGGAAATTCTAGTTTTTTTTTGAAAAAGGGTTTACACTAAAAGCCTAGTCTTTTTCAATTATTAGTAACAACAGCCATAGAGAAATTCTTACTAAAATGTTGAAAAAAAAAATCACAAGGAAAAAAGTAGGAGTATTAAATTTTTTTCTTTAGTTTTTCGATAAATTCTTAAAAAAATCAATTAATATTTCTTGTTTTCTAAAATCAAAATATTATCACTATAAATCAGAAAAATTTTGAATTCCTAGTTCTTATTTCAGAAGATAACAATAATTAATAAACATGATTAACATTTTTAAGATACATGAAATTATTAGAAATCCCAACAAATACATTGCATTATTTGTTTTCAATTTTCCTATTGTGTTAATTTCAAGGTATTAGTTTCTAAAGTAAAAAAATATTGATGATTTCATCTTCAATTTTTTTAAATAAAATTCTGTACATTCTTGTGACTTAAAAAGCCATTAATAAAATTGAAAAAAAAACTTTTTACTGCAAAAACAAAAATTCTAGTTTTTTTTGAAAAATAGTTTACACTAAAAGCTCAGTCTTTTTCAATTATTAGTAATAACAGCCATAGAGAAATCTTACTAAAATGTTGAAAAAAATCGCAAGCAAAAAAGTAGGAGTAATAAATTTTTTTTCTTCAGTTTTTCGATAAATTCTCAAAAAAATCAATTAATGTTTTTTATTTTCTGAAATCAAAATATTATCACTATAAATCAGAAAAATTTTGAATTCCTAGTTACTATTTTTAATGAAATAGGTTTATTGTATTTTATCTTATAACCAACTATGAAATCCAAAATTATTAAAAAAAAAAATTAAAACAGTTAATTCAAGAACTTTTTGGTAAGCGAAGGAAAAAAACAAGGAACTCAAAATTTTCATGATTTGTAAGAATAATATTTTGGTTTTAGAAGACTAAAAAATAATCAAAAAACTGAAAAAAAACTTTGTTTTTGTACAAAATTTTTTTCATCGATTTCCGTATTCTTACCAATTTAAGACTATAGTTTTAGTTTTCTAGTGATTGGTGATAGTAATTTCCAATTATGTCTATAAAATTTACCCTCAGTGCTGGGATTTTTTAGAATGTAAGAACCAAAATTCCCAGCACTGAGATTGGTGATAGTTTTTTTATCTTTATCGAAAATCGGTGACCTAATATTTTAGGTCAAAGTGTTGGAACTAGAAAAACCACTACCTTTTTTAAGATGAAATTTGATGTACTCTGAAGTAATAAAAATATTAATATTTTTTGTAAAAAAATTGAAACAAGTATTTTGCGCCATGCACTCCCCCCTCCTGGTGGCGCCACTGAAATTCAACTATTTGCTGGTATTGGCCTAAATGAAAAGCAACTCTTTGGACACTTTTTTATCAATACCAACTGACGAAATTTGTAGAATTTGTTGAAATTCTAATTCTCGTAAATTTTTTGACGTATTGCTTATTCCTATACAGGGTGTACCATTCGTAGTTCACCAAATATCTGGGTTGGAAACTAAATAAAGTAAATTTAATCGAGAAAAAACAAAGAAAGTGGAGATCTATATTTATTAATTTAGGAGCTGTAGCGTTTTGAAATTTAGATCACCGATTTTTGTTAACAATCACAAAATTCCTTATTACATTTTAACCACAGTGGGTAGGGATTTAAAAAAATTTTCATTACCAAGCTAAAACTATTCGTTTTCAATTGCTAACAACACTAATACAAAAGTAATTGTTAAAATTTTGAAAAAACATCGCAAAGTAAAAAAAAATTAAAAAGAATATTTTTTTTCAGTTTTTGAATTTTTTTTCTGAGATAACACCCATTATAGTTACCTTTTTTTTTAATTTTCTGAAACTTGTTCATAACAAGCCAGGTAAAATTTTCATATCGTAACATTTTTTCTATACTTATTAAAGCCTTCTTGTTAAATTGAAGGTGTGTCAAAAGGGGAATCATCATGTTAATCATAAAAAACAAAAATTTTGAATTTTCAAAACGCTCTATCTACTCATCCCACCGCAAATCGACTTGTTGTTTTGGATTCAGGAAGCAAAAATCTATAAAATAAGCTTTTAAATATTTTTAAAATCCGTTGATTTTGCGTTTTCGAAAAAAAACATTTGCTTCTTACAAAGTTAAAACTGGTGGATCGGGATAATTTTTATATGCAATCCTATAGATTCGCGTGCGCTGATTTTAAATCAGTTTGTTTTATTACGATTGGATGAGTAGTTTTCGAGATATGGCGCTTTGAAAATGAGAAAATCTTCGAAATATACAGGGTGTCTCAGACCACCCGTTTTATTTTGAGAACGCCTTGTCGTACAAGGCTCAAATAAAAAAAAATATTACCAAAGCAAACCCGAAGAATCCATTGGTGCACTTATTTTTTTCCGGAATATTCCGGAATTAACAAATTAAACGAAAAACAAAAGCAAACAAGTGACAAATGGTTTCTTTAATTATGAAAGATATTAAAAAAATATTTTAATAAAAGTTGTTTCTTTTTAAAAGACCTTTCAAACGATACCATACTCGACCTATGTTGCCATTTAAAAGTCGAAAGTTACTTCCGGTTCCGGGCACTTTCGGATTATTCCAGAAAAAAATAAGTGCACCAATACATTCTTCGGATTTGCTTTGGTAATAATGTTTTTATTTCAGCCATGTACGACAAGGCGTTCTCAAAATAAAAGGGGTGGACAAGTGGTCTGAGACACCCTGTATATCCAGGTTCAAAATATCGAATTTTTTTCAAGTGCAAATTTTTTTTTCTAAACGTTCAAAATTTCTAAAATTCAAAAAATTTATAAAAATTTCAAAATTTTCAAAAATTTTCAAATTTTCACTAAATCGTACCGTGCAATATGTCGTTCCAAAGCTTTCCACTAATGTATGATATGTGGAGTCTTCTAGGAGCCGTTTGGGCGCAAAAGCGAAAAAACCATAAAAAATGGGCATTTTCGCAGTTTTTGAACTGCCTAAAATAAAGTTAAAGGACCACGAACTTCAATTATATAAAGCAACAAAATTTCATTAATTGTGCGTCGTTTAAAAAAAAACGAAGAAAATCGTTTCAAAATATAAAAATTTTAGACCAAGTCGGACACAAAAAGGAACGAATATTTGTCCAAAAAGTTGCAAAAATTTAGTTCAAAAAAATTTCACTAATGAAATTTCAAATGTTATTAAATTTTTCCTCAGAATGCTTTTTGTAGGAGTAATTTCAGAAGGCTATAGTAAATAAAGCAAAAGAGCTATGATTTCAATTTTTATTTTGATTTATTAAGAATATGGAAAAAATTGAGAAAACTAAAAAAAAATCTAACCTAATAGGTTTTATTTTGGAAAAAAAATTCAAAAAACGAAAAAAAAAAAATTTTTATACTTTTTTTGTGATTTTTTTTTCAACATTTTAACAAATAAATTTGTATTACTGTTGTCACCAATTGAAAAAGGATAGTTTTAGCTTATTAATGATAATTTTTTTAAATCTCTACACATTTTGGTTTAAATGTTATTAGCGTTTTTGTGATTTTTGACAAAATTCGGTGAGGTAAAATTCTAAACACTGTAACCTCTATTCAGCGAACGTGATGAAAATTATAGATGTCTCGTTAACGTTAAAGACGTCTATAAAAAATATTTCTTATGAAGAATTATTTTATAATAACGTTAACGACATCTCTAAATTTTTCATCACGGTCGGTGAATACATGCTTGTAGCTCTAAAACTAAAAAAGATAGACCCCTACTTTTTTTGTTTTTTTTTCGAATTACTCTAGTTTCTAACCCCGACATTTGATGAACCACGAATGGAACACCCTGTATAGACTTTTTATCTAAGGCAATTAGATCACGAGATCTTTCTGGCCACTCAATTGATCCATCTTCCAGGACCACGAAATGTGATATCAAGATATTGATGGACTTCTATGTCAAAATCCCATTTTCTTGAAACCCAAAGAAATTTGCATCAAATCCATACGCAAAAAAAAAATAAATATTTGATATACTTAGGTTTTATCCTGGTGTTTAGCTTCTAGAGTTCAATGAGGATTTTTCCGGAACCAATACTTGCAGTAGTCGCGTTTAAGTCAAAAGGCTTTACCAAAAAAAATTTAGATTTTGATCACAGCATGTCCTGATTTCATCACAATGGCGAACCCAGGATCAGTATAGTATTAAGTAGATCAAAAAGGCCCTGCGAAAAAAAATTATAAATTTTGGTGTTAATAACTTTAGTAGTTTCCAAGAAAATTATTAAAATCTAAAATTTTAAATTTACTAATTTAAATAAGTTTTCAGCCAAAAAAATAATAATTTTGTTATCACTTTTAATTTTTTGAGTTCTTAAGAAAAATGTGTAAAATCTTACTTTTAAGTCAAATTTTGTCCAGGAATTTTAGATTTTTCAAAACAAAACGATTCTAAAAAACTAAACAAGGTACAAAAACGTTGAAGGAATCAAAATTTAAGAAATTAATTGTATTTTCCGATGATTCTAATAAAATTTTTAAAAATCTTTAAATAAACTCTCCAGGCCTGGATGTGTACCCATATTTTATCAAATATTTCTGGTATAAAATTTTGATTTTGATAACCTTAGTAGTTTTTTTAAGAAAATTGTTGAAATTTGGAAAATATTTAAATAAAAAATCTTTAACTGGAGAGCTCTTGATTTGACTGATTTAAAAAATTCCACATCCAGTTTCAGAAAATTTGAAAACCAACTTGGTTACTGTAAATCTTGCAATTGGAGATCTATTCGGATTATCAGGATTGAAGAATCTACATTCTTCCTCGTTGGTTTTATACTTTTTCCCAATAAAGGGTCGTTATCATCAAAGGTCGTTGAGTAAAATATTGCTATCTGAGTTTGATGAAATCCTTAATAAAGTCCTAAAATAATAAAATAAATAACTTGGTAGTAAAATTAAAACATAAATCATTTAGGAGTTGAAATAAAGCGAACCGGTTTTTATTTTATTGTAGAATGCTTTGCAATCCGGGAGCGTAAACTAAAGGGCTAAAAGTTAGTAACTCTGTTAAAAAATTCCGCGAACTTTTGGAATGCTCGCGGGGCTCATCAAATTCATTTTAAGCACGTTAAAAATAATCTGATACTTTTAAAACTTTTAATTTTAATTAGGGCCGAGAGTTAAACTTTCATATTCCCCAACTCGCTTTAATTTTGTTTTGTTTAATTTACTTCATTTTTTTTTTACAACACATTAACCTAATTGTTTAAAAATTCAGTTTTACCCCAAAAATACAAATAAAGCACAAAAAATTTACTCACGAAATTTTTCATAAAAAAAAAACGCAAAATCGAGTTAAAAAATTTTTTTACACCACTTTGGTTTTTGATTTTTTTCTTCAAAAATACAAATAGTAGGGGCATCATTTTTTTAATTCAACTAAATAGTTATCGTAGACGTGTTTTAAAAAATAGCGCCATAAAATCGGTTAACTAGATTTTTTGTAAAAAAATCGCAAAGTTCTAATAATAATAAAACTAATGTAGCGAGAGTTTTGGGACACCCTGTAAATGTAATAATAATAATTATAGTAGTTAAATCTAAACAAAGGCCGTATCAAATTGTATTATTTCAATAATTTTATTAATTAGTTCAGGTAAAGGTCTATAATTCGTCTATAATTACTAAATAATGACGTGTAGCACATAATATAAAGCAGTAATATCTTTTAATTGAATCAATAATTATCTATTATTCCATGCAAAGTGCTTACAAATAATAGTATATTGACCTGTTTATATAGTAACCTTGTGAAAGAAATTACTTTCAGATTTTTGTATTCGATTTTTCTTTTTTTGTATAAGAAACCTTGCACACGATAACATATAAAGTTATTTTATAAGAGGGCGAAAGGCGATGATCTTGAATCGCAAATGGACTATTGAAGAAATAAAATGACGCAGTACATCAATATACTGATATAAAAATTTGATAAAAGCTCGCGTGTTATAAAATAAATATTTCGCTAAAAAATTCGTTTAAAATTTGTAAAAGACGAAAGGGTATAAATATGAATAAAAATTGAGGCGCATTCCCACGGCGGAGAATAAATTATTAAAACGGACGTCACGGTCGCTCTTCTATTTACAATGCGCTTATAATAATCGCAAGAATTTTTGAGGAAAAGCCGAGATAATGTATTGCCAGGCATATTTTATTTAAATATTATGCACCCTTCGAAAGGAGAAATAGGCGCGAGTACATTCAGGAAAATGTCATTATGAGAAAATGGAGATTAGGCGTCATCAAATTAATTAGCGCCCGCAACGATGAAATGATTAAATACTTCTTTAAAAATACCATTTTTTCCTCAAATAATTCAGTTTTTAATTCATACCATTCCCAGTTTTATTATAATCACGAGAGCTTTTACTATTAATACATATAGTCATTTCTGCACACGCTAATGCATATTTAATGACTTATTTATTCCCAAGTTATTACCAGAAAACCTTTTAATAAATTAAAAAATCTTAATTTAAAAATATTATAAAAAAATCACAAGTTATTTTTCCTTTAAACGTCATTAAAGTGAGATTTAAAAAAAAAAAACAAAACGCACTAAAACGACATAAAAATAGAGATATCAAAAAGAACTCCAGGAGCATAGTAATAACGTGTATGTCAATTAAAAATAAGAAATATAAAATTTTTTTGCATCATACCAATTTCGTACTTTAGTCGTCCCAAAAAAATGCTAAAATTGTACACGTCTCGGCTCCGTGACGCCACACCCTTACAACTGGAGACTCAAAAATTGTTCAAGTGAATCCTCATGTTGTAACAATAAAATGGGCCAAATTTCGTCGCTTTCCTTTAAAACCCCAGGTGGTAGCAATTTTTCAAAGTTACCGCCACCGACAACCTTACAAAAGCTAAGAAAATTGATCAATCTACATTACCAAAAAAAAATTTGATTTTTTGGGGAGTACAATTTTTTGGGGGGGAGGGTGTAGAGGGCAAGTGAACCCCTACATTTTATCCACTTTCTATTATCTTTGCGGCGTCGATTTTGAAAAGATTTGAAAAAAAAAATGTTGTGATATTTTTAAATTTTTATTGGAAATCGGTTCTTATTTTTTTTCTCGAAAACTATAAAAGTAACCGGTTTCAAATTTTTACCAAAAGCAAATACCGTGGATGGACGCGTTTCAAAAAATATTTGGTTTAAATCGGTTAAATAGTTTTTTTGGAAAAAATTCGCAAAGTTTTGGCAAAATTTTGGTACAAATACGGTTCTGGACGGCGCAATTTAAAACGAAAATTAAAACTTTAACGAAATTTGGTGGAGGAGGTGACTGTGCGAATTTTAAGCTATTAAACGTCTCAGTGTTGCTAATAGTTTCGAAGATATTAATTATTTTGTGAAAATTGAAAAATTTCATACCGAAGTTTTGGCCTCAAATGGAGATTTTGCTTATTTTAGCTACATTTTCGGTGATAACTCAAAAACGGAAAAAAATAGCGGAGTGATTCTATTTTTGACGTAAAGTAGACCTAAAGAGCTTTTAGGAAAAGTGCATAAAGTAGGGTTGAAATGTAATTTCAAGGGTTAATTTGACCCATAAATACTACTTTTAAAAATGCGATATAAAAAAAATTTTCTTTTCGTTATTTTTTCGAAATTTAAAATACCCTATGCGTGGAAGCTTTCGGTTCAAAGAGTAGATTGTAAAGTGTTTTTAAAATTGAAAATCCGTTAAAAAGTGACCCGGCGGGTTATTTGTACGTAATTTCTCAACCCTACCAAATATAAAAAATCTGAGTAACCTATACACTGTAAAAAATATTCCTTTTTAAAGTTACCAAAGAAAATTGCAAAAATTTTGAAAACTGCGGGAGCCAGATTGGCTCATGTTGGATCGCGTTTTATCCGATTTTTCGAATATTTTACGTTCGATTTTTTTCCAAGGTCCACGGTAAAAATTTCAAGGTGCCAATTTTTTCTCCTATAAGGTAATATCAAATAAATAAAATAAAAAATATTCGAATATTATAGGTTGTTCCGATGAAAAGTTACGAATTTTCAAAGTCCGCGTCAAAATAGCGCGAAAAATAAAGCGTCACTTTGGGGGCACCAAAACGACAGAAAGAGTAAACACATCAAAAAAAGCTCCTGTTTTAAGATAAAACGAGGCAAATTAAAATCCTGCAAGGATCGCTTTTGCAAAAATTCGAAAAAAAAAATTTTAAAATTTTTTAAGGTTTGATTTTTTTTCAGAATTTTCGTTTTTCTTAATTTTCTCAAAAATATTCTCAATAGCAAGCTCACAAATTTACCCAATATAAATACCCAAAATTGAAGTATTTTAATTCCCGTTTTAGGAAAATCCAATGGTTTTTTCGAAAAAAAATCCAAAGTTTTTGTAAATTTCGGTTACAAATAGGGCTCTGGAGGGCACATTTTTGACACCACATGATTAGATTTTGCGATCTTTTATGGAGGAAAGTATTATGAAAATTTTAAGCCATAAATCGACCTAATCCGCCAAAATTAATTCTATTCCCATTAATCAAAAATTTCATAGCAGTTAAAATTATTATTTTTTTTTTTCGAAATTGAAAAATTTCAACATGGCCTGTCGTAATGGTTGAAAAATCCATTCCAACGCATATTTTAGTTCGACGATGGGATGTGTCTTTAGCTTACAACGATTATTTTGGTTCCCAGGGGTTAAAAAACACAATTTTGACTTTGGTGGGTCAATACGGGGTCAAATGAAAAGCTGGAAAATTGAATTTAAAACCCTAAGAAATTTTAAACAATTATCTTTGACGTCACGTGTAGCGATTTGCAATTTTCGATTCTGTTTTGGAAATCAACTTTCCATAAATTTGCTCGATGCGCCGATTTTAGGAATTTTTTTTACGATTTTGGAAAAAAACTTCTCGACGCCGTTGGAGGGGCCGTATAAAACCGACTATTTTTCTGCGTAGTAGATGTACCTTATGCCACAATCTAAGCCATGTTTCGTTAAAATCGGTTGAGTCGTTTGGTCGCTACGATTTTTTGAATTTCGTTAAAAAAATGTCAAAAAACGGTACTCCAATTTAAAACCGCCGGAAAGTGGGTTTAAAATAATTTTTTCGAGATAAAAATCTGTTTTTCGCATGATTCTTGTTTCAAAATATACAGCACATGATTATTTTCCATCGCATTACTTTCTACCGATTTTTCCGTTTTTCCGCTAAAAAACACTTATGTTTGACGTTTTCGAAAACATCCAAAGTGGTCGATATACTGATTTTGAGCACTATAAACCATTTTTTTTTACAAAAAATGTCGGTCATTTTGGATACGCCATTTTGTTTTTTTGGAAAAAAATGGCAAATTCGAAATCAGTGATCTCAAAAATACGTCTTTACCAATTTTCATAAAAATTGAAAAACAAAAAGTAGTTTTGGCCACGTTTTCGGGTTTATTTCCCACTGTGCGTCGGGTTGACTTGGGAAAATCGGGTCTTCTGAATCATATTCCTGAGGATCTAAGAAAAAACCCAGCGGAGCTACGATTTTTTAAAAACGAAAAAATGGACTTTTTCAGGAGCGTTTTTGAAAGCTTTCCCGTGGCTCGAAAAATTTAAAATTCGGTAGGGTTATAAAACAAACATTTCCCTTAAATTCGAGACCGAGTTTTTGAAATTCTGTTAAAAAAATGTACCCCCTGTCGTGAAAAACCCGAACCCGGGTCGATTTGACGTTTAAAATCGTATTTTCCCAATAAAAGATCGATGTGGACAAATAGGGCTCAAAATGTTCAGTTTTCGATTCTACAAGACATACTAAAATTTAAAACGGCCTAAATTTTTTTCGAGATCCAAATTTCAACCTTCCACGAGCAAAACTCAAGGTAACATTTGTGGTGGCTTTGATCAAAATTTTTTTAAAAATCTAAAATAGCAAACTAAAGATATCGTGGTACCCGTAATGTTGGATTACCACACGATTATTTTTCCCGAACTCGTGCGCTCTCTAGCGGTCTGCATTAATTATCAGTGACTTGCTTTTATCTTTCATAATTTCAATGAAGCTTCAAAAAAGTGGGATGATTTTTATTTCAATATTTTCTACTAAAATAATAGTATAAAAATTACATTATAATTCTAATGAAAAAATGAACAAAGTAATGCATCATGTTATGAGTGATTGTGTTTGTTTATACAAAGACTTTTACGCTTCGTTGCATGCAATTGCATATGCATAAGACTTACGAGAAAAACTTTTGCGTATGGAAACTCATTTTCCGAAATTGCCATTGCAGTTTACACCACACTTTCCTGAATCGATATAATATATAAGAAATCTCTCATTTTTGAAAAGTAAATATTCCAAAAAAAAAACTACTTATTATAAATCGGGCTAAATTTTTTGTATTAAGTAATTCTTTTTAAATATTTTTTTTGAGCTAATGCAGTTAAGAAGACTTAAAATTAGCAAACGTGTGTTTTAAGGTGATTATGTTAAGCTGCTTATCAATCGTAAATCGATACTTGTAACCTATATGACCGATTAAATGGTTTATTAAGTAACAAAATATTGCAATAAAATAGTGAAAATCCGTTTGTATATTAAAAGGATTACATTAAAACATCATCATGTAATCAAACTATACCTGTAATCCTTAAATATCAAGATAAGTTTCATTAAAAATGTTTATAAAGTGAGAAATAGGGAATTTTAAAAAATGTCTCAAAAAGGAGCTACTTTTAATTTGCTACTACCGCATTATATTGCGCTGTTTGTTTATCTTTGAGGCTTGCGATTTTAGAGGGAAAACATCAAACGAACGTAGGAAAAGCTTTGCGTGCCGTCATTAATTTTTGACTCGATTTGGAAAGCTTTCATCGCGAAAAATTATTCAAACATGTTTCTATTTTGCAAAAAAATTAATGCTGTTGACATTCCCTTCGCAATTAATTACGATTAAGTTATTAAATTTTTCCTTCTCGCGAAAGTTTAGTAATATGACACTTTTTTGACAAAGTAACTACAAGTTTACCGCGTGGCGTTTTATTAAAACGAATTGTTCAACAAATACCCAGCTGTAACACCTGATGTCTCTCAAGAGGGCAAACTCATACATTTTTAATACCTACCTTAAACTCAACGAAAACATGAACATACACAGAGTGAGCTTCTAACATGCAATAAAATCAAGAACCCAGAAACTGTTCGATTTATATTCGAATTATATTTTTTTTCAAACGTCACTAAAGTACATCCTTGATTCTATGGTCATGTTCGTGCATTTCCGAAGTAAATCGGTTTCAATCGGGTGTACTTTGCATTGACAAGGATTAGAAATGCAGTTTAGGCAACCCAATATACACTGACATTGTATTGTGTATTGCATGTTAATTAAATTTAATCATAGCTTTGGAATGAGAACAGATAAGTCATTAAAACTAGTCACGTAGATAATGACGTTACACAATTTTTTTTTGAAAATCGAAGCTTTTTTGATATATTCCATGTAACAGAGTCACCCTGTTATTAGTTGATCAATAAAAGTAGTAGTCTTTTTTGGCTTATCTTATGAATGGAAGTAGGGGAAGACATGATTATCCTAATTATTTAATAAAGAGGGATGGTAGCGTCGTCCCCAGTAATTAATTTTCCTTTCATAATACAAAATTGTCGAAAACATGAGGGGAAAAGGGCATAATTACAACTGGTCCCATTTTGTCTAGTCCTAATAAAATTTAATCATCTTAAAATGCTTCGAAAGTAATGATGGATGTCTGCATTTTACAATTAGTCTTCGCCAACATGCCGCCCTCTGGGGGAAAGACAATAAACGAAAGCTTTAAGCACGCACTGGGTAGTTTTAAAGCTCCGATTACGCGCGCTTTTATGAGGAATTTCATATTTTATACCCCCACTTCCACGTGACTAGAATTAAAGACGATCCTATTGCTTTATAAAATTCCTAAGAGTTTTATGGCCTAGCTTTAAACAGTTTTTTAAGCGAGTGATTTAGTTATGTTTTTTCGAGCAAAAAACGTAAGCTCCATTTTGTTAAGTAAGGGAGGATTTGCGTTGTTTTCTGTTACTGGAGGAGTAATTCAATTAGGTCTTAGTAATGAGAGATGCTTCCTTCAGCTTCACGAAAACTCCCTAATAGGAAAAGATGTATCGATTTTAAGGACCTTAATTTTCCTTTGGCGCTAATGTAGTTTCTCCACTATTCCTTCCAATTTAACTAATTTTTTTTAAAAACCATCCATCAAATTTTATCAATACTTGTAATTACATGCATTATTTTAATGTAAAATATTGCAGTGATTATCGTGACGATTATCGTTTTTTAAATAAAGATCGATGCGATTTTTTTGTTGTTGATTGATGTGGGAATTAATGATATGCATGAGGGAAAATATGACATTCCTCGTGACTGCTGCCGGGACGTTACAGGATGGCACTTCGCTTTAGGGAGCATTTTGATTGACAGAATTTAGAAATAAGGGCGTGCTTTTAAGCGAAATGAATATACCACTTTACCACATGGAGCGTATTTTCATTTCATTCTAATACAAGTTTGAACAGTTTTATCTACTGTGTCACACAAACATGATTAGAATCACAAAAGACTTTAAGAGATTTCCCAAATTTATAAATTAATAAGTATGAGGCCAATTCAGTTTTTCCAATAAAAAAGGCAGGTTGGTTATAAGAAAAGGGCTTTGTAGAAATTGGAGCATTTCCTCACGATCCAAACGTAGGTTGTGAATCTTAAGTACTTCCAGAGCGAAAAGTAGTCCCCTTTCGTTTTCTAAGGCTATAAAATTTGCAAATACACCGTATAATCCCGACGTGATCGCCTTCAAAACATTACCATGATAAAGCCAGGACTAATTCCATGCGCCTAAAAAATAAAGCAGCAATTCCGCGCATGCAAATTAATTGCGGTTTTATGGCGCTCACAGCCGTGTCGACCGATGTAAAACAAGCGCAACAATTATCAAAACCTCTCTGTGCTCTTGTGCTGCTCTTGTGCTATCAGTGCACGTGCACCATTATACGAATAATTTTTAGCAAGGAAGTAGTTTAGTTAACCAACCACGTTTTGTCTGAGTGGATTCGAAACAAATTTTAATCGAAAGGAAAAACCATTCACTACGGAAATCAACAAGAAATTCCTGATGCATAATTGAATCGATGTCGTGAATTGCGGTCTCTAATCAAAGTTCTCTCTCTTCCACGCTCCCTTTACAGAACGTTACTGAAAGCACCAACAGAATTATAATCAAGGCGAGCGTGCGACCACCTTAATGAAACTGCTTCTTACTATTATATTATTAAATTACATTATAATTACACTTACTCAACGTATTCACCAGTAATCCCTACAATTTCTATTTAACCATTACACCACGTGCGACGTATTAACGCAATGGTCGACTTAAGTCTACTGCAGTTGCACATGCGTACTGCGAACGCTTCCCCCACCTTCAATAGTCACACCGGAGTCACGCGATGTATCGCATACATTCCCTACATTAGATCCGCACTCACCCGAGTAACAGTCACACCCGATCAACTCGCTGGAGGCGTTGGATTGATCCATCCATATATATTTTGATTCGGTCGCACGTATACGTGTTTCTACTCACGCAGCATACAAATACATTTTATCATTGTCATGAGTTTTAGTGGAAAAAATTTTAAATGCGCATTCTACCACCTGTATAGTTCTAAAAAGGCGTTTATTACAAGTTCCAAGTTTAGTAACAGGTAGGGCATTAGTTTAGAAAAATTTCCCCTTTTATGTACTAATCGAAAACGTTGGGAATTTTCAAATCCCTGTACATCAATCAAAATATTCCTTGAATAAGCTTGGTAGCAAATAAAAGACTGAAAGATGATACTCAGATAAATTTATATTTTTCTGACACATCCAGCATAATGTCTGTTTCCAGGTTGTGCAGGAGCTTAACATTTTTAGGACCAAAAGAATGGTTTCTTATTTCTTACTCTAATACGATTTTCCACCAAACGCAAAACTTAACTAACTTGTACAACATTTTTGAAGAATTGTGTTTGGTGACAGTTTCTATTGTGTTTTTCGCTTCTCGCTTCGAAGAGCTAACTTTAAAAGGTTTCGACATGTTTCTAAACTTAAGTCTGGTTTCTAGAAATAGCAAGTTGGTGTTTTGTTGGAGTTGTGTTTATGTTTACGTATCTGCCCTCTCATATCAAGCTCTAGATTACAAGTAAATTAGAAAATTGAAGAACATAATTTGGGTACAATGCTATAAATTTTATAACTCTAAATACCTTTAGATCCCAGATCACTGTACAGACAATCAAATGCAAGGAATGAAAAATCTTCCTCTAAAAACATAATGGTAGTTTTTCGACTTCAACTTAACTGAAAATGACTGGAAACAAAAACATAACTAAGAACAATAATGATTGTAAA
This sequence comes from Stenus bimaculatus, assembly GCA_963971135.1. Classification (NCBI taxonomy): domain Eukaryota; kingdom Metazoa; phylum Arthropoda; class Insecta; order Coleoptera; family Staphylinidae; genus Stenus; species Stenus bimaculatus. The sequence continues at coordinate 2,308,503 of OZ020181.1, forward strand.
TTTTCTTCAATTTAAAGACCAACTTCTGTACACGTTTAAGTATACCTGATTTATGTACCAGATTTTTCCTCAGTAAATTATCTTTCAAGCAATCTTTAAAACCGTTCCTAAGACCAATGAATTTATTAACCCCTATGTCTTTATTAAAATTTTTATTTGATAAAGTTATTGACAACATTCTTCTGATCATGAAATGGATTTTGGCTATTTTCTGAGAATAATGATACTTTAAAAAGTTTAAAATACTATAGTCAGTAGTGGTCTCTTTTCTAAAAATGTTAAACTCGAAATCTGGGAAATTTTATTATACTCTATTTCCAATGTAGTTATTGTCAAATGTTAAAAAATTCTGTAATTCGTTTATTCCACATGTCCAATCAATCAAAGTGTTGAAAAATACATAGTCTTCATCACTTAATAGAACGTAAGGTACTTTAATGTGTGTTACTGGAAAAGAATAAAACTTTCCAAGTCCCAGAGCCCCATGTTATAATTTCTAAAAAGGTTGGAATAGGAAGACACTGCACCATCTTTCTATTTACCATGAGAGCATCTACGTTAAGACGATGGTCGGCGAAATTTTGTGAGCGTAAAATGTGACTCTACGGAATACCATTTTTTAGACAAACCAGTAAATGAAATTCTGTTTTTTTTGTAGTAATAGTTCATTAATACTTGGCATAACATGTCTATTATTTTGTTTTTGTATTTTTTATTGAATTTTTAGATTTATAGACAATCAAATCTGACCTAAAAATGAGCAAGTTTTGCTTGCTGTTTTAAACCTTATACTCGATATAATCGGAAAAACAGAATAACACTTTTGTGAAGTTGTGTATTTAGATAAGAGAAAATTTTACAAATCTCAATTTGAAGGTCCCTTGTTAAAGAAAAATGGTATTTTCTAGGACCAGGTTTTTTTAAAAGTGCCAATTTTACTGCTGCCGTATGAGTATTTGGTGTGACTTACAAAAACAAAACCAGAAGAAATTGGTAGCCGCAAGACTCTTCTATGTACCAAAAAAAGAAATTTTAAAAAAGCTTCAATAGAAAAAAAAATATGAGCAAAACCCCAAATATCAAGCGAATTTCAAAATCAAGCGCTCGCATTTGCCGACTATCGCCTTAATAGCTAGAAATTTGTGGTTTGCACTAACAACACTTTGGAGGGTTTCTTATCCATTGATAGGAAAGTTCCACTTTTTCCAAAATCTTCAGCTAGAATATTTACTTCTTTATTGTTGAGGAAAGGAATATCCTAGTTCTAAGATTGTACATTAGTAGCTCAGTGCCTCAAAATAAAGAACCAGTAGTCAATTACCTGCAACAGAATTCTACAAATATCTATAAATTTTGTTGTGTTTTCTTCTTCTGTTGAAACAGTAGATACAGTTTTTTTCGAAGCAAGTAAAACGAGGTTTTACGAGGAAGAAGTGGTGTTGCGGCTCCTCTTCAGAGAAGATCCATTGAAAGTATAATATTTTTGAGGAATATCATAATGCCACGAAAACCAAAAAAGCAGAATCTCATGTTCTAAAAACCATTTATCACAACATGAATTCTTGGCGATGAAAATGTGACTGGAGTAATTCCCAGGATTTCCGTTCGTAAGACATCATGAGTCATCGCGTCCTCACCGTCCAAAATAGAGAAAAAATCCACAAATACTGATGCAAGAGAAAGAAATTCGAATTGAAAGGTTTTTTCAAATTGGAAATCAATTCCTAGTCATCTTCATACTGTTCTTAAAGATCATCCTTTCGCACAATTGTACAATCGTATGTAGTTCTTGAAAATGGCATTTATACAAATTAGCTACAGAAATCACCAAAAAAATTTGGTGCATGGGTTCGGAGAATTAGTACCTTTATTGTTCTACATCTTTTGTGGAGTCAACTAAAACTGCGACAGGTTCCTCTTCTATTATTTGGAGTCCAACATATACAGGAACATCTTTTTCTATCATTTGAGGTTCATCGTGTGCAGGAATATCCTCTTCGGTTATTTAGGACTTAGCATGAATTATTGTTAATTTTATTAGCATCATAATGTCTCCAAATTTATAAAGGTCTAGAAAATCATTATTTGCATCATCAGGAAGATGATGACATAAATCTTTGAATTTTTTTGTTTTTTATTTTCCTATAATATCAACGTAATTGTAGCATTTGGAATTAGGAAATCATCTACAAAATGAATTTACCTTAATATTCAATTAAATGTTTCTCAGATGATATGGTTTTTTGAAATTAAACCATCTTTTAATCAAGTCTAATATAGTTCACAGTACACAAAAAGTTTGGCAACGCCCATTTATTTTTGAAACGATGAGTTTTTGAGATTGTTGTTTCAAATAAAAATTGTACGCATTTTTTAAAAATATTACAACGATTTTGAAAAGCTATTTGAAGGTCACGCAACAATCACTGAGGAGGGTTAAAGTAAAACCGATAATACACGTATATTTTGAGCTTATTCTTGAATTCTAGGAAGTAATCTTGAGTTAACATACTTTCAACAAAATCGTATTGAAAGTAGGTATCAATAAAAATCATTATTTCTGTTATATTTTGCAAATCGTTTCGCCTACGACGGTATTAACTGCTTATACAGTTATACAAATTTTACGAAATGTCTTGCATTTTTTTCAAACTACAGCCATATTTTATAAATAAAATTCAGTTTAATAATTGCATGGTTTAAGAAACATTTAAGGCTAGACTTTTAAAGGATGATTTTATTAAAAAATTTAAATATTAGGACCAAAAAAATAGGTATAAAATACGCCATATATTACATATTTTTACCAATTTTTTTGGACATTTTGGATGGAAAATATTAAAAAAACTGTCTCTTACAAGTCTTAAGCAGTGTTTCTATTTTCATATAATATTCTTATTTTGAAAATAGCGCAATTGATATTCGCCTAGTTTGATAAATGAAAACAGGTAAAAACTCATATCCTCTTAACTTTTTTAAAAAGCCATCCCCATATTTTTGCATATTATTATAGCTTATGTTTAGAGGTTTACATAACATATTTTCTTATTTTTTTGAATAAGTAGTTTGGAAGAATTTAAATTTACAACACAAAAAGTTATTGCATTTATTCTAGAATAGGCCTTTCCACAATTTTTTAATTTTTATTTATAAGCAGATTGTGGTCAAAATTAAAGGCCTTTAATTAGAAATAAATAACGTAATCATGGGAATTGTCCATTACAACCCATATAACAAATTTAAATTTAAAGGCCTTTAAACTTAAATGATTTGACCAAAATCTGGATATTAGTCTCAAAGATAAAGGTAAAATAAAAAATAATATCCAATCATTTTTTTTATATCGTTTGTGTAAGAGCTAAAAATTTGAATTTATGAATCCGTGACGTCATAATAATGTTCAAAAGTTCTAGTCCGGCAACATTGTTGGTATCCCCTATCGTCTCGTCTCTCGTCCACTGTAAAGCTCTATAAACTCCGATCACAGACTCTAGAACTGGTAGAGTTGATAGAGACGACTGCATACGAGGACACACGACGTGAAAACTCTAGCAACGTTGCCGCTTTTTTGAACACAGTTTCTAAATAAATTAATTAAAATTTTTTTGGTGCCCTAAATAAAAAACAAATCAGTTCATTAAATTAGGTTTTTTAAGAGCTGTGCATAGTATAAAATATTTTACTGTGGAAAGGCCCATTGATGCGTTTTTTTTTTTAATGTTAATTTTTTAGTGACTCATCATGTATCATGGCTGTCATCACGTGATAATCACAAATTTTTATTGTATATTATTGTAGTTTACTTTCAGAGGTTTATAGAACTTATATCTTCTAGATTTTGAATAAACATTTTGGAAGTTATGGAGGTTTTTAAATCATTGCAATATAAAACTCCAATAAATGCCCAATAATTTTTAAAATGAAGCATTTTGAAAAAAAAAAAATTAAATTTGTATGAAAATCATGCTATAGTTACTTAACTTTTCCAGCCAGCAAATTTTGATTTTAAACCATCTGTTGGATGAAATTTTAGATTTTTTTGAGTCCTGAAAATCGAAAATATTACATAACTTCTTTAATTATCGTCAGATTTTATTGATTCTTTTTTTATTTTGTACCTAAAAGTTTTTATCTCGTGATGTAACAAAATTAAGTTTTTTGGTGAAAATTTGGATTGTAAGTTTGATATTTAGCAGGGACGTTGAAGTACCAAACGAGTCATCTTCGCGAAACAACGGTGTAATAGATATAGAGTAGTGCGCACGCGCGAGTCATTGAACTATAGGCCACGCTGGCGTACTTAAGTATTGAATAATGTGCTGCAAGCAACTTAAAGTAGCATTTTTTTAGGAAATTTTGAAATTATTAGTTAATATAATAAAATTAGTAATTTATGAAATGAAATAAGAACGAAAGGGTGCGATTAATAAACTTGAGTCCGTTTAATACATTTTTAATGAAGGCAAACGATTCAATTTTCTGTAGATTTAGATGCTTTTATGATATTTTAACCCTTCTCATAAATTCATCCCCACGCACGAGGGGCGGCGAAAGTGCACACATAACAGAGTTTAGTATTCCAGGAGCGTATAAATACGTGTCGTGGTGTATCACTCCACTTGCATGACGGAAATAATTTTGCGTAAAAAAAATAAGGCATCCCGTGGAGACGAGGATGACAGTTTGAGGTGGCTTACAAGAACCCCCATCTTGAATTCATTTTGTTAATGATAGCAACCTCTGGGGAGATCGCTAATGAGATGGTTGTCAGTTTTTTCTTAAATACCACAATTAGAAAATTTCAAAAGTTTATTTTCATCAAAATAATAAGCTTCATTAAATAAGATAAAAGCTTTTTTAAGTAAACTACGCGAATTTAAATCATTTTAAATAATTTCTAATCTTTTTATTTTTGGAGAAAGATTAATTACATGAAAAAGCAGGAAACAACTCACTTCCTCAACTCACAATACAGTTTTTCCTTTAATTACGGTTTTTATGTTAAACATGGATGCCGCAAAAAATAAGACTTAAAACAAAATACTTCCTCTGGAAAAGCAAATATTATTTCGTAAACTTAATTAAGTCATATTAAATTTAATGAACGTACCACAAGAATAATTTTTTTGTATGAAATAATAATAACGTTAAGTAAATATAAGTATAATTAATTTAATCCCGCGCTATCCCTTGATAATATATTAAGGAAGACACGAAAAAAGCAGGAAGATATAATTTTGTCTTCCCCTCGCATTGTGGAATTTACATTTTAATTCTTTGTTATTTTTTGTGCGTAAAGCCGGAATTAACATAAAATATTTTATTTTTTTGTTTGTTCTAAAAGCAATATAAAGATGTAAAGCGATCGGACCCTTTCAGGCTTTCTGGTGGGGCATTTTCCGGGATAAGCCGGTGTATGCAAATGGCCGTATCGTAGAAAAGAATTTTTTAATACTCAGAAATATCAGTTAGCCCGAGCAATATCTGTTTAATCATCCCCCTTATTCCTCATCCAACGCATACTTTGATCTCGTCGCATATTTATCGGTCAAAGGGACACAAAATATTAATTCTGCCCTACTTCCTCATCACCGTACTTACAACAAACAAGAATTTAATAATTGTCATCGCACATTACACTAACGAATTCTCTAAATTTCGAGTGTTTATTAAATTGGAGCGAAGTGAAAAGTGGGAAATATTCATGGGCTTAGGAAAATGTTTCGGCGGATGCTTTTTATGGTCGGCCGCCGGCGGCTTGTCCGAACTTTGCATTCGAAAAAAGTTTCCTGAATAAATCAATCCTCGCGGCGAACTTTTCCAACTAAAATGCGTTTAATGTCCCACCGCAACTAAACATTTTTCCCAAGATGCACTCAAAAAAGCTAATGGATTTTAAGGGGATAAAAGTGATCATGGCTTACAGCTTCTACAGCCACCCTCACCAACCTTTTCAGGCCTTTAATAAAAACACTTAACACCCACACAATAGTTTACAACAAAACTACTCCGACCACCATTAAAATTCTCCATCTAAACAAATTTGACTTACAAATTATACTTATGAAACCCGAATTACTGCCCTAAACTTACCTAACCCCAATTTACACGAATTATTAGATTACGAAACGAAATAATTGACTTATTATAAATTTATTTATGGAAAACACGGACATAAAACACGGATAATTAAGGAAAACACGCACCTACCTAAGAACTTGTACTACCTTATAATGACTTAACTCAAACTAAAATTATACATAATCACATGCGAAAATTTTAAACATCAATACCAATCTTACCATATTTGATTTGATTCCATGAGTGATAAATGTGGTTTCAAAACTAATTACTTAAAATATTTTTCCTAACCAAAAGCTCTTTTTAAACTTAACGAATTATTCTTTAAATCTTTTTCAAACGGATAATACTCTTAATGAAATTCGTTCTTAAATGTCCCGATAAAAATACTTATCGGCTTAATAATACTTAATCGTCACTTCCGTCCTCTCCAGGACTAACAAAAATCCTTTCAAAAACTCTTTTAAACTTTTGCGGCGGCGATAATTTCCGCATTAATTACATCTTCGGCACTTTTCCGATAAATCATAGTTCTAATTAAGCCATTACAAGCCCTCTTTTTGTGTTTGCCAGTTACATTTAGTTAATAAATGCACGTACGCGGGGTAAATATTTGCTCCAAACCACTCCATTTTATCAAAACCTCCTTTATTTAAGTGTATGTAAAGTTGCTATTTACATTTGGTAAGTTCGGCAACACCGACTTATTTTGAAAGTTGACATTCTCGAGAAAAATGTTTCAAATAAAAGTTTGTGGTTATAAAAAAAAAAATAGGATAATTAAGGTATATTACCTAAAAAAATTGAGTTTTTGTGGTGTAAAATTTTTTTGCACCAATCTTGAGATCAAAGCGGTACCAATTTGGCACTTTTGCTGCTTGAAAAAACGGAAAAAAATCTAGGCGCCGTGACGTCACACCGTTGCACCTCGAGACTTATAAATTGTAACATTTAATCCTCAAGATGTAAGAATAAACGGGGCAAAATTTCGATGCTTCCTTTTAAAACCGGAGAGGGGTATGATTTTTCAAAATTGACGAAAACCGGAAAAAAAGCATAAAAATGAGGGTTAAACTTAAAGTTTTTTTAAGAAATATGAGTTTTAGCGAGAAACTGTCAACGAAAAATAACTATTACAGCGTTACTTTTGTTACATCCTGTATAAGTCGAAACTATGATTTTTATAGATTCCCAAAATTTAAGCGATATTTAAGGCCATAACATTGGACGGAAATTAGATATTTAAACGAAACTTTTTTGGTAGTAAAAAAGGAATTAAAGGGCTTTCAAATAAGCTACAAAGCGTTAAAATTGAAGTGGTTTAAGTGTCAGTTTTATGACATTAGGCGCTTGACGCCCGGCGCATTCGCCAAAAACTCCAATTTTCATAGCTTATTAAAAACGTCATAAAACTTACAAATATTTTACTATTAATTATAGATCGCATAAATCGGAAATATTGTAGGTATAGCAGGTTAATTAAGTTGTGTAACTTGTGCATTTATTATAAGTAATTAAACTTAAGCCCGAATGAAAAGTTGGTAAACAAGTTCATGTGTGTAATAAAGTTGGAGATAAAATGAACAACTCGTAATAATATCGCGTATAGAATCGTGGATATTTATTGTTAATTATTCACCCTAGTTTTGGAAACAAGATTAAACCTGTTATTTAGCTAGAGAAATTTAATTAAACAAATGAATAAAGTGGTCTTTAGAACGTCGAAGCTATATAATATTATAAATAAAGTTTATCGCAACGTTATTGTCCATGTGATGTATTTTCGTTGAGTTTACAAAATAATTTATGTCGAAGCATTGTACCCTCGGAGGAACTAATTTTAATCATTTTTAATTACATCACCCTTATTAATAACCAAATAAGTGTAAAACAATGCGCTTGTTTAAAGTTTTATCATTGTTCCTTCGCTCCCTTGAGGTTATGAAATTTTAAATAACGACAATTATAAATTAAGCGCCTCAAATAATTTATCACCCAAGAAAATTTCAATTACATTTTGCTTCCTTTACCTACTTATACTTAAAGGTATTTAATTTGCCAACACGATATTATTACATTTATTTTCATAACACCACAATAAGCCTTTTATAAGTATAAACAAATTTTAATCGAAATTTTATTGATTTAAAACCTAAAACACTGTCAATTTAATCAGAGCTCCTTTGAGCACAACATGCAAAACGTTTTTCCACTTATTACCATTTCCAAGAAACCGGGATAAATAAATTACAAAAATGAGCTCCTATAATACTTTTTTAATGTAGATTGCTTCCGCGTTGCGAAAGATTAAAGTTTTGTTTGCTTTTTAAATTGTGTTGAAATATTGTAGAGGAAAAATTACTTGTAAGGATTTTTAATAACATTTTATAAAAATAATTTAATCTTTAAAACTTATTTTAATTGAGTCCAAAAACGTGCTTTAGCTCTTACAACAGTTGCAAGTACATATTGAGTAGGAATCTGGAAAGTAAATAATTCTTGAAAACTTCTCCGAAACCCATCTGTATTAAACTTTAGCAATTGTGAATGATGAAAGCTCACTTCTAATACTTCTTTATTGCAAAGCGATTTTCAATTCCCTTAATTGGGCAATGAATTATATTTAATGCTTGAAGAAGTTGGATTTTTTGCGTCATTGAGTAACAACAATTAAACCTTTGCATTCAACAAAATTTAGTTTGATTAGTAAAAAATGTACGAAACAGTAGCTAATCCATTTCCTCGCTATAATTTATTTCAATCGTTTTGCGAAAGTTCGAAACAAAAACAACAAGTGTGGTAGGATGTTAGGCAAACAAACAAAATAAATTGACTATAAAACTGAGAGAAAAACATTTATATAAAGCGTACATGTAGGTCCGTTCAAATAATAATTTTGTGCGGACTTGAAGTTTTGTTTGCAAAGGAGCTCCCTTGGTAACTAAAACTTTTACTCTACTCAAACGTTGAAAATGTTGCGCCCTTTCAAAATTAAACAATATTTTACTTCAAAAAAAAACTATTAAACGATGGTATTTTAGATTGTAAGAAAAGTATTTGTTACATTTCAAAAGGGTGAACGGATGATGGGAGGAGTATCAATTTTGGACGGAAGTAAGAGGGTCAAAGGTCAGGAATGATGGTGATGCAGACTTGGCAACGATCCATGTTTGTAGCTGCAAGCTATGTTCATCGTCAATGTGGAAAGAATTTCATGAAATACTGCTCTATTTATTAGACCAATATTTGTTACGAATTAATACAAGTGAAAAGAATAGAGTTTTTTAATATAAAGTAAAATATGGCGTCGGAATTTTTATCGTCATAAATCACTATCATCCTAAAACCATTGGCTCATAAATAAATTTCGAGAAAACTTTTCTACTACAATTAAATCTTTTTAAGAATCACATTTTATAGCACATCTCGATCGGATGTAGTAGTTAAGCCTGCATTTTTATGAAAACTGTGCCCAGATTTACGAGCAAGTATCAATGCTGTTTATAGCTTCAACATCATCCATCAAGTCTCATTAATTCGACATTTTTCCCAGTCAAGTCACGTTAACGTCAAACGATTTATTCGCTCAACCTTTTTTAACTGCTTACTTTTACGAAAGCGTAGGTGCTGTTTGATATAGCACATCAAACTCAACAGCTCCCTCATCAAATTTAATATTTCACCCCTAAACGTACATATGTACCATTATCCAACCATCGATTTTCTCCAAAAATAACCAGGTTTTCACTTAAACATTTTTAGAAGAAAATAATAGATAAATGCTAAAATAGTTTACTATAATATTTCAATTACATTAGATGAAATTAAGTGTAGCAGTTGCACCCATTCACGTCTTGGCTAAACTGTCGCTACTCCGGCTCAAGTACGCATGCGCTATTACAGTCGAGTCTCGGGGTACATCGACGCAAGTTCTTCCCGCACTTATTTTACGCTCTAGGCTCATATTAGGATACACTTTTTTGTGTGTACATGTAATCATTCTAAATTTTACAGGAGTCCAAAGGTGAAAAAACAAATCAAGTTTAAGATGAAGTACTTACTCATTCCTGAAAGAGTCCTGAAAAATTGTAAAACAACTTTAGCGTACAGCTATTTGTTGTAGGTGAAGATGTGGAACAGCAAAATATAAAAGTTACAACATCGTCTACCATCCAAACTTTCTAGATCTACCGAAGTTCTATGTTGATGTACCCATAAATATTACAATGAGTCATGTTCCAAAAATTTTTCCGATAAAAAGAACAAAATATTATTCATAAAAATTTGAAGTGGCTAAGGTCAAAATGAATCAAACTCGAGATAATACTGATGTTCTCATTATTGAAAGAGACCTACTTGTTGTGGGTGATGATATGGAACAGTAAAAATATAAAAGCTATAACATTGTCATAGATCTGAACTTTCTACATCTACTTTTTTGATGTAACAATTAATGTTACAGTCATGAACCATGTATTTCCTAGAAAACGAACAAAATTAACCATTTTTTTTTCATATAAAAAGAACAAAATCATATCCATATTGTTCTAAAAATAATAAGTAGTTAAGATCAAAATTAATCAAGTTCAAGGTAATGTTGATGTTCTCATTATTCGAAGAGCTTTGGAACCTTGTATAATTACATGTATTGTTGTAGGTGAAGTTCTGGAACAGTAAAAATATAAAAGGACATCGTCCAAATTTCTTACATTTACTGAAGTTGTTTTTGATGCACTAATGAATGTTACAGTCATGAACCATGAATACAATACGAACAATATTATATTCATATTGTCCTAAAAATTTAAAGTAGCTAAGATCAAATTAAAACAATTTCAAGATGATGTTGATTGTTCTCATTATTGAGAGAGGTGTGAGACCAATGCATGTTACCATAAACCATGAGCCGAAAGTTTTTTTCCTGAATCAAGTTCAAGATGATGTTGATGTTGATGTTCTTAGTATTGAAAAACTTCTGAAACATTGTTGAACAAATTCAACGAACAGTTATTGTTATAGGTGAAGATGTGGAATAATAAACATATAAAAGCTACAATATCGTCGATCATCCAAACATCTACTGAAGTTTTTTTTTGATTCACCAATGAATGTTACATTGAGCCATGATCCATATATTACCTACAAAAAGAACAAAATTATATTCATATTGTTCTAAAAATTTGAAGTAGCTAAGCTCAAAATGAAACAATTACAAGATGATGTTGATGTTCTCATTATTGAAAGAGCTCTGAAACATTATAAATTAAAGTCAATGTAGAGCGTTTGTTGTAAGTAAAAACTTTCTACATCTACTGAAGTTCTTTATTAATGTACCAATGCATGTTACCAATAAACCATGAGCCGAAAGTTTTTTTCCTGAATCTAGTTCAAGATGATGTTGATGTTTCTTATTATTGAAAGACCTCTCGAACATTGTTGAACAAATTCAACGAATAGCTATTGTTATAGGTGAAGATGTGGAACAGTAAATTATTATTGAAAGACCTCTCGAACATTGTTAAACAAATTCAACGAATAGCTATTGTTATAGGTGAAGATGTGGAACAGTACAGTAACTTATAAAAGCTACAACATCATCGATCAACCAAACATCCTAATCTACTGAAGTTATTTTTTGGTGCACCAATGAAATTTTCAATGAACCATAAGCCATTTTTTTCCTTAAAAAGAAGAAAATTATTTCCATATATGGTAAGATGATGCTGATGTTCTCGTTTTTGAATGTTACCATAAACCATGCACCAAAAATTTTGATTCTGTATACAGAACAAAATTATTTCCAAATTATTTCCATAGTTCAAGATGATGTTGATGTTTTTTTTATTGAAAAAAACATGAAACATTGTAAAACAAATTCAGTGTATCATCGTCTATTATCCAAACTTGTTACATCTATTGAAGTTCTTTTTTGATGCACCAATGAAATTTTCAATGAACCATAAGCCATTTTTTTCCTTAAAAAGAAGAAAATTATTTCCATATATGGTAAGATGATGCTGATGTTCTCGTTTTTGAATGTTACCATAAACCATGCACCAAAAATTTTGATTCTGTATACAGAACAAAATTATTTCCAAATTATTTCCATAGTTCAAGATGATGTTGATGTTTTTTTTATTGAAAAAAACCTGAAACATTGTAAAACAAATTCAGTGTATCATCGTCTATTATCCAAACTTGTTACATCTATTGAAGTTCTTTTTTGATGCACCAATGAAATTTTCAATGAACCATAAGCCATTTTTTTCCTTAAAAAGAAGAAAATTATTTCCATATATGGTAAGATGATGCTGATGTTCTCGTTTTTGAATGTTACCATAAACCATGCACCAAAAATTTTGATTCTGTATACAGAACAAAATTATTTCCAAATTATTTCCATAGTTCAAGATGATGTTGATGTTTTTTTTATTGAAAAAAACATGAAACATTGTAAAACAAATTCAGTGTATCATCGTCTATTATCCAAACTTGTTACATCTATTGAAGTTCTTTTTTGATGCACCAATGAAATTTTCAATGAACCATAAGCCATTTTTTTCCTTAAAAAGAAGAAAATTATTTCCATATATGGTAAGATGATGCTGATGTTCTCGTTTTTGAATGTTACCATAAACCATGCACCAAAAATTTTGATTCTGTATACAGAACAAAATTATTTCCAAATTATTTCCATAGTTCAAGATGATGTTGATGTTTTTTTTATTGAAAAAAACATGAAACATTGTAAAACAAATTCAGTGTATCATCGTCTATTATCCAAACTTGTTACATCTATTGAAGTTCTTTTTTGATGCACCAATGAAATTTTCAATGAACCATAAGCCATTTTTTTCCTTAAAAAGAAGAAAATTATTTCCATATATGGTAAGATGATGCTGATGTTCTCGTTTTTGAATGTTACCATAAACCATGCACCAAAAATTTTGATTCTGTATACAGAACAAAATTATTTCCAAATTATTTCCATAGTTCAAGATGATGTTGATGTTTTTTTTATTGAAAAAAACATGAAACATTGTAAAACAAATTCAGTGTATCATCGTCTATTATCCAAACTTGTTACATCTATTGAAGTTCTTTTTTGATGCACCAATGAAATTTTCAATGAACCATAAGCCATTTTTTTCCTGTAAAAAGAACAAAATTATTTCGATATAAGATGATGCTAATGTTCTCGTTCTTGAATGTTACCATAAACCATGCACCAAAAATTTTGAACCTGTCTAAAGAACAAAATTATTTCCATAGTTCAAGATGATGTTGATGTTTTTTTTATTGAAAAAAACATGAAACATTGTAAAACAAATTCAGTGTTTCATCGTCTATTATCCAAACTTGTTACATCTATTGAAGTTCTTTTTTGATGCACCAATGAAATTTTCAATGAACCATAAGCCATTTTTTTTTCTGTAAAAAGAACAAAATTATTTCCATATAAGATGATGCTGATGTTCTCGTTCTTGAATGAGCTCTGGAACATTTTAAAACAAATGGCCAAAATTTTATTCATATATTGGCTTAAGAAATAATTTCCATCATAATCGCAAATTACTACTACGATATTTAAGGTATTTGAATCCAAAATGGGAAACACAATCAAGTTTTTGACCAAACTTTAGTTGTTGTACTGCTCTTAGTTGCATAACTGATGACCTGGTAATACCATCAATTATGAACTGATGGTATCAATCCAAAAATCTCAGGATTTCACGAATTAGCGTTTGAACTAATTTAATCCTTTCTTTTTGGTAGACAAAAAACTTTATACAACAATAGTTTCTCTGCTGCAAGTCCCAATTATTCGGGTGTGTCCCAAGGATAGATCTATATAGAGTTACTGTTGATAGTGTAGACATGATGGATCTATTTTTCCTAGAGAATGACGTGACGTAGCACTTATTAATATTCATTGTTAGACCATTAACTTCACACTAATTAGAAAAGTTCTTAATGTCATTTTGGAGAATAGCGTAGTCTTCATCCTCATGAACGACCCAGAAAATTTTTTATATCATCAGCATATCCTAGTATATGAGATGAGACTGTAGACTGTTTTTCAGCGAAAGTCAAGCAGAAAAAAAGAGGTCCAAGCGTTGATCCCTGTGGTAAACCAGTTGCTGCTGATTACATAGATTTGATGTTATTTCTGATATTTCATTCCCGTGAACATCAGGAAGAACGTGTGTGGTTGCACCACGATACTCGGGTCAACTGCAGCGGCGCATGCGTACTTGCAAAGGGTATCGCGCGCTTAGCTAACACGTGAACGATGGAGTTGGGAGTATGCATACTCTTATACCTTATTAGGTGCGCCAAAGTAATACAAAAGTCAGATTAAGATGTGGAAGTAAATGTAGGGAGTTTAATGCAATTTTAGTCTAACATTTTTTTCTGATGTGATTAAACGATAATTGAAGTTGTTTTAATGTAAAAATATTGGAAGAAATAGTAGTAAATGGTGTTGAAAATAAAAACAATTAAAAAGAGAAACAAAAAAGCAGTTTTGATTTAATATAAGTAAACATGCAAACTCGTGAGCATAAAGCTTAAAGCTGTTGCATCCTTAAAGTACGAAAAAATCGCGTGTGTTCCCTTTGTGTACAAATACATGGAAAAAGGTAAATAAAGAGTTGTTTTCAATTGTCTGCGCTGGAAAACAAATGAAAAGCAAAGAGAAGAATGGGAATAAAAGTAGTTTTTAATGCATCCCAACAAAGACGTTGTTATAACGTTTGTACCCTTGCTATACTTAACGCAATTGTACAAATGCAAGTATTCTGCTTTTAATTCAAGTGCCCTTTTGGTACAAACACTAATTCTTCGCATCATGAAAAAATGAGGTGTTTAAATTAATTATGTAAAATTTGTTTTATTGTAATCGAGTGAATATTCATGCGGTGGTGTAATACGAAATCAGCGTAAATATTTTACAATTGCGGTTCCTCTTTAGAGACCCAAAGACCCTGCCGAAAGACCCCCAGCTTGAATTATAAACGAGTCGCCCCTTAACAACTGATGTGATTTATGCTCAAGGTGATTAAGGGTGGAACTTGCAAATTGCTTATTTTAAAGAATGAATTGGGGATGAGCTTGCACGTGATGGCCGATTTATTAATTAGCAATATTACCCCTCCAGCTACAATGGATTAAGGTGAATATTTTCAAAATTAATTTCACACTTGGGTATCAACTTTCATAATCGAAACCTACCCTAACTACATCGAAATCGCATTAAATTAAATTCCTTAGCGTGATTTAAGATCTACAATAATTATTATTTTTTGGTAAAAGCGCTTGAAGCAGAAAAATTTATAGCTTTGAAATTTGAATAAAGTTTGCAGCTTTTATTAGTAGCTATAAAATTATATTTATACAACTCATCAAAGTAAAAGTAAAGCGTAAGAACGAAACCTTTATAAAGCTACTAAAACAATGCAAATGTTTTCGTTAATTACGTAGCTTGTTATTTTAATCGTTGAAATAAAATAGCTGCAACATTTATTTTACCTACAAAAATAATACTACTTTTATAAAGCGTTTTATAATGTAGATGAAATAAAGGAAAAATGACGCATCGTGAAGAAAAAATCTTATTGTACCAGGTCATAAATCTCCACTCCATTCTTTTAAATCTTTAATTAGATTTTCGTGCAGATTAAATCGTTTTTTAATGCTCGTTTAATTAGGAAAATCAGCTACAACAGCAGCACCTGCAGTAAATAAACCTTTTCTTAACCACCCAATTTTTCTTTCCACAACAAAAAACTTTTGGTAATATAAAACATTAAATATAGGGTGTCTAATAATTTCTAAAAATTGAGGATTTTTAATATTTATTAGATATTTAGAGAAAGACAAGGGTGTAATGTTTCAAATTAAAAATTTGTATTTAAAGTATAAAGAAAGTAGAAAAAAAAAATAAAAAAAATTCAAGTCTCTACAATGTTTCGTTCAAAAGTTATGAATTTTTATATAAAATATGGAATTCTGGTATTTTAAAAAATTAATCAAAAATTCGTACAGATAAATTTCTAATAATTACTGATATTACCATAATAATTTTTTTTAAATTTAATTATTTTTTGAGATACATTACCAAAAAAAATTTTAATTTTTTTGAGTTTTTGTGTAGTAATTTTTTTGGGGGGGGGGGGCTGTAGAGGGCAGGTGAACTCCTACGTTTCATCCATTTTTTATTATCTTTCATTTGAGGGGTCGATTTTGAAAAAATTCAAAAAAAAATATTGAGATATTTTTAAGGCTACAGACTAAATTTTTTTAATAGAAATCGGGTTTTATTTTTTTTTCTCGAAAACTATAAAAATTACCGGTTTCAAATTTTTATCAAAAGTAAACACCATGGATAGACGCATTTTAAAAAATATTTAGTTAAACTCGGTTAAATAGTTTTTTTGAAAAAAATTCGCAAAGTTTTGGAAAAATTTTGGTACAAATACGGTTCTGGACGGTGCAATTTAAAACGAAAATTAAAACTTTAACAAAATTTGGTGGAGGAGGTGACTGTGCAAATTTTAAGCTATTAAACGTCTTGGTGGTGCGAATAGTTTCGAAGATATTAATTATTTTGTAAAAAGTGAAAAATTTCAGACCGAAATTTTGACTCCAAACGGAGATTTTGCTTATTTTAGCTACATTTTCGGTAATAATTCGAAAACGGAAAGAGATAGCGAAGTGATTCTTTTTTTGACGTAAATTGCACCTAAAGAGCTTTTAGGGAAGGTGCATAAAGTAGGGTTGAAATGTAATTTTAAGAGTGAATTTGTCCCATAAATTATATAAAAAAAAATTTTTTTCGTTATTTTTTCGAAACTTAAAATAACCTATGCGTGGGAGCTTTCGGTTGAAAGAGTAGATTCTAAAGTGTTTTTAAAATTGAAAATCCGTTAAAAAGTGACCCGGCGGGAACCACTCACCCCTAAAATCAAAATTTTAAGTTTATTTGTACGTAATTTCCCTACCCTACCAAATATAAAAAATCTCAGTAGTCTATACACTGTCAAAAATATTCCTTTTTAAAATTGCGAAAGAAAATTCCAAAAATTTTGCAAACTGCGGGAGTCAAATGGGCCCAGGTTGGACCGCGTTTTACCCGATTTTTTTAACATTTTACGTTCGATTTTTTTCCAAGGTCCAGGGTAAAAATTTCAAGGTGCCAATTTTTTCTCCTATAAGGTAATACCAAATAAGTAAAATAAAAAATATTCAAGTATTACAGGTTGTTCCCATGAAATGTTACGAATTGTCAAAGTACGCGTCGAAATAGCGCAAAAAATAAAGCGTCACTTTGGGGGCACCAAAACGACATAAAGAGTAAACGCATCAAAAAAAAACTCCCGTTTTAAAGTAAAACGTGGAATTTAAATGAGGAATAAAGCAACCGCGATTTTTTCCTCCTGCCGAATTTTTAATCAAAGCCAAAAAATTTTGGTACTTTTGCTGTCCGAAAAAACGGTAGAATTGTATAGTTTAAAAATCGGTCACGGTAATCCTCAGGATGTTATAATAAAAGGAGGCAAATTTCTTCGCTTTTCTTTAGAATTCCGTGGAGTTGCGATTTTTTAAAGTTAACGCCGCCGAAAACCCGAAAAAAAGCGAGAAAAATCGACCATTTTCAGGATTTTTTTTCAAAGTGTCGGGGAGGTCCAAAAAATTTTAAAATCGATCCACACTTGGAATCAACATTGATCTTTACATCGGAACCAGAATTCTTAAAATCGGACGAAAAAACCACCCTTTCGGCCGCTCCTCACAAAAAACGTCCGAATTCGGGGTAAAAATACCAAAGGGGTCGTATCTCTGCCCCCTTAATAGATAGATCTGGGTGGGTCAAAACCACTTTGGAGCCGTTAAGTACAAGTAGGAATGATGGTAAGAGACCTGATGGAATGACCTTGATTCCTTGGTGTTTCTGCTATTTGTGACTTTATTTGTGTATACACTATGGCCACTTCTCATTTAAAATCTTGTAATTCTTCTGGTGCTGCTGCTTTGATCTGGGAAAAAACATAAAAAAATCAAAATATAGAGACCTTGAGAAAAATTTTATACCCAGTTAGTATAGAAATATTTGGAGTTAAGGATTTTACTGGTTTAAAATTTATTAAAGACATTGGCAAAAGAATAGAAAATTTGATTAAAGATTCTAGGTCTTTTTCTTATTTTGATTCTTCCATAGTTCCTTTAATAGACCATTCAAGGGGAACTTTTAAAGTTGAAAGTTTGAATGATGTCTTAATTTCAACTTCAAATCAGCAATCAGAAGTCAAAAATTCGAGACCATGGAGTTGAAAAAAGGTATATTAAGCCTCGAGAAACCTATTTCGGTATATACTCAATCCATTGATTTATCCAAGAATTCCAGAAGTAAATTATGATTCACTGTATCAAATGCTTTGGATTAATCAATAGAAATTGTTGAGATATGGAGAAATTTGTTGATTTAATTATTATTAAAAAATATGCGCTTAATAAATTTCATTTGAGACTTTTTATGGGTGGATCATAAAATCGAGCACGTAAAACAAAATGGCATAATGGCTATCCCAGCAATTTATAAAAAGGTAAACATGCAAGTGCTGAATTTACGACGGTACGCTTTTTTTTACTCCCGGGTTTTAAATTTTATTTGAATATATTTCTGCAATGTATTTTACGATATTTAAGATAGGGATTTTTTTGTCCAAATTGAAGGGTTTAGCTTAAAACGAGTGGGTTGTAAAGTTGAAATTTGAATATTTTTACGCGAGTTGCATGTGTTTCAGATATGCTAGCGAAATTGAAGTTATTGCTTTGAGTATCTGATAGATTATGATTCCACTTCGAACCCGAGGAAATTGGGCTCTAAACGGACTTTTAAATGAATTAGTACGAAAGGGTTAACCCAATTTCATACTCGATTTACTTTGTAGTTATGTTGCGATATTATTTATTAAAACAACTTTTTCTTAAACGAATTTAAAACCCAACATTGCTCAATTATGGATAGGTTTTTATTATTGACGGTCTAGGAAAATGTCATGTTTATCTTGAAACGACAAGGTGTACATCAAAGTGACAAGAAACACCTAAATCATAATTTTACATCAAATTCCAAATGAAATTGGGCTAGATAGTAAGGGGTAATTTAATAAGGGTTTAGTTAAATAATATGTTGTTAAGTATTGAGTTGGGTTTATAAAATAAATAGGTGCAATTAAAAAGATTAATTAACAATGGACGAATGGAGGCGAGTCGATGTAGAACTTAATCCCGTCATAATACGGCCGTTATCTATTTAATATATTATCATCCCTTTTTGCTGAAGCGAAATTCCGTCCTTAGCGCGAAGATTTAGTTTGGTAAACGGTTTTTGTGTCAGCAATCTGTTTGCTTTTGCCAGCAACAACTCGGAAGCAAATCCAGGCATAACGAGTTCAAAAGGAGCTCCTTTCTTGCGAAACAACCTACAACAAGTAGACGCACCGAAAATTGCATTTGATGATGTGAAAGTTAAAAAAAGTGGGTTAAATTAGTGCGGAAAATGAGCTGCTACGGACAACCAGAGTAACGAATTGCTCCGATTTATCAGCTACTGTAGCTCACAAACTGGTAATTACAGCACTTATCAAATTACTTTAGGTTAAATAAATCAATGTACAAACCGCAGTCGACGACCGCCGAAATAAAACTTCACATTTCACTGAGTTGTGGAATTCTTTCAACTCGAATCTATTGAAAACGACTACAAAGAAGCCAACCGACTTATATTTACAGAAAATTCTCCCTTTGTTCTTTTGTTACATGTTTCTTTAAATAACACATTTCTAAAATTAAAAATAAAATACTACTCTTACAACCACCTCAAACTATCTACTAATACTCTTAAACTTACACTACAACTCTATTATAAAAGCCTTCTCCCTGTATTACCTTGTAACGATTACGAAAGCGCACCACTTCCCCTTCCAACGCTTGAGTGTGCCGAAGTAACGCGAAGCACGTAACTAACACCAACGGAGTAACGCGAAGCTCGTTCACATGCGAGTTTAACACAAATTAAAAAGTAATCTATATGGGTAATTGAAGGGGTATTTGGGTGGATTTATAAAGAATTATGTTAGAATTTACAATTTCTAAAAAATCGATGATGATGTAGCTTAGCAAAGAAAAGGTTTTTATAAATGCGCTCGTTAAGTTTTTCAGCCATTGGAAACAATTCGGAAGGTAGTAAGGCAGTGTGCTCCTGATAAATTGTCGTAGAAAGTCTGCAGAGCAATAAACTCTATTTCCTGTAGAAATTTACTAGACGAACGCCTTCCTTGCCAACAAAAGGGGGCGACCTTTTAACGGGTTACAGATAATTGCGCCTAACCGTTCGTCTAAAGACGAATGGACAAATTCTATTAACCCGAAAATGACGACAGTGATTGCATATTTAAGTTTCGTATTTAAGTTATTGTAATCAAGGATGTTCATCGCGTAGGATGTAATGGCGGAAATGTTTTATCTGCAGAGGTCGAAAATAAATTACCTCTGCGAATTGCGTTGCTCCTTTTTATGAACATACATTAAGGGATTTCGAATCGAACATTTTAACCAGACGTGAGATATCGATTGTCGAAATAGATGCCAGACATTTCAGACTCATCAGCATTTAAGGCAACGTGCGAGTTATTACACCCTTCAATAAAAATTTAATCGAAAAACTAAACCCAATTAACTTTTAATTACTGAATACATATAAACGACACACTTTGATGATCAAATTTGGTTCCGCCTTTTATTTACGTACAAATCAAAAGGCGTGGAGCAAATAAACGACCAGAAAGTAAATACAAGTACAGAACTCGCTGCTTATTTCCTTGTAAATTGTTTCAGCCTCATAAATCGGAATTTAGGATATTTGGTGAGCGACGCCGATACACATACAAAATACCCTAAGAAATATAGTAATTGCATTTTCCCGCTTTCCACGATCAAAATCTAGCGGACATAAAAAGCGTACGCACATAAGAGCTGATAAAATTCCCGAATTTTCTCGAGTGCTCAGGCGAAGAAGTGCCACCCTTCATCATTTTTCGATAGTTGCTATAAAAAATTCGCAACACGTCCTATCGCCACAATATCAAATAACCATAAACATAAGATACCAACCCCAAGTGTGATAAATGATTAAAATAACTTTATACACAAGAAAACACCACTAGAAACAACATTAATCCTTACAAAATATTTTTAAAATATCGTTTTATCTACGAAATAACACTCTCGGTATTTCAATAGCGTTATGATTGTAACGCGAAATTGCGCGCGCAATCGGATGCACCGTGATAACGCGAACGCTTGAATGACTTAAGAAATAATGTAATTATCTCATAAAATAATTAATTACTCCAGCTCTAGAAATTCCTAGACTTTTATACAACTTCTAATTGAAATTTGCGCTAAAAATTAACGTAACTTAATTACCTCGTGTTAATTTAACTTATTCACACGGGTAGAAGTTTGTAGCTTACCAAAGGCAAGTTTAAACAGAATTACTTAGTTTTTTGCGTTTTCTTAATTTTGCGGAAATAAAAATGGTTATTTATTCAGTTCGTTGTAATACGTGGCTACAAGTGTAACCAAAATGATTAAATTTCTAAATTACTTTAACAACTTGTACGTATTATCCTAGCCTAACTATTATGGCTTGTTCTATTCTGTATGCAACTTCTCCCGCAGTTAAGCTTTTAATTATCAGGAGGAGTATAATTATTTTAGTTTAATAGGATTAAAAGTTTGTTTAAATAAATTTAAATAATTTTTTAATTATTTTATGTTCAAATTAAGATACAATCGTTTGGCTTGTTTGTATAGTATTATACTAACAATCAATAAAAGGAATAAAAAGGTTATGTTTGTGTTTCAGAATACATATCCTTGTTTATACCTAACGATCATAACAAAATGAAAGTCTCGAGTGATCCTAAATAAGAGGTATACTATATTTTGATGAAAATTTCTTCCTCGCTGCAATGTTATAAAACGCTAATACTCGTATGTTTTTGACAATAAATAACACTCGCATGTTTAAATAGATGCAGACACTTTAAATTTATACAGGAGTAATTAGCTGTTCACCTGCGCTTGTCTTAATGCAGATTTAATCCGTTTTAAAGGTCCTGAAGGAAACCTTAGCAGAAGGGTTATGCATACAATGCACTCAAAAGCTCGCTTGTTTACTTTCAACTTTATGGAAGCCTCGTGTCTTCATACATACATATATTACCCACTATTTGTATTGTTTAATAAAGTATGACGTTAAATCCTAAAGGATTAGAAGAATTATGCATTCACCTAAGTAACTGTTAAATACTTTAATTAAAATCTTTTACTATAAGACGGATTTAGGTAAAATTACCTTTCTTCACCATTAACTTAATTACTTTTATTCAAAATTTAATTACTTTTCACTTCATATATCTTAAATTAATATAAAAAAACTATTTATGCTCCTTGGTTCATAATAAATCATTATGATACTAAGATAATAAACGTCATTATGTCATAAAAGTCCGATTTCAGGGTAAAAATCCTTCCCCGTTTCTTACAATCTTAGTATTATAGGCAGCGGTTACACTGTTCATAAAGCAGTAGAGCCGCGACGACGACTCTAGACGCTCTACGGCTGCCGCGCCTAATAAATTTCTGGAGCGGCAGCCGCTTGCGTCTGCCGCTTCAAAGGAAATGCACCGCTTATCCTGGGTGCGTGTTGGTCTCAAGTGAGTCGGGATAGGATATTACTGTTGAGGCTCAATAGAAAATCTTTATTATGAAGACTTTTAGTAAAAACTACTTCTCACAAATATTAATGTCAATCAAATCAATCAATAATATAAACAACTATAATAAACAACACATTACTACTTGATTATTATTACTAAAAATAGTGTTTAGATCTCAACACTCCCACATAAACACCATTCTTCTGAATCCTCAAACCTACATGTTGTGTACAAAAAATCATGTTTTGTTTTAAATAATGGTTTGGTTAGAAAATCTGTTAGTATATTTTCAGTTGGTAAATATGGAGACGAGCTTTATACTTTTTTACATTTCCTTGTTTATTTCTTTTACTTGTAAATACCCATTTTGTATCTAAAACTTTTTATCTTTTGGTAAATCCTTTAATTCCCATGTTTTGTTTTCAATTAATGTTTGATACTCTTGTTCCATTGCATTAATCCAATTTTCTTTATTTTTACTTTGCATAACTTCTGCAACAGTCTCAGGATCTTCCGGATCTAAATAATTTTAATTTTCTGCTATAAATGAATACAGAAAATCATTATTTTGATTCAAACTTCGATTTCTGGATGACCTTCTAATCCTAATTTCTTCTTTATTTTCATTAATTTCATTAGTTTTTGATTCTAATTTATTATCATTTATTTCTGTTATGTTTTCTGACTCTTCTTCAACAAAAACTTCTGTATTTGCTGTTCCTGTATTTCCCGATTCTTCTTCTATAATAACTTCTTTATTTTCTGTTCTTTCTTTAATAAAAATATTTTCATCTGAACTTTCAACTTCTGGAAAATCTATATACTTTATTTCTGCATTTTCTTTATAAGCGTTAAAATAAACTTCATTTTCTAAAAAATAGCATCCCTGCTTACTTCAATTCTATTAATTTTCGGATTCCAAAATCTATAACCTTTAACATTTTCACAATATCCCACAAATATAACTTCTGTTGATTTTTCATCCCATTTCTTTTTTTTCTGTTGTGAAACATGAATAAATGCTTTGCATCCAAACACTTTTAAAGTTTCCAAACTTGGTTTTTTATTGAACCAGATTTCTTGTGGTGTATTTCCTTTTATTGCGTTCGTTGAAGATAAATTAAATAAATTACATTGCTTCAGCCCAATATTTCTTTGATAAGTTAGCACCAATAATCATACTTCTTGCTTTTTCAATTAAAGTACGATTAGTACATTTAGCATTTTCTTCTGGATTGTATGGTACTGTAAATTGATGTATGATTCCATTTTTTCTTAAAATATTCTTCAAACTTTCATTGATATATTCTGTACCATTGTCCTTTCTTAAACACTTGATTCGTTTCCCAGCTTGATTTTCTACCATATTTTTAAATTGTTCAAATGTTGTGGCCACTTGACTTTTATGTTTTAAAAAATAAACAAATACTTTTCTGGAATAATCATCAATAAATGTCAAAAAATATTTTGAACCACCCAAAGAACTAATTTCTATAGGACCGCAAACATCTGAATGAACCAGTTTAAGTAAATGTTTTGATTTTCTTTTACTTGATAAGAAAGGAGCCCTATGATGTTTACCTTTTAAACAAATCACACAGTCTGGTCAAAACATTTAAGTTTAAAGGCCTTTAAATTTATATTTGTTATATGGGTTGTAATGGACAATTTCCATGGATACATTATTTGTTTTAAATTAAAGGCCTTTAATTTTGACCAGAATCTGCCCATTAATGGACAATGTCCATGGTTACCTTAAATGTTTCTAATTAAAGGCCTTTAATTTTGACCAGAATCGCCCTATTAATCCGTAAACAGAATTTTTTAAAATCCTCATAGCTTTTCGGTTTAAATATCCCAGACGTTTATGCCATAAATTGCGTTTTTCATACATATTCTCATTTAGATATATAGAAAATTCTTCTTTACTTTGTACTAATTTATAAATATTATTTTCCAATATACCTTTTGATATAATCTCACCATTTTTATTTATAATTTCACACCAATCATTTTTAAATATTACAGTCTTTCCAGAACTAACTATTTTACTCACTGATAATAAATTAGCTGTTAAATCTGGCACGTATAAAACATTTTTTGCTTCAATATCTTCTGTCTTCCTGTTGATCAAAACTGACAAATTGACATTTCCCATTTTTTCTGCTATCAGTTCAGAATTATTTACTATTTTTATATTCTTCTTTTCACATGATATTATATTTTTCGTAAAATTTAAATTTCCTGTCATGTGAGATGATGCACAAGAATCTATATACCAATCTTCTGAAGTTTTATGTATATTTTCAATTCAACAGTAAGATTTCAAATTATCTCTGTCATTGTTTTCATTTTTCTTGAAATTATATTTTCTATTTTTGCAATTTGATGCAAAATGTCCATATCTTTAAATTCCTTAAAACCTCTAACATTTCTACTTGTAAATAGCGCCGATCCTTCACTGGAAGTATCACTTACTGACTTTCCTTGATTTGAAACTTTGACATCTTGTAATTCTGGAAGTCCTGCTAGCAACAAAGTACCTGTCCATTCTTCTTTAACTTCAAATCCCAACTCATTCAATTTGAATGCTGTTGTCATTATTTTACTAACATATCCATCTACTGATTTACAATCGATTAACTGAGTAGTTATTAATGTTCTCAATAAGCCAACTCTTCTACAAAGTCCTGAATCTTCAAACGCATCTTTGAGTTTATCACACGCTTCTTTAGCAGTTTTTGTATCTTGAATATGTACAAAAATCATAGGATCAATAGACAAAATTATTTTTGCTCTTGTCTTTGTTACTTTCTTTTTATCTTCAATATATTCTTTTTCATCTATAATACATTCCCACAGATCTTCAATTTCTAAATATGCTTTCATTACAAATTTCCACGAGTTATAATTTTCCCGTCCAATTAATTTTTCTATAACTGGTATTCCTTGAGCCATTTTTTTTATACATATAATATATATATATACCGGGTGGAAATGAAACTAGGGCCACCCCTGGAACTTCTTTATTTATGGAAATAAAAAATTAAAATTTTAGTATATTATATGATCTAAGAAAACAAATCTTATGGATCGAATAAATTTTATATTTTACTTCCGGTTTATCAGAAAATGGCATCCACTTTCTTATTTTAAATATAACCCCCTGATTTTTTCTACGTAAAATCAAACATTGGTTAATTTTAAGTATGTTTATGACAAAAAAATATTTTTTTTCAAAACTTTTGATGTTAAATTAATTCGATAAAAAATTAATTACAGGTATAAATTTGAAATTAATACATACATATGGGATATCACAGTAACCGGAAAAAAACCCTCTATTTAATTAGGGGGTGGCCCTTATATCATCCCATTTAAAAAAGTAAAGATATTTCCAAAAAACGCTTCTTGAAAATTAAAAAAAATAATATCTCAAGAACGGTGAAATAAATTTTATAAATTACAATTTATTTTACGTATTTGTATTATTTAAAAATAGTTTTTGTAGGTTTTACTCAAATTTTTTACCAAAAAAAAATTCAACATTTTTTCTTAAAGTTTTGAAAAAAATATTTTTTTTGTCATAAACATACTTAAAACTAACCAATGTTTGATTTTACGTAGAAAAAATCAGGGGGTTACATTTAAAATAAGAAAGTGGATGCCATTTCCTGATAAACCCGAAGTAAAATTAAAAATTTATTCGATCCATAAGATTTGTTTTCTTAGATCATATAATATACTAAAATTTTAATTTTTTATTTCCATAAATAAAGAAATGCCAGGGGTGGCCCTAGTTTCATTTCCACCCGGTATATGCTTATATTATTTCTATGTGCGACTTGGGCTCAATAGAAAAATGATCTTTATTATGAAGACTTTTAGCTGTAAACTAAACGATATTTTCGCGCTTAATAAATGGAGGCTATGCGCGCGCATTGTTTCGTTACTTACTGTAAGCGTTATGCAGTTGCAGCCGTAGTAACTTACAATTTTCGCGTTATTTGAATTGCAGCCGAGTAAGTGATTAATCTGGGTAAGTTTAAATCGTATGTATTTTAATTATAATTTGTGCCAATTTATGTAAGGGTGAAATATAAATTAAAGTGCAGGTGGTACTTTGTTGAGCCTATAATAAAATTAACGACCCCTATAAAGCGACAGTAAAATAATAACAATAAAAGCTTGAAATTAGAATAAGCAAACAAAACGCAATTAAATGAAGCAATAAAAATTCCACTCAAGTAATTTATGAAGTGTTAGCTGGACTTTGACTTATAAATAATAATAACGTAACATTACGACTGTAAATTACAATGAATTTTTCTTAACGAGTCGCGATGCAATCTTTTACGCCTTTATTCGCTATACTTTGGTTAAAACGGCATGACATTATTCATTTTTATGAGACAGCAAAACCTTTTTAAACACGTACACGAGCGTATTAGTAATTAACCGAAATACTCACTCATTACTAAAATTGAATTTATTGAAGCAATTTGTCTTTGATAATTTATTTTGATTACCATGCAATCAATCTTCAAATAATGAGTATAACACGTGTTCAGTATTTCTATTCCATTGTCATGAGCACACACCACAAATATTTAATAAAAACCACGAAAATTGTTTTATTCGTTAATGGAGTAATTTGTTGGGCGAATTAAAATTTTTGTAGGAAATCCATCTTCGTGAATTTAATTCCAATCAGAGGAGCCATTGTTTGATTTCTTAGCTTGGCGACGCCATCACCGTCGTCGTCGTGGACATAAAAATTGTAATCAAACCCGCATTGTAATCCCAACCAGTAACAAAACAATAAAAGAAACCTGAAACACCGTAAAATTTCCTCGTAACAACAAGCTATTCAAAATTATTCACTACCGACTGACATATTATTTAGTAATTTAAATTATTTATTTTTCTGGACACCATATTTCGTCAATTTATTTATAAATTGGGCTGGAATTGGGTAGATCCGTTCGAAATAAGTCCATCCTGGCGGCGCTCTGTCGTAATTGTTAGATTATACAAGATGGAAGTGAAATAAGAGAAACTACTCAGACTTTTCTCATTTTCGTAACCACACACCAAATATTGATTTACGTAATTGGAAATAGTTAATTTTGTTTTTACATTCCAATCAATTTAAAACCTTATTACTTTTATTAAATTTTTCAAGTTTATAACATATTTTTCCCGATTGAGTTTTGAGAATTGCTGATTCGATTTCATTACAACTGGATTTTCAGCCACAGACGCAATTATCTTCACCACAATTGAATGGCTTAATTAAAAATTTATTAAAAACTCTTCCTCAATTTTGTGATTTATTAATTATTCTGCTGGCATTCTATAAGGTCACGTGCGTTAATTTGATTGACATAATGTCGTACTTTATCGGACTCATTGTCAGTACCATAATAAACTCATTGTGGTCTCAAAATCATACATTCTATAAAGTCAATTTGAGTAACATAATAACGTTCTTTATCAGATAGCAATGTTAGATATTATAATGGAATCAATATGATACCTGAAATTATAGTTTAAGGACCATAATGAAATCGTTACGGTCCTGAAATTGATCACTAAACTTGGCTGTAAATATTCACTACTAGTATCATAATTAGGGCTTGGATTACCGGTAATAAAACTCAAAAAATATTTTGATATTACCGGTAAAAGGGAAATTTAATACCGGTAATACCGAAGTACGATTTTGCGCATTAATGTTCGCACTGAGAACAAATATGATATGTAGAAAAATTTGGCCTGGTTTAAGTAATGACATTATGCTTTTTACGAGCATATTTTAATAAATTAAAAGAATTTCAAAATGCATAATTTCACTGCTTTAGTTATTGTGGTTTTATGTGTTATACAGGGTGTCCCACTTTCTATCCAACAAAAAATTAGATATTAAATGTCATTCTGAACAAAAATTTTCCTATGAACTATTAAGTTTTTTCGACTCCTTAAAAATTTTCCTGACTTTTGTGGAACGCCCTGTATAATATTCTTTCTTATTATATATTTTTTATTTAAATCAATTATTATTTGGATTTTTTCTTTGCAAAATTGATTTATTTAAAATAAGTGAATGACGAGGTAAAATTTAGCATCTTATTAGCTTAAAGATATAAAAAATCCAAAGCATCCTTGATTTATATAAAAAAATTAAAAATACAATTAAATTTATACATGGTGTCCCTGAAAGACCATTACATTTTTGCAATTTTAAAATTGCTGTAACTTTTTGAGGAGTCGAAAAAACATAATAGTTCATAGGAAATGTTTTGTTCAGAATGACATTTACTACCTACACAAATTTTTTGTTGGGAAAAAAGTAGGACACTCTGTATATGTTATATCTT
This sequence comes from Stenus bimaculatus, assembly GCA_963971135.1. Lineage (NCBI taxonomy): Eukaryota > Metazoa > Arthropoda > Insecta > Coleoptera > Staphylinidae > Stenus > Stenus bimaculatus. Next base: position 2,337,754 of record OZ020181.1, read on the forward strand.
ATTATATTATACAGGGTGGTCAATTTATCCCGAAAAATTGAAGTATTTCTAAAAGTAAGAGATTTAGAAAAAAAAATGAAATAAAAATTGTTTAGTTTGAAAGCAATCTCAGGCTGGGTTTAGTTATTTTTCACCTGGTGGACTTCTTGGTTATTTCAACTACAACTCAGTTTTTTTTAATGAAAACCCATATTTTTTAATAGATTCTGAATCTACCAAAAAACAATAAAGTATTGTCAGAAGCATTTTTCGTTTTAGCGTTTATCATTTGTCAATAATTTTATTTATAATGTAAAAATAACAAACTTTTAATATGAATATCATTATTTATTTAAAATAAAAAACAAAGTAAAGGAATCTAAAGAAGAAATAATTTCATTTCTGGTCCATTTCAATCTAAACAAATTTGACTGGAAACACTTTTTTCTAAAACCGTACTTTTGGAGATATTTCCACTATTCAAGTTAAATGTGCCACTCTCCAGTACAAAAAAGTTTTCTGTATTGTATTTTTAAAGTTATTATAATATCAGTTTTTTGAAATTATTATTGTGCAAGAAAATTCATTTTTATTTGAAAATTTTTTCCCAAAATAAAGTTAGTTTATTTAACTTATTATTTATTTTACCTTAAATGTGATTTTTACCATTAAATATTAGCAATGGGATAAATTTTTACTATTACCGATAATACCGGTTTTTTACCGATAATAGCACTTTTTCAATTCGGTATTACCGGTAATGGGATATTTCGGTAATTTGCAAGCCCTAATTATAATGATCGCGTTAGAACAAATAATTATTAGGCAAATTCATGTCAGCATAAGATATTTTCCTTAATCTTTTTCTTTCCTTCCATAGATATTATATACAGGGTGTCCCTGAATAACTGTGATGTCATATTTTTAGCTAAAAATTATAAAATCTACTTTCACTCCGAAATGAAGTACCAGAGCGACATACAATAAGAGTTCCTTTTCTATAGAACATTGATCAAGGATTCTTTTAGTACTTTTAAAATTATTTAAAAACGTAAAGAAACAAAAGAGATGATCAAAAAAAGCTGATGACCCCCCCACATGTGCCGCTATTGAAAATAATTTTTAAACTTTAAAAATGTGTATCCTTATGTGAAAAAAGTGTGGCCAAAATTTCAAATTAATATCTCTTATAATATTTATTTTATCTACAAAAAAATACATTTTTTGAAAATTTTTGAAGTGGTATAACTTTTAAGGAAGCATTTCCGGACAATAGTTTATAAGTCAAAAATGCTTAGTTTCACTTCCTCTATCACCATTAAAAATTTGTCACAGTTATTCAGGGACACCCTGTATACGATGTAGCTTCATTATTTCTTATACGATTTTAGTAAGTGATATGTCAAATTAAATAGTTTGAAGAGTACTACTATCAGATAATAAAAAGCAACTTTTCTTTTTTAAATGACAACATATTAAAACATACTAAAATAGGAAGAAGCGGGGAAGGATTTTTACTCCGAATTCGGACATTTTTGCGGTAACTTTTATAGTTTTCCAGAAAAAAAAAATAAAAACCGATTTCCATTGAAAATTCAAGCATTAAAAATATCTCAAAAATTTTTTTTTCGAATTTTTTCAAAATCGACCCCGCAAATGAAAGACAAGAAAAAATGGATGAAATTTAGGGGTTCACCTGCCCTCTACCCCCCTCCAAAAAAAATTCGAAATATTAATTTTTCAAAATACACCTTTGCTCATTTACCAGAATTCCATATTTTATATAAAAATATTTTTGCGGTAACTTTTATAGTTTTCGAGAAAAAAAAAATAAAAACCGATTTTCATTGAAAGTTCAAGCATTAAAAATATCTAAAAATTTTTTTTTTGGAATTTTTTTAAAATCGACCCCGCAAATGAAAGATAAGAAAAAATGGATGAAATGTAGAGGTTCACCTGCCCTCTACACCCCTCCAAAAAAATTGAGAAATATTAATTTTTTAAAATACACCTTTGCTCATTTACCAGAATTCCATATTTTATATAAAAATATTTTTGCGGTAACTTTTATAGTTTTCGAGAAAAAAAAAATAAAAACCGATTTTCATTGAAAGTTCAAGCATTAAAAATATCTAAAAATTTTTTTTTGGAATTTTTTTAAAATCGACCCCGCAAATGAAAGATAAGAAAAAATGGATGAAATGTAGAGGTTCACCTGCCCTCTACACCCCTCCAAAAAAATTGAGAAATATTAATTTTTTAAAATACACCTTTGCTCATTTACCAGAATTCCATATTTTATATAAAAATATTTTTGCGGTAACTTTTATAGTTTTCGAGAAAAAAAAAATAAAAACCGATTTTCATTGAAAGTTCAAGCATTCAAAATATCTCAAAACATTTTTTTTCGAATTTTTTCAAAATCGTCCCCGCAAATGAAAGATAAGAAAAAAATGGATGAATTGTAGGGGTTCACCTGCCCTCTACCCTCCTCCAAAAAAATTGCGAAATATTAATTTTTCAAAATACTCATTTGCTCATTTACCAGAGCTCCATATTTTATATAAAAATATTTTTGCGGTAACTTTTATAGTTTTCGAGAAAAAAAAAATAAAAACCGATTTCCATTGAAAGTTGAAGCATTAAAAATATCTCAAAAATTTTTTTTTCGAATTTTTTCAAAATCTACCCCGCAAATGAAAGATAAGAAAAAAATGGATGAAATGTAGGGGTTCACCTGCACTCTACACCCCTCCAAAAAAAATGCGAAATATTAATTTTTTAAAATACACCTTTGCTCATTTACCAGAATTCCATACTTTATATAAAAATATTTTTGCGGTAACTTTTATAGTTTACAAGAAAAAAAAAATAAAAACCGATTTCCATTGAAAGTTGAAGCATTAAAAATATCTCAAAAATTTTTTTTTCGAATTTTTTCAAAATCGACCCCGCAAGTGAAAGATAAGAAAAAGTGGATGAAATGTAGGGGTTCACCTGCCCTATACCCCCTTCAAAAAAATTGCGAAATATTAATTTTTCAAAATACACCTTTGCTTATTTACCAGAATTCCATATTTTATATAAAAATATTTTTGCGGTAACTTTTATAGTTTTCGAGAAAAAAAAAATAAAAACCGATTTCCATTGAAAGTTAAAGCATTAAAAATATTTCAAAATTTTTTTTTTCGAATTTTTTCAAAATCGACCCCGCAAATGAAAGATAAAAAAAATGGATGAAATGTAGGGGTTCACCTGCCCTCTACCCCCTCCAAAAAAATTGCGAAATATTAATTTTTCAAAATACACCTTAGCTCATTTACCAGAATTCCATATTTTATATAAAAATATTTTTGCGGTAACTTTTATAGTTTTCGAGAAAAAAAAATAAAAACCGATTTCCATTGAAAGTTCAAGCATTAAAAATATCTCAACATTTTTTTTTTCGAATTTTTTCAAAATCGAACCTGCAAATGAAAGATAAAAAAAAAATGGATGAAATATAAGGGTTCACCTGCCCTCTACACCCCTCCAAAAAAATTGCGAAATATTAATTTTTCAAAATACACGTTTGCTCATTTACCAGAATTTCATGTTTTATATAAAAATATTTTTGCGGTAACTTTTATAGTTTTCGAGAAAAAAAAAATAAAAACCGATTTCCATTGAAAATTCAAGCATTAAAAATACCTCATATATTTTTTTTTCGAATTTTTTCAAAATCTACCCCGCAAATAAAAGATAAGAAAAAATGGATGAAATGTAGGGGTTCACCTGCCCTCTACTCTAATATTAATTTTTCAAAATTTACCAGAATTCCATATTTTATATAAAAATTTATAACTTTTGAAGGAAATATCGTAGAGACTTGAATTTTTTTTCTACATTCTTTGTAGTTTAAAGATTTTACTATTTTGAAGATTAATAATTGTTTTTCCTTTTTCAGGTGTGTTTTTTGAAAGAAATGCGTTAAATAAATTGATGGATTTATGTGGATACTGAAGGAGTGTAGGTGTTATTGGTACTGATATAAGTGAGTAAATTAGAGAATTGTAAGATTTGTGGATAAAACAAATCCGAGTCCATTTTTCTTGTGGAATTTACAAAGTGTGTAAGAAAGAAATCACTTAGGAAAAGTGTCAGAAGGAGTAAAGCGTTATATATCCGAGGTAATCCAGCATTGCTTCCGGTCCACGTAGATGAGTTTTCTTTCTGGTGGAAATTAGTTGAAACTATTGTGTCGGGTTTAAAAGTTTTGCGCGTTTGAGGCGCTTTTCTGGGCGCAACTTTCCCTTGTCGACGCCCGATTATTATTCATGCCAATAAAGGAAATAATTAAGTGGCGGCAGCGTCGGTTCCAAATTGAAATGAACAAAGGGATATTACATGAAACGACTTATTTTATGCCGGACTTGTTTGAACAAGTTTGTCCCATGCTAAATATACTTCGCGGTTTTATTGATCTTACGTCTTCTGCAATATTCATATGTTTATGATCATAGATAAAGTTTCCGTTTCATAAACTTGGAAGGATATCAAAAATATTTTACTAATTTCATTAACTTAAAAGATTTTACAATGCAACGAGTAATAAATTATATTGGTTTTAATAAGTTGTTTGTGAGCTAGGGTAGTTTTTTTGATATAATAGCAGGTCAGTCGAATGCAAGGCCAATTTTGGAATTTAATAACGGGGAAATTACGCATTCACTATTCATTCACGTCCATGAAAGAAACTTGGCTCAAAAATATGTCTGACAACGTGCATGAACACGTAATATAATAAGCACGTAAAGCGCAAAGTTGCCAAAAGTTACATTTGTTAGACTTCCTGTCTTCTTGTACAAAAGTACGAAATCAAAGACGTTCCAAAACTTACACCCCATATGATGGCGCAAAGATTTCTTCAGATTTCCCAACTTTACGTGTGTATTATTTAATGCAAATTTATTTTCTGTGGAATTAAACATTTGCATGAGAAGGTAATCCATCGCATTTAAAGTAATCGTTGCCTTTGTGTTGGGAAAAAGGTTTTTCTAATTTGTAACCACGGCACCCATTCGAATCGTTTGTATAATCCATGATTACTTCCAATGTTCATCGGAGTGTTGCACAAAGAGACCGATAATTTGTTTTAATTTTCGTTTAATTTTATTTAATTCCATTTAATTCACTTAAATTTAACTCTTTGAGTGCTTCACGTTAAGACTATACTTTAATTAGAAATTCTTAAATTACTTTTAATTCAATAATTTAACCAAGTGTTCTTTTGAGCGGAATTCTTCCCTGTGGAACTAAAACGTAGGTGACATAAATCACAATTCATTCTCAAAGTACTGAGCTTTCGGCGGTTTTCTGATTACACTAATAGTAATACCGCCGTCCGGCGGATTTTTTGGTTTAAAAAGATAATACCTCCATCGGTCATTTAGGCTCAGTAATAATTTAATTAAAAATTAAGTGCATGAAAGTAATAAATATTTTATTACTAGCACTAAAACGTCCAGTTCTTTTTAAATAAGTTTCGGACATCATCCCCTTTTTTTCACGCACAAACAAAGTTATATACGCCTTTACTACACAAATCTTTTATTATTCTTCCGCGTTTACGACGCCGGGAACAATTCCGGAAAAAAGTTGAGCGCAGCTTTTTACGGCGTGTTTAAAAAGACCTAGACGCTTAATATCACCCTTAAGAACGGCCTAAATACACTCATTCTTATTTTATCGCCGCCGGTTTACTCGTAAAGCAAAATTAAGCAACACAATGTGAACCTCGTGAAAAAAAATTAAAAACCCCTTACACACTTTTCCACTAAATTTTAAGTAAAAACTTTTCAGCATAAAATTTTTGATTTAAAAAACGCGTTGATAAACAAATTAGAACATAAATTATGGGGAATTAAGTCTTGAAATAATTTAATAACTGCGATATAAGCAAAAAGAGCTCACATACGCCCACGAAAAGCAATTAATTGTAAATGGCGCACGCTATGCGTTTTAATTAAAATTTCATATGAAATTCAAAAATATCTCATTTTGAATTAAACCTACTGCTCGTACAGACACCAAATTAAAACAAGTTAAATGCTTTAATTTACTATTAAATAATTAGTTCTCACTAATCTACTTTTCACCAAAAATTTATTACAAGAAATTTATTTAAAATATCGCCAAATTTTTCAACTACCTTTTTTTTTCTATATTAAAACGGTAAAGACGACCCCTCGAGGATTTTATTTAAGGTTGATGAAATTTTGTACAAGGATATAAGACGAAACTCTAACATTAAAGTCATCGAAAGCTTTTTTTGTAGCTCTTTCCTAAAAAAAGTTACAACTGTATTTTTATCCCGAAATTTGCGCGGGCCCAACAAAAGGGTAGTTTTTATCGTCCGATTTTAAAAATTCGAGAGGTGTCGTAAAGAAGAATGTTTGTTCTAAGTGGGGTTTGAATTTTAAATTTTTCAAAACACCCTAACGCTCTGAAAAAAAATCCCGAAAATTGTCGATTTATCTTGATTTTTTTAGAGTCGTCGGTGGCTCAACTTTTAAAAATCACTGCCCCGTCCAATTTTAAAGGAAAACAAAAAAATTAGGCCCCGTTTATTCTCATATCCTGGGGATAGACCGTAGCCATTTTTGAGTTTCCAGTCGCAACCGCTGAGTCGCAAACCGTTCAATTTGAGCGTTTTTTCGGGCGGAAAAAGTATGGGAATTTTTTTAATTTCTACTATAAATAAGGCCGTAATGAGCGCTTTTTTTACTATCTTTTTTTTTCTACACTTTTGGCGCCCTTAAATACGCTGTTTGTTTTTCGTGCATTTTTGACCGCGATTTTGAAAAATCATAACTTTTGATAGGGACCAGCTATAACAGTCGAGTATTTTTTATTTTACTTATTACCTTAATATTTATAAGTAAAAAAATTTTAAAACTTAATAATTTTTATCCAGAGCTTCAGAAAAAAATCGAACGTAAAATGTTAAAAAAATCGCGCTAAACGCAGTTGGACGAATGTACGTACCACTGGCGCCTAAAGCCTTTAAAAACTAATAAATTTTACTTCATTTTCTTTAAAAGGAATAATTATTACATAGAATAGTCTATATTTTATTTTTATATTCGAAGGGGTTGCAAAGTTATGCGTAAATTAGCTTAACACTTTAATTTTAAGAGTTAATGGCTCCTGTCGGGCCATTTTTAAACCGATTTTCAATTTTAAAAATTAAGTCGAATGTACTCCTCAAACCACAACTTGCCACGTACAGGTTTTTTTGAGTTTCAAAAAAATAACGAAAAAAATATTTTTTAAGATCGTTGCGTCTAAAATTTCGGTCTGAAATTTTTCACTTTTCACAAAATAATTAATATCTTCAAAATTGTAAAAACCACCGTAGCTTTTAATAGCTTAAAATTCTCCCCGTAAACCTCTTTACAAATATTTGCAAAAAATGAAAACATTGGTTCATAATTGCGCCCTCCAGAGCCGTATTTGTACCAAAATTTTTCAAAAATTTTGCGAATTTTCTCCAAAAAAAAATATTTAACTGATTTTAACTAAATATTTTTTAAAATACGTGTATCTATGGTGTTTACCGATGGTAAAAATTTGAAACCGCTAACTTTTACAGTTTTCGAGAAATAAAATAAAAACTGATTCCCATGAAAAATCCCTTAAAAAAATCTCAAACATTTTTTTTCGAGTTTTTTCAAGGTCGATGAATATAATAAAAAAATTAATGATTTTTGAGGGCACAGTTGCTCTCTACACCCCCCAAAAAATTTAATACCCCAAAAAACTAGAAGTTTAGTTAATATTTTCGTTTTATTTTATTTTTTGGGCTTCTTAAAATACTGGTAAAATTATCAAATTAAATATATTTAAAAACCTTATTTTATCATCTTTAATTTAAAAAAAAAATCATTGAGATATATTGATTAGTTTTTGATATATTGATAAAAGCTCACTACACTACCGCAGCGTTTAATAAAAATACTTTGATTTTATCAATTTTCAAAATTTAAACATCCATAACTTTCTAATAAATCATGCGATCTTAAAAACCCGAACATTTACTTAAACTACGTTTTATCCCTTTTATTAGGAATGTAAAAATATTACTATAAATGCTAAGGTTTTTATGATATGATTAAAAGCTCTCACCTCTACCATAACTATTCAATTTTTATACTTCTTTATTTATTGTCACTTTATTTAAGTATAAAAGAGGGATTATTATACACCAACAAAAACCGCATTTTAAGCTCTAAAATGTTCCTAAATAAAAATTGTAATATCTTTTATACTTTTTGAGTTATGATTAAAAGCTCACCGCGCGCACCACCAATTTGAACGCAAATTATACAAAAATCAACACTAATTCGAATATGATTATTTTTTTGAAATCTACAAAAACCAATTAATCCTTTTGAGCAAAAAATATTTTTTATTTTTTTGCTTGAAAATTTTATGGTGGTTATGAAGCAAGTTTATAATTTATAAAATAATAAAAATTCGGCTCAAAAAGTTTGAGTGGAGATTAGTGTGTCGTTTGTAGTGTAGTAAATTAGATGCTTTTCTTAGTAAAGTGAATAAATTTAAAATCTAGTTTAAGACCTCATGGTTATTTAACATGTCCCTGGCTTTATCATGCAGGAACTTTATAGCCATGCATAAAGGAAGGAAGATTATGTGGGACATTTTGGATAGATCTGAGCCTCGCCTACCTTAAAACCGAACACGGTCACTAAATCCCTTCGATGACACAAATCATTTCGATTAGGCAATTTCCTTTTTACGATACCGAATCGGTTTGAAGGCCCTTGTAGAAAAACCTAAAACGTCCCTCTTAAATTTAAAATAAGATTGCTTGGGCGTGATTGGTTTAATTACTGTATTGATAGAACGAAATTATTTACCAAGTCAGTTAATTGAGAGAGCTTGTAATGCAATCCTCATTAAGCTCCCTGTGTGTTTCATGTGTTTCATGTGTTTCATGCGCTTCATGTTAGCTACTTGTGTCAAATTATCTTGAGTATCTTTAGTAAAAGAATTGCAGCTTATCCGAAATTAGAAGCGTTTGGTTTTATTTGTGTGGACGTAAAAGGTGGTTATCTTATTATTACAGCAATTATTTATACTATAATTGCTATTTAGTATTGTGGTAAAATATTTATCAGCGAAATTACCATAAAATTTCAATTAGCTCTCGCTTTCCTCGCATACTTCGCAAATAATCGTTGGAAAGGGCCCATATTCCTCAGGAATTGCCCATTTACCTGCTAATTTAATTGCGTGCTCAGCAGTTTTAAGGAAGTACTCATTATGATCATCGATATCAAAGTAATTACAACACCTATTATAAAATTAAATTAAATTACATAAATTATCTAATTAAAAATAAATTCAATCAAAACTTTAGCCATTTTTTATCACATGTTACGTGGCGTTTATTTGATAAGAACCCCTTAATAAATCAAGTTGACGAAAAAGGCTTCGCAAAAACTTCGTCAAATCTTGCAAATCGAGGAAGATAAAGAAAAAAGATTTGTATGGCCGAAAAATTTCATTATCTCAAACTTTTTCCTCAACGGAATTGAGAATAATGTTTTTTAATCTTTCTTAATCTATAATCCGCAGCATTGCGCAATGCACTTCTTTAAAAAGCATTTATCAGGTTTTAGATTACTTTTATACGACAAATTAAGTTTTCAGCAATAGTTCACTTTGATAAAAGCTTCCGCCAATTTATTTATTTGGTTTATGCGAAACAAAGTTGATACTTAATACCACTTTGCTTTCTTTAAAATATGGAGAATGGAAATAATGCGGGAAATAAGCTGAATCACGTCACATAAAGAGATCTTTAACTAACGATGCGTTCTAAAAATTTATAGATTTATTCCTCTCAACGTTAAGCTAAAGTGAACCTTATCAATTTAGCAATAAGGTCTATGCTTAATTTATACCTGTTGAGCGGAAAAAACTTAAAGGATTAGGGTAGTTTTAATATACGCAAGCAAAAAATACAAATTATAATGATAAAATTATGAAAACTAATATTATTTTATCATCGTGGAAATTTATGAGGAAGTATTTAAAATTTTTATCCATACACTTGATACTGAAAGTGCATGACTGTAATAACGTTACACGCGAGAAACAAAACTAGCACGTATGTAATAGCTAAATCGAATTTGGTATCATTCAATCGAAACTCGTTTCAGCTTATTGCCCGCAGTTTACTTTACAAACATTGCATTAACATTTTAAGGCTCTTTTATACTCGTACAGGTTTTTAAATTAAACTCTTGACTTTTCATGGAATTTTTTAATGCAAAACTGAAGATATTGAAAATTTTAAACCAAATTACCTAGGAATTTATTAAACTTTATTATCTTTAAAAACATCCGGGGTGGTAAATAAATCACGATCAAAAAATTGCTTTACTAAAAATAGCTTACACTCCAAAAAAGTTGGGAAATAAATTTTTACAAATGTTTATCTCATAGGCCTCTAATCCAGATGCTTTATAATAGAATCAACAACCTAAATCCGAGTAATCTATCCTGGGGACACCCTATTCTCGAAGTGTTAGGGTGCATATGTTCATGACATTACGAAGAGATTTAGGGGACGATTGATTAATTGATAAATTAGACTACCAAATTTTATAATTAGCCCAACAATTTAAATTTATAAAAAAATAGATTACAAAAGTAGCTTTTAATGATCATCCTCTTAGCTTCATCAAAGATACCATAATAGCTTTGTTCCAAAAAAGAATTTTCTGACCGTCACGTAGCTTAAATCGAATATAAGCGTTAGTTTTTCTTAAATAACTCGTAAACCGCTGCTTATAGCGAAAAAGTATTTATGTGTAAAATTAAACTACATAAAATTACCTACAAAAAAGGTTACACTAATTTTTTCTCTAGGATTAATATTTTGCGAGATACCTGAGTTGGAAGATCTGCCCTAAAACACTAATATAATTCGCAACTTTTCTATCGCTTTTATTTCTCAAACTATTCACCCTAGAGTTAAAATGGTAAAGACCTTTTTTATAGGAAATTTTATGAAGTTTAATTTTGCATAAATACTCTTAATTGCTAGAGGCAGGGGTTTACGAGTTATTTAGGAAAAACGTGAAAAAGTGATCTTAAACGACAATTTTTAGTCTTCTTTGACTGGACCAGACTTGAGCCTCATTTTGCATTGTCACGGCCCATGCGACTACTGCAAGAAGAGCAGCCTAGTACGCATACACCGCTGCAGTTGACTTAAGTCTCGTTTCGCGTTACCACGGCGCATGTCACCATTACAGCAGTCTAGCCAATAAAAGAAAAATATGGGAAATAATTCGTGTAGTCGTAAATTTTTGTTTGGTGAGAGGGGAGAGTGCCAGAAACAATATACTAAAAATCCTGACCGCTGGGGGTTAAACACGGTGATAAGGGTTCGTTTATAGGTCACTTTCTCACGTTTTTCTTAAATAACTCGTAAACCGCTGCATATAGCGAAAAGTTATTTATTTGCAAAATTACACTACATGAAATTTTCTTTAAAAAAAGTTGTATTCATTTTTTCTGTAGAATGAATAGTTTGCGAGATACAGGGAATTAAAAATCTGCCCTAAAACACTATAATAATCCACAGTTTTTCAATCCCGTTTATTTCTCAAACACTTCATCCTAGAGAAAAAATGAAAAAAACATTTTTTGTAGGAAATTTTATGGAGTTTAATTTTGCACATAAATACTTTTTCGCTATATGCAGCGATTTACGAGTTATTTAAGAAAAACTTAACAAATAACTTTTATACTCGATTCAAGCTACGTGAAGTTCAGAAAATTAATTGTTGGAACAAAGCTACTATCGAACCAATTACTACAGATGTTAGCAGCAACCAGAAAAATTGAAAAAGCAACCGCATTGTTTAAATAATAGTGAACATAGGTGGCAGCATGCATCAGTCTAATCGCTCCTTGAGCTTTGAACTTAATAAAAATAAATAAATCCAAGTGTGTGCAAAATTTCCAAGTTTTTGATAGAATTGACCTCTTTTCGTCGTAAAGCAAGGTACTATCTGTATTGCATGATATAATATTTTGATAAAAATGACATAAATGTAATGAAATCGTGTTTTATTGTTTGTAAATAAAACTTAATTTAAAACTGTCTATTTGGAAGTAAAAATGATCGATAATGGCTTCCATCTTTTGAGGCGATAGAATGCCATTCATCATACTTCTTGGAGTGGTGAGAATCGGCAAAAAGAAACGCATCAAAACGATAAAATATTTCTCGCTTGGGTGAATGTTGGGGTAAGGGGCAGGAGATGGAATTTTGAGGTATCACAAAGTGCAAATATTTATCGGAAATTCCTGTACCTTCTTATTCAAAGCGAAGCTGTTAAAAATGATTAAGTTAAACCAAGTCTTAAATTTTAATTGCAAATGAGGGAAGTGATTCATTAACAGCCAAAAGTTTGCTGGGGAAAATTTCAGTTGCACTACGGTTTTTTCTTTTTCTTTCTACGCTTTAAGTCTTTCACCCGGGAAGGACGGATTATGAATACTGATAGGCGAAAATGAAGTGAGTTTTTTGCATAAATATAAATTTATGAAAGACTATTGATGAGGAGATGTTTTAACACCTCTTCATATTTGGAAAAAAATTATAAAAATATTGAGTTATTATAATTGGTTTTTTCGGTGATTGGGCGTCTTTATTTCAAACTCCTTTCAAACTAATGATTATCTGTCATACTGTAGGAAACAAGTATATCTCGCTGGAATACAGTTTTTATTTTTTGAAATAAGAGTATTATTTGCTTGATCGGATGTATGAAATGACGTTGTGTTATAAAGCAATTTATTACAGCTCACAAAATGAAAGATTTTTTAATTTAATTTTGACAGCCATGCTTTTAACGACAAAATTATTTATCAATTCAATTATTACTTTTTCATTTCAAAAAAATCTTTTTAAAAAATCCCGGCGCATTCACCAATAAATAATAAATATTTTAATGTGATTACAAAAAATATTAAAAAATTGGGAAAAGTTTAATTTAACCTGTTATCAATTTGAAGCGAGGATTTCTAAAATTAATGTTGTGGGAGTGAAATATAAATGAGTCCAAAGGCAAAAAGCGATTAATTATCAAAAATAAATAATAAATCAAATTTTTTTTTATCTTCATAGGAAATTTATTGGAATAGCATGAGTATTTTATTGCTAATGAGAAAGTGATGACAATGTGCCGGATGATAGAAATCTCATAAATCTGATTTATATTTTATAATGAAAGGCCGTTTAAGTTGGGAATAAAAAAAGGATCGATCGCAGCATCAAAATCGCGCACTTTTGTCATCGTCCATCAAATGAAACCTTTTTTGAAGCGTTAAGCCCAATAATTGATTACGTATAAACTATAAAATTTTGAACGACCACAATCATCAATCAAATGCTTACCAGTAAAGACCAAGCTTAAACACCCCTTTAATATTTTAATTACCACCCCAATTTAAATAAATTACCACAATAACACCCAAAATTTAAACAAAAATGGGTTAAATTAAACAGGTTTTCACTAAATACTAGTTGCTTCATGGGAGTTCTAAATATAAGAATGCCAAAAAATCCTAACAATTGAAAAATGCTTTCATTAAAATAAACAACGTTTTTTCTAAAATATTGGAAATAGCTTAAGTCAGTCCTATACACAAAAAAAGAAGATAATTTTTTTTCTAAATTTTAATATGTTATAGGGGCCGAATTCTCAAAACGATGGTTTTAACCCATCCGAACGTATCTATTAAGGGGGCGAAGATACGACACTTTTTGTATTTTTACTTCGAAATCGAACGTTTGTTGCGCGGAGCCACGAAAAGGGTAGTTTTTTTGTCAGATTTTAAAAATTCTGGTTACATCGTGAAGAGGAATGTCGATTCTAAGCAAGGTTCGAATTTAAAATTTTTCAAAGCACCCAAACATTCTGAAAAAAATTTCTAAAATCGGTCGATTATTCTTGCATTTTTTTCCGGTTTTCGTCAGTGTCAATTTTGAAAAATCGCACCCCTGCCCGGTTTTAAAGGGTAACGACAAAATTTGGCTCCTTTTATTCTCACATCCTGAAGATCAATAGGTGTAATTTTTAAGTGTCCAGGCGCAACGGTGCAATGTCACGGCGCCGAGACTTAAAGCGTGCAAATTTAGCGTTTTTTCGGGAGGTAAAAGTACCAAATTGGTACTGCTTCGATCTCGAGATCCACTGGTGCAAAAAATCGCGCTTTTTTGATTTTCAAAGAAAATACTAGTTTTTTGCCTGTCCTAGACGTTTTTTTGATATCTTGATTTTTTATATTAATTTGGAGCCTTTAAATTTACATTTCGTTTTTCTTGCTTTTTCGACGCGAACTTTAAAAATTCATAACTTTTGATTGGGGTCGGCTATTTCGGTGCGACATTTTTTATTTTGCTTCTTACATTAATGTTTATGTGCAAAAAAATCAACACTTCGAAATGTTCGCCCTTTGCTTCAGAAGAAAATCGAACGTAAAATGTTAAAAAAAACACACACAAACCCGCGCTAAGTTTAGTAGCCAATTTTTAACAGATTTTCATTTTTAAAAACTCTGCCGAATCTACTCTTAAAACCATAACCCCACACGTATAGGGTTTTTTGAATTTGGAAAAAAAAATCAAAAAATATTTTTCTTAAGATCGCATTTAAAAAAGTCGCAATTTTTGACGCATTTCGGTGTAGTTTACCCCTTAAATTTTATTTCACCCCCACTAATTGGACCTACCCTTACAGCCCTTTAGATCCACTTTAGGACAAAAAAAGAATCATTTTGCTATCTCTTTTTGTTATTAAGTTATGACTAAACATGTAGCAAAAGTAAGCATAATCTCCGTTTGAAGCCAAAATTTCACTTTTTACAAAATAATTAATATTTTCGAAACTATTGGCACCACCGGGATGTTTAATATTTTAAAATTCACAATAACACCTCCCTCAGCAAATTCCGTGAAAATAATAATTTTCGGTTGAAAACTGCGCCGTACAGGGTCGTATTTGTACCAAAATTTTGCCCAAACTTTGCGATTTTTTTTCAAAAAAACTCTTTAACCGATTTTTACCAAATGTTTTTTAAAATATGCCTATCGACTGTGTTTATCATTGGTAAAAATTTTAAATCGATAGCTTTTATAGTTTTCGATAAAAAAAATATGAAATAGTTCATAGGTATCCTTCATAGTTCATAAGTTTGACATCGATAAATTTCCTACTGGATTTAGTTCAAACTCGATAAAGTTCGAATTCCGCAAAGTTCGAACTCGATGTAATCCGAACCTAATAAAGTTCGAACTCAATAAAGTTATAACTTGAGGTAGTTCAAACCTAAGAAGTCACTTTATTATATCATATACCAGAACTTTTTGCGAAATCAAACTCGAACTTTTGTTTAATTTTCAAACGGTTCAAACTATTCTAAAATTCGAACTTTTGAATGGTAAGTTCGAACTTATAAATACTTAAAGTTCGTACAGCTTCGAAATTGGAATGAACACTTTGAAAACTCATGTATCTTTTTCATTTTTTCAAATTTCTTCACGAGACTTTGTGCAGCTGTAAATAGTAGTTTGAAAAATCGAATGAGAAATTTTGAAAATCATTGATTTCTTGCGGTGTTTTATATTTTAGTTATAATTTTTTGTAATTTAATTTGAAAAAAGTGAATACCTTTTTTATTTTTTCAAATTTCTTAACGACATTTGTAAATAGCTTGATATATAAATGGTACAATTTTTTTAGGAAATTCGAATGAGAACTTTGGAAAAACATTAATTTCTTGAGATATTTTGTATTTTAGTTATAGTTTTTGGTACTTTAATGGGAAAAATATTAATATCTTTTTCATTTTGTCAAATTTCCTTCGATTGAAAATTGCACTGTTCAAGGCCATATTTGTACCAAAATTTTGTGAATTTTTTCCAAGAAGATTACCTGATTTTAATCAAATATTTTTTAAAACACGTCTGTCTACGGTGTTTACCTTTGGTAAAAATTTGAAACCGGTAACTTTTATAGTTTTCGAACAAAAAAAATAAAAATCGATTTTCATTAAATTTGATTTGATATTAGGTTTGTTCCACCTGTTCCAAAAACCCTTCATTGACGATACTTGGTGGTAATTAAAACGTTTCAACCAAACTGACATTCGTACTTTAACTGTTCATTTTTTACAATCACAACACCGCGTTCCGTCGCGGTTTCGTGACGTATCAAAATCCTCGTTGTTGGAACAAAGCTATAATCATATCATTAATAAAGCTGAGAAAATAATCATTAAAAGCTATTTTAAATAAATTTTAGAACTGGTAAAAATCTTTATAAACTCCAATAAATTAGATTTGAAATTAGCACAGTATTTTTTAAAATATTCAAATTAAATAATAGTAAACTGGTGTTTGTAACTTTTTAAACTGGTCTTTATCTTATGTAAACTTAGAAGGCATGGTAATTTGGGATACCAATACCTTGTTTCGTGTAGAAGTTATCACTAGTGCTCTTCAATAAATACAAAACTCAATTTCCAACTTCTGCTAGGATCGTTTAGGAAGTTTTGGGGAACTATATGGTCCAGTACTTTGTAGTATTTAGAGGAATAATAGAACTGGATAATATAAGCGATTAAATGATGCCATTAAAGTTCCTTAAAACGTTAAAATAAAATTAGGATTAAAATTTTGCTCCTTTCGCTTGATGATTTAACTCCTAGCAACACAAAAGTTAGGTTAGTAAATATATATAATTTAAATAAAGTTGTAGACAAATTAATACTTAGTGTTTATTTTAGTGTGAATATCCGAACGTTGGTATAAATTAAGCCCGTTTGGCTTCGGTAGTGTCGTTTATGTAAGTTTGGACGACTATCGTGGTAAATTATGGTAATTTGCAGTGGGATATCGTGAATGACAAAGTAGCCAATTCAACGAGACATTATTTATGCAATAAGAGTTATGTTTCCGCATGTTTCCAACTGTGCACAGAATTCCCCGTCGCATTAAGCCTGACGTGTAGATCTGTCCTAAACATCCAACCATTTTATTGATGGAGCTCATCTCATTCATATTTTACGCCCTTATAGAAACAATAAATGTTAGTGTCAGACTGAAATTTAACAAGACAATCGTAAAAATTATATCGGGTTCAGTCAAATCCGCAAAGAAAAGCACGTCTCGATTACTGCAACACGCCCCTAAGCCTTAAATTTAATTATCATCCTGATAGGACATGAGAAATTGTGCATTCAATGGACATAAAGCAACATCACTCAATTTCCCAACTGATCAAACGCTATTTATCGGTTAAATTCAATAATAACCTCTGATTAAGCTTCTACATAATACCAACTAATACCTAGTTGTGCCTGGATTAATACAACCTATGGGTGCCAATATTTATTTTAACATACGTGATTTACATTTGTAACTCAATTAATACCACACAAACAGATTCAACATAATCCTTTTTCAACAAGAATTACATTAACATTATTAATTAAGGTGAGTAATGCAGATTAGCACTTTATTTACTGTTTTGTTTACGCCACCAACAACTTGGTTATCTTCGAAACATTACATGACCCGAATAATGGATGTAAAAAGAATTTACGATCGCAATTAAAATCCTCAAGACGATACCACTTAAACTTTCCTAAATAATCCTTCAGGGATACAAGCGACACATAAAAATTGCCTTAACTTCTTTATTTATTTATTTAATCACAATCTTCTGATATTTTCAAACAAACTTCGATATTCACTAAAATTACATACAATAACTAATTTAAAATGTCTATTTTTCGTCAAATAACCAAGGTGTTACTTATATTGGAGCATTACTATTTCGAAAATTGAAAAAACGAAAGAGTCTCTGATTTTCAGAGCGCTTTAGCGCTGAAACCTATTAGGAAAAAATAATAGTAATATATGCGTCTTATAGGAAATTTTATCTACTTTAATATTATTTATAATGGTCTTTTCGATAAAACGTATAATTATGTAGATATAAGCAAGAAACTAAAAAAAGTGCGTCATTTTTAATTTAATTTTGCGATTTTCTCTTCTTGTAGTAGCAAATATAATATTCGAATCCAGCATTTCAAAAAACATATAGAATTGCTGAAAAAAAACTTCCATGACGTTTTTATCGGACTTTAGCACCATTTTACTGCGTTGACTCGTGCAACCGCGAAATGCAGGTGGAAGCACATGCTGCGCGACTGATGCTGCGCGTAATCAATTTAAATATTTTCTTATACAGGGTGTCTCACTTTTTTTCCAGCAAAATTTTTTTTAGATTGTAAATGTTATTCTGAACAAAAATTTTCCTATGAACTATTATGTTTTTTCGACTCCTTAAAAAGTTACAGCAATTTTAAAATTTCATAAATTTATTGATTTTTGTGGGACACCCTGTATAAATTTCATTTAATTTAATTTTTTTATTTAAATCAAGTATGCTTTGGATTTTGTATATCTTTAAGCCAATAACATGCTAAATTTTATTTAGGGAAATTTAACCTCGTCGTTTACTTATTTAAAAAAAAGCCAATAATGTTCAAAAAACCCAATTTGGCAAAGAAAAAATTAAGATAATAATTGATTTAAATAAAAAAATATAATGAGAAAAAAAATTATACAGGGTGTTTCACAAAAATCATGAAAATTTATCAATTTTAAAATTGCTGCAACTTTTTAAGGAGTCGAAAAAACATAATAGTTCATAAGAAATTTTTAGTTCAGAATGATATTTACTATCTAAAAAAATTTTTGCTGGAAAAAAAATGAGACACCCTGTATATCTTCGAAAACTCTTTATTAATCCCATCTTATAGATTTTATATGATTACCTCTACAACCAATTTGGGGAACCTTTTTTTGTTACCAATATAAACAACTGTAATTATTTCATAACATATGTTACAGTCCTCACGGTTTATAGCAATCAACAACCGTTAAACCGAATAGCGTTCGATTAAACTCATAATGCCCACTTAATTTCTTCGTCGTTAAACTAAAGCCATAACAAATGACCCCCTGAGTTTTGCTCGGGTTAAAATTTGGTACATATACGGATCTCGAAAAAAAATTAGACCGTCGTCGAAACCTGAAAAAAGGGAAGGGGGAAATCGGTGTCCCCGAAGAGAAAAGCATGTTTCGGGTTTGTTTCAAATTTCAGTATGTCGTGAAGAATGAACAATTGTAAATTTTGAACCCAATCGTCCACATCGAGTTTTTAAAACAGCCGAGTTATCTCGAAAATACGTTTTAAACGTCAAATCAACGCGGGTTCGATTTTTTCACGATAGCGGGTACATTTTTTCACAGAATTTCAAAAACTTCATGTCGTATTAAAGAAAAATGTCTGTTTTATAATCCTATCGTATTAAAATTTTTTTTGAGCAACGGGAAGGTTTTCAAAAGTGCTCCCGAAAAAGTCGATTTTTTCGCGGTTTTTTTCGACCGTCCCCTGCGCCGAATTTGAAAAATCGTAGTTCCGCCGAGTTTACAATCAAAACGACCAAATCCGGCTCCCTTTTTTGCCACATTCTCATTTACGAGATCCAAAAGTTCCGAGCCTCCTAGGTCAACCTGGTGGCGAGGGCGAATTTTTCTTTGAAAACGTCAAAATGTTGTATTTTTTAAAAAACGAAAAAAGTTATTAACATTAATGTGAGATTCTGGCATGACGGAGAAAATCGCGAATGACATTTTCATAAAGCAGAAACACGCGAATTAGGTGTAGGCAGATTATTTTTTCGAAAATTTTGTTTTGATCTTATATTTTGAGGGTTTTAAATTGGGGCACGATTTTAAACATTTTTTAACGAAATTCAAAAAATCGTACCTACCAAACGAAGCAACCGATTTTAATAAAACTCGGCTTATATTGTTCCTAAAAGTAACCTTAACACACAGAAAAATAATCGGTTTTATCCCGCGCGTCCAGTGGCGTCGCGATTTTATCTTTTTCAAAAACGTAGAAAAATATCGATAAAAAATGGCGCGTAGAACAATTTTGTGGAGAAAATGAGGCACAAACGAATCCAAAAATTAAAAATCGCCACACGTGACGTCTAAAAGTCTCTATCATTTCATTTGGCGTTACATCGACCCACCAAAGTCGAAATTGTGTGCGACCAAAATTATCGCTGTAAAATAAGAAAACATCGCATTGTCAAATTAAAATATGTGATGGAAAGGGTTTTTTAAACACTACGGCGTCACACATAAAAAAATTATTATTTTGAAAAAAATCAAAATTTTAACCTCGTACAAAATTTCGTTAAAAATCTACAATTTTTTTACCCCTCTACCACTTTATTAGATTTTAACAAATGATGACTCATTTTAAAGGTTATCATGTAAGCTTTAACATAAAAAAATAATCGTTTTGATATTTTTTTTCGTTTATAAGTTACGAATGAATAACTGTTGAAAATTTGAAAATTTCACTTTTTGACGAATAAGTTGCTATAAAATTTTTGATTAATCGGAAAATAATTAATTTTGGTCGAACCATTAGGACGATTTATGACTTTGAATTTTCAAAATACTTTCCTACTTCGAAGAACGCAAAACCGTGTTATGTGGTGTCCAAAATGCGCTTTCCAGGGTCGTATTTGTACTCAAAATTTACAAAAACTTTAGAATTGTTTTATAAAAAACTATTTGGATGATTTTGATCAAATAAAACTTAAAGTACTCCTATTTTGAGTATTTATGTTTGGGTAAAATTTTTAGCTTGCTATTGTGAATAATTTTTGAGAAAATTAGGAAAAACGAAAATCCTGAAAAAAATCAAGCCTTCAAAAATTATGAAAAAAAATATTTTCGTATTTTTGCAAACGCGACCCCCCAATTGAAACATAATTAACAATTGATTAAAACTGATAAGTTTTTTCGTAACTAACCTCCTATTCGTTGCAAAATGTTGATCCTACTCAGAAATTACAGTCTTCCGTTTTCAGAGCGCTCTAGCACCTGAACCCTTGATTGAAAATTAAAGTTAATACACGCATTTTATAAGAAATTTTATCTGCTTTAATTTTATTTATTATATTTTTTTTGAAAAACAGCATAGTTTTCGAGATATATGTGCAAAACTAAAATAAGCGCGAGAACTTTAGATTTTTTTGGGATTTTTCGGTAAAATCGCCGATTTTCGAAGTGGCAAATATAAATAAAATTCGAACCTAGTATTACAGAAAACATATAAAACTGCTGCAAAATAAAGTTTCAGATTTTTTAGGATCTGAGCATCATTTGATTGGACTACAGCGTTGACTCACGCAGTGAGGTGAAAGCACACATGCTGCGCGACTGATGATGCGCGGAAACGATTTACATTACTTTATAACCAGATTAATTTATTGTAATAAATACTGTGTGATCACTAAAAATTTGTATATTAAAATCTGGGTTAGTAGTAAATTTATTAAGGTGAAAACCACGTTTTGGTGGTTTGGTTGATTGAAGTCAACGCACATATCTCAAATGTACACTAATTTAAATTGGTGCTAAATTTTGCATTATACCTTATAAGTGTATAGGACATGGATAATTTGCATGAGGTTAGGCACTCGAGCATAAGTCTATTTAATGTGCAGACTGCCACGTCTACAGAGTCCCAACTCAATTAACACACCTATACTTATGCATGCAACTATTAAATTCAACATCAGGCTTGACGTTAAAACCATCAAAGTCAATAACATCAGACGCGACTGCCCTTAAATCTCGACTACTTAGATTAAAGCGAATTCCTTGAAAAATGCAACGAATTAAAATTTCAACTTGTATCGCAGACGCTTTTAGATTAGGAATATTTTCGTAACGTTTATTGCAGGCCTGTAATTTAAGAGGCAATAACTTGGAAAGTCGTAACTTGCATCACCCTCTCTTTTCCATTGCAAATTTTATAAGATGTTAAATTTGTCAAGCACTTTGCGCGGTCATTAAATGACCCTTAATAATTAGTTTTCACGATGGCCCTTTATATATTTTAACTGCCTTTAATATATAACCCCTTTTTATACCATTTTTTCACAATACCAACTTTTTAAGAATTCCCAATATTTTCTCTCGATTAGGCCTGACGTGATGTGAAAAACAGATTAATAATAAACTTTTCGGACACACATTAAATTAAATCAAAGCATAAAAGTGATAAATAGATTTATTTTTCGTACGTCAAACTTTATTGCGTAAAATAATGTGCGAATCTTTTTTTCTAATTAATTCGAGTAAATAAAGTTTCAAAAATCATTAATTCGGGAACATTAAGTTTCAACATGAATTGGAAGTCAATTTCCACGGTCTTTAATTGCACCGGTTTGAGTTGACTAAAAGTATAAAAGCATATCTTAGGAAAGTTAAAACAATTTTAAATTAAAGTTAATACAGTTTGAAAGTTACTTATTGAGTTTATGGCACAAAGACAAAATGGGTTACATAGAAATTAAATTATGGCTTGTTTATACATATCTGTGTTCGTATATGTTGTATAAATTCCTTACACAAAGGCACGTGTGCGTTTCATGCTGTGGGTATAAATTAATTAATAATTTATATGCAGATTAGAACAAGGATGCGTTATTGTAGCTTTTCGATGAAATTAATCCAAATGTTTAGGCTGCTTTAACAGATAAGCCATCTTCGTTTACAAATTTATTTATTATTTCTTCCTTTCCACGCCACAAAGCATTAGATTTACTCTCGAGAAAACCATTACGAATCTCATAATTATCTTTTCAGATTCACCAGCTAAAAGCTTAACTTAACGGAAATCACATTACGTTTCGAATAAATGCGAAAACTTTAAATACCATTTACTTTTTTTTAAAACACATAAATCCACCTTCTTTATTTTTATACAATTATTTTCAATAAGATTATTCTCACAATGAAATTTACCTCCATTTTTATTTCACAAAAAAATTTTAGTTACTCAAATACAGGGTATCCCTGAAAGGTCTGTACAAAACAATACCTCATACTCCTGAGACCTAAATATGACGATTTAACCAAACTTATCTCTATCCAAAAGTTCTTCGTTAAGGCGCTACAGACCATTAAAGTTCTTAAAACTATTTTGTTTTTTTTTAAATTACTAAAAATTGATTCAGACGATCATAACAAAATTTGGTATGTGACTATGTAATAAAAAAAGGTATTTATAGACAATTTGTTTTTACTTTTTCACGTTATGTAAGTGGTCAAAAATAGGTCATCGACATGCAAAATTTCTTATAACTTTTTAATGGCCGAATAAAAATTCATAAAACTTTACTTGTAGCTAAACAGTGTAATTATAAACTTTTTTTGTCTCCTACAAAATTTTTGTAACTCCTTTATTTTAGGCAGAAAAAAATATTTCCATGTGGTGCATAACCTAACTTTGGAAAAATATTTAAATTTTTCGCCAAAAGGTCAGTACATATTCTTGAGACCAAAATAAAACGATTTAACCAAACTTATTTTAATTGAAAAGTGCTTCGTTAAGTGTCTAGCGACCTTGAAAAATCTTATCTTTTTAAATAACTTTCATGGTCAATAGAGGCTTAACGAAAGCACTTTTGGATAATGATAAAAGTAGTTAAATCGTTCCATTTTGGTCTCAGGAATATACTGTGTTAATTTTTACAGACTTTTTAACGAAAAATTTAAATATTTCTTCAAAGTTAGGTTATGTACCACATGGAAATAATTTTTTTCTGCCTAAAATAAAGAAGATAGAAAAATTTTGTAGGAAACAAAAAAAGTTTATAATTTCACTGTTTAGTTACAAGTAAAGTTTTATGAATTTTTATTAAGCCATTAAAAAGTTATAAGAAATTTTACATGTCGATGACCTATTTTTGACCACTTACATAACACATGAAAGGGTAAAAACAAATTGTCTAGAAATACTTTTTCTATTACATAGCCACATACCAAATTATGTTATGATCGTTTAGCCAATTTTTAGTAATTTAAAAAATACAAAATAGTTTTAAGAACTTTAATGGTCTGTAGCGCCTTAACGAAGCACATTTGGATAAAGATAAGTTTCGTTAAATCGTCTTATTTTGGTCTCGGGAGTATGTGGTATTGTTTTGTACACACCTTTTAGGGACACCCTGTATATTAATAATTAAAATAAACGCAACCCAATGTGTTTGAGTTGATCACGCGCATCATTAATCGCGCAGCACGTGCTTTCACCTCGCCGCATTTCGCCATTGCTCGAGTCAGAATCTAATTTAATTAATTGTAACGAAAATAAACCCGTTAATTTTGATTTTTAGCTTGTTCTATACATTTTTTAGTATGCTGGGTTTGAATTTTATAATTGTGATTTCGTAAAAAATCAACTTAATAGATAAAATCGCAAAACAAAACTAAAAAAAACGCACTTTTTTTAGTTTCTCGTTTATATCTACAAAACTATGCGTTTTATTGTAAAAACTATCATAAATAAAATTAAAGTAGATAAAATTTCCTATAAAATACTTATTTTAACTTTGACTTTTTGATTAAGTGTTTAGGCGCTAGGGCGCTCTGAAAATGGGAGACATTTTGTCTTCATGGTTAAAGCGAAAAAAAAACAGCGGTACGTTGATTTATTATTTTATGAATGTGGTTGTTATCTCAACTACTTCATTTTAAAGAATGTATGAGGACAAATAATCCGAACCACCATTCATCCTCCTACAAGTTGATCATCGAGGTCCTTTTCTTTAATAACCAATTTGTACCTTCGAGGGCGAATAACTTTTTTGGGGGGGGCAGCTACGTGAAAACTTTTCGACCACATTTATCTTGTCTTTTTGTCGTTCATCTACCTACAAAATTTCAAGTCTCTATGTAAAAAACTCAATTTAGTTATTACATCGATTTTGGGCTTAATTTTTTTAAGGATTTTCGTTTTTCCTAATTTTCTCAAAAAGTATTCATTATAGCAAGCTAAAAATTTTACTCAACATAAATACCCAAAATGGGAGTATTTTAAGTTTAGTTTAATCAAAATCGTCCAAATGGCTTTTTCGAAAAAAATTCCAAAGTTTTTGTAAATTTCGAGTACAAATACAACCCTGGAGAGCGCAGTTTTAATACCACATAAAACGATTTTACGTTTTTCGATGAAGCAAAGTATTTTGAAAATTTTAAGCCATAAATCGTCCAAATCGGCCCAGTGGTTCGGCCAAAATTAATTATTTTTCGATTAATCAAAAATTTATAACAATTTATTCGTCAAAAAGTGAATTATTAGTTATTCGGCCGTAACTTCTAAACGAAAAGAGATATCAAAACGATTCATTTTTTATGTTAAAGTTTATGTAACGACCTTTAAAATAAGCAATCATTTGTTACAATCGATAAAGTGGTAGAGAGGTAAAAAAATTGTCGAAAACGCGATAAAGTTTTATACGCGGTTAAAATTTTTATTTTTTTTTACGAAATCAAATTTCATGTGTGAGGTCGTAGTATTTGAAAAACCGTTTTCATCGCATATTTTAGTTTGACGATGCGATGTTTTCTTACCTTAAAGCGATAATTTTGGTCGCGAGGGGTTGAAAAATCACAATTTAGACTTTGGTGGGTCGATGTAAAGCCAAATCAAAAGATAGAGATTCCAAAACTTTAAACCGACTTCGCTCAAAAAACCCTTTAAAAGGTCACGTGTAGCGATTTTTAATTCTTGGATTTGTTTGGGCCTCATTTCCTCTACAAAATTGTTCTACGCGCAATTTTTACCGAAATTTTTCCTCGCTTTTGGAAAAAAAAATCGCGGCGCCGCTGGACGGGCGGGATAAAACTGAAAATTTTTTTGAGTATTAAG
This sequence comes from Stenus bimaculatus, assembly GCA_963971135.1. Lineage (NCBI taxonomy): Eukaryota > Metazoa > Arthropoda > Insecta > Coleoptera > Staphylinidae > Stenus > Stenus bimaculatus. Next base: position 2,363,640 of record OZ020181.1, read on the forward strand.
GGTACTTTTACCCACAAATTAAGCTACGTTTCGTTAAAATCGTTCGCTTCGTTTGGTAGGTACGATTTTTTGAATTTCGTAAAAAAATGTCCAAAATCGTACCACAATTTTAATCCGTCAAAATATAAGATACAAACAAAATTTTGGAAAAAGTAATCCATCTCTACATAATTCGCATGTTTCTTCTTTACGAAAATACCATTCGCGATTTTCTCCCTCCTTTCATAGACTCACATTAACCTATTTTTCGTTTTTTCGCTAAAAATCGCGACATTTTGACGTTTTCAAAGAAAAATTCGCCCTCGCCGCCCGATTGACCTAGGAGGCTCGAAACTTTTGGATCTCGTAAATGAGGATGTGGGAAAAAAAGTGGGCCCGATTTGGTCGTTTATATTGCAAAATCTGCGGAGCTACGATTTTTTAAAGTCGGCGGCTGACGCTCGAAAAAAAACCGCGAAAAAATCGACGTTTTCGGGAGCGATTTTGAAAGCCTTATCGGGGCTCAAAAAATATTATTCAAGTCGATTATAAAACATACATTCTCCGTTAATTCGAGACCGAGTTTTTCAAATTCGGTTAAAAATTGTACTCGGTATCGTGGAAAAACCACTTTGGAAACCTTCGACTTCGCAGAGAATCGTTACAGTAATCAAAAATTTACGCACGTATTTTAATTTTTCGCTTATATTTCGAAAACTATGCGTTTTATCGAAAAAATAAATATGTAAAAAAATAAAGCAGATAAAATTTCCGATATAATGCGTTCATTATTTTAAATTTTGGATTAAGGGTTCACGCACTAGAGCGCTCTGTAAATGGAAGACATTTTGGGTCTCTGGATAAAGCGAAAAAAATACCACCTAACTCGCAGTAGCGCGTTATTTTATCACCAAAATGGGGTTCTTACCTTAATAAATTTGCTGATAAAGTAGATTTTAATATAGAAATTTTTGGTGATCTTAAAAGTTGGGTTAAAAGTTTAATAAATAAATAGGTGTTTAGCAAAGTTTCAGGTTGGGGTAAAGTTTTAAATCCAAGAGTTTATCATAATAAATTAATGGTGATAAATCTGGTTATAAAGTATGTTTGGAGGCATTATTTGAGTGATTAACTAGTCTTAAGCTATAGTGATTAAGATGAAAGTAGATAATAATTAAACATGTCTAAACCACATGAACCGCAGTTAACATAGTGCACTCTATCAAATCAATCCGAAATTTTCCGGGTGAAATTAGTCCTAAATCCAAATTGGGGGCAAATAATAAAGACGCATTTAAATTAACTGCGGCAAGCCAACGAAGCTCGCCCTCCATGCAACCACACCATAATTCATTATTCCCCACTGGGTACTTTTTGCACTGCAGAGTTTTCGAGCTCGTTCCTCGCTCTTTTTTTCCCGTTTTGCGATTCGACGCCCTGGGAATATGTTGAATTTTATCTTACTGCTCACCGTAAATTTTTATGAATTTTTCATGTATAGGTAAGGATATTTATACGCGGTCTGTGCCGAAATCATCAGAGTGAGTGATGGCCCTCCTGCTCGATATTTCCTTTCATGTATTCCTATGGATATATTATTCTTCCAGCCGAAATTATTTTACGACTCCATTAGAATCCCCGGTCCGGGTATTCAATACTGTTTTATGATTGCTACGTTTATATTATCAAATCATAAATATTTATTACCGAACAACTTACTTTGCACCACATCTTATATCAATTTCTTCCACCCCATAAAATACACTCACACACACAAATCTTGTACTTAATTAAATATTCTCGTACCAGTGACCTCCATAAATTTTGCACGCAGACTGTTAAAAATTTGATTTTTTGAGTTTTTGGGGATAAAATTTTTTTAAGCGGGTGTAGAGTCCAGGTGAACCCCTACATTTCATCCATTTTTTATTATCTTTCATTTGCAGGGTCGATTTTGAAAAAATACGAAAAAAAAATTTTTGATGGAAATCGGTTTTTATTTTTTTTCTCGAAAACTATAAAAGTTACCGGTTTCAAATTTTTACCAAAAGTAAACACCGTAGATATACGCGTTATAAAAAATATTTGGTTAAAATCGGTTAAATAGTTTTTTTGGAAAAAAATCGCAAAGTTTTGGCAAAATTTTGGTACAAATACGGTTCTGGACGGCGCAATTTTAAACCTAGTATTAAAATTTTAACGGAATTTGGTGGAGGAGATGACTGTGCAAATTTTAAGCTATTAAACGTCTCGGTGGTGCTAATAGTTTCGAAGATATTAATTATTTTGTGAAAAGTGAAAAATTTCAGACCGAAATTTTGGCTCCAAACGGAGATTTTCCTTATTTTAGCTACATTTTCGGTGATAACTCGAAAATGGAACAAGACAGCGAAGTCATTCTTTTTTTGACGTAAAGTGGACTTAATGAGCTTTTAGAGAAGGTGCAGAAAGTAGGGTTGAAATGTAATTTAAAGGGTGAATTTGACCTAGAAATACGATTTTTAAAAATGCGATATAAAAAAAAATTTTTTTTTCGTTATTTTTTCGAAATTTAAAATACCCTATGCGTGGAAGCTTTCCGTTTAAAGAGTAGATTCTAAAGTGTTTTTAAAATTGAAAATCCGTTAAAAAGTCACCCCTAAAATCAAAATTTCGAGTTTATTTGTACGTAATTTCCCAACCCTACCAAATATAAAAAATATGAGTAGCTTGTACACTGTAAAAAGTATTCCTTTTTAAAGTTGCGAAAAAAATTGCAAAAATTTTGAAAACTGCGGGAGCCAGATGGGCCCAGGTTGGACTGCGTTTAATCCGATTTCTTTAACATTTTACGTTCGATTTTTTTCTAAGGTCCACGGTAAAAATTTCAAGGTGCTGATTTTTTCTCTCATAAGTAAATACCAAATAAGTAAAATAAAAAATATTCGAGTATTACAGGTTGTTGCGATGAGAAGTTGCGAGTTTTCCAAGTCCGCGTCAAAATAGCGCAAAAAATAAAGCGTCACTTTGGGGGTACCAAAATGACATAAAGAGTAAACGCATCAAAAAAAAACTCTTGTTTTAAGGTAAAATGTGGAATTTACATGTGGAATAAAGTAACTACGATTTTTTTTCCTCCTGCTGAACTTCTAATCGAAGCCAAAAAGTTTTGGTGCTTTTGTCGTTCGAAAAAATGGTAGAATTGTACAGTTTGCGTCACGGAGTCGTGACGTCACACCTTAGCGCCGGGAGGCTTAAAAATCGGTCAAGGTAATCTCCAGGATGTTAGAATAAAAGGGGCCAAATTTCGTCGCTTCCCTTAAGAATCCGACGGATTTGCGATTTTTCAAAGTTAACACCGCCGAAAACTTGAAAAATGGCGAAAAAAAATCGACCATTTTCGGGAATTTTTTTCAAAGTGTCGGGGAAGTCCAAAAAATTTAAAATTTGAACCACACTTGCAATCGACATCCCTCTTTATATCGGAACCGGAATTCTTAAAATCGGATGAAAAAAACTACCCTTTCGGCCGCTCCTCGCAAAAAACGTCTGAAACGCTTTATTGTTACTGCACATGATTACTTACCTAGTAAAATACAAATTGTAATAGAATATAGTTTTGTAGTTGTTGAAATGTCTTGTTTCTTATCTTTATAAAAGCATCACCTAGGGTTATAAACTCGAAATAAACATTGAAGTGACCTATTTTCTTAACATTTGCATATTGTAGAGTCTTAATGAAATTTCTTGAAGTTTTATTAGTGCATGGTAATTGAATGTAACAAATTAGCGTTTTAATTTGTACGTTGAAATTTTGTATAAATAAAAATAACTGGCGTAAATTCGATAAACGTTGATAATTAATTTGTATCTAATTAGTAAAAGATTTGCGTTGATTAAATTGATTTGTGTTAACAAAGTTGAGCGTCTTTGGTGGGTACAATAATGGCGGTTTTGATTTGCGAGGAGACTAAAGTCTGAACTATGCGGCTGTTATGGCTTATGTCATGAAATAACTTGCATGTTGTTGTTTGGTCATGTTATGTTTCTGTACGTGTGGCCAAGTATTGCATTTGGATCGCATACCGTACAAACAATGCAGCAATTATAACAACAGCCAAATACTTGCTGCTATTATTTATCAATATTTTGCTTTGATAACGATTTTGCGATGTTGAAACGACCAAAAAAGTACAATCTGGCAAAATTCGAGAAGCCAGGTTATTAGTGTCGCCATCAGACCTCTTGACTCAACCCAGTCATCGATCTTACATTGTACTACAAAATGAAGGTTGTGAAGTTATTCATTAAATTACCAACACATTTAGGGGTGGTCATCATGGAGGCAGCTTGTGGAAATAATTTCCACTTGTTCAGTTCAATAAGCTCGCGAAATTGCCTTTCGTCCATCCCAGACATCTTGTTGCCATTTAATGCAATCACACCGGAATTCAATATCATTATGTCTAGAAACTTGATAACTCCAACCCTCCAGTGGTGTTTAGTGTTTAGGTTAGGTTATCTCCCCCCACCCCAATTATTTGTTAGATGAAAAGCGAACTAGCTGGTATGGCATAATTAATATTCTCTTGACGATTAGTTTCATACAATACAAAACACACATAGAGCTGTATTAATAACAAATATTATGAATAATGGAGGAAGTTGCATTAGACATGCTTTTCAAATCGCTACTACCTTAATCAATGATAATCAAAATACATGTTGTCTACCATTGTACCAAATCCACTCATTTATTATTTAATTTACTTAATCAAATATTCAACAATACCACGCTAAAATCGAATTTTATAATAAATTAATAATAAATCCAATCCAATTTAGCCATCTTAATGCATCCACTTAAAATAAACAAGTTGACAATCCCAGAGGACGTGTTCTAACACATACCTAAGGCAATATGTACCTGTCACCTCTCCGATATTTTAGAGCAGACCCTTTCCCGATAATAAATAGTGGCCATAAATTTTTCCGCGTATTACACATGTAATCTCTAAAAATTCAAAGGAAAAGCAAAAAGTCCAGGAAGCGCACAAAGGACAAAAAAATAATTGAAAATTTCACATAATCTTGCAATTTATTATTGCAATTTCAAGATGTTTATCACATGATTTACTAGTGTCTTTCATAATTTATGCGAATTATTGTGTGTTAAATTTAATAACCGTTAGGATTTTGTTATAAACCGCTGGATTAATGTTAGAATTATGAAAAAGTCGTGTGTAGTCATAAATCACGTCAAAGTTTATTTAAAGCATTTACGTCACGGTTTAAAGCCTTAAACAAATAAATTTTTGTAATAACTTAAAATTAACAGTTTTCCATCATCTCATTTCCTTTAATTTAAATTAAATTCGCTGAGAAATGGAATGATCTAATAAGTTATTAAAATAACCGTATACATGAAGCTCCAATTTATTTAAAACATGTCCAAAATGACAACATGTAAAACTAGGCAACATTGTGTAACTCATGCATTTCGACCAAACTGACATCTTTATTCATATTGCAGTGTGTTTGAAATAAGTCTCAAACAAATACGTAACAGTTGGTTGTCTTACATCTTACATTTTCCACACGAAACTACACATAAAACGAAATTTTTTATTAAAATCTCTTTGCATACGCTTTTGCACTTCACTCTGAAATACTCGAATCCATTTTTTATGCGACGCTTGCAAGCGCAACTTTTTGCGATTTTAATTTAATAGTTAAAAACATGTTGTAATTCTTGTTGGATTTATGTGGAAGCTAGCTTAATCAATAGAGTAAAGCTTGAGCGTGATCCTAGGGAAAATTCGACAGGGTGCAAGATAATAATTGGATTTATATTGAGACGAGCGTCGACATCGCTATTATCCTTGTAAACGCGCTAACTTTGCGGCCCCTTTACTTGTAAGCAATTTTCTGAATGTAACTTTTACATGATCTCAACCCCAATTCACAAATACAAGCATTAAAATTATATTCGCCTCGCACAAAACAACCCTTGTTTATATTTAGCGTCGACGCTTATCTTTAAATTAAGCCCCTATACTACTTAGCTTGACTTATATGTACTTTAAGGATGTTTATTTTAACTTTGAAGCTTCAAGTTTTACTTCTTTTATTTTTAGGATTATACAACAAACCACTTTGTGTTAAATTAGTTATTTCTTCCCCAAACAGCACACAGTATTAATGTTTACAACAAATAAATAACGAAATTCTCTTCATCTATTTTCATTACAACACTCACATTTTACTAAAGAAGCGTGTTAATCGAAAATAAACCGTATGTGCATTAATGCATTTCACATGAGTCACTCCCCCCACCCGCATTCGTCGTGATCGTAGTTCGGGACAATTCGGAAAATTATCGTCAGTTTTGACTGGTAGTCATCACGGTTTATTGCAGTCAACAACCGTAAAGGCAGACCCCCCAAGTTATTTACATATTGAGTTGAGATTTTGTAGGTAGATCGACGAGAAAAATACAAGATAAAAGTGATAGAAAATTTTCTTTTACAATTTTTCCTGTGAAGCCGATGTGTCTCGTATTAAATCCGGTCAATTTAGCCCTAAAAATTGGTATGAATGTTCGGAACACCATTAAAAATGAATTCTGAAAAGTCCCCATCGATCCTGTACTTGGAAAAAATTGTATTCAAGATCAAAGGTCTTAAAAATGGGTTTTTCGCGTTTTTTAGCAAAACGTTAAGTTTTATCATAAAATTAGGTTATACAAAAATTGTAGATCATATAAGTATCTATAAAAAATGTCTTAATACTTTTTTTCGTAAGAGCCATCGTTTCTGAGATATAACGATTATAAAAGTTGTAATCTTCATAATATGCACATTATTCGTCAGATTTATAATCGTCTAATTTTCACGATAACGGGTACACTTTTTAACCAAATTTCAAAAACCCGGCCTCAAATTAAAGGGAAATGTTTGTTTTATAATTCTACCGGAATGAATTTTTTTTAAGCGACGGGAAAGCTTTCAAAAGCGCTCCCGAAAAAGTCAATATTTCGTCGTTTTTTTGAGCGTCCTCCGCGGAGATTTTGAAAAATCGTAGGTACGCCGAGTTTGGAATCAAAAACCAAATCGGGCCCCCTTTTTTCCAACATCCTCATTTACTATATCCAAAATTTCCGACTCTTCTTGGTTAATCCTGTGGCGTGGGCGAATTTTTTTTTGAAAACGTCAAAATGTCGCGCTTTTTAACGAAAAAAACAAAAAAGTAATATTCCTTAGCTTTTGACTGTAGCTGGAGAAAAAAAATTGCGAATAGCATTTTCGTAAAGAGAAAACAGACTTACATACCCTTTATCGGAATTTTTGTTTGTATCTCATATTCTGACGTTTGAAAATCGGGGTACAATTTTTTAACGAAATTTAAAAAATCGTATCTACCAAACGACTGGACCGATTTTAACGAAACGCAGCTTATATTGTGGTTAAAAGTACCATTAATATCCAGAAAAATAATGGGTGATATCCGGCGCGTCCAGCGGCGTCGGGATTTTTTCTTCCAAAAGCGTAGAAAAATATCGATAAAAAACGGCGCGTAGAGAAAATTGGTTGAGGAAATGGAGCCAAAACGGGATAAAAACTGAAAAATCGCTACACGTGACCTCCTAGAGGATTAATCAAACAAGGTCGGTTTGAAGTTTTGAAATCTCTATCTTTTTATTTTACCTCACACTGACCTATTAAAGTCAAAATTGTGTTTTTTCATCCCCCAGCCACCAAAATAATTGCTGTAAGGTAACGACACATTTTATCCTCTAAATAAAATATGAGTTAAAATCAGATTTTCAAGTACTACTACGCGAAACGTTGACTTTTTTAATTTCGTAAAAAAAAACTAAAAATTTTAATCGCGCAAAAAATTTTGTAAAAAATACGATTTTGACAATTTTTTTACCCCTTTGCCTCTTCATCGATTTTAACGAATTATAGCTTATATTTAAGGTGTTTGCATAGGCTTTAACACTAAACGTTTTGATAACTTTATTCGTTTAAAAGTTATAACCGAATAACCGTTGAAAATTTCAAAATTTCACTTTTGCACGAAGAAATTGTTATGACATTTTTGATTAACCGGAAAATAATTAATTGTTGGCCGATTAGAACGATTTATGGCTTACATTGACCGATAGAAAAATATTTTTACTTGTATTACAGCTTTAGTGATGTGTATACGTGGCGTACTTATGTATATTATGAAGATTACAACTTTTTTAACTTTTATAATCGTTATATCTCAGAAACGGTGGTTGTTAGGAGAAAAAGTATTACAATATTTTTTATAGATAATTATATGGTCTACAATTTTTGTATGACGTAATTTTATGATAAAACTTTCCGTTTTGCTGAAAAACGCGAAAACCCCATTTTTAACACCTTGGACCTTGAATACAATTTTTTCCTACTATTTTTAGGACTAAATTGACCGGATCCAGTACATCAAAAAATATATAGAAATTCTGAAAAAAAATTACCAGAATTTTTTATCGGTTGTACGCGTCATTTGACTACTGCATTGATTTGCAGTGGGGTTCACATTCAATCGAGTTGCTGCAACTTTCGCGTAACTCCGGTGTGACTTGACTACGCGTGCGCGGTTACACTTGACTTAAACTACTACCACCATGAAGTTTGGGTAATATCGCTTTTAAGAACTAATGTAAAATTCTCTTGAAAAATACATAACCAGATTTGAGAAATATTTTCTAATATAAATATTTGATGTAAATGTTGCCGTTTTTTTATAAAAATATTTAAAGAAGAAATTTGAAATTTGGTGATATAAAAATATTATTAGTTAAACGCTGTCCTAAGTAAATATAATTTTTGTGAAAACTCCTAAAAAAACATTGAATTTTACTTTATTTTTTCCACCCTCATAATCCCTCGAAAGTAATGTAGGTCAAAGATGTAATAATGTCTGAGAAGTGTCGAAATACAAAAATACAAACTTGAAAAGCCGTTATCGAAAATAAAATTCGTTTTTATTTATGAATCATTGATATTTATTGTTATTTTCATATTCGAACGTACGTTTTGCAAACACACCAGAAAAGATTTTATTAAAGGATTGATTTTCAGTTCATTTAATGGAACGGAAGGAAACCTTTAATAATTTATGTTCGTACCCGAAAACTATAGATTAAAGTGATAAAAGGGATTTTAAAAGAACTTAAAGTCAAATTAAAATTTTAAATAAAAAAAAAAGTAATGGTTGGTTTTTTAGAGTAGCTAGGGAGGATCACGTTAATGTCCTCCATCTTCATTCATCTCAGAATCACTTCGTCAAATGCTTCTGCAAATCTATACCGATACGTGTCTTCCAGCATTTTCCTTATATCGGCTTTTCTTTTTGCTCGCGAAAGAATAGTCGTAAAATTACACTCCAGGCATGCATTAAGTAATCGATATTCAAGCATCAGCACATGCGATACTTTTTTATATAAAGCCATTAGGTTAATATCCTTTCATAAAAAAGGGCTTAAATATTTTTTAGCTACTCATAATTATTTTATTTATCCTTTTCTTAAGATGTACTAATCTAATCCCGACAATAATGAACTTTCATCTGTCTTTTTAAGTGTCCTGTAATTTGTTACTGTCATTTTTGCAAGAAATCGCCTAAACTCGTTTAATGCTATCTCTATGTACGTGTTGGTTTTCGACTGATGTATTTTTATCCTCATCCGGTCGTTTTCTTGAAGGAATGATTGATTATTCTGAGGCTTACTTAATTGCAAACACGATGTTTCGCTTAAACTTCCAAACATGAACTTAACTAATGAATGGACTAGCCAACACGCAACTTCTCTCAATTCTTGGTCCAGGCCTAGTTTAGTTGGGGTTTAAACGCATCAAACGCGATGACATCAATTAAATTATTAGTCATATTTAGAGCAATCGGTTTAAATTGAATTATCATGATTGAAACTCTCCTGCAACATTAATTTTTAATTTCGGAGTGTCTCAATTACCGCTTAAACCAAAAAATCCGCCGAACGGCGGTATTATTCCCTGTGACCCGATTATAATGATAATAATTATTGTTGGATAAAAAAACGAAAAATAATTAATTTCATAAACTATTCCCTAATTTACCTCAAGAGCTTCCATTCGCTTCAGTTTTTGTTGGTTTATTTTGCCCAGCTTTCTTTATATAAGGCGAATCCTTATAATTAGAGCTAAGCTGACGGCATTTAAAAGGCTCCGTTCAAAGAGTAATTAAGTCCTCGCATGAAGTCTTAAAGAACCAAAGTTTTCCACAAAAAGTCTTGTATCAACATTGTGAAATATTCAATTGACAAGCTTGGAGGGGCGAATAAAATGTAGCAATGAAATAAAGAAAACGTCGATCAAAATATCTTTTTAGTAAGCGGTACACGGTACAAAATCCTTGTAAATTCAACAAGCGAAGTTGAAGTTAGAAACAAGAAGGGCGTTTTATCTTGCGGTCAGTGCGGAATTCAAACATCACTCAAAACTCATCGATCACGAGCATTCGAGCTTATCACCGTAGATTTAAATTGATGAAATTTAGGCCAAAACAATTCGAGTAGACGTGAAATCGATAAACAACAAGTGCAGCTTGGTTACGTGACAGATTCTATAGGGGCATTAAGGGCGCAGAGCCGGAAAATTCACCTCGACAATTCCACGAAATTTCCGTCTAAAAAATCTATGCTTGTGCAAATATTTATGTAGAATAACACACGTTGGCATCTGCTATTACAGGAAATGGAGTTCGTGAATCGTATTTGAATGAGGCATTTTTTCTTCAAGTACCTCTTCGTGCAGTCATAAACCGACAGTGACGGAAGTGCTCCTACGACGTACGTTTGTCTAAACATTCTACCACGCCTAAAGAACAATCACTTATATCCCAAGATCCCAACAACAAAAACATACTCCAACTTTATTATATTATAACCCAGAATTGACTACTGTGTTCCAAGCGGGTCAAAGTGAATTGCTTTTACCTCGTCCTCTCGAATAGCTACCTAATTTTTAGCGTAAACTACTCCAGTGGAGTGGGGATTCTGATTTGCGTTACCCACACGCAGCGCAGTCAACGTGCGCGCTCTATCAAACCCGTCAAACGCAAGCGCAGTAGATGTAGCCATTTTTTTCTTGAAAACTCTTAGAATAAATCAGTTGGCGTTAAACAACAGAAAATAAGGTTAAATTGATTAAGTATGAAAATAGTTTTACATTATAAATAAAAACGCTATTCGGTTCAAAAATTCTTGAAGTTTTTTTCAGTAGTTCTCAGTTAAACAAGATTAAGCAATAAAAATAAGAAAATTTGTGCCATTAAAAACAAAACTTCTATGAAAATATTATACATTTAATACATTTTTTTTTTATATTTTAACATTATATGCTGCCTTGCTCCGTTTTGGTTCTATGAAAAGGACAAAACAAAGTAGGCCTAAAATGACCAAAATAAAAAAGCCAAACGATAAAACACCGACTTCGACAATAATAGGACCCAAAAAAACTGTACCAATGATAAATAATAGTACAACACACGATTGTACAAAATTTTGTAAAAATATTTATAAAAATAAAAAAATAATTTTTTTTTTCAACTAAAGCCCCAAAAAACGTGATTAAAATACAAAATTATTTCTTTAAAATTTTCCAGCAAAAATTGTACCACTAATCAGTGATAGTACCATACATGACTTTACAAAATCTTGGAAAAATATTTATAAAAATACAAAAGTTTTTTCCAACTAAAGTCCCAAAAAAGGTGAATAAAATAAAAAATAATCGACGATTTTTTGAAGTTTTTCTTGAAATGATAAATAATAGTACAACACACGATTATACAAGATTTTGTAAAAATATTTATGAAATTGAAAAAGTTATTAAGTTTTTTAAAACTAAAGTCCCAAAAAAGGTGAATAAAATACAAAATAATTCAAGAAATTGACGATTTTCTCAAGGTTTTCTTGAAATTTTCCGGCGAAAATTTTTCCAAGGATAAATATTGGTACAACACATGATTGTACAAAATTTTGTAAAAATATTTGTGAAATTGAAAAAGTTATTAAATTTTTTAAAACTAAAGTCCCAAAAAAGGTGAATAAAATACAAAATAATTCAAGAAATCGACGATTTTCTCAAGTTTTTCTTGTAATTTTCCGGCGAAAATTTTTCCAAGGATGAATATTGGTACAACACATGATTGTACAAAATTTTCTAAAAATATTTATGAAATTGAAAAAGATATTAAGTTTTTTAAAACTAAAGTCCCAAAAAGGGTGAATAAAATACAAAATAATTCAAGAAATCGACGATTTTCTCAAGTTTTTCTTGTAATTTTCCGGCGAAAATTTTTCCAAGGATGAATATTGGTACAACACATGATTGTACAAAATTTTGTAAAAATATTTATGAAATTGAAAAAGATATTAAGTTTTTTAAAACTAAATTCCCAAAAAATGTGAATAAAATACAAAATAATACAAGAAATCGCCGATTTTCTGAAGTTTTCTTTAGAATTTTCCAGCAAACATTTTACCACTGATAATTGATAGTATCATACACGATTGTACAAAATTCTGTAAAAATATTTATAGAAATAAAAAGTTATTAAGTTTTTTCCAACCAAAGTCCCAAAATACGATTTTCTCAAGTTTTTCTTGGAATTTTTCCGCGAAAATTAAATCAGTGATAAATAATGCTACAACACACGATTGTACAAAATTTGTAAAAATATTTATGAAAAGAAAAAAGTAATTAAGTTAAATTTTCAACTAAAGCCCCAAGAAACATGAAAAAATACAAAATTATTCAAGAAATCAGCAAACTTCTAAAGTTTTCCTTAGAATTTTCAAGCGAAAAATTTATTACTAATAAAAGATAGTACCATACACGACTTTAGAAAATTTTGTAAAAATATTTATAGAAATAAAAAAGTTATTAAGGGTCATTTATTTTACTCACGCCGCGCACCGATGTAAACATTAAATAATACCCAGTTTAAATAAATACTAGCAACAATATACACAGTTTTGCATGATAATTGAATACTATTGTACATATTATTTATGTTTATGAGTTTTTTTCGTTGCCACGTTTCAAAAATTGTGAAAAATCATGAAATCGAACATTACTGGCAACAGCATATCTCTAGTTTCTTTTGACAGATTTTCAAAATTTTTTCTGATTTGTAAACTAGATTAATTAAACTAAAACTGGACAACTGATTTTATGTTGCAATTTAATCCAAAATTAATTATAAGCGAGCAAAGTTAAGGTACTTTTGGGTAATTATATTTTTTTTTTAGATTCTCCAATTTTTTTTTCTTCTGTCCATATTTAGTTGAATGACTCTAGAATCTAAACTAATAAAAAAATATACAAAAATATTGTTTGTACTAGCATATCTAGTGTTGCCCGTAAACTGCTATTTTTGCCTATTAGAAAATGACTCTTAAGTTTATTTTCAACTAAAGCCCCAAAAAACATAACTAAAGTACAAAATTATTCAAGAAATCAGTGATTTTCTTAAGTTTTCCTTAGAATTTTTCGGCAAAAATTGTACCACTAATAAGTGATAGTGCCATACATGATTCTATAAAATTTTAGAAAAGTATTTATAAAAGTAAAAAAGTTATATTTTTTCCAACTAAAGTCCCAAAAAAGGGGAATAAAATACAAAATAATTCAAGAAATCGGAGATTTTCTAAAGTTTTCCTTAGAATTTTCCGACGAAAATTTCTTCACTGATAAACCATAGTACCATACACAACTGTATAAAATTTTGTAAAATAATTAATAGAAATAAAAAAGTTAATAAGTTTTCTCCAACTAAAGTTCCAAAAAAGGTGAATAAAATACAAAATAATCCAAAAAATCACCGATTTTCTAAAATTTTCCTTACAATTTTCCAGCAAAAATTGTACAACTAATAATCATACACGATTGTACAAAATTCTGTAAAAATATTTATAAAAATAAAAAAGTTATTAAGTTTTTTCTAACTAATAAAGTTCCAAAAAATGTGAAAAAATACAAAATAATTCAAGAAATCGGCGATTTTTTAAAGTTTTCCTTAGAATTTTCCTGCGAACATTTTATCACTGATAAACAATAGTACCATCATGACTGTACAAAATTTTGTAAAAATATTTTTAGAAATAAAAAAGTTATTAAGTTTTCTCTAACGAAAGTCCCCAAAAAGGTGATTAAAGTACAAAATAATTCAAGATATCGACGATTTTCTGAAGTTTTCCTTAGAATTTTCCAGCGAAGATTTTACCACTGATAAATAATAATACAACACACGAAGATACAAAATTTTGTAGAAATATTTATAAAAATAAAAAAGTTATTAAGTTTTTTCCAACCAAAGTCCCAAAAAAGGTGAATACAATACAAAATAATTTAAGAAACTGACGATTTTCTGAAGTTTCCCTTGAAATTTTCCGGAAAAAATTTTTCCACTGTAAAATGATAGTATCATACACGATTTTAAAAACTTTTGTAAAAATATTTACAAAAATAAAAAATTTAATAAATTTTTTCCAACTAAAGTCACTAAAAAGGTGAATACAATAGAAAATAATTCAAGAAATCGACAATTTTCTGAAGTTTTTGTTGGAATTTTCTAGCAAAAATTGTTCCAATGATAAATAATACTACAACACATCATTTTAAAAATTTTTGTAAAAATATTTATAAAAATAAAAGAGTAATTAAGTTTTTTTTTAACTAAAGCCCCAAAAAACGTGACTAAAGTACAAAATTATTCAAAAAATCGGCGATTTTGTAAAGTTTATCTTAGAATTTTCCGGCAAAAATTTTACCATTGATAAATGATAGTACCATAGACGATTGTACAAAATTCTGTAATAATATTTATAAAAATAAAATAGTTATTAAGTTTTTTTCAAGTCCCCAAAAAGGTGAACAAATACAAAATAATTCAAGAAATCGACGATTTACTCAAATTTTGGTTAGAATTTTTCGGTAAATTTATACCACTAATTAATGATAGTACCGTACATAATTGCACAAAATTTTGTAGCAATATTTATAAAACTAAAAAAATTAATAAATTTTTTCCAACCAAAGTCCCAAAAAGAAGAATAAAAATACAAAATAATTCAAGAAATCGACGATTTTCTAAAGTTTTTCTTTTAGTTTTTCGGCAAAAATTGTACCATGATAAAAAATAGTACAACACATGATTGTACAAAATGTTAACAAAATATTTTTAAAAATAAAAAAGGTATTTAGTCTTTTCCAACTACACAGTTCCAAAAAGGTGAATAAAATACAACATAATTCAAGAAATCGACGATTTTCTTCAGTTTTTCTTGGAATTTTCCCGCGAAAATTATTCCAATGATAAATAATAGTACTATACACAATTGTACAAAGTTTTGTAATAATATTTATAAAAATAAAAAAAAATTTAAGTTTTTATCAACTAAAGCCCCAAAAAACGTGACTAAAGTACAAAATTATTGAAATAATCGGCGATTTTGTAAAGTTTCCCTTAGAATTTTCCGACACATATTGTATATTCAATATGTTTTTTTGGATGCCGAGTTGGAATTTAATACTTGCCACTTCGGAAATCGTGGGCTTCGCAGCGAAAATCGAAAAAAATCTAAAATTTTCGCACTTATTTTAGTTTTGTGTTTATATCTCAAAATCAAAGCGTTTTATCGAAAAAACTATTATATTAAAAATTAAAGTAGATAAAATTTCCTATAAAATTTATATATTAACTTTATTTTTTTGATTAATGGTTTAACCGCTAGAGCGTTCTGAAAATGGGAAACTGCAATTTCTGAGTATTTTCTTTAATAACCAGTTTGTGCGAATAAGTTTTTTGGGGGGACAGCTACGAAAAAACTTTTCGACCACTTTTATCTTGTATTTTCGTCGTTTATCTACCTACAAAATTTTAACTCTCTGCTCACAAAAATTGGGGGGGTCGCTTGTACGAGTATTTTTTTAGTTCTCGGTTTGCAGTTCGAGGCCGAATAACTTTATTTGGGGGGTAGTTACGTGAAAACTTTTCGACCACTTTTATCTTGTATTTTTATCGTGTATTTACCTACAAAAATTTATCTCTCTGCTCACAAAAATTGAGGGGGTCGCTTGTACGAGGATTTTTTTAAATTATCGGTTTGCACGTTCGATGGCGAATAACTATTTTTGGGGAGCAACTACGAGAAAACTTTTCGGCTACTTTTATCTTGTATTTTTGTAGTAATAGGCAATATTAATTCTGGAGACTATTAGAATAAATCTATTGGCTCTAAAGAACAAAAAATAAGGTTATGAAAATAGTTCAAATTTTACATTTTAAATAAACAACCTCTTTAGTGAAGTAATTATAAATATATTAAAATACAATATTGCGTGAATATTAAGTTTCTTGTTCGTGATAATTTTTTTCCCATTAACTTTATCGGTTTTAAACTCAAATTTGTTTGAGGACATGCAAAGTTATTAGCAGATTCGTGGTGGAGATAGAAATGGCAACCAGGTCGAAACGTAAATCGTGTTGCGATTTTAATCGAAGCAAACTGATGTTTAGTTACTGCCATTTAAATCAATGCAAATCTGATAATTAAATTGATTATTATATAAAAATATTGTTGGTAAATTTGAGGGTATATAAATAATAGTAATAATGATTTACATAATTGTGGTGTATGATTTGATCGGAAGTTGCGTCCACAGTTTGCGCGCGCCATTTCCGTTCCGGTTTCCGGAAGTGACGCAACAGTACTAATGATGCGTGGCCGGATGATTGGATAAATAGCCTAGGCTTGGACAATGTTGCTGAATTATAGCCGGTAGCTAAATTGCTAGGACCAGCGCTGCTGTTGTGCCCTAATGACGATGAGGATTTAAAAGCCAACCCCTAATGCGTTATCTATGCCAACATTGATGACAAAAAAATTTCAGTTGCCATAAAGAATAAGATAAAATACGGTTGGAAAAAAATATTTGATGGAAATATACAATGGGCATAAATTACACAACTAGTTTTGTTTTAAAATAGCATAATATTTAACCCGATTTGACCTACTTGTTTAAATTGAATACAAAATAATTTCTTGGTTATAAAAAGGTTATAAAGCATGGTTTTAAAAGCGATGAGATTTTCGCTGAAAGAAGTAGCAAATTAAATGCGAGATCGCGTGTGTGTGCTTAGACTCCATTCTACAAATCTGCTTTACATTTCAATTTCTGAAAATTATCATGTCCATACATGCGAGCATTGGTGATGCTAAGAGATGTGACAGCAAAAGTGGACGCATTAGAGTATGCACAATTTTCTGTGGATGGAAAATAAATCCCAAAGCATGTTGTCGCCCATTACTGGCGCCCTCTAACTCATCTACACTTATCTGGTCCTTCACCGGCTTTGTAATTTCCGCTTTCGGCCGTACATCCTGCGTTAACGGTCACTTATGTCTCTCTGACGTTGCCGTATCTTTTAAGTGGCCAGCTTCGCCTAGCATATGTTACGGCTATTTTTTAAGTAGACCACCACATAAATTTTAAACGATTTATTTATGAACGAATATACATAACTGCCACGCTAGCCTAAATTATTCATCAACAATATCTTATTTAATAATTCATTTTTACATGATTATCTGTACAACCAATTTGGGCTACTTTTCTTTGTTACCAACAACTACAATTATTGCATAACATATGTTACAGTCCTCACGGTTTATTGCAACCAACAACCAAATTGCCTTCGATAAAACTCATAATAACCATTTGATTTTTTCGTATCAACAAATTCGGTAAAGTCAGACCAACGGATTTTTTTACGTAGAGAATTGAAATTTTGTAGGTAGATGCACGATAAAAATACAAGATAAAAGTGGTCCAAAAGTTTTTTGGTAACTGCCTCTGGAAAAAAGTTGTACCCCAATCTCGTAGCGAAGTCTTCCATTTTCAGAGCGCTCTAGCGCGTGAACGCTCAACCAAAAAATTAAAGTTAACACATGCATTTTATAGAAAGTTTAATTGACTTTAATTTTTTTTATAAGAAATTTTTCGATAAAACGCATAGTTTTCGAGATATAAGCGATAAAAAACTTTCATAATTTTTAAACCGAAAGGCATTCGATAAAACTCATAATGTCTACTTGGTTTTTTCAGAGCGCTCTAGCACCGGAATCCTTTCATCAAAAATTAAAGTTAATATACGCAATTTATAGGAAATTTCATCTGCTTTAATTATTTTTATTATAATTTTTGCGATAAAACGCATGGTTTTCGAGATAAAACGAAAAACTAAAATAAGTAATAATAATAATAATGCTATAAAAGTAATATTTATAAAAAAATAATTGGAATAAAATTTGAATTAACCATAGGGTAAGCAAATGAATTTTGGAGGAGCATAAATTGTATTAATAATTAGTTTATTACACCTTGTTGGTGCAAACAATCAGAGGCGTAAATTGTTGTTGAAACTGAAACCATGAGAACATTGTTTAGGAGCGACGAAATTATCCAACTACTAATTGTGTCTTTTGCTCCTACCACACAATTCATACTTTAATCCTCAGGAGACAAATCCGTGCAGATGCAACTCTGCCAGCTCCCATTTAAATCCGGGCCTTAATTAAGCCGGCCTTCGCTTTTAAAGCCGGCGTAAATTTCGCCAGTTGCACTTTTCCCCTTTCTATTTTAGGAAAAAAACAAGGTGAATTCCCTGCGGTGAGATTTATAAATTAGTTTTTACAAAATCTAGCTCGCTATTCCGCTTTTTTTTTCACAAAAAGCCGCTATCAATAGCCAACAATGATAGCTGTACAAATAAACAACTCAATGATGTAAAACTGATATTTTTTTCGCAAAATTTTACGGAAATTAATTAACGCGATTGTTTGAACAATAATTGAAAAACAAATGCATGTTTAATTTATGAATAATAAACGATGCAAAAAAATATGGATGTGTATAAATAAACAAGAAATACTAATTGTATTTTCATTAAAAATAATGTTAATATTTACAACAAATGCAATAAAATCCGTTTGGGTTAAGGTATGGCCATACCAGTATAGCAGTGTTTACCACTCACGACCCATTGATTGAATCAAAATTGTGACTCAAGAACAGTAATGATCAATTCTGAGAGTCATGAGCACTGTTATACTGGTATGTCCGTGCCCTTATTAAATCTTATAAATTGCAACGTTTCCACTCTATGCTCTAAGTTATAAGTTATAAAATGGTGTTGTTATTACTTGAAGTCTTTGCATCATCTATAAGTGCAACTTGAATTAAAAGCTTGATATTAAAGGTGAATTTACATCCAGATTATTATGCTCCAAATATCAAAGGAATAATGTAATTTATTTAAAGAAAATTATTAAAGTAGTTTACTTTGAGTAAGTTTTTTTTAAGTTATTTTTCCGTGGAAATGCACGTCTTGTTAATTTAGGTCGTGCTTTCTTTGTGGAAGGGTTGAAGTGTATTTGTATTTCTAAATAACATGGGTCAGAGAATCAAACGCAATGTCGTAGATCCAAAATAAAATGTGTTTTGGTTTGAAATTGAACCTGCAGCCGCTGGACATGTCCTTTGTGTTAGACGCTTTGTCACGTTGATCTAAAATATAAGAAAGCCCTAATAGATTGTTTCTGGCTTACCCAATTCCCTTTATATTATAGCAAGTGGTCCAAGTGTTTCTTTCAGCGACCTAGCAACCCTTATATTGGTGATATTTCATACACGCATGCGAATTCTTTGTTGTGCACGCACCAAAATTGGCATAATAAAAAAGATTGATTAAAATTGCAAGTTGTGTACTTTTTTCGGCAATAAAATTTAAATTAAAGTAATAAATATTTTCTTCTTTTATTACGGAACGAGATTAATAAAGCTGTGTGCCTTTACAAAAAAGCGAGGGTGCTTTTGATCGTCGAGATCATTTGTTTGCCCTGACAATGATAACTAAATCTAACTAGTAGATAGCTCGTTTTATATGGAGCAAACAAAATAACCTGTCAGCGAATTACAAAACTCGCTATAATTGAACGCCCAAAATACACGTAATTTAAGGAAAGTAAACTTAGTTAAAATTTTATTTTAATTTATTTCAAAATTTGTTTACTTCCAACTTTACTCCAAAATATTTACCGTATTTTATATAATCATAGTTAGTTAGTTAGTTAGTTGGGTTTAAATTTTGTGCATGTAGGCGTATTAGCACCCACCCCCCCAACCCCCCCCCCCCCCCCGACAGTTTTTTCTAACTTTTTTTCAAAAATATCTCATCATCTTCAAAACTTAAGTATGTTATATGGAATCGAAAACTAAACGTTCTGAAACTCATTTGCCACATCAAATTTTTACGACATTTGCAACACTTTCGAAAACATCTCCGAAAAAATTGAATTTTTTCGCCAACTTTCATATTGAAGCGACCAAATTGCGCTCCTTTTTTTCGCACATCCTCATTTATGTGTAGAAGGAGTTTAGAGTCTTCAACGTTGACCCAGCGGCGTCGGTGAATTTTTCTTTGGAAACGTCAAAAATACGTTTTTTTTTTGAGGTAAAACGGAAAAAGTTATGAGAATTATTGTGAAACTTTGGCCGGAGGAAAAAAATCGAGCACGGCATTTTCGTAATTTAGAATCACGCGAAAAAGACGTAGGTTGGTATTTATCCCGAAAATTTGCTTTTTAACTTTTTTTGAGCGTATTAAATTTTTGGTACCATTTTCGGACTTTTTTTAAGGAAATTTGAAAATTCGCAGCTTCTACAAGACTTGACCGATGATGACCGGAAGTGGTTCAGGTTGTGGCTCAGAAAACCCTTAATGCACGGAAAAATTTTCAGATTCTTCCAACCAAGCCGGCGCCTGCAGGAATTTTTTTGGCAAAAGTGTAAAAAAAATCGCAAAAATGCGGGGAAACGAAAAATTTTGTGGATCACTAAATCGAAAGAAGGAATCTAAAAAGTAAAAATCGCTACACGTGACGTTTCTGGGAATTGTACAAACCATCATGGTTTGAACTTTAAAATTCTTCATCTTTCCATTTGGGCCCGCACCGATCCTCCAAAGTAAAAATTGCGTTTTTTGACGCCGCCCGACCAAAATTAAGGGAGCGAGGGAAGGAAACATGAAAAACATGCGTTAGAAAGGGCTTTTCCAACGCTTTAACGATGCATTAAATTTTTTATGAGTTTCCAAAAAATATTGAAATTTTTATCCGAAAAAAATGTTTGTAAAAAATTAAAATGTCCATATATTTTTACCCCTCTTTAGTAAAACGGATGTCAACGAGAAATAGCTTATTTTAAAGCTTCTTCCGTGCGCTTTAATCTAATTAAAGATTCATGACGATATCTTTTTTAGTTCAAAAGTTACGGCTCAAAAACCCCAAAAAAATTGAAAAAGTAATTTTGTGACATAAAAACTGGTATGAACTTTTCGGTTTATCGGAAAATAATTTATTTTGAAAAAACTACTAGGCCGATCGAGACGCCTGATGGCTTAAAATTTGCAGGATCGTTTTTTCTGTCAAATACAGAGAATCCGTTCTGATCGCATAAAAAATACGCCCTCCACGGCCGAATTTGTATTCGAATTTTACAAAAACTTTGGAATTTTTTTTCTCAATTTTTGTCATAAGATACTCAAAATACTCCCATACTGTGCCTTTATCTTCGGTAAAAATTTCATGTCTGTGCTATCAATACTTTTTGAGAAATTAAATAAAAACGAAATTTTAGAAAAAAATTCAAGCCTAGAAAATTTTTGAAAATTTTTATTTTCGAATTTTTAAAAAAACGACCACTCAAATGAAAGATAATTAAAAAATGAATAAAATTGACCGCTTAGTTTTACTATAGGTCCGTTATTTTTTTGCCAGCATCCTGAAAATGACAAAAATTTTGGAAATCGCACCAGATTAAAATTATTTTAAACCCTTTAACTTAAGCTATTTCAACGAGTAATAGCTTATTTTAAAGGTCTTACCGTGCGCTTTAATCCAAAGAAAGATTCGTGCCGATATCTCTTTTCGTTCCAAAGTAACGATTCAAAAACTACCGAAATATTGAAACAGTCACTTTTTGACTTAAAATTTGGTCTGAAATTTTCGGTTTATCGGAAAATAATTAATTTTTATCGTAAAGGATCGTAAAGGACCTAAAATACTCCAATTTCAGGTCTTTATCTTAGGTAAAAATTTCAAATCTCTGCTTTCAATACTTTTTGAGAAATTAAATAAAAACTAAATTTCAGAAAAAAATACAAACCTAGGAAATTTTTGAAAATTTTTATTTTCGAATTTTTGAAAGAACGGTCTCTCAAATGAAATATAACAAAAAAATGAATAAAATTGACAGCTCAGTTCTACTTTAGGTCCGTTATTTTTTTGCCACTATCCTGAAAAGTACAAAAGTTCTGGAAATCGCTCCATATTAAAATTTTTTACGCCCTTCAACGAACAATAGCTTATTTTAAAGGTCTTACCGTGCGCTTTAATCTAAAGAAAGATTCGTGTTGATATCTCTTTTTGTTCAGAAGTTACAACTCAAAAACCGCCGAATTATTGAAAAAGTCACTTTTTGACATAAAATTTGGTCTGAAATTTTCGGTTTATCGGAAGATAATTAATTTTGAAGAAACTACTTGGCCGATAGAGACGCTTAATGGCTTAATATTTGTAGGATTTTTTTCTCTCTCAAATAAAGAAACACACGTTCGCATCGCCTGAAAAATGCGCCCTTCAGGGCCGAATATGTACTCGAATTTTACAAAAACTTTGGAATTTTTTTTCGCAAAAACTGTTTACCCGATTTTTATCGAAATTGAAGCCAATAGGCCTCGAAAATTTTTAAAAATTTTATTTTCGAATTTTTGAAAGATAATTAAAAAATGAATATAATTGACCACTCAGTTCTGCTTATTTTTTTGCCACCATGCAGAAAAGTACTACAAGTTTGGAGATTGAAGTGAAAACAATTTTTAAATTTAATTTGAAAGCAGTCAAAAACTTGTTACTATTACTATTTGTATTATGCATTTGTAATATATTATTGTGACATCATAGTTATTACATACCATACTAATTTATTTATTATTGCGCCATAAATTAGAAAAAATTGCAAAAAATATTTCTACCCCAGCAGTTGGGTATATTGAGTATTTGTGGAGGCGGCAATAAATCATGGTTAGACAAACTATTACAGTTCATAGCTGTCACCTGGGAACATAAAATATGTCTTACGTCGTGTATATTTAGCAATGCTCACTTCACATTTCTTAAATTTAACCGCTAAATAAATATTTGAAAAGATAATAATTAAATTAGCTTGCCTTAAGTTAACATTGCTTAAGATTCAAATTAAAAACCGAATTATAAATGAGATTAATTTAAAGTTTTAAATTTTTATATGTGTATCGTTATTAATTTGAGCGAAAAATTGAACACATCTCTCAACATGTCTTTAAGCCTCCGAGTTCGCAACTCACAACCACTGACAGTTAAAAGTGAATTGAAATTTTAAGCTCGACTGCGCTCTAAGATGATCGAAAGCTCTGTTTTATTTTATATTTTTATCAATCTCTTTTTCCTATAAAGTACGTGACGTACACCGCTTAAATTTCAAAATCGTCATTACTTCAACTTAAATAAATTTTATTTATTCAAGCTATGTCAACACAAAAAACAATCTCAAACATTTTTTTTATACAAGGAATATACAAAATAAATTACTACCTGTATTTCAAAATTATTATTTAAAAATAAAACGTGATGGTTTAACGTGGAGATACGACTCCTTTCGTTTTTTGTGAGGAGCAGCCGAAAGTGTGTTTTTTTCGTCCGATTTTAAGAATTCCGGTTCCAATGTAAAGAGGGATGTCGATTGCAAGTGTGGTTCGAATTTTAAATTTTTTGAACCTCCCCGACAATTTGAAAAAAATTCGCGAAAATGGTCGAATTTTGTCGCTTTTTTCGGTATTTCGGCGGCATGAATTTTAAAAGAGTCTTGAGTTTTTTTTATTTTTTTTTACTTTTTTTATACTTTAAATATAAATAATTAATTTTTAAATTTAAAACGCTACACCCTTGTTATTAACTATATTCGTAGCAATATTATACAGGGTGTCCCTGAATAACTGTGACAAAATTTTTGGGGTGATGGAGAAACTCAAACTAAGCATTTTTGACTTATAAAGTCCGGATATGTTTCTTTAAAAAGTTATACCACTACAAAATTTTTCAAAAAATATTTTTTTGTAAATAAATTAAATATTTGATTTGCATTATGGACTTTTTTCAGATGTTTTAGGAAAAAATAAAAATATTTTAATATCAGTTTATAGTATATTTCGAATCATTTAATTTGACATATCATTTATTAAAATCGGTTGTGCGTTTTATGTGCACGCATTTAATTCGACCTGTCTTTTGGGATTTTATAAAATATTTGTACAAAAGAATAAAACATTGTGACAAGAAATAAATGGCAATTAAAAAACCGAACAAATTAATTAAATTTTAATAGATTTAATAAAAATTTCAGTTGGGCGTCAATCATAATCAAAAAGTTTATTTATGGCATAGTATATGAGTCAAAATAAATTTGGTGAAAATTCGACGTAGAAGATAAATAAAATATTGTATAAATGAATAGATGACATGATTGTTTCGGTTTGTGTTTGGCATTTATGTGTAATCCAAATGGATAGTTGCAGAGATTGATTGGCTTATTGAAAATTCCATTGGCGCCTGCATGGCATCGCTCTTCAGTTCGAAATAACGTGAAAATTCAGGCAGAAACTTTGTTAAGTTAAACCAATTTTAATAGCATGCCAAATATTATTTAATAATAAAACGAGTGTTAACGATGACGAGATTCATTGTTTTAATAATTTCAAACATTAAAAAGCTTACAATGGAACGGCTAAAAGTTTAATGGCGTTTTTTTTGTTTTATAAAAATAAATTATTGTTTATAAAGCGATCGGGGGATTTGAAAGGTTTTAATTTTTAACGAGTAATGATTTTATACTGTTTGGATTTTATAAATGTTGAGTTAACCTAATTTTTTTTTAATTGAATTTTTGATGGATTTTTTTTGTAGTATTGTTGCATCTTGCAGTGGATTTAGTGAAGCGTGAGTAAAATGTGTAAATGAAATCTTGGAAAAAATCTAAGTGAAATATAATAACGCTTAATTATGGGCATTTTTATTTTGTGAAAACCATCGCAATTCCAATTACGTCTAAATGCGATTTGGAGCAAGCGCCGGGTACTTTATTGGTGTATAATGAGGAAAGGGCGAGAGTCCTAATGAAATAAGGATGTACCGTGCGATGTTGCTATTTCCAGCAGCTGTCGAAATGATGGAGTTTGTGCGAAGTAACATTGTTAGTCCCGGAATCATGAACCTGAATAAATATAACAAACGTAACTTCGCGAAAATATATAAATTAGAATTCTTGCGATTAATTTATTTTTAATTAAACAAAAACAAGCCGTCCTGAGATAAGCTGCGACTAATAAAAATGAAGGATTTATGAACCTCCTTCCTACATTTTCCGTGTGTTCTTTAAATGATGATAAAATTTAATTTATCTGCGTTCTAATTCGACGTGAATTACTGCGGCGAAGTGGTTCTCTAGCAAAAAACTAATTTAATTTGTGCTCTATGCGTTTCCTGGAGCTACGCTAATCTTTCTTCGTGGAAGGTTGGAAGGTATATCGCTAGTCCGGTATCGATGTAAATTACGTCCGGCTGCCGACATTATTATGCAAATGTTTTGGGGAAGGCTATCGGACGTATCTGCGCGAAAATTATAGCGCCCACTCCCGGCACGTCAAAGTTTTAATTTGTAGAGCCTCGGATTAATTAGCCGTCGGTTTTATCGCGTTCGCGTACGCCGGAATCACGCCGACATGCGAGCGATTTGTTTTTCCACCACAGCGACGTGACGACAATTCATATTTTTTATTATAAACTCACCTATTAGTAAAACGTTAGATACCCTCCGCGCGGTATGTGTTGCTTGAATGCTGGACGTGCTTTGAAACCACGCAAGCGCACTGGTGTTCCGCCCCCCTCTAATCATCACTTCGCTTACTCCGCGCCAGCGCGAGCATGATTCTAACACATCTAACCTCTTTTAGTCCCTAGCGTAGAGCTAAAAATTGGTATGAATGTTCGGAACACCATTATAAATGAATACTAAAAAGTCCCCATCGATCCCGAACCTGGAAAAAAATTTATTCAAGCTCAAAAGTCTTAAAAATGGGTTTCTCGCGTTTTTCAGCAAAACGGTAGGTTTTATCATAAAATTAGGTCAGACAAAAATTGTAGATCATATAATTATCTATAAAAAATGTCTTAATACTTTTTTCCTAAGAGCCACCGTTTCTAAGATATAACGATTATAAAAGTTGTAATCTTCATAATATGCACATTATACGTCAGATTCATAATCGTCTAATATTCACGATAATGGGTACATTTTTTAACCAAATTTCAAAAACCCGGTCTCGAATTAAATGGGAATTTTTGTTTTATAATCCTTTCGGAATTTTTTAAAACGACGGAAAAGCTTTCAAAAGCGCTCACGAAAAAGTCATATTTTTCGCGGTTTTTTTCGAGCGTCCGACTTTGAAAAATCGTAGTTCCGCCGAGTTAGGAATGGAAACGACTAAATCGGGTACCCTGTTTTCCCACATCCTCATTTATTATATTCAAAATTTCTGACCCTCCAAGGTTAATCCAGTGAGGGCGAATTTTTCTTTGAAAACGTCAAAATGTCGCGCTTTTTAACGAAAAAAACAAAAAGGTAATATTGCTTAGCTTTTGACTGTAGCCGGAGGGAAAAAATCGTGAATGGCATTTTCGTAAAGAGGAAACATACTTACGTACCCATAGCGGAACACTTTTTCGAAATTTTCTGACGTTTGAAAATCGGGGACATATTTTGACGAAATTTAGAAAATCGTAACTACCAAACAACTGGACTGATTTTAACGAAACGCGGCTTATAATGTGGTTAAAAGTACCGTTAATACCCAGAAAAATAAACGGTTTTATCCTGTGCATCCAGCGGCGTCGAGATTTTTTTTTACAAAAGCGTAGAATAATATCGATAAAAAACGGCGCGTAGAAAAAATTGGTAGAGAAAATGGGGCCAAAACGGGGCAAAAAATGAAAAATCGCTATACGTGACCTGCAAGAGGATTGATTAAACAAAGTCGGTTTGAAGTTTTAAAATTGCTATCTTTTTATTTCACCTCATACCGACCTATTAAAATCAAAATTGTGTTTTTTCAACCCCCAGCGACCAAAATAATCGCTGCAAGGTAACGACACATTCTATCGTCTAACTAAAATATGCGTTAGAATGAGATTTTCAAATATTGAAACGCGACGTGTTGACGTATGTCAATTTGGAAAAAAAATTCAAAATTTTAATCGCGCAAAAAACTTTGTAAAAAATCGCGATTTTGACTATTTTTTTTACCCCCATGCTTCTTCATCGATTTTAACGAATTATAACTTATCTTAAAGGTTTTTGCGTAGGCTTTCACACAAAAAAAGATTCGTTTTGATATCTTTATTAGTTTAGAAGTTATGACCGAATAACCGTTGAAAATTTGAAAATTTCACTTTTGGACGAAGAAATTGCTATGAAATTTTTGATTAATCGGAAAATAATTTTGACCCAACCAGTTGGCCGATTAGAACGATTTATGGCTTACATTGACCGATAGAAAAATATTTTTATTTGTATTACAGCTTCAGTGATGTGTATACGTGGCGTACTTACGCATATTATGAAGATTACAACTTTTTTAACTTTTATAATCGTTATATCTCAGAAACGGTGGGTCTTAGAAGAAAAAGTATTAAGTCAGTTTTTATAGATAATTATATGATCTACAATTTTTGTATGATCTAATTTTATGATAAAACTTACTGTTTAGCTGAAAAACGCGAAAAACCCATGTATGATTTTGAAGACAAAATTTTTGTATTTTAGTCTTACCTTTTTTTAGGGCTTTAATTGAAAAAAACTTAAACTTAAAATATTGTACAATCGTATGTGTGGTACTATTATTCATCATTGGTACAATTTCCCGGGAAAATCCAAGAAAAACTTAAGAAAATCGATTTCTTGAAATATTTTGTATTTTATTCACCTTTTTGGGGACTTTAGTTGGAAAAAAACTTAATTACTTCTTTATTTTTATAAATATTTTTACAAAATTTTGTACAATCGTGTATGGTACTATCTCCTATCGGTGATCCAATTTTCGATGGAAAAGTCCAAGGAAAACTTCCGAAAATTGTTGATTTCTTGAATTATTTTGTATTTTAATGACGTTTTATGGGACTTTACTTGAAAAAAACTTAATTACTTTTTTATTTTTATCAACACTTTTACAAAATTTTGTACAATCGTGTATGGTGCTATCACTTATCAGTGTTCCAAGTTTCGGTGGAAAATTCCAAGGAATTATTTTGTAAAATTTTAAAACCTTTGACTTTGAATAAAATTTTTTCCAGGTGCAGGATCGATGAAGACTTTTCAACATTCATTTATAATGGTGTTCCGAACAGCTATACCAATTTTTAGCTCTACGCTAATTTGTGCACTTTTCCTACTATTTTTATGACTATTTATGTTTCCATCCTTTGCCTATTTTTGACTGAGTTATAAACTAAACGATATTAATTTTTTTTGTAAAACTTTTATGCTTTAAATTAGTTTCATTAAAATTTGCAAACAATAATCTAGTTTCCATCACACGGTCCTTGACTGTACATTAAACATTTGCTTTGTAAAAATGTTTTCTTTCGTTTAATATTTCTGGAACATATGTAAAATTATTCATCATAAAAATGATCTAGCGCAAAGTAAACAAGCATATGATAAAATTGGTTTAAATTTCAACTGAATTTTATTAATCTTGTGTTTCGTTGCAGGTACGTAGCGGGTTTGAGAGTTGGGAACAATTAAGTAATAAAAGTAAGTAAATCCAAGAAATTTATTTTCGTCGGAGGATTAGTTTCCTTAGAGTTTATCCCAATAATAATCGCTGAATCGTTGAAGAAGCTGCTGAATAAACAGAGATTCCGTGCATGCGAAAACAAGAATATTATTCCGAAATTCACAAACATTTGTTCAGTTTATTCGTAGCTCTACACTCCAGAGCATCTAATGTTGTTTTAAAATAAATTATTTTGTGTCTTTGATTTACTTTTTTTCTATTTGAGGGTGTTGTAAAGGCGAGCTTCTCTTTCCGTTCACGTAGCAGTAACAAAAAATAAACAAGGGTTATTAGGTTTTATTTACAGTCGGCGTACAAAAAGGGTTCAAGAGAAAATAAAATTGTGCGTCCTATTTATTATACTGTAGTAAAAAAATAAACCTTTTGCAAATAAGAGAAAAAATTAATTTAAACCCAATTACGTTGGGTGCTTCACGAATGAACGCATTAAAGAATGTATCTCAATAAATGTAGCAATATGAAAGTTATGTAATAATATTAATCTATCAGATATTGAATTTCGATTTATCCGCGTTTTGTTGGCATTAAAGCCCTCGCTACGGAGTATTTGTGCGCTCTTGGGTAAAGTACGGCCGACGTTAGTGCCATTTCGAAATTCCTTACATAAACTGAAATGAATTATAGATTATATATCTACCGGCGCCCTTAATAGTACTCCTACCCATTCATCATTTAAGGGGCTAATAGAATTCGGCGTTTCGCCAAATGCAATGAAAACCTGGAAATGAAATACTACTTGTATTTTCAGAAACACGCTACAAATATTTAGTTTTATTTTATCAAAAATTTATATGATATGCTTTTTAAATTCAAGGGTACATTTACCCTGCAGCCTCGCTACTCGCTGCTTGCACATCGCCAAAGCGAACGTTTGCTTCTCGAAACTTCAATGAACCAATCACAGCGCTAATTTAAAGCCTGCGAGCAGCCGGGCTGCAGCATGAATTGACCAATTCAAATTATTCACATGCGAGCAGCGAGGCTGCAGGTTAAATGTACCCTAAAAAATTATCGTGGAGAGTTGCTTTCAGGATGTTCTTAAATTTCAATTGTTGCGTCTGTGAGGGACTTTAAAAAAGCGGAGTATAAGTGAAGAGCACCGCACTAAGGGATCATCTTGAAGCCAAAGAGGCTAGACGGAGGAAAAGTAAATCTTGGAAATAAATCGCACCTAGGTGGCAGAAGTTTTCCGCTTTTCCGCGTGTCTTGCGCGCTCTATGCATCAACATCAACTGCAAATCCCAAAACTACAATATATTTCACGCTTATAAACTCGAAACGATGCCGGCAACTGTCGGGCATGTATATTCCGAGTCCGCTTAAGCGTCGAAGATGGATGACTTCCTGATGAAATCGATCACAACTCCCCTTGATAAAAACTTTATTATTTCGTTAGTAACGACCTGTTCCTCATTCCGCGGCGTCGATTGTGAAAGAGCTACTTTTATTGCACGAATTCAAGCGTCACGGTTATTAATGCGCTTTTTTACCGTTTTTCTCTTGTTTGAATTTAACGGTTCTCCTCTTTTTTAGTACTTTCCAATCAAAATTTAGCTGATACCCTACAACTTCTATAGCTCCACATACTTTTTATGTCTCTGTTTTCTTTAACCAAAGTTTAATCAGGAAATTAAATTGAGAATTCTACTTCTTTTACAACGAAACACATCCACCCATCAATCTCATCACCCAACTTTTTAATTAAAAACTCGTCTTTTCTTGTCTTTTTCATAACAACTTAATTACCCAATCATCACCTGAGTTCCTTCCATCTGTTATAACGATGATCGCTATGTAGCGAAAGCGTTTGTTATTCGTACCCAGGATCCCTATCCTTGTTTTTATCAGTTTTCATAGTAATATGCTGGTTTTATAGCATATTTTATCCCTAAAAATGAGGATAAGGGTCCTGGGGGGTTATTCTTAAATCACCCAAAAAGATTTCTTCTGAATGACACACTTATTTTTGCATTTGATGACAAGGATATAATGATAAAACTAGTATACGATAGCGTGTCGTGTGATTCCAGAATATGTCCCCCTGGAGGGTAAAGTTTAAATCACTCAAAACGACGTAGTATTTAATATGATAATAAAAGTGCTTCATTTCAAATTAAAAATTTGAAAGTTAATAATTTATATTTTTCTTCAAACGTCATTAAAGTACAGTCTTCTGTGACGTTTGATAGGCTTTAAAATGTCACTTTTTATATTCGTTGATTCTATGGTCATTTTGTACTGCCTAGGAGTAGAAATTAAATTTCTACTCCGCTTATTCCGCAACCCAATATACATGTTGTAATGAAATTTAACAATAATAATTATAATTAACATTGAACATAATTTAAAAAAAGTAGAAATTAATTTTAGGCAACCCAATATACACTAACATTGTATTGTGTGTTGTATGTAAACTAAATGTCAAATTTTAAAATTATTTATTACATTACTATTTAAACATTTCGACGTTTAAAGAAAAAATAGCATGTTTTATTCGGAGTCAAAGAACTTTTACTCCTAATAAAACAATATACTATTAAAGTATAAAGAATGTAAAAAAAAACAAAACAAAAATCAAGTCTATACGATGTTTCGTTCAAAAATTATGAATTTTTATAAAAATATGTCATTCTGGCAAATGAGTTAAGATGTATTTTGAAAAATTAATATTTCGCTTAATAACTAAAATTAAGAAACAAAAATTTGTACAGATAAATTTCTAAAAACTACTGATATTAACATATTAAATTTTTTTAAATTTAATTATTTTTTGAGATACATTACCTAAAAAAATTTTGATTTTTTTAAGTTTTTGGGGAGTTAAATTTTTTGGGAAGTGTAGGGGTAGGTGAACCCCTACATTTCATCCATTTTTTTATTATGTTTCATTTGCGGGGTCAATTTTGAAAAAATTGGAAAAAAAAATTTTTGAAATTTTTTAAGGCTTGAAATATTTAATCTAAATCAGTTTTTATTTTTTTTTCTCGAAAAGTTACCGGTTTCAAATTTTTACCAAAAGTAAACACCGTGGCTAGACGCATTTTAAAAAATATTTGGTTAAAATCGGTTAAATAGTTTTTTTGGAAAAAATTCGTAAACTATTGGGAAAATTTTAGTACAAATACGGTTCTGAACGGTGAAATTTTAAACCGAAAATTAAAACTTTCACGGAATTAGGTGGAGGAGATGACTGTGCAAATTTTAAGCTATTAAACGTCTTGCTGGTGCTAATAGTTTCGAAGATATTAATTATTTTGTGAAAAGTGAAAAATTTCAGACCGAAATTTTGGCTCCAAACGTAGATTTTGCTTATTTTAGCTAGATTTTCGGTGATAACTCGAAAACGGAAAGAGATAATGAAGTGATTCTTTTTTTTACGTAAAGTGGACCTAAAGAGCTTTTAAGGATGGTGCATAAAGTAGGGTTAAAATGTAAATTGAAGGGTGAATTTGACCCATAAATACGATATAAAAATGCTATATAAAAAAAATTTTTTTTTGTTATTTTTTCGAAATTTAAAATACTCTATGCGTGGGAGCTTTCGGTTCAAAGAGTAAATTCTAAAGTGCTTTTAAAATTGAAAATCCGTCAAAAAGTGACCAGGCGGGAGCCACTCACCCCTAAAATCAAAATTTCGAGTTTATTTGTACGTAATTTCCAACCCTACCTAATATAAAAAATCTGAGCAGCCTATACACTTTAAAAAATATTCCTTTTTAAAGTTGCTCAAGAAAATTGCAAAAATTTTGAAAATTGCGGGAGCCAGATGGGCCCAAGTTGGACCGCGTTTTACCCGATTTTTTTAGCATTTCACGTTCAATTTTTTTCCAAGGTCCAGGGTAAAAATTTGAAAGTGCCGATTTTTTCTCTCATAAGTAAATACCAAATAAGTAAAATAAAAAATATTCGAGTATTACAGGTTGTCCCGATGAAAAGTTACGAATTTTCAAAGTCCGCGTCAAAATAGCGCGAAAAATAAAGCGTCACTTTGGAGGCACCAAAACGACATAAAGAGTAAACGCATCAAAAAAACTCCCGTTTTAAGGTAAAACGTGGAATTTAAATGAGGAATAAAGCAACCTCGATATTTTCCTTCTGCCGAAATTCTAATCGAAGCCAAAAAGTTTTGGTTCTTTTTACTTCCGAAAATACAGTAGAATTGTACAGTTTGCGTCTCGGGGCCGTGACGTCACACCTTTGCGACGGGAGGCTTAAAAATTGGTCACGGTAATCCCCAGGATGTTTGCATTAAAGGGGCCAAATTTCATCGCTTCCCTTTAGAATCCAACGGAGTTGCGATTTTTCATAGTTAACGCCGCCGAGAACCCGAAAAAAAGGCTAAAAAAATTGACCGTTTTCGGGAATTTTTTTTAAAGTGTCTCAGGGAGGTGCAAAAAATTTAAAATTTGAGCCACACATGGAATCAACATCCCTCTTTACATCGGAACCGGAATTCCTAAATTCGGAGGAAAAAAATCACCTTTTCGGCCACTCCTCGTAAAATAAATCCGAATTCTGGGTAAAAAGTTGAATTATTCGCATATTTTTCCACTTTAAAACACCGCACCTTCACCGGGGTTTTAAATCGAAGCGATTAAATTGGACTCGTTTTTTCCTAAATCTTTTTTTATGAGATCGAGAAGTTTCGAACAACATACTAAAAATCCTCATCGCTACAGGATGACCGGAAGGATGGGGATCGGCTTTAGGGGAACTTTTCACGTTTTTTTCCTAAATAACTCATAAACCGCTGCCTCTAGCTAAAAAGTTTTCTTATGCAAAATTAAACTACATGAAATTCCCCACATAAAAGGTTATTTTCATTTTTTTCTCCAGGATGAATAGTTTGAAAAATATAAGGGATTAAAAAAACTACTAATTAATATAAATAATGTTCCTAGATTTTCCATTATGTATATCTCGTTAACTATTCATCTTACAGAAAAAATGAATAAAATCTTTTTTGTAGAGAACATCATGTAGTTTAATTTTACAAATACATATTTATTCTCTACAGGCAGCGGTTTATGAGTTATTTGAGAAAAACGTGCAAAACTTTTCGACTACTCAAATTTTTCTTTCGTTTACTGGAGTACTACAGTAGTCAGATGCGCCGTGGTAACGCGAAACGAGGCTTAAATCAAGTGCAGCGGCGCATGCGTACCAGGCAACCCGTCCTACAATAGCAGTCGTAACAGGAACTAACCTCAAATGGTCTAAAAGGAGAAATAATTCGTGTATCGTGTCATTGCAAGTTTTTGTATGGTAGTAGGGAAAATTACTATAAACAATATACTAAAAGTCCTGATCCTTGGGAGATGAGCGGGAAATTGGGCTTTGTTTTAACATTCCACTCATCCCACAGCCGTCAGGATTTTTAGTGTATAGTTTATAGCACTCCCCCTGGACTATATAAAAATACTTTCAACTTTTAAATTGTACCGCCTCTGGTGTTTCCTTAAAGTCGTTGTAACTTTTTTACTTTTTGGCCCAACTTTGAAAATTCGTAGAAACCACAATTTTTAACCAAAAATGATAAAACTTATCATTGTTTGTAGTTTATACTTAAATTAGAAAAAAATTATTTAATAACCTACGATCAATCCGAAAGTGCTAGGATTTTTTCTGCAAAAAATCTTTAATACATATATTTTTGATTTTCACCTAGAGTTTTGTTAAAAGAAATTCAAAATAGCTGCCACCTTTTAAATGACAAATAAATGTACGAAAAAAATGGGCGTAGCATTTTTAGATCAAATTTTGAAAATCAATAGAGATCACAATTTTTACCAGAAAGTAGTCCTGTACGAACTTTTTTAAAGTTCGAACTTTTCATTCAAAAGTTCGAACTTTGAAATAGTTCGAACCGTTCGAAAATTATACAAAACTTCGAAAAATGTTACGGTTCGGAAAAATTTCGAGTTCGTAAGAAGATCGGGTTCGCAAAAACTTCTGAAACTTTCAAAAAAAAATTGGATTTTTTTATGGTGATTTTTTAAATAAAATTATTAAAACTACTCTTTAATAATTTAAATACGTAAAATAAATTGTTGTTTTTAAGAAACTAATTTCTATAATTTTTAAAATGCGTTTATTGAAAATAATTTTATTTTTTCAAATGATATGATAGTGAGGCCAACCCCTATTTAGATACAGGATTTTTCCGATTACAGTGATACTCAATCCAGTTCGAACAATACGATCGATCCGATAACGTCACGATTTTTTTTTCAAAAATGGTCAAAAAAAGTTGCATAAAAACGCCACATGGGCAAAACGCTCAGGTGAAGTTCTGAAAAAACAGACAAAAACTTAACAGAGATAGGTATTCTAGAGACAAGTGCCTGTTTTGCCAATTTTGTTAGTTAGCTCCACTCTGACATTACAAACTCAAAATTCCGATTTTTTTTGGTTCTAAAATTTTTAAGGAATTTAGACTTTCCTTCCCTTTATCTCATTTTATATCTGATTTATGGGCATTTTATTCGCTTTTTAATGTAAAACAATTTCGTTCCAGAGTTATGACTAAAAATTTACAAATAATTAGAAAACGTCAAAATTTTAAGCAAATCATAAAATAATTAATTTTGCAAAAACTACTCAACCGATCGCGACGTTTGATAGCTTAAAATTTGCAGGAGACTTTGCTTTATCTAAAAAAAAAGGAAAAACGGTTTTGATCTCATAAAAATCGCGCTCTTCAGAGCCGATTTATATTTCAAAATTTAATAATTTTGGATTTTTTGGATAAAACTAGGTAATTAACTCATTTTCATGGAAGACTACTCAAAATACTCGTATTCTGAATCGTCTTCTCCTGAAAAAATTGCAACTAATTGAAATTGACCAACCATGTTCATTATAATTTTAGCTCTTTTAATTTGCTGATGTTATAACATTTTATAGCTTCTTTAAAAGCACTTGGAGTCTTCTTGAATGTACACAAAAGTTAGTTTTAGAGTTATTGGGCAAAATGTGTAAAACCAGTTTTACGAACAAATTCTCATCAAAAATTTTTACAAAAAAATTTATGTTTTGTTTGAGTGAAGATTACAATATAATTTCAAGCCGACAAAAAACCTATTCTTTACTGAATCGAATTCGTAAAGTAAAAAATATAGGAGTGGAATTAAAAAATGCAAATGATGAGATTATAAAGCAAAAACTTTTATTAAATTACGAAATTGGAGGAATAAATTAAGCAGTCGATTAATCCTGCATAATTTTACTTGTTGTTCGGTGGAAAATCTATTTCAAAAATTATTTTGCTCTGGTTAGGTGCCTTGCTGAACAAAAGACCTGCGATGTTTTC